>JAZGTH010000028.1:4672500-5360000 GCA_036877525.1 Chromobotia macracanthus
ATAAATGATCTCAGGCCATTTACTGTACAACTGCTTTAAACATTCTAACAGTGTATAGAAGAACTGGGTTAATTTAGTAGACAAAGACAAAATTAAGTGATAAACAGCATGTATTGGAATCCAATAACTACAGAAATAACAATTGCATTTCTTCTGCATGTTACACAGAATAACAGAAAGCCAGTGTGCTCCTGACAGATGGTCCTCTGCTCACAGAATCCCTCACTGGGGATTCACGTGGGCTTGGAATAAGGAACCATAACATGTTGTCACTGTTGTTTGGTTACCACGTTCTGAAAGATGTGTCTAGAACTTGTGTCTAGAACTTGTTTGTCTGTCTGTAACCTCTGTTTGGAAACACAATTTAATACCAACCCTTCTTAACAACATCTGATCTTTCATAAATAATAATCCTACTCTTTCTGTAATGCAAAGAAAATATTGTTCTGTTCTTAACCCAACCCTTCTATTATAGCCACCATAATGGTACATGTGGTTGGGCAAGTACACCCTGTTCATATTTAAAAAAAAAAAAAAAAAAACTAATAAAACATAGAAAAGAAACACACCACACTGTGAGGTTTTGCGAGTGCCTTCTGTCCCTGGATCGTGTTAAAACATTTACTTTCTATGCAATATTTCTACTTAAGTTTGAAGGTTAAAAGATTAATTTGCTGCCTGTCCAGTTATTGTATGTTATGATTACAGAATATGAAGTGTGCTCAGAAAAAGACGTTTTTCCATTTATACTTAATTTTCCTGAAAGAATATGAAAGCAAGTTTTCAGCAGTGGGAAGAGCAGAGAGAGAAATTTATTCTGTTTTCATCTGTGCAGTAGCAACAATTTTATACTTTACAAACAGATGAGCTGTCAGTGGTATAAAAAATTTGTTCTGTGTAAAAACAATTTGTCTGTGTATGCATGCGCGCACACACACACCACTGATCTCTGTCAGTCATAACAGACAAATGTTTATCCTGAGAAAAGAGAAAATGTTTTTGAAAAAGCAAGAAAGGAAATTAAAAGAGCAGGCAGGTGGTCTTGCCATTAAATAGCTGTTTATTTTTGTAAAAAGACAATAAATCTATCAAGCAATTATGGTAAACAATAAAACCTCACTTATTTGAGGTGTAAATAACAGGACCACATGAAGGACTGGATGAGATTTCAAACAAAAAATAGAGTGTATAAGAGAAAACAGGAAAAGAGGTCACATTTCCTGAAGAATGGTCCTGGAAAAAGAAAGGGTGGTGTCAGAAAATGAGTAGCAGACAGATAGGCTGGTAAAAAGAGGGAGGGCTGAGCTTGATGAATTGATGTTGGTATTTTCCTTCTTTTCTTCCAGAGGCTGGAGAAACAGTATCCCGACTGCAAGTCTGTCTACTTTACGAGCCATGCTGGAAGGAAGCAAACTCTGGCGCATTTGAATTTAAGAAAAGTAGGCCACACCAAAACATGCCATCAGTCTGAGTTTGAAAAAGGCAACTAATAAAGACTTTTTCCAATGTGCAAGCAGAACATTTCACAATTCTGCTGTACCTGAATTCTCACGTCTGTTTTTAAGCTCATAGAAGCTGTGGCATCGCCCAAAGTGTGCACATTTGTGACTGATGACGAATTGATACCGAACATCAGCCTTTAACAAAACAGAGTCAATGCCCGGAGACATCTGGACCGATTTTACTCTCCGTTTCATGACTCAGAACCTAATCATCTGAAGTTCCTAACAGCAAATTTCACATTTCATTAAAAGTAAATCTGATTGATATTTAAGGAATGTGGGTGAGAGCAAACAGGTTAAACAGTTGTTTTCCTCTTATATTTTGGGTCGCCTGTTAATAAAAGTTCCAAACAGCACCGAACATCTGGACTCTAAAGGAGCCTCAAGATCAAAAGGGTTTTCTGGCCCATCAAGTGACAGAAAACTATCTAACCCAATATCAGAAGACAAGCAAATACTTAAACCTTTACTGGAGATAACTCTTTGTTTTTGAGGAAATGAGTTATAGAATTGATCTCCAGTACTATGGGATGTTGAAACAGATTTCAAAGAGAAGCATCAACAGTGGACACAACCTGCCAGAACGATTTGATCTGAAGATACAAACCCATAAAAGAAAATATCCCGGGTTCACTTGGCCACAGCATATCCAAATTGCTTGCGGGTGTGCATTGGATACCTTGTGAATTCCTGTCTCGTTTCTCTGATTGTATATAAATAAATGCATCTGTGTTCTCATCACTGACTGGGATATGAACAAACAAAGCACAGAGCATCGGTATGCATGGACAGGAAAAAACTGGGTTCACTAAATATTAAATCAATTTTGATCTTCAGTTTGATCTTCAAGTCTCACGTTGGTATGTTTTGTTAACGAGAACAGCAGAAAACCGTCTGGTCAGTTGCTTAAATATAATTATAATAGAGAAAATGTAAATATAAATTTAATAGAGAAAAAGTTCATAATCACAATGGCTGGTGTTCAGAATGCTAAAATGAGAAGGTGAAAGCACATCAAAATATTCTTCTCACATTAAAATTAATAATAATGCAGCAAAACAAATTATACATTTATTAACATAATGTAATTGTACCTGATGGAAAATTGTTAAGGGAGGTTTTTCATTAATGCATACTGCATTTGCAGTCATCTAGGGTTTTTGTGAGCTCTTTACATTTTGAATATGTTGGTGTATGGCGCCCTCTAGTGTTGCTTTTGTCACTCCTGAGTCTTATATTTACAACTGTACTGTGTGCCTTAAACTTTACATTATATCAACCCAGTTATAAAAAACACCAAATTATAACTTGGCTTTAAACCTTTAAATTAAACTCGGAACAGCTTATTTAGCCCACATTTGTTAGACATGCTATAACAGTCATGAAAGACTGAATGCTATTTTTTGTCTTGTTTTGAATATTGAATATTTCTTCAGGTCTAAATTAAAAATCAAGCAAACGCAAACAAGATGTCAGTTTCAAATGACCTTTTAATTTAAATGTACTGAAAACATGAACTTACAGCTCAGTTCAACTCAACAACAATGCAAGCTAAGAGTTACTCTGTATGGTAAAGGAGTTTTGCAAGCCCCATAGATCATTTTTCTGGATTTTAGTTTTGTTTAGTGGTTGTATTATAGCTGAATCATCAGTGCGATTTGACAGTATAAACGGACACTATGTTCTTTTCTCTCCAGGTGTAATTTATTTCTTGGCAGCTTGGAAACGCTCGCTAACATTCTCCCAGTTCACAACATTCCAGATGGCCTTAACATAGTCCGGCCTAACGTTCTTGTACTGAAGATAGTATGCATGCTCCCAGACATCTATCCCCAGTAGTGGGATGAGACCTCAAATTTAAAAGGGAAACAAAGTATTAAAGTTCCTAAACTAAAGAAAAATACTTTGGCCCGGTTTCACAGACAAAGCTTAAGTCTAGTCCCAGACTAAAATGCATGAGCTGTCTTAACTGAAAACAGCTTGCACTGACATATAAAATATATCAGTGCCATTGTTTTGTTTGAAGATGCACACCAGTAATGATTGTTTCTAAGGCCTAGTCCTGGCATAATCTAAGCTTTGTTTGTGAAACCAGGCTTTTAAGTATTACAAACAATCACTACCCAAGATATATGGAAGGCTCTTATGAACAACCTAGAGGATTTTTGTGCATAAACACTGTGGGCCTTGTTGGAGTGTATAAAAGATTACTTCTGAACTCAGTGTGAACTGAAGGGATTTTTCCCTTCAGTACCATAATATATCTTCTGGATTCATAACTATACTCACTGAGCAACATTTACCTGTAGTGCCCTGCAAAGGGTCTTGGTTAGCACAAGCAGCGATCCTCAGCCTTCCACTGTCTTTATCAAAGCCCAGCCAGCCCCAGCCTGAGCCCTGAACAGCAACCGTGGCAGCGGACATCTTCTCCTTCATCTTCTGAAATGAGCCAAAGTCACGCTTGACAGCCTCCAGCAGCTCACCTGCAGCAAGACTCATAATATAAAACTATACAGTCACAACAATCACCATCATGAGTTTTATTCACATCATCTTGGCTCTTACCCTGTGGTTCTCCTCCACCATTTGGTGACAGATTTGTCCAGAATACGGCATGATTAATATGACCGCCACCGTTGAATTTCAACGCAGGCTGAAGGGAAACTTGGGTCGTCACATCACCTGAAAAACACCAAGATAAAACTTACTTCAAAACCTTTTATATTCAATGAAGAGAATCTAAATAACATTCATAATATTGAACTGGGAAGGAAAGACTGCAAGTTACATACTGTACAAGGAACTCTTATTATTGGAAAGATTTGGATGTACCCTGTTATCAGTGTAATATACTTCTCCATATTAAAACAGTTAAAGGTTGGGTATTTAACGTTTGTTTAAGATTCATCAACGTTTTATTATTCACTTTCATCCGTACACACCCTTAGCGAGCGCCTCTTGATATTTCTCCTCAGTGATGTTGAGGTTGTTGACATACGTTGCGTGATGTTTGCTGTGGTGCAACTGCATGATCTCAGCACAGATATGAGGCTCTAGGGCACCATAGTCATATGGGAGGTCAGGGAGCGTGTGCTTCTGTCTGGAGGCCGCGGCACCCAAGATGGGCTTCAAGGTGGCAGCGCACCTAGAAGGGACAAAAGTAAAGATAGTTTCCTAGAGATGTTTTTGTGGTGTGGGGTTGTAAGAATCAAATGCATATACTTTAACAAATGTATAGCAACAGCTTGGCAGGACAACACATCTTTTGCAAGAATTGATGGATTACTGGGGTTGTAGGTGTCATGTGACCAGAACAGCCTTTGCCTAACATGAAATAATGGCAGAATAAAACCGAGTGTGCCAGCCGGTTCAGTGTGGTTTAATCGTGAGCAGTACGGGCAAAATTACAATAAAATATGATCAAAGTTACAATACCATATGGGCAAAGTTGATTCGTGGTGCTTTCTAATACATTGTATAGTATAGGATACTACAGGTTTGTACCGTTAGCTTATCTTTATATATGCGTTGCATTTAAAGACAACCAGATCAACAAATATAACTATAAAAATGACCAACATATGATCAATATATCTATAATATATATCGTGTGCCAACTTAAAGCGTGGCACCTCAGCTAAACGCATATTTAAGTGCGCAGCTTATCCAGATCGCCATTGTATCCACACAATGGAGTCTAAAAGTTGACTTAGCTGTTTAGAACATTTCTTTTTTCATACTTCTGCTAACTTTACCTGCGAACATATCCGACCCTACACAGCATGATCCAGCTCGTCACACACCGTCCCACAAGCGCTGCACGGCGGATCTACGCACACACGGTTCCTGCCCTTGAAATTTCAACTTCAACTTGAACCAGACCGTACCACTATATCCAAATAGGGGAACCAAAACACATATGTATATTCCTTGTTATTAGTTATTGACTGACACATAACGCCTTATAAATATTCCTATCATTTACTCTGATTATTTATTATGTGTTAGTTTGGATGCCTAAAATGAACGGGATATATGGAAGCTAAGCAGGGTATGGAGTTCGTGCACCCCTAGGCCAGTTGGTATAATTCAGGCAGCCGGTCATTCTAGGCCTAAGTTGACAGCGACTGCTCATTGAAATGATTTCGTGAACGCGTGGCGATGTTTAACCATTTGATTGTAAACTCAGTCGTATCCCACATAAATGTTCACATTATCAACGTGGAAATAATCGCAGCTGGTTAGTCAGAAACTACGCAAGCCTTCCTTTGACGAATGAAATCCTGGACGCCTCGCATGCAAAACTGACTCAAAAGGCGCTTCAATGCCTCATACGTGCAACTGTTTGCGCGGTCAACATATTAAATATTAAAAACATTTTTTTTTACTATTATGCTTTGATTTGTCACATTGCGATCGATAAACGAGACAATCGCATATGAAAACAGCGTTATAATTTGTTGGGGGTTCGTGTCGGTAATGCGCTCCTCCCCCTCGACGCTGATGCTGTGCGGCGGAACATCGCGTTCGCTGGTCATGGCGGACAGACTCTGCGTCTGAATTTCGTTTTCCTCCCTCTCCCGAGAAATAATCAATCCAGCCTAACCCCTTGAGGATCGGTTTAGTATTTGGAGATTTCTGCGTCATTCTGGTCGAGGTGAAACGGGTCGGGTGAGTGTCGGGGAGTTATCCGCTTATTTCCAACACGGCGCCGCTTCTCAGAGAGGGAGAGTCTCTTCCTTCTCCGCCATTTTGTGACAGCGATAAACTGCTCCAAAAACGCGCCGGCGTGTTTTCATTCCGCTTGTTCTTTCTATTGAGATGTACTGGCTTTATTTTACAAACGTGCACTATCTGCTATGTAAGCTTACTACTTCCCCCGAAAGCAATGGGCACCCCGAGTTGTGGTTATATTGGATTCGCACGTTTGTTTGCAGCGTAGCATGTCAACTCGCAGCGGGCGAGCTCGTATTGTGTGATTCAAAGATTAATGCGTGTTTATTGCATGCTGATAAGCCAAACTGCATGTCTAAATTGCATCTGTTATGTCACTATATTTATAGAAAGGATCAATTCGGATGTTAACAATTCAATCCAGATGCATAGAAGGAGTTTAATGTTGCCTGGAGAAGAACCGGGTTTCTTCCTTTTGGTTCCAGTGATCAACATTTAACGAAGCGATTTCAATTATTAAGACACATGATTCACTGCAATCTGTGCAAAATGACCAAATCAATCGACTGGTGGCCCATGTTTGCAATAACATTTGTGTAGGCGTGCGAGATGCATGCAGCTGTCTAGATCCTTGATGCATGTTGCATGAATTGCAATGAACTCAGTGCTTGATGTTGTTGGGATTCACAGATTTCCCCCTTTCTGTCTCTCACAGAGATCAGAATGACCAATGAAGAACCTCTCCCGAAGAAGGTGAGCTTATTGTGGCAGTCTAATCTGATTATACGAGTCTTTCCCCCCATTTTGAGTCTTCATTTTTATTTTACATGCTTACAGGTTCGCCTTAATGAATCCGACATGAAGACCCTGACCCGAGAGGAACTGTGTGCTAGGTGTGTATGGATCCAGTTGTGCAGTAAATAAGCTTTGAATGGGTGTGTTGAAGCTGTACTTACTGTATGTTTGTGTTTCTGTTCTGGGTTTAGGTGGAAACAGCATGAAGCTTATGTCCAGATGCTCGAGGCAAAATATGCTGATTTAAACTGTAAGTTTTGCATATCCCAAATGGAATGAATAATTAATAGGCATTGCAATGCAACAAGCAGTGTTGGGCTAAGTAAAACAGATGTGGTTAAGAAATGCGTCTGTCTCATGTTGATATGTCTGCAGCCAATGATGTGACGGGCTTGAAAGAGTCGGAGGAGAAGTTGAAGCAGCAACAGCAGGAGTCTGCACGCAGGGAGAACATTCTGGTGATGAGGCTTGCTACTAAGGAGCAGGAAATGCAAGAGTGTACAGTAAGTGTGAAGCTATATCTTCTTTAAGTATTGCTTTATGATCAGTTGTTGAAGTTGCTTATAATTGGTATGTCTCGGCTGTAGCACGGTATGTGTTGCGGTTTCTGCAGCAGATGAATGTAGTATTTATATGAAAGTGTAACTTAAGGCACTAAATGCAGGAATTGCATTTGTTCATTGCACTGACTTGTCTGTTAGCCATCTATGAATATTTATCTTTACAACTAAAAGCTGCTGTTGTCCTCCAGTCAAACGCATGATCACATGTTGGTCATGCGAGTTGTGCCACGGTATTTTTAAAGCGAAAATAAGAATATTGTCCTTTTGTCGCAATTTCTGTCTCGGTCTTTCCAATCAATAAGGCACAATTTAATTGTAATGCTAGACAGACAAAACATTTAGCAAATGCATGTTGGCAGGCAGACACTGCAGAATAGTGAATGATCACAGCATTACACCTTTAAATGCAGCTTTAATTGTGAGGTCACTTGAGTTTTGCCAGTTGTTGCAGGTACGAATGATTCTATGACCACCCCACTGCATTTGACCTGTAAGATTGTGTCAGCTGTTGTAAATGTAGATGCTTTCAGGCTACCTTTTTAAGAATTCAGATACTCTGTTAGAGTAATACAAATTTACATTTACAGTTACATTTTTACTGGACATCACGATTTTATCATTTGACCGTATAGACATGCTGGGATTCTAATTCTCTCTCTTATTCTGCAGACCCAAATCCAGTACCTGAAGCAAGTCCAGCAACCGAGTGCGGCTCAGCTGAGATCCTCCATGGTAGACCCAGCCATCAACTTATTTTTCCTCAAAATGAAGGCTGAACTGGAACAGACTAAAGACAAACTGGAGCAAGCCCAAAATGAACTGAGTGCCTGGAAATTTACACCTGATAGGTAAACTAAAATAACTCCCCCCTCCAAACAAAAAGTCAAGACTTTCCTGATTCACCCCCCACCTTCTCCTCTGCAGGAGTGCAGATAATGGTGGGGGAAGACTGAAATGTTTTGCTCACAACGAGACTCAGACTTTAAAGCCAAAACTCAAAAGACATTTTTCTTTGGTATTGTCCTGCTATTACACATACCGTAATGTAAAATCAGAACAAAACGCAACAGTTTTGGTCAGGTGACACTTTTGTTTCAGCTCTCCTCCCCCCCACACCCCTCATGGTACAGAAGCCTGAAGGAAGCGGGACTGTTCCTGAAGAGGTGGTCACCGTGGAAACACCCCCCCCTTCCAGCCCCAACAGCCCATATTAGAAAGTTTCCTGTAACAAAAAGGCGGGCCTTGAAAGACTTGAGCGCAGCGTTGGCCTTGGAGCTGTTTGAACTGTAGTTTAATGCTCACTGATTGAACATTTCAAACATGACATAGCCCTACTAAATGTGTTGCAGAGGAATATGCCCCCATTTAACTTCATTGTAGAAACCTTGAGACTCTGGTTAAGAATCTAGAATGTAACGCAGGGAGGCGGGAATGTAGTGTGATGCAATGAAATGGGGAGGAGTTAATCACAATCAGACTTTGGGGGCGGAGTCATTTGTTATGATGTAAGACTTTGGGGGATGAATCAGACTTTTGTTCTGCAAAGACTTTGGTATATGTTCATCTCACAGGTGCAACATACGGTACGGTGTCTGACTTTTTCCTTTTTTTGTGTTCGTAATATTATACTTTGTTTTTGCACTGGAAATGCATCTTGCATTTACAGCAGCTCCAAATGATTTGACTTAACACGATTACGGCCGTTACGCTGCTGCAGATGCAACCATAAATGTTCTTTTCAATGTGTATGCCAATGTGCAATGTGTCAGAGGAAACTATTCAAGCTGTTCAAATGTCTGTGTATGATGATTTTGTACATTAACTCGGGTAACTTTCTAATCCACTTTTAATTTTCCCACAAACAAGTAAGAATTTAAATTACTTATTATTAATTAAGACACATCACATTCTTTTTCAGGTGTTTTTCTCAAAGAGGTTGTAGAGATTTTAACTGGTAAATCTGAGCATAGTTTTACAACAACTTCTTGGCAAAACTTTAAAAACCACCTGGTTTAGGGCATTTAACAAGGCTTTTGACATCTTGTCTGTTTAAAATGGTCTGCTCAAAAGTGGCCATGAGTTATTGCATTGGCAGTGGAGTGTTTATTTTAGGAAATTGACCTCACATTTTATCTCACACTCAGGCTCTTAAATATTAAATAGAGGTCTTGGTATGCAAGTTAAATGTTTCTTCAATACTTGCTCCAATTGATTCCAAGACATTTTTAAGATCATGTTTCCAACTGTACTATATTTGGCACCAAACCATGGGTGACCCTTAAATTCAAGGTTGATTTTTAACCTTGTGCCGACACTTTCAGTGTCTCAGTCCAATTTACAGTGTGTACAGTGAAAAGGGTTGCACTTGCTTACTTCTAGCATTAAAATAATGCTGTAATACAGATTTAACTATAGGTTATGTAGGTCAGGTTATGTGTTGCAGTTATTTTATCTCTTACTGATATTACAGAAAATTGCATTTCCCACTGTGGAAAACCTCTAAAAACAAACATTGTTACCCAATGTGAAGTGTGTAAGGGCAGTCACAATAATACAAAGTCACCATTGATGCTATCTTTATTTGATCTGTGACTGTTGCTTGCTTGGCTAGGCTGAGAGTTTTTCTTTAAAAGGTAGGTATTGGAGTTTGTGTTTATTAGATCTGCTTTTAGATCTTGGATTAAACATCCTATTTGGTTTTGCATCTCAATGGTCCTATTTAAATACAACAATGCTGGATGTTTTCAGATGTATTGCTTGTATTGCCATATTTTCCTAGAATTTGTTGGAACTTTTACTTTGGAGCGTTTCTTGATTTGTTATTGCTCAACAAAATTACAGTGTGGCCTTTGGAGAATTCATGACAATATTTTTGGTTGGCTGGTTTGTAAATGCATTGGCCACTTGTGTTCACCCTGTGGCCATGTTCATGATGTGATGTTAGCCTTGTTTCCCTTGCAGCCAGACTGGTAAGAAGCTGATGGCGAAATGTCGCATGCTGATCCAGGAGAATCAGGAGTTGGGCAGGCAGCTGTCTCAAGGGCGCATTGCCCAGCTGGAGGCTGAGCTCGCCTTGCAGAAGAAATACAGTGAAGAGCTCAAGAGCAGCCAAGATGGTGAGCAGAAGTCTTTCTGGTGCATCACCCACACCACACAGTACCATCTGCTTTGTGATGTCCTTCATCGTTCTTTTTTAGAACTTGTTTGTTGCATTATTTAGAAAACGAACATTTCTCACTCTTCGTCTTCTTTTTACTTGTGCATTTTGGCATACTCCAGAACTCAATGACTTTATCATTCAGCTGGATGAAGAGGTGGAGGGCATGCAGAGCACCATCTTGGTACTTCAGCAGCAGCTGAGGGAGACCAGACAGCAGTTGTCTCAGATGTCCCAGGCCCAAGGAACTTCTAGTGGAGCCGGTCCAAGCAGAACTTCACCTTCCGCCGCCTCTGAGCCTTCCATTCAGAGTGAAGCTGCAAACTCCTCTAGCTCAGCTTTGGGGAAAGACTGCGGAAGAGTGTCCAACGGACCCTCCAATGGGAACTCCTCTCAGAGGGGTGCGTCTGGGTCCGGTCTGTATAGGGCAGCAAGCAGTGTAGATGAAGATTACCCAGCATCACCGTCTGTTTCCAGCCCTGCCCATGGTGGCATGTCAAAACTCTCCAACCACTCAGAAGACGCAGTGAGCCAGAGGGGCGGCGTAGGGTACGTGACTCAGCTAAGCGCGGGCTATGAGAGCGTGGACTCACCTACAGGCAGCGAGACGTCAGTGACCCAGCACTCTAACGATACAGACTCCAATGCTGACTCCCATGAGGCCACTGCTGTCTCCAAAGGGGGCAGGACTGCGGGTATGCGGCACAGCACTCAGAATGGCCTGGACTCAAGTGCAGCAACAGTTGCCACCAATGCCTCCAAAGGGTCTGTTTTGTAACATTCTTAAAAATTTCTGTTTGTTTTTTTTTAAGTAACTCATTACAAACAAGAAAGTCCCACACTTAAGGCCAGTTAATTCTTGTTTGAGAATAGTCAAATACATTTTTTTTGGTTTCCTCCCTACCTCCCATCATAACCCATTTTAGTACATTTGCAACATGCTCAGCAAACTGATTGTTTAAAAAAAAAGAGCAGCCTTGAAATAAGTTTGTATATTTTATTTTTTTAAATCATTTTTAAGCCATCTTTCCTTTTCCGAGTCTGTTGAAACGCCACTGGTTCCGTATTGTTCATTGCTCACCTGCTAGAACCAGACATCCATAGCTATGTGTGATGTATCACTGCGAATTCAGAAGGTCCTTAGTTTCTTAATGTTTTTCGGTTCCTCTACATGACGAGAGAAAACACTTGTTTGACTTGTGTGTAGTTTTTGAGATGTATCTTGTTAAAATTCAGTTAAATTCAACCCTTTTCATGTACTGACCAAATATCAATAAAGAGTTTTAATATGACACAGGCGTTCTTTTAATGTTCTGCTTTAAATGAACGATTTATCAAAAACCATCCGGTGTGGTAATTCGCTTTTCTGGCATTAAAATGTGCATAGAAATGTAGAAGTACCTAGTACTGAACTGAGTGTGCTTCATATATAAAATGACAAACCGTGTTGTATTTGATGCAAGGAGACGGTGAGTTGTAAGTACACAATGTGAAGTCTTGTTTTTTATTAATGAACGTTTAGTCTGTCTGTTAGCCATCCGCACCATTAGATGGCGCTACAATAAGTAATGGAGGTCTGTCATGCTGCTTCCGTACCTCATCATGAAATGAATGAGAGTATGAAGTAGGAGGCTCCACACATCAGCATACATATACAGCCAACCCACCGGACGCGACAAGCACCCTGCGAGGAAATACAACTTTACAGCAAAGATGAACACCGATGCGATTGTTATCGTTTCTGCCTCAAGGACTCCTATAGGTAAAAATAACGTCATATCTCGAAACATTACGTTGTTTTTACACAATGCTGCGCACCTCCTTCCGGTTGTAGTGCACTGCTGGATCTAGATGCTAGTTGACGGGTCCAACTACATTACAATTTTGCTCTCTTTATGGCGTTAATACATTAACCAAATTATTGCCACGGTTACATGGACAAAGTCCAGTATTATTGCATTACTGTGTTTTCAATACTGTGATTTTTACGTTACCTAAACAAGTTTGTTTTTGTAATTAGCAAAACACCGGACTAGATACGCGACAGTGTCGTGGCGTCACTGTGACGTAGAAAGGACGTAGAAGCTCTCTGATTGGTTTCTCAGCGTTCTCCTCAGCGTTTCCGTCCTCTGATTGGTTCATTTGTTGTAGCGCCATGGCCTGGATAAATGTTTGATTGGGCATCCAGCCAAACCTTGTTCATGCATCTATTGCACAAAGCACATTAAGCTGTTAATAAGAACAATATATTTATGATTTGTTCTCTTGTAACTTTCATGCATAGCAATAATACCAATTTATTATGCATATTTATTTGAAATGACAATCTGGCATTAATGATTAATGAGTGTTTTACATGCTACATAAATGTGTCTGTCTGTACCTGCACATGCAGTATTGTCTCTTTTAATCTGAACATGTCTTGGCACCAATGAAAATCAGGGTATTAACAATTGATCTATATTAAATTATATTATATATATTATATTGGTATTAACAATTGCCTTTATTGTCCTGTTTTTCTTTCAGCGTTAAACAGAAGCATTAATATATTAATATTTTATATTATATAAAATGTTATAAAATATATTTTCTTGTATTCACAGGGTCATTCAATGGAGCCCTTAGTAGTGTACCCCTCCATGACCTGGGGACAGCAGTTATTAAAGATGTGCTGAAGAGGGCTAATATAAAGCCAGAGGAGGTTTCAGAAGTCATCATGGGACATGTGCTCACAGCAGGTCTCACTGTTCTAGTATTCGCCATGTCAGTTACAATCCATTGATGACAGTAACTTGAGAGAGAAATATAAGGCAACACGCTCGGGTATTGCGGTGTATTAACTTATAAACTCCTGCTTGTGCTCTGTTAAGGTAATGGGATGAACCCCGCCCGGCAGGTGAGTGTTGGAGCTGGTATTCCATACTCTGTGCCAGCATGGAGCTGTCAGATGGTGTGTGGATCTGGTCTAAAGTCTGTCTGCCTTGGGGCTCAGTCCATCATGACCGGAGAATCAACTGTAGTGGTAGCAGGAGGCATGGAGAGCATGAGTCGGGTAAATCCTTATAATGACTTCCAATAAAAGTGCCGGATTGCTGTGTTCCATTCAAAGATGGGTGAGAGGAACTTCTGCTCGGTATCTCTAAGAGTTACAGTGCCTGATGCTCGATGGTGTGTACAACAACAAATTGCAAGTCTAGTATTTGCTTTGCGGGTGTCTGTCAAAACAGAATCTTCTAGTTGCAAAAGACAAGCAATGACTGTATAATTATTAACAGAAAAGCTAACATACAGTGTTTAACACACAAGCTGCTGCAAGCAGATATTGTAGAAGTTTTCTAGAAACATTATATTATAGAAATATTATAGAAACAAATATTATAATATAATACAGGAAGTAATATAGGAACTTTAACAGATGTATGCATTTTATGTGCTTAGTCACTTTTAATAATACAACATTTTAAGCAAAATGTTTTAATAAAATCTACATTATTGAAATGCTAACAATAATCTTGATGTGGGGATGAGCAGGCAGTACTTTGTCTTACAGGCTCCTCACATAATGCATATGAGATCAGGGGTAAAGATGGGAGATGCAACTTTGCAGGATTCAATATTATCGGATGGACTCACAGATGCGTTTCACAACTATCACATGGGTATCACAGGTAAACTCTTAAATACGACTGCCTAACTATATTGTCGCCTCTAAAAACAGGCTGGTTGATTTAGTTTTGTTTGCTGTTTCGGTTTAGCTGAAAATGTGGCCAAGCAGTGGGATGTGTCCCGTGAAGCTCAGGACCAGTTTGCTGTGACATCACAGAACCGTGCCGAAGCAGCTCAGAAGGCCGGATATTTTGATCAGGAGATCGTGCCAGTCATTGTTCCCTCCAGGAAAGGCAAGAGTCTTTTTGTACTAAAACATTTGGGATTCGTTTGGTGGAAGTAATTTTGTTTGTGTGTATGACTGAGGTGATCTGAATGGAAAATGAAGTTTAAACTTTGTTTCAGGTCCAGTTGAAGTGAAAGCTGATGAGTTTCCTCGGCATGGCAGTAATATTGATGCTATGTCTAAGCTGAAGCCCTATTTTTTAAAGGACGGCTCTGGTACAGTAACACCTGGCAACGCATCAGGTAGATACACGTATCTTTCATACACAATAGTACTATTTAACATTTTAGGCTTTCTGTCTTTAATGGTATTTTAACTCAGCCACCGTTTATATAGCCACACATTTGTTTATGCAACCCACTTTTTGTTTCCCTGTGCAAATAACACGTTTCAATGAAGTAATGTTTTTTTAGTAGTTTTATCTTCTCATTTATCTTCTTATCTTCTGTTTATTCATTCATTAAATGGAGGCAAGATATTGATATGGTTTTTGGATTTTGTTTAATAGGAATAAATGATGGAGCCGCAGCTACTGTTCTAATGAGCCAAGCAGAGGCTCAGAGGCGGAACTTAAAACCAATGGCACGGATCACATCCTGGGCTCAGGCTGGTCTTGACCCTTCAGTCATGGGCACAGGGCCAATTCCTGCTATTAGGAAAGCTGTGAGTGTCTGTTAGTTATTGAGTCATTCCAGGATTTAGTTTACTTACTTTAGTTTAGTTACACTTACTGTACAGACAGGCATATGCATATATATATATATATATATATATATATATATATATATATATATATAAATAAATTGGAAAGTTTCCTGACACATTACTCACCAGTTTCTCACCATTACTCACCAGTCTCACCAGTACTTGTTTCTTGTCTCTACTCATGAATCTGTAAAGTCATTTTTAAAGTGTCTCATGTCTGCTTGCTAACCAGGTTGAGAAAGCAGGATGGACGCTGGATGAGGTGGATCTGTTTGAGATAAATGAAGCTTTTGCTGCTCAGTCCATTGCGGTGGTCCAGGAGCTCGGTCTAAACCGCGAGAAGGTCTGTCCTTCCACTTCATATATACATTGCTCCATACAACTTTACACCAGTTCATTTTGACAAACTGAAGAAATCCAATAATTTTTGTACCTCAGTAAATAGAGGTACAAGTCGTCTTGATGTCATGACGAGGCACTCTGGCTTTAACTTTAACTCTGGCTTTAGTTTTTGTTCAGTTTGTAGTCACTAAATTACAATATAGTGAGGCTAGGTCAAAATAGATTTGTAGATTATTTGCAATCTTAATTTGATATTAACACGACTGTGAGAGCCCTCTGCTTGTACTGTATTTATTGGGTGGTTAATTGATAATTTTAAAAAAAATCTTGCGAAAGCTTGTGAGTCAGAAACAAGCTTTGGGTTCTGGCTTTTAGCTGTTCATTAATGATCTTTACCTAGCTACCAGCTTCTGGTTTATAGGTTATCAATCAGGTATTGAACATATTCATGTGTGTGCAGCGTTTTTTACACTTCATATTTGCCTCTGCTCTGCTACAGGTGAATGTGTGTGGAGGGGCTATTTCTCTTGGACATCCTCTGGGTATGTCTGGCTGCAGGGTGTTGGTGACCCTGCTCCATTCACTTCAGAGGACCGGGGGGAGGAAAGGGGTCGCATCACTGTGTATAGGTGGCGGCATGGGAATTGCCATGTGTGTAGAGAGAGAGTGAGCCCCATATAATCTAATGACAGTGAAATGGACTATCATGACACTAAAAGCAAGTAAATACTTAACTCAGTACTTATATACACTGTAAATAAAGGGGAAACCTGTAAAAAAATGCTAATAGCTCATATAATGCAAATCTAATGGGTTTCGTCTGAACACTAACATATTTATAGTTCATGAAAGGGGACCAGCATTTAAGACATTCCTTTTCCTGGTGTTAATCATCTGTGTTTGCTGAACTAATCCTACCATAGAGCTTTTATTGGGATTACAACTGTGCAGGTCCATGTATTACCTATGCATGCTGTTGGGAATCTGATTGGATGGTGAAAATGTCTTGTTTTGTGTGTATTAATCCATCTTTCTACTGAATGAAGAGAATCCATCAGAATGGAAACTGGGCCTGGTTTTAGAGTAGAACGTGTGCAATAGAAAACTGCCTTAGAAACTGACAAATGTGCCAAAGCCTCTATCCTGTGCTTCCACTGTTTATGTTATACCTCAGGGGAAAATGTTTTTTTAGGTACACAGCCCGTCCTGTATTCCTGCTTAATAAAGAATTTAATGAGAATCTCTGCGTCTTATTTCTGAGAGCTTGTACACAAATATTAAGCGCACAACAAACGATTGTAAAATGAGCCAGTAGGGGGCGCCAAATCTTACAATAATGTTCAATTGTTTCATTCTCATAGGCCAGATCTTATTAAATATTGCACAGGTACTCATGATATCTAGAGATCTTTAAAGAACAGTGAATTTACATACATGCAACTCTCATTTATAATAAACGCAAATGCAATTTTACACTGTGGAAATGTGGGCGATACCAGGCTGGTAATGGTAAATATAGATCAGAGCAGTAAGCCAAATGGGCTAGTGTGCGCAGACGGGTAATCGGATTACAACTATCAGATGAAGAGCCACGTATAAATGACCATCATTTACAGTCAGACAGTCCAAAATCATATCCGGCTTTCATTCTCCCTCACAATGCCGCTCTTTATTAACCGAGACCAGATATTTGCGCATCAAGTTCACCTGCTGGAGCACAAACTCCGGGTGAGTTTTTTTGTTTTAACTAGTTGGTAAGCGATTGTATAAAATGTTTTTTTGCTTTGCGTTTGATCTGCAGGATTATACTGTGATTGTCTATTATGATAGGGAAAGTGCTTTTATATTATTATTATTATATTATTATTACTAGTATTATTATAAAAAAGTATTATTATTACTTATTGTTATTATTATTTGTATTATTGAAAGTTTTTTGTAGTATTATTGTGCGTACGGAATACTTCGAGTCTTCTCTGCGTTTCGTGTAATGCCACAAATAAAGTGTTTTAACTAAATATGATAATCATTCAGTACAGATCAGCACAGTAGTGTTTTATTAAGAGTGCATTAACACCTTCATCATTTTAAGTTTAAGTTGTGTTTAAGTGACTGCTGTCTCAATGTAGTGAGCTTACTACCTAGACAGCGTTTTCTGCAAGGGCTTTTTGGGCATCATGGGCGCGTTATAAATTCACGATGCCCACAGTTAAGTTTCGTGTATAGACGGTGACCAGCTCAAGTTTAATTTTAATTTCATTTACGTATGTTGTTTTTAAGTGTTTGTTCACCTGTATGAAACAATGCACGGGTCTGCCTCTCTCTCTTACTGTCGCATCGCCTCTATGTGCAGCGTAAAGAGGAGCGCATTTTGGAGCTGGAAACAGACAACGCGCTTCTTCATCTGAGACTGGCTGAGGTATGAACTGATGTTGCAAATTCAGTATGAAATTGAAAAACAATATGAAAAACGACGGCTAATGGAGTCGGAGGTTTGAGCCGACAGATGGTTTCACTGGCAGATAAGCAGACAGACGACAGGTGTTTCACCTAATTTCCCCACATGCTTATTATCTCAAGGTGCAGACTAGATAAAGGCCATTTAAAACCCACGTCTGGCTTACATTAAGTACCATTGCCCTGTTTATGGATAGCAGGGTTATTTCAAGGTATTATTTGAAGCACCTTGTAAATACCACGATATATGAATATTATTCAGTACCATTATAGACACTATCATCTGATCTCATCAGCAATGTTTTATAATAACAAAATAATTACGTTAAATGAATGTACAGTTGACAGCTTCAAAAAACGTTTGTTTATGCCTCCTTCCACTTTCTTAAACTTCTCAAGTGTCTTCGTCATGAAAGGGCCGAGGAGATCCAAGCCCAGAGACAGAAGCATCAGAGAAAAGTGCAGAAGTCCACACATGTTGCTTTCTCCAAACTTCTGTCTGAAGTTCAGGTGATGGGAAACTCGACATTTTGAAAGGAGTTTTGCATTTGTTTGCCACTAAACCATCATTATAGTGTCGGCTTAATCATCTGGGCTGGTTCTCTCAGGTGCTGAAACAGGACCTAAAAGATGTCTTTACAGTCTACATGGGGTTTGCCAAAGATCTGGAGGATCAAAGCAGACAGCTTCTGGAGTGCATGGGCACTGCCAGAAATGCTGTTCAAGATCACCACAGTGATGATATCCAGAGTGAGTGTTTTACACAGCTGAAGCTGTCAGGGTTAAATGTAATTATTTGCATCTGTAGATTCACTTAATGGTCTCAGACAAAATTCCACCTGATTCACACATAAATATGTTCATACCCAAGCTCTAATGTGTAAATAAGTGTATGTGCACAGTGAGTGAGACTTCATTATTCCCAGCCTGATCTCACAAGAAAAACGAACTACTTTACGAGTTGGTGATTTCGTACAATATGATTAATACAAAAATGTACAAATTTTAGAAATAAAAACAGGCAGGAAAACCAGTCCAAAAAAACAGTCCTCCCCTAAACGTAACCATTAGTGGCTGAAAACAGGTGTGAAATATGAAAACATGAATGAGAGCGTACAAATTCATATGAATTAGCCATTAAATATATAAATGTACTAAAAATTTAAAAATAAAGTTACAAAAAAACTAAAATAGTTATGAACTGCCATGAGATTGTGTTGCTGTTCTTTAAATCACAAGCATTCTCCCTTATCTACAGCCACCGTCCCTCTGTTTAATCTTCCATCTCACGCTCTCTCATTCCCTTTATTCTTCACCATCTGTCTCTCCCCTCATCTCCCTCTTTCTCTATCACAAAACAAGACATGTTGTGACAGTAGGTGTGTGTTGCAGTGTTCTGAGATTATCCACAGATCCCCCTCCCTCCCTCAGCCTCTCCTCCAGGAAAAGCTGCAGTCAGCGGGGACAGCAAGGTCATGTGTTCTGTGCGTCACCTGCACACCATGGTGACAAGCCTCATGCAGGGCTGGTGGATCTTATCCCTTGTCGTTTATACAGTTGTATTTGTGATCTGCAAACCAGCCCCCTCCTCACTATCCTCCAATATTTGTATAACTACAAGTATAAGTTTTATATACGTTTGCACTTATCATATTGTATAGGTGGGCAACATCACATGCATATTGTCACTTAGGGGATGCATCAGTCTGGACACAGATCGATTTAGGTGGAAGCCAATTTAACCAAAAACTATGCTCAGATGCCCATTCTGATGTTCTCAAAATATAATTTTGCTTTTGATAACTTTGTTTTTGATAATTTACAGTTTTACAAATGAGAGACATTGTCTCATAGTGAGAGGCCTACATTACAAGACAAATGCATTAGGAACTAATAAAATATCCTGTCTTTTTCGATGCTGATGGTTCAGATTTGATCAATAACTGGCCTGTAAATATCAGAGGACATTTCATCAATGCATCACTATTTTCTGCCGCATTTCTGCACAGTACACTTGTTTCTACTGTTAAGTTACTAAGCTGTGCAGCTGCAGTGTCCTTTGAAAAGATTAGTGGCTAAAGAAAAGTCTTTCACTGTCCTTACACTTGTCTTTCCCCTAAGCGTCCCATCACATGAGACAGCAAATTGTTTAATCTTGCCTGAAGCTACTAAATGTAACTTAGTTTCTGATTGGTCCAAATTATCCTTTGCTTTCCACATGATCCTGTTTCTTTTAATGAAACCTTTCTATGTTAATGCACATAAATGCATGTGATGATGTTTTTGTGTAGAGCTGCAGAATCAGGTAGCTGCACTCGAACACTCTTTACAAGAAGAGCAGCAGAGGTGTAGCGAGGAGAGAGTGAGGAGAAGACTGCTCCACAACACCTTGGTTGTACGTACCCGAGTCTCTGATTTGATGCATTGTTTATTGTCATTATAGGTGATTTTATCCAGAAACATTTTTGTTACGCTGGTTGAAAGTCTCTTTACAGTACTTCCTGATAGCAATGACTAAGTAAAGTGATCTAAATATAATAATTATATTTATATATATCTTCTGGGAAGGTGCAAGACCTTCCACAGAAGTTTGGCTAATCATTGCACTAAATAATATGTTGAATGCAATCATTGCATAATGAGCAATATTTTTGTTACGCCACAGAGCATGAATTTGGGGTTAGAAAACAGTTTTTTTACAGTGTAGAAATAACAAAAACAATGCAACAATCTCTGAACCACAGAATACTAAATCTTTATTTCTCATACTGACTTGTTGAGATGTTTTAAGTTTGACCACACTTACAGAAACTTCTCTGTAGGAGCTGAGGGGTAATATAAGAGTTCACTGCAGGGTGCGTCCCATTCTGCCCTTTGATCACAGCCCGGGATCCCCCACAACCAATGGGTAACAATTTAAAACATGCTCATTGAATAATGGCAAAATAATGCATGTTATATTACATGTTATTGTATGTTATGATATGACATTTTATAGACATTGACATTAAATAGAGCAGATATAACTTCCTTTATTATGTTTTTAATGCAGTATTTCTAGCATTTTTACATGCTTTAAAAATGCCATATATCTTTTGAAGATCTAAACCTTATTTTCCTTTATAAGAGCTTCATCATCTGAAGCAGTGATCCAGACCGTCAATGATGTGAGTGAATTGATTATTTCTAATGTTTATGAGATTCTGCACTATAAAATTGTGATGGCCATCATCAACATGCCCCGTATTAAACCCTACATCCCAGACTCCAGATTAATCATCTCTGTTCACACTTGTTTTGCAGGATTCTGTTCTTGTAAACTCGGTCAAAACCTCAAGTCCTGTCACAAACAAAGTATTTGAGTTTGAGAGGTATTTAGAAGCTACACAATTTTTGCATGTATTAAACAGATACTTTGGGTGCTGCCTGATGATGTTGATGTGTCTGATTTGAATTACAGAGTACATGGTCCAGAGGATAACCAGGACACTGTGTTTGAAGAAGTGAAACCACTTCTAACCTCTCTGCTCGATGGGTGAGTGTCCAGTTCAATACAAAGCTCAGGTCTGATGTTGTAGTTTTTCTTACAGGTTGGGTAAATTTGTGCTTCACAGTCGTATGTTTGAAACGAATCCTCCCCAAACAAAACACATCATGGACCACATGAATTGCTGTTTTTCAACTAACTCTGAGAAAATGAATCTAGTCTGTGAAGAAATTGTAGTGTATTATTTAGTTCTTCTTGTTTATTTTGAACTTTGTCGAATACAGAAGCTAAAACTATTTTCTTGTTGTTGTGCTGTCTCTGTGCAGCTTCATTATTGATTTAGATCTTTTTGACAACATGAACAAAAACTTTAAAAGTAAAATATCAGCTGGTGGGTCAAGTTCTGCTGGCAATGTGTCTGTGGTAAAAAAAAATATATATTATCAAAATCAATAAACAGAATGATCCTGGCAACTGTTCAGAATGGCCACTGTAGTAGCAGTATCAGGTTTATTCAACATCTTAATAATTTCCCTAATTATGTACATCATTTAATAATTATATACTGTAATCAGTCACATAAGTTTTGTTTACTGCAAAGACACATATTATAAATATTATAAGAAGTCTTTCCTTCATTCTCAGGTTTAATGTATGTATCATGGCGTATGGGCAGACAGGCAGTGGAAAGACACACACAATGATCGGCTCTGAGTCTGAGGCCCGCACAGCTGCGGTGAAGGACTCTCAACAGGGAATCATTCCAAAAGCAGCCAATGAGCTATTCACGTAAGCTCTCATCACTTCTCTATCACAGCACAGTCAAAATCACTGTATTTGACACATATCTACAATATCCCATACAGAATGTGACATTCTGCCTGTACTGGTGCATGTTTTAGGCTGATCTCAGAAAAGTCTGTGGACAGTCATTCGGTGGAGGTGTCAGTGGTGGAGGTCTATAATAACGAGGTTCTGGATCTTCTGGCCAGAGATGAAGATGGAGCAGCAGCTGGAATGAAGAGAGAGGTTATCACCACCAGTACAGGCACCAGTGAGGTGCCCTGTTTAACACATGAGTGAGTAACAGAAGACACATTAACAATGTCATGTCACATTTCCCAACTTAATAACAACATCTATTCTTACATCCTAACAACTAATATTATACAATTAGTACAATTTCATGGCTACTTGGCTTGTTTATGTATTTCAAAGGCTTTTGCAGACATCTGTACGAATGTCTTTGCATTACATAAACAATTATTAAACCAAATGGCATATATTTTAGTAGAGCATAACAAATATATAAAAAAGTGGACAAAGTATCTGGACAATTTTGGTTGTTCAGAGTTCATCTGCATTCATCTGTTTGTTTAACTTGCTTCTTCATTGTACTTTGACCTTTGAGTTTTTTCATGAGGTCTGCCCATAATCTCCATACGCACATGACTGTCACAGGTTTGCATGTGTTTGATTGCCCGTTTTTGTGTGCGTCAGGCTGGTACGGAGTTCAGCCGAGGTGATGCAGCTAATCAACTCTGTGTTAAAATTAAGAGCTCACAGTCCCACTCTGGTGCACAGAGACTCTTCCAGATCTCATTTCATTGTCACTCTCACCGTCACCTCCAAAAGCCCTGATGCACTGACACTGGGTATGATGCATCCTCTGACACCATATTAGGTACTAGAGGGAAGGACATTCTCATTCTAGAGAGCATTTGATTGGATAAAAATCTGTGTAGTGCAACATGAGTCATCAATAATTTTGATCTACTTTCAAAAGAGAAAGACTGTATCTTAAATGTGTTTCTGCCGAAAGTTAATTTTCTTACATTTTAGAAGCATATATAAATTACTTTACATCTAGAAAACATGGTCTAAAAGCCTCAAAAACTCTTACACAGCAGCTATCTGCCACACACACACAGTTATGGCAGTTAAGTGAGACTCTGAGTGTATTATCTAAAAACGCACACACTCAGACGGTCATCTTAGCAACTCAATTTTCCCTTACACCCACTGGATTAGTTATCTTCAGATACGCACACACACTAAAGCACTTTCTTGCAACCCTGAAAAGACAGCTTAGTCCTCACTCCAAAGGTTTCTCACAGTAGCACTGAAGGACCTAATAAAACCAGCCATAAAGCCACCATTAAATAGATTTATGTGTGTACCATAACACTTATGTGAGGCAGAAACAGTTGAATTTTTATTTTGTGAACTTTGTGTGATGTATGTGTATTGCAGCTCGCAGGCTGCAGAGTACCAGACAGGATGTTCAACGAGTGTCTCAAAAGGAATGGTGGAGCCCGCGCTGCCGCAGGGCCACCTCCTCGAGCACCTCTAGCCCCGCCTCCTCTCCATGCCACTCCCCCTGTCACTCACCATGCCCCTCCCCTCGGCCCAGCATCACCCAGACACCCCTCAAGACCAAGCTGCAGTTGGTAGACCTGGCTGGGAGTGAGTGTGCTGGTGAGTCTGGGGCATGCAATGTGTTGATGATAAGGTGCTAATTAAGCCATAATGCAATAAAACACAATAACAATATTCAGTTACAGATCATCAGATATGATTTACAGAGAATTAAATGTGTAAAAGTCTTGATTTTCTCCATTATACCCTTGACTAGGGATGTCAGGTGTGACCGGTCCAGCTCTGTGGGAGAGCTCCTGTATAAATCGCAGCCTCTCGGCATTGTCTGATGTTCTGGGAGCGTTAGCTGAACAACGACCCCACGTACCCTACCGCAACAGCAAACTGACACATCTGCTGCAGGATGCCATTGGTAAGAGCATAATCACTGGGAAACAATGGTATATCTTACATATGCACGTACACAGGGGTCTGCTATGTAAAAAAATAGCCTGTTAACACCCTAAACCTCAGACCAGCCTGTCTCCTCTCTCCTGTCTTTGTCTTCTGCCACAGGAGGGGACGCCAAGCTTCTGATAATGCTGTGTGTATCTCCCACTCAACGCTTCCTCACAGAGTCCCTTCAGTCTCTGGGCTTCGGTGCCCGAGCCAGGCAGGTCCAGAGAGAACCAGCACGCAGGAAGAACGCAGCTGTAAAGATGAAATAACTTTAAGAAATGAGGGGGATGCATTTAATAATAAAAGGCCATACGGGGAAAAGCTTTTAATTGTTATTTGTATGCATGTGGATCATAAAATGATGGTGCTCAACTCGTATTAAAAGTTTCAGTGATTTGTTAGATGGTGAAAGTGTATCTGTGCACATACATGATTTTTTCCCTGATGGAGATAAATAAGACTTATTTATAATGTTATAAACAAGGCTTTGATTTGTTTTGAATAGTGGTTGTTTGTATAATGGCTTCTGTATTTGCTTTTTAATTCTAGTGATTTTATTGTTCTGATTATGGGATGTTTTCCTGAAACACGTTTACAGTTATTCTGGTTGTTTTGAAGAGGATTAAATACATTTGCAGTTGTGTGTTAGTTTGTGCTGCAGTACTGAGTGATGATATATAACTAAAATAACATGCAACCTGACTTTGTTCTTATATTTCACTCCAGGGTAATAGGTTATTTTATGCACATTTACAACTGATTTAGATTTAATAAATGTAAAGTGAAGAGCTATATCTTTCCTCAGCCATTTTTTTTATATTTATTTAAGATATTATTAATGCACTTTCCTCTCTTTGATAAAACGCACCGATGTTGTTGCTTCAGTCTGGTGGAGCGTTGCTGGGGCGTGTCTTCTACGTTACGTCTTCGTCGCAGCCAATCAAAACCTTCTCTGCCAAGTGACGTAACATGAAAACACGGAAGTGGTGGTTAAAATGTTACTTAACGAGTTGTTAACAGCGCGTAACCTCCTCGTTATCTGCGTGTTATAAAACGTCTCAGACCGATAAATCAATAAATAAACAGCGCGCTGTTTTCTGAGCTCTCTCTTCTTTGTGTGCATTTTATCTCTAACTAATCGGCGAACAGGTGAGTTTGTGAGCATGCTGCTGCAATAATTGGATACGGCTCAGGTTATTATAGTCTCTTTATAAAACGTCATCTAAATACCCAAAATAAGTCTCCCTGACTTTAGCCTTCATTTTGGCTATATTCTTTCAAAGATTGGTTGTATTTTAAGTGTCGTTTGTGTTTTGATCGTTCAGATCGTTTCGTTTTTAACGTTAAACAACCTTGTCGTAGTTTTAAGATGCTTAAAGCCATCGGCCAGACTCTGTTTTCTTCTGGATACCAGAACCCGAGGTTTACTCTTCAAGAGAGCAAGGTTAGTACAATCACATAAAGCATATGCATCTTTTAGCGCATTTAGACCCTTTAAACCCCACCGATGCTCACTTTTATTACAGACTTTGCATTTGTAAATATTTACGTGCTCGATTGACGCAGTTCTGGTTTGTTTGGCGGTGTGGTGATGCTTTATGTATTTCCATTTGTATTTGATGAATTGGTCGTTAGGGGGAAGACTATGAGGTCCGGACTTACCACGCAACGAACTGGGTCAGCACCGCCGTCAGTGGCGCGGAGCAGGACCCGGCCTTCAGCACGGGGTTCAGGAGGCTCTTCAAATACATCCAGGGAACAAATGAAAAGAGTAAGTCTTCATGTTTCTTCAGATGGTTAGGAGTCAGATGTTATAAAACCAGATTTCAGTAAAGCCAGATTTCACTGCTCTGTTGAGTAAAGTAGAGTAGTGCTTTATTATGTGAAATATATTATATGTATACATACATACACGATGTTCTTATCATCAAGCAATGACCTTAATACGTCTAAAAGTTTATAAATGCTCCTAGAACTTACAAAACAACATTTCTTTATTTTGTTACGGATGGAAACGTTAAGGAAACGTTCTTAAAACCATACACGTACGAACGAGACGTCATGCATAAACCTTCGTATTTTTTGCATAGAAATGAAAGTGATGTACGACTTTAAATGCTCATACCGTCATACTCAAACAATGATGTCGGGATGATATTATGCAAATGAAGATCACGTGACAGACAGGTAATGATGATTCACCAGGTGGCATTGTACTTCCTAAATCACTCCACTGGGACTGTGTGGCTTCCATATTTGAGACATTATGATCAATTATTAAAATATTTCTGCAGCTCCAAATGAACGAACCACCTCATTTTAGCTTCGTGTGAGGTTTTGTCCTGCATTTGTTTTCTCTGTCAGAGTGTAAGGTGGAGATGACCGCACCGGTGAGCTGTAAGATTGAACCTGGGGCTGGACCTACCTGTGAGAGCACCTTCACTGTGTCCTTCTACATTCCTGAGGAACATCAGGCTGACCCACCCAAACCTTCAGATGCGGATGTTTTCATTGAGAGCAGAAATGAGTTCACAGTGTTTGTGAGGTGTGTTTACGTCAATGGCTTGGAAATTGTTACCATTAAGACTGCAACACTTCAGGTTCTTCTGTGGCCATGAAATGTATAAGATCAAAAGGTCTGAACTTTTGGGCTGTTTTTGCAGGACCTATGGAGGCTTTGCCAACAGTGAGAACAGCCACCAGGAGCTTCTGAAACTGATTGAGAGCCTCCAGAGAGACGGAATGAAATTTAAGGAGGCGCCATACTATAGGGCCGGGTACGACAGTCCCTTTAAACTGACCAACCGCAAGAATGAGGTGTGGCTCATCAAAGATGAAGAATAAAAATGAGCGTTCATCACAACATCGGAAGGGAACAAAAAGGAGGTCAATTGTTTGCTTAATGTAACAATAGTTAATGTGTAGATGCTTTTTGTTTATCATGTACCACAAGTGCCTGCAAGAGTTAATACGAGAATTTAAAACTGTTCTGATGGTATGCACACCCAGTGTATTTTATGGCAATGAAATCATAACACATAAAGCATATAGAAATGAAAAGTCTAATCACCTTTATTACTGCAAAATATTGGCTAATGTGTAGATTTTAACCCTTGAATAATTTTAAGGAGATGCTGCATGCTGACTGAACTACTTTTTTAATATGGTGAAATAATGTATAAACTCTATTTGTGGATAATCTGTATTTGAGCCATTTATATTGCACTACACATTGAATCTAAAAATTTAAGGGAACAATTTCTTGAAAGAAACAATGTGCTATCGGTCTATCTGTAACGTCTGGACATGATCATGTTTTGGCCTTAAGAACCACTACACACTGTTACTAAAATCTAATTGTATCCAATTTACTTGTTCACAAATTTACTAAACTGAGTTTGATAAACTGTGATTTTTTTTGGTCTTAAATAAAACAGCGTTTTACTTTAGTTCTTGTGTTGTGGGTACATTTTGAGGCAGACGAAACATTTTTGTTGATACTTAAGAAATACTTAAGAAACTCAAGAAATCTTATATATATATATATATATATATATATATATATATATATACAAAAACATTATAAAACAGCAAAAGAACAGAAACCATTTGACAGGTAAACAGGAGAGAGTTAGTATATATATATATATATATATAAGGCCTAACACACACACACTGCATTGTCATCAGATTTGTTTTAGAGGTAATTGTTTCCTGACTTTCATGTTCGTGTGATCAGCACAAAACGAAACTTGTGTATTTCTTTTCTGCTGCTGAAGGATTCATGGCCACTGGTGCAACCACACATGCTAGGTGATCGCTGAACAATGATCAACGTCAAGAAGACCTGTAAAGGTTTTTTTCCCATCTTGATGTTGAGAAAGTATTGGTCCAGGAAGCTGACGGTCACTGAATCAAGCCAATAAATGATGGTAGGAGGAAGGAATGGTTTACAATGACCTCTCAAACCCTTTGGAGTTGATGGGCGGCTGCGGGTGCCATGGTGACTGCACTAATGAGACTGTGTTTTGGGTTGGTGTCTGACAGGTGGCAGTGAATCAAAGAGACAAGACAGATGGGCAATTTTTAAATATCACCATGTTTTATTACAGAGACATACTCCAGAGGGTTAGCAGCTTGCTTCCTCTTCGTCATTGTTGAATTCATTTAGCTCCTTCTTCTGCTTTTATTTTCCAATCCACGTGTCCATCAGCGGGATGGAGAACTGAAGTAGACAATCTAGACATTCTGAATCAATAGACTCTGAGCACAATGAACTGTCTGAGGCTCTGTTTAATCACACATTCACCTCCAACTAAAACTCCACCCCCAGCTACAGTATATCAAACCACATTCTGGCTACTCTAAAATAAATACTCTACAAAAGGAAGCCACTCCTAGCAAAGGTGTCTAAAATGTACAAAGTCTTTGAAAATAAGTTCAGGTGTTACTTAACATTTCTTTAGGTATATACAAAAACATTATAAAACAGCAAAAGAACAGAAACCATTTGACAGGTAAACAGGAGAGAGTTAGTCAGTAAGCCTTGGTTACTTCAAAGCTTGTGTTTATCACAAGAAGCCAAAAAGAACAGAACATCTCTCTCAGTCTAATAAATGCCCTCACGTTACAGACTTACTGCACAAACAGCAAGTCAGAGTGTCCTGTTCGGGTCTTTGGTAACCAAACAATTACAAGTAAAACCGGTCATTTGTTTCAAGTAAGTTCTTTCTAGGTCAGAATTAACTTTTCGCATTTCAAAATAACCAACACGGATACAATGCTTTTAAAATAAACACATAAAATGAGACGATGAACACAGTGCAAACCTACACACCAAAAATCGAACATAAAATGTTTTTCACAAACAAGTCACCATTTCTCCAGTTCCTCGTTATGCATTTCTTTTTCATTCCAGACACTTCCGATGGACCGGTCCAAACAATGAACAGTGAGAAAAGAAACTGCTTGTTGAAACAGGTCAGCGTGCTGTTCACCAGTTAAACTCTGACCTGGTTTTTAATGACCAGCTTGCAGAAGCTGTTTTAACCATAGGTTGCTGATAAAGCTGCCACAGTAAACTCTGAGATGTGACACACACCTGGGTTTCTTTCTCTTACAGCACGGAAAAATTAGGATTCCGAACATGTCCATCATCCTGAACTACTAAAACACTTAGTCACTTAGTAATCCCTTCAGCATTTCACATGTGTGTTAACTGTTCCACCCAAAAAACCCAAACAAATCTGACTGCTGAAAGGAAACTAGAGTTAAAAAAGCTGAACACAATAACAGAACAAAAGTAATGGCTGGGCTTGGGAAAGAGGAGTCTAGTATTGCCACTGAAAGCAGATTTTTCTCCCAAAGAAGGTAAAATTTGATTATATTAGGCTTTTTCTGAAGAGCTACGCATACAGCAGTATTCTAACTACTGCTTGATCTGACCGGTACCTCAGATCCCAGCATGCCTTAGTCCACACTACAACATCAGGAAACCCGCAACTCAGCCTGGAACGGCAGGCGGCAGGACCCAGTTCTACAGAGTTCAACCTCTCATGGTCTTCTGCCTCAGTCCATCTCTGGTGTAGACATTCTGCCTTGTCACACCTGGAGACAACCATTTCTTATCTTAACTGCTGCTCTGCTCGCATAAAGTGCCGTTAGAGTCCTGAGAGATGGGAAGGGGCATGGGTGCTGGAGAAACAGAGCATGGCTCTTCACAGTACTCTCCACTCTCTGTAAGTTCTCCATCCCTCTCACAAATAACAGTCATGGGGCTACTGAGGATTCGACTGCGGGCATTGTATTTGCTGCTGGCAGCAGAAGGTGGCGTGCGAGATCGGCCATACTTAGGCCCGATTATTGACGGGGATGTTGAGAAGGGTGACCCTGGCGAGCATCGTGGCAACATTCCCTCACTGCGCGCCCAGTCGTCGGATGACCTTTTGCTGCGGCCTGGAGAAGAACAGGGGCTGTCAGGAGTTGGCGTAGTTGGAGATGCGGGATCGAACGAGGAGTCCAAAGAACGAGTCCTCTGGAATCTTGGGTCGGTGCTGCGTAACATCTCAGCAGCAGACATTCGGAAGCTGGTCTCCGACCGGCTGCCTTTCTTCAGAAGAAGTGCCTTGAATGTGTCGCTACTGGTCGAGGATTTGCGTAGGCTGCGCTGAATGGAACCTGTTTGACGGGGCAGAGAGGAAGTCAGACCTGGAGCTGTTCCTGTAGGGGTGACCGGAGGTGACAGAGGACCTCGTGTGCGGTCCTCTTCAGATTCCTTGCGTCCCAGGACCTTCCTCTTTGACCTGGAGAAAAAGAATCACAGAAGATAAATAAAGACTTAAATATTTTGTTTTCTAAATAAAGGTTAAAAAGTCAAATACTTTTGTAAAAATTAAATTAAGCCTGAACAAAACCTCTAGGTATAAGCAAAAGGTCAATAAATAATGTTTTAATATTAGTTAAATATTAGTTAAGCAGTATTTAACACAAACATAATAACAATTTGTGATTCACAAACTGATCTTATTGAATATTCAGAGAAAACTCATAAAGAAAGGTCTGTTGAGCTGCCACTTCACTGCCGACACAGACGCCTGAACTAAAACAGCTCCACTTTAATTAAGAACTAATCCAACTTCTCCTGGAGCTGAATAACTTGAATAAGATTTGACTCAATTTTTGTGATTAATTTTTTTAGCCTTGATGAGTCCATTGATTCTTTTTTCACTTTTCATTAATTTAGCTAGCCCCCAGCAAACCAAAACACTGCAACTCGAAAAAGCAGGAATAACTTAAAGCAGGATAAAAATAGCAGGAGTGTGTGTACGTGGGAGGGGGAGGCGGGCGTGTTTATTTTCAAATTTACTCCTTTAAAAGCCAAACCAAAGAGGAATAATGCAAGCGTTGCAACTTTGTGGAAGTGCGGGCATAATGGAACTCTAATCAACAAAGCAAACTGGGCAAAGTGCCCAGTGTCATTTTAAGCCAGATGGCTGTTCATCCACCCCACCAGTAGGGGGACCTTTGAGTCAATGAACACTTTCTAGCATGTGCGCCCAGGATCAAATCAAATTCATTAGCATGGCATAACTGCTGCAGATTAGGGAGAGTGGGATTATCTGAGGGATGGAGCAGAAATCCATCCCAAGTCTGAGATGGACCGGGAGATTATAGAGCTAATCCCACTCTAGCATCAATGCGAGAGGAACACTCCAATAGCTAATTACTTGCCAGACCGCACCTCGTATGTTGAGGGGTGTTCATGCTCAGATGGTCCAGGCTGATCGACAGAGAAGCCAGAGAAGATCAGAGAAAAAGGAGGAAGACATATGACAGATATAAGTGAGTGTTGGAAAATAACAGAAGCTATGGAAGGAAGGTTTCAGGATCAAGATGTGAAAGTTTTGCTGGACACTTAGTTTATACCCAAGATCATCAAACAGATGATCATTAAACAGCTACAATGTTTTAAATTAAGGAGAAAACAATGTGGCCTATACCACAGTTTTCATATTAATGCTGGTAAATCCTTAAATGTGCAGTAGGTAAAATCTTGAGAGAAATCCTGTATGCGCTGTGGTTGTAATCTAGCTTTGCTCTGGGTTTTTTTATCTGATTCATCTAAAGCTGAGCGCTTTGAGATCGGCACCAGACAAACCGCAGGATTTACTGAGCACATATAGCATCTGGTGCTCTGTCACACTACATCTAAACTGGTCTTCCTTTTCAAACATATCTTTTGCCCTAATATCTTTGTGAGATTGCGATGGACCACGGCAGAAGGAAAAGCAACACACACACACACAGTAGAAGAGGAAACCAAATCCTTTCAAATGAAATTATGTGATGTGCTGGAAACTTGTCCATTACACGTGACTACAGCATAGCCTGTATACAGCTGTCTGAGTTTATAGACACTGCAACGTATACAGGTGTGTGTATATAGTCTATGCTAAGAAAAACCTTGTACACAAAAGCATATTACATTTTAAATGATGCATCATTCGGTATGCAAAATGTCAATTTTTATGCTGAAGGACATGCAGTAAGGACATAAGTGTTTTATGACTAAACTGAGAGAAAGTGCATGATTCTTTAACATAGCCACGGTGTATATAAGCATCCACTGGAGTAATACATCATCCTGGGGCGTTTCTTAATCTAACAGACAGAGACCACAGAAGCCCAACTCTTTACAAGCTGCTTGCCTTCCACACTCTCAGCTTTGATGAATGTATCTGAGATTGGATGGGACAGGCTGCCTTAAAGTTACTAAAGGCAGAGAACAGCAGTTTAGGAAACGGGGGAGGGAAGGAATGAAAGGAAGTAGATAAAAAAAGGGATCCGGGGAATTTACCTGTGAATGGCGGCAAAGAGGTCCTCAGTGGTGCGGGGCCGCGTGGGGGTCACCATGTCCCCACACGTGTCACTGATGTTTCTGGGAGAGTCAGTGGAGTCTACCGTGCTGGACTCAAACACATCACCTGGTGGAAGCAAACATTCACATATTAAGCTCTTACCGGGACAACGTTAGTGTTATCATCACAATTATAAGATATATCACTTCATCACATTACATCCTCCAAACTTCACAGGCAGAACCTTGTGAAAATAAATTAACACACTATATATAGGATCCAGATGACAAACAGACTCTTGCAGATAAACGCGTGCCCTGCATTTTAGACCTAGATAGTGTTACGTTATAATGCATAGGCATGTTTAGAGAAACTTGTCTTATAATAACATTGAAAACATTTAGAGGAAAACCTGATCAGCAGATCAAAACAATCAAAACTTGTAAAATACTTGAAGAATGTAAACAATATAAATATAAACGTATAAAATGTCAGAAAACAGTTCAAAACAGGCAATCAAAATTTTGCATTTCACACAAGTACCAAGACACATCACATAGCAGTTGATAAATCCAAGGACACACACATATACGGTTCTAGTTCTTCAAATAAATCACATATGAAGACGGCAAAAAGCTGTACGTTTAACCTTCTCTTACACTGTCGTAGTCGTATCCATCAGAGTTGAGTTGCTCTGCTCTGTTCTCCTCTCATCTCACATCTGCACTTGCCTGAGCCACTGAGGGTGATCTCACATTACGCGCTCTCTTCCCTCCCCCTTGCTCACTGCCCTCCTCCTCTACCCACCGTCAACTCCGCCCCCATCCCATTTAAACACTTCTCCCTTGGGAATCTTGTCCCATTCTACCCTGACCCAGACTAGAAGGAAGAGGGAGTGAGAGACATTGGGAAGACGGGAAAATCAACAGGATTTGAGTAAGGGAGGGATTAGGAGATGAGAAAAACAGCAGCATAAGATGTGCAAAGCAGCTGGTAGGAGAATGCATAACTATGGAGAATGGAAAACGGGAAGTAGGAGGATAAGAGAGAGTGGTGAGAAAGAAAGGAGTGAGAAAGGACGATTAAAGCATCAGAAGACAAGAGGACAGATGGCTGTTGAGAAAAGAGAGAGAGGTGAGAGAGAGGGAGGTAGGTAAAGGAGTACATCCAAAAGGCTGCGGCAGTCCCTACTTTAAGCTCTGATTCACACGAGTGCAAAATCTGCCTCCTCTTCCCTTATATACACATACACTTAAATACTTGTTCACTGTTGCCTTACAATGCTGTTAGAAAAAAAGCTTGTTTCATCGTCCCTCTTTATGAAATCTAAGGCTTAGACTCTCATATGCCATCTCATACTGACTTTTGACTTAAAAAAAAGGCCCAAGTGTTAAAAAATGTATGATTTTGTGTCAGCCAGTTTTATAAATGATCTTCAACCCCACTGAGTAAAATTAGGAAGATCAGACTCACCACTTTCATCATCTTTAGAGCCAACAGATCCTGTGCTGCTGTTTGCATCTTCATCATCTCCTTGATCGTCCTCCTGCTCTTCTATAAAGATGCTCTTGTCCACATCATGAATTGTCTCTTGAATGACAGGAGTCTTGGAAAACTCTTGCGCTTCAACATTTGTCAAAGAAATTTTTCTCCCCTCCTCATCAGGTAAAGAAATGTCACTTCTATTATTCTCTGGTTTCTCTTCCTCCTTGTGTGTCACAGTTGTGGGTTCCTGGTATTCTGTTGTAGTTGTAGAGATGTTCTCCTCTTGAGCATTCAGCAATAAACCAGCATCCTCATCCATGGATGCTGTATGGTTCTCCTCTGTTTTAAAGGTGAGAGACAACTTTGGCTTTTTGGAAACCATAGGAGGCTTTTTCTTGGGTGTAGTGTTTTGTAGTGTTTCCACTGGTTTTAATAAGGCAGCCTCAAGACCATGAACTTTAGCTGTAGCCTTAACATCACCAAAATCTACGGTCCCATTTGGAAGGTTGGATGTTGGTTCAGAATATGATTTTTCCATTAAATTTACATCACAGTCAGGTTGTGCTTCAACATGGCTATTCTTGCTTTGTTGGACTGATATATTTTTCTGTGGAGATGACGGTCCTTGTTTCTTATTTAAATTTGGAGGTATAAAAGAAATCTGAGGAACTGTAGAATGTTCTGGTTTTTGAAGCTTCTCTAGTGCCTGGGTCTGGTCAACCTCAATTTCATGAGATTTGGAGTTAACCACATTGTTTTCTGGTCGTTTCACTGAACGAAGCTGCACGCTCTGCAGAGCAAGAGGAGTAATCAGAGGTACACCAAACCTACTAGACTCCTCAGAGTTTGTGGACTCTGACTTTCTCTCTGTGTTCACTGGCTTTAGGCTGCCCTTTATTTCCTTTAAGCAAGCAGAGGAGGGTATAGGTGGTGTCATGCTGGGCAGGAGTGTAATTTGGGGTGAAGCATAAGCAGGGATGGTGGGACAAGATGGAGGTGGTGGTGGAGGAGGTGGAGGGCTGAAAGAATGATTAAGGTTTGACAAGGCAGGGTCAAGCAACACCTCTGGAGGTGGAGGGGGTGGAAATTCTGGGGAGGAATTGTTATAAGGTGGGATCATGGACACTTGTTGATGGGGGGTCATGGGTAAAGCAGGTGGAGGAGGAGGAAATATCTGACTTTCACTGCACATAGGGCTGGGGGGAGGATAAGGAGGAGGCAACGATGAAGGGTTGAGAGGTAAAATGGTCACAGGGGCAGCTGGAAGAGGAGGTGGAGGGGGAATATTGTTTCTGATAGAATCAGAGGTGTTGGATGAAAGAGAGGTGGAAGAAGATGAGATGGATACAGATGAGAGCAAGGATGACTTTCTTTCAGGTACTCTAGGTTTGGGCTTGCTGCCTGATGGGGACATACACCTCATGAATGAGGGGACAGGAGTACCAGCTGTTGGAGTGTTTGACTGACTTGAGTATCCACTTGAAGGCGAAGTTAACCGATGCACCCTGTCCGGTGATGAGGTGCCCATTCTGGGCTTTACAGACCCATCACGTCCTTCCTGGGCAGGAGGAAGAGAAGTCTGAGGACCATTGTGAAAACCTCTTCCACTTGCCATCTCAACTGCTTGTCCAGCCGATTTGCATGGCGACTGTGTCTGCTCACCAGGTGGACGAGGGTAATCCATGTAGTAGCCCCAAGAATCTGCGTAATCAGAGCGAAGACTACTAGTATCACTGTGAGATGGTGTCACATGACAGATGGAGTAAACATTAGCCATCCCTGCTGCTGATACATTACTGCTACCAACACTGATGCTACTCTGGCTTCTGGGACGTAGCATCCAAGGGTCCTCATAGTCACTGCAGGGACTGTGAGATGGTGAGGTGGAAGACCCTTTTCCTTTCAGCCCATTCTGAAGTGACTGTTGGAGTGTGGCAATCAATGACTCATTCAGGACAGATCCATTACTAATATCTGACGCTGCAGTATTGGCAGTGGGAGTTGTCTTAGGTTTTCGTCGTAGAGAGTCTGTGCGTGCTGGTGGGAGGGGTGGCTTCTTAGGTTTGCGAAGTGAGATGGAACGTGACAGTGAGCGGTCACTGTACAGGCTGGTTCGGTCGTCTTGCTGACCCACACACTCATACATACTATGTCTTGCTGCCCTGCCTCCTATTCCATGACCATGGCCACTACCCTGGCTTCTTGATCTAAGGCCTGAATCCAGATGCATGGAAGTGTAGTAGCCATCATTGTCCATAGAGTAGAGTGAACTAGAGTCTGTGCCTTTAGAGGAGTGCTCAAGGCTACCATAGAGATGATTTACAGGCGTTGAGCAGCTGGAAGTCAGTGTCCTTCTGGGCAGCACGTTCTCAGGAGTGTCGTAAATCCATTGCTCATCTGAGGACAAAGCTCCTGCTGCAATTGTGCTGTGACTGTGCAAACTGCTGTCTGACTGGCCAGTCTCACTGCAGGTATCCTTAATGCCTGCTTCTGTTGTGTGGGAACCTGTTGCCACACTACTGGTGCTTTCACTGTTGACAGCTGAGACCATGCTAAGAGGTCTAGCTTTGGGGAAAGGTGACGCTGCAACTGGACTCTGGCCAGGGCTTGATGTAGTATGAAGTGCAATTACTTCAGCAGAACATGACAGAGTGGCATTGGGTATCAATGATGTTGAGTAGGCTGCATGTGGAGAAACAACACAAGCAGGACCAGACATAGATCCCCATTCTCTTTGACTACTTCTCACCTCTTGAGATTTTGGGCGGGCTGGGATGCATGACTTGGGGACATTCCTCATGTGCACCACAGTATCGTCAACCTGCAATTTTCTGATCTGCTGAGGTGGCTTTGTGGTGGAGTCTCCATGCCCAAATGGGGTGCTACTATAAAGAGGGTTTGTATTTAGAGAGACCCGTGCACCACGTGGCAGGCTGTGGAAACGCTGACTATCGTTACTAATCTGTGGTGCCATTGCAACTATTGAACTTCCAGGGGAGCTCCCATCAGAAATAGCAGAGATGTTGGTGGCTGAAGTGGAGATGCCAGCCATCTGAGCAGCAATTCCTTGGCCTTTCTGAGCCCGGATTCTCCTCACAGAGGGTGGGACAATTTTCACTTCCTCAGTTTGGCAACCAGAATCTTTTGTTGAAGATCGACGAAGTGTTGAATTCCCATTTCCCACTCTGCCAAGTGTTGAATACTGTCCAGGGATAAACATGGACTGTGGCCGAAGCTCTCCTCCACGCCCTTTTAATGCTGTGAAGAAAAACAGAAATGAGATAATTATGACAAATGTTGCAGCTGCTTATTCCTCGCTCCTCCATCCCTTTGTGACATCAGCTGCCAATCAGATTAACCCTCTCTACTGAGAGCTAACTAATTTGATTAGCTCCAGCCACATGTGGCAAGTTAATGACTTCTGGAAACTTTGATTAAGGTTGATAACTTAGGAATGGACATATGTGATGCCAGCCTCTGAGTTTATCAGAAAAGAGTGTGTGTGCCCAGTATAAGATTTTATTTAACAGAGGATGGTGCTCAAAAGGGGGATAGGATGCTGGTAATGCTTTAACACATAGTATCTTAATGGGCTCCTTCACATATGCATGCACACACATTGTTTAGAATTTAGTTGAACACTGCAAGCCGTTAATGCCTCCTGTTACCATCAAACACACAAACAACCTTGTATCTTCCTAATGTGACACTCGCTGTTGCAGTTAAATTACCATACAGAAGTAATCATGGCACCCCAAAAAACAGAAACAAAATCATCTATCTACAGCAATTCTATCTGATCAGCTTTAGCTTTACCCCTAGTAAAATTACACTGGTATATAAAGTTAGCCCTCATCCTCAACATATAGAAACAGCAGATTTTTTTGTGCAATGCTATCAGCCAAATATTGATGCGCTACATCTCCCCCACACATCCATGGTAGAGAACAGGTCATTTAAAGCATATCTACAAATAGCAAATACCAAATGTACACAAACATTCTTGAAATGGATTGTATATGAAACTTGCCAATATTCTTGTAGCACAAATAAAACACACCCAACCTATAGACACATCTGCACTCTTCTTACTACTATATCCATTCTTATACATTTCTACCCTCCCTTTCTGTTGCACTACTGATAAAATATGAAGCACTTTGCCAGAGGAATCTATATAGAGGATTATGCAGTAGTGTCAGCTGGCTGTAAAGCAAAGTGTGGTGTGTTCCAAACCTGGATCCAAATATCAGCACTCACATACACTAACAGAAAACAAAGTAAGAGGAATTAGGGATCGTGTCCCAGGGGAGAAAGTTAGAAATGGAATACCACTGGATGCAGCTGTGATTTCTGGGATTACATAATGGTGAAGGTCAAGAGTCAAGGGTAAACTCTGCATGCAAAAAGCAAAAACAGAAGTGGACAGTAAAATTCTACCTATAGAATTCTTATAATGAAGATTCTACAATGATAGGGAAAAAAAGTGGAACACAAGATAATTTGGGAAAAGACTCAAGGTGGAATGAAGGTTCTTTCGGATAGCACACAATGATTTTGGATTATGGAGATGCTAATACTCCTAATGGAAGTATTAGATCATTATCTCAACGCAAAGGTAATGTGGAAGAGTTCTGAGGTGTGAATGAGAAACAGGGTCATAATAACCGCATTAGATGGTCATGAAAACTACAGCACTACATGAAATCAACCATCTACATGGTAACAGGTGAGGCAGCAGCACAGACAGCTGGCAAAGCCATACCATACCTAATTCCAGTTGGACGCTGTCAGGCACCCCTGATATAGTCTTTCTCCGCTTAACCTTCTTGGGCCGGCGGGTCAGAGTGTCAGTGTTTATTAGAGAGCGGCGGATGCTGGCCTGTCTGTCAAACGTCTCCCCTGGAGACCAGTTGACGAGGACAGACAGGCAAAAGGGCCAGTTAGTAACATACATGCAGAGCACACACACATACTGTGCCAGTAAAACTTCCATGCAGAGCCACATATTCTGTATTGGCAAACAATGGGAAAACCAGACCGAAAACAGACCGATAAACTGCATATACATCTACACTCCATAAATCACTTTCTTTGTCAGTATTTTTGTCTTGTTTTGCAGTGAATCTAAACGTTCTTAAAAACAAGATAGATTTACTTAAAATAAATTGCTTAAGATCCTAAGACATGTTTTCGATATTTACACATTTTTTCGATCGCAAACATTGTGTGGGGTTTATGCTTTAGACAAGAAAAAGATTTTGATTGGTATGAAAAACAGCATTAAAACAAGTTATATACTCTGAGAACAAGTCCTATTTTCTTAAACCCTTTTGATCCTCAAGCAGATTATCTTGATTTACAAACAGATAATTTGATAATAGATAATTTGCTGTAAAAAATGCAAAAAAACTACTAAAGAAAGTGACACACTTGTTTAAGTATTGCAGTGTACACTTGTTCAAGTTTACAATCCTGGTACCTATATATGTTTAGGGGTAGGAATACAAAGTTCTAATTTTATCAGAGTATATGAAAAGGAGACCTGGATTGAAATATAAGATTAGAAACAGTGTTTTGTCTACAAAAGCATTTTTAAGTAAGATGTGCTGCAGCAGTGCCAGAGGGAGAGCTCCTGAGATTGTGCACTGTTGACTAAGCTACAGCACGCTGGCTTGTCTGCCTAAGTCACAGAACTGACAGACTGAATTAGTGTGGGTGTATTTATGTGTGTGCGCTTTTAAGTCTAATATAACTTCTCCTTCCTGAGTCATAGTGAAGTTGGGGGTTTCTTGAAGGGATTGGACATACAGAGCTTATCCCGGCTAAGAAAGACAGGATAGTTATGTGGCAGGAGAGACTGTTCTTTTGGATAAAGTGCCTGTTTTTGTATGTGTGTAATTCACAGCAATTGTTGCTTGAAGCATTGAAAAGGTAAGTCTTAAAGAAAAAGATACAGAGAGAGAAGGAAATTGTAGAACTGTTAAAATACAAAAACTGGTAATGCACAGAGTCATTCATGTTAGATGTCCATGTGGTTATAAATCCAGAAAAGACAGTTTGTATAGTCAGCATGCGTGCAACACTCAAACAATAAGTTCGGAATTACAAATAAAAGTTTTACGATTACGATTTTAAGACTGAAATAATTATCGGAATACAAACAATAATACTAACCAAAAAACAATCAATACATTTTTAAAAAATTGCTATTGGAAAATAAAAGATCTATAAAAACTTAATTTCTTTGGTCCTAAATTCTGTTTATTAAACACAACTGCTTTTTGCTTTCTCTCAGGGGCTGCCAAACATAAATGGGCTTATTAGAGACTGAAGGATGACATGGTCAGAAAGTTTTTGCCCAAGAAACAGGAAGCGCTATGTTTCTTACCCGTGACATTGATGGGGACTATATCTGTGAGAACGGCCTTGGCCTGCTGCCTCATCTTCTCCTCTGGAGTGGGCAGGTGTGAGGCTTTGGTCAATGTATATTGTCCATCAACCTCAACTCCCTCCACCTGTGCTGGACTGTGTGCTCTCATTTGGTCCTTGTCTTCCTCTCCTGAAGATGCTGTGGACTGGAAAACAAGTGAACAATAAGGTTTCATGACTATGGGGCAAACCTGAATTGTTGGAGATAAGTGAGAGAAATAAAAAATAAAGCATTTTTGAAAGTACTGAGGAGTTACTATATCGAGTTTTGATTTTATTCTAAAGCTCCTACACCCCTCACTTCTCCTAAGCCAAAGGTTGTTTACGGTGCCCCGACCTATTGGAGCTCCAGCAGTGTCAAAGCTGTTTCACAGGCAACTAATCATCAAACCACACAAACAGCCAATAAAACCCTACACACCACACATGCATAAATTCAGTGTGAGACTATGAGAAGGAGGAAAATAGGAGAGAAGAAAAAGGGAAGCCAGTGAGGCGTTAAAATTCCTTTCACGCATTGTGATTTTCAAATTTGAACGACATTCGCAACAGAGTTACAAGTGGACCAGCTGAAGTTTCAATCCAACACCTGGGCCCCCCCCCAGCCTCCAGAACAAGCCGACTGAAGTTAAATCACTGCAATACCATAATTATCCATCCAGGTCACTAACAATAACTAAAAGCCCATCCACAGCTGCCTGAGGTATTGTTTACATTTTGTTTTTTACATCAGCTTAATTTTATGACCTAAGAAGAAAAAATAGATGATTTTAGTCGCACATTTACATGATATTTTAAAAAGTAATTTTATTGCATTGGTCTGATTGAAATTAAGCTATAATTGTTATAAATATAATAGTTAAAATAGCATGTAAAGGCAATGATTAATGTGCCATGTTCTGGAATTCAGGAAGTCACATTTTTGTGCTGCATTTGCTGCAAATTGCATAACACAATAGAAACCGCTTCCCAACCAGTACATTATTGCAATGACAGGGAACACTAAAGTAAATCTAAGAAAAATAGGGCAACTAGCTAGCAAGCTCTGCATGGGAGGAGAATATAAATCAAGGCCCAGAAGTAGAAAATCTGTAGCAACACTTAGCCTCAGTTAACCTCATCCTTCTGTGTGACAGTGGGCTGGGAAAGCAGGTCTAGTGTGGTGAAGAAGGTTAAAAGGGCATGGGATCTTTTAGGGTGGGTTAGTGGCAGTTGGAAGACAATGGGACCCCTGAATCTTCACTTTAAAAGGGTCTGACCCCTCCAGGACCCTGGAACGCAGTGGGATGAGGACGAATAAAGACAGAAAATGAGGGAGAACGAGGGCAAGGGTAAGGCGGGCGTACTATAAACAAAACCAGTTGATTTCATAATAAAAACTTTTATTATGGTTCTATTGAGTTCATTGGTTCTTTCAAATCGTTCTTCAACGTTCCTTTCAGCATCAGCTTTATAGAATGAAATATCCCTGTAAATAAGACATGCACAGTTGTTGCTTTCCAACAGATCTTTGTGAGTAATAGTTTCATTAGAGTTTTAGTCTCCTGGGGCCCGGCACTCATAATGGGGCCACACATGGCTGACAACGGTAATGAAGCCAACAGAGATGCTGGAGAACTGAGGCAGGATCCCCACAGAGGCTCATGTGGGAGGTGAGCACATGGCTGGCTGAGATACCCAGCTGCAGTCAGTCATTCTTTCCAGCAGAGGGAAGCCAGAGCCTATAGGCTGCTACACACTCAGCTGTCACAGCATCACAAACAAGTTTTCTGCAATTCTATAGAAATTTGGCTGATACTGCTAGCAGCGATAAGCAGTGTATCTTCGTTATGGCCAATAATACAAATGCTAAAATTATAAATACATTTTGTTTTCCCTTTTAATCTAAAAAAACAAAACAGTCTATTTACACTAAGCAAAATCAAGTTCAAGTAAAAACTAGTAATTTACAGTAGAAAAGATGGAGAGCTTTTTGCAGTACTTTTAATAAAGATCTTTGCAATATTTAAAAATAAACTTTAAAAAGGAAGAACTCCAGTTGAGTTACAGGAGCACAAGTTATTAGTAAAATAGAAATATGTATTTTATTTTGTAGCCTATATATTTTTATTTAGCATATACACTGACAGAGTTTGAATTAGGCAATAATACTGAACTAATATAATAAAGTAATACCTTTTTATCAGTGTCATCAAATTCATTGTCCTCATCCTCATGTTGGGTTTCTGTGGGGCCTGAGAAGGTGGGGCCCTGTGAGTAGTACTGTGAGCTGCGGAAGCCATCTTTCCTCAGTTTATCACATTCTGCAGGAACACAGCAGACGTGTATCCGTTAACACACATGACAGAAATATTGACGTCACGTCTTCAGGTAAGACCAAAAGAAAAACTTTTTCTTTCAACAGGACATTTGTTAAGAACGTAAGAAACATAAATCAAATGCAGATTGTGTTTATTTAGCTCCCTCTATTGGCAGGAGAAAGGATCATTTTAGGTGCGAATGAAAAGAAATTACATAAGATTTTCTATTACAACTAATATTAAATTAAATTATACAGCTTTTCACAACACACTCGCTTTACAAAAATATAAAAAATAGATGCGAGACATCGAACCAGGAAAGTGTAGACAGGAATTTTTACATTCTGCTCTGTGTGTGTGTTGAGACAGCATGCAGGCTGTATCACGCTGGCTTTCTGCGCTAACTGTTGCAGATGGCAGCCCCCCCTTGGCACACGTCCCACAATCCCTTTAGTCATTCAGTCAGCTGAATCGAACAGTCTGTCCCTGTTCACAAACACATGCCCATCTGATGCATGTCTTCCCCTTGTTTCCTATGACTGTGATATAATGATACTGCATTGCACCTGTGCAATAAACTGCATTACATGCATATAAGTGTGTCATTTCTTTCAAATGGGTTTCTTGAACACACCGTGCTTCAGGAACACGCTAGAATATCAACCGCTTTAAAAGACAAAATTTTAAAGCAAAAATCTTTAACTTAGGTTTTTCTGCCTCTCTTTAATTCTTCAAACCATTGTTTATTTTATTTGCTAAACTTTTATGGTTTCCTTTAACACCTATTTGTCAGCTTTGCAAGATTACAGACGTTTTTAATCTGTCATAAAATTGTTCAAACAAGCTGTAAACTCCCAAGTGTGCTCAGTGTTGTTTGTCTTTGTGGAACAGTGTTTAAAGAGAAGTGTGTAATTTTAGTGCCTCTAGTGGCAACACATGGAATTGCAACCTGGATTGGGACAGGCATAACATTTGTGGTGGGAATATCTGCTTTTCCAAACAATAGCAAATGAAGGGAGTGTTTGTAAACTTGTTTGGAAACAATTGTCATTGCAATACTGTTTGATGCTGCTAGTTAAGAGAAACTGCTGAGAAAAAACAGCAGTGAAGTGAGAAGTATAAAACCATTTAGACAGAAACGACTGAAACACGTAACAGCTCTACCTCCCTTCCTCCCCTCATACACAGTGCTCTTTGTCCTCCTTATTTCTTCTTGTGTCTCTGTCACTACTGTAGTAATATGACCTACACACCTGTGCCTGTATAATTAATCAGGCATCACACTGGCCACCTGCACTGTTAGATCTGTCTTTACAGCTCAGGTTGCATTTAACTTTCATCGACTGATTCGAAGTCAGAACCTGCTAACGGAACCTTGATCTTTATTGCTCTGAGCCGTACTGCTAAACTGACCGTTGGATGTCACGGGCCGCTTCACAGGTGTCCAGGGAGTGCATTGAAACAGAGTGACATCATTGGATGCTTTCACCTGCTGCTTTGTGTGTTTGTTCCCATAGCAACGCTGATATAATGAGGGCTGCAGTGATGCCGCTCAGGTGTGAGGATGATTCTGGTGGTGATATGTAGAAGGTGTGCTGGTCTTACCTCTGAGGGCTGTTTTCAGGTTAACTTTTGCCTGGCGGTGCAGGTCTTCTACACAGGCAGGTCTGGAGTTCGGCAGGAAAACGTTCTCCTGTTGGTGCCATGGAGCAGTGTAGTGCACGGTCCACTTCTTCTCTTCATCCAAATTAGACACAGCTGAAAAGAAACACAAACACATTTAGATTTGATCTACATGCCATGATGAGTATTAATAACCAAGTGGAGTTCAGCTGTTGTGGAAGGAGAATCAATATTTTTATATTGATTCTATATAATATTTTTATATTGATTCTGTCAATATTTTTATATTTTTTTAAAACTTTAGTTTTGTTAACTATAATCGACACACACACATAAAACAATAATAAATAACATGCAAACAATAATATATCTATATCAAGTCCCTGCTGATTTTCAACAAATGCAAGTGACAGTGACCAAATGTGTCCATTTGTGGAATTACCATGAGTAAAGACAGAGACAATAAGCCATCTGTGTAATCTAGTTTTGATCCAGGCTGTACACAACCCTTCTATCTGTCATCTAAAGAGACTGTGAAGATGTGGCACCAGAACGTGTTCCAAAGCAAACAGAATGAATGATATATCTAACACACTAGCATAGGTGCAAAAGGGTCATGATGGACCTGGGTGAGGGGGATTTTTAAGGAAAGACCCCTGTAGCTCGAACCAGCAGCTGTCCCAACAGCAAACAAACAAAAACAACAGGCTGGTCGTTAGAACGAGAGAAAGTTGAGGAGCAGAGGTGGGGTTTCTCACAGGTGCGAGGAGCTGTCTGTCCACAGGTGGCATCGGGCCGTTAAAACGTGATGGCCCATCACGAGAGTCGCCAGACCAACAAGTAGAGCCCACGGGAGGTCATTGTGTTTATTCATGAGGCACAGGACTTTCAGAAGTGACTGACTGACACATGCTGATCTATGACCGCATATTCATCCACCACAAACTTCTGTGCAAAGATTCTTGTTCAGAATTTCCTCCAGAAGTTGAGAGATCACATTTAAAGTCATTTAGACATTTTTTCTCTAGGCTTTTCTCTATTTACTAACCACAACACTCTGAACGTATTGTTTTTTGAATCAGGGCTGGGCTTCAAAGGGACACGTTCTCTTCAGAAGCTTCACCTGTTAATGTCCAAACATCAGATGGGACAAAGCAGGACAACACATGGGAGGATGCAGTTAATACTGCAATAGAATACATGTTACAAAGAGTCATTTGTTAATTCTTATCACCAGACATCACAGTTCTGAAGTGCGAAGTGTATTTAATATTCTGAATAACAACAGAATCACAGACTTGCCCAGGCCACAGTCGAAAACGGCTTGCTGATTTTCCATAGAATTTTTGTGTTTGCCTCGGGTTAGTTTCTACATGTTACGTGATCGTGGCTTCATCAGTGTGGTAATGACTAAACAGGTCAATAATCTGCTGTAGCAGCTGATTTGGTCACATAACCAGATCCACAATGAATCTGTATCCACAGAACTCTGCACAACTGAAATTTCCATCAGTTGAGTTCTATACAGTTCCCATCCTTCATATTTGTTTATTACAGATGAGATTATTATAGATATTATACGATTCTCTAGCAGCACCAAATGGAACTACAAAAATAAATGACAATACAAGTTATTTTCCAAACTCACACCTTTGGTTGAGCAAATGTTATGTCAGACTGGTTGGGATTCTCAAACAGACCAATAGTTTTACATATTTCACTATTTTACTTACATTTAACACTTACACTTTCAAAAAACACTTTACTTTAATAATTTGATAGGCTCATGTTTTCATCTCTGATTTTCTAAATATTTTAACAGGCTAATCTGACAGTTTCAGCTACCAATAAGAGTTAGGTCCATTACACAGAAGTCTGAGATTTCTCTTAAAATCAGCACATAGTATCTACATATAAGCTCTCCTGTAGCTCAGTGGTAGAGCATTGCGTTAGCAGCGCAAGAGGTCGTGGGTTCGATTCCCAGTGAGAACATGTACTAAGAAAATGTATAACTTGAATGCACTGTAAGTCGCTTTGCATAAAATGCAAAATGTAAATGTAGGCCCAGATGGAATCTGCAGACTTAAACGTAACACAGACACAGCCCTGGAGCCAAAACACACACTCACAAAACATTTGTTCATTCTATCAGTGGGACCATTTGCAAAATGACAAAACCAGATCCACAAAACGCTTTAAACAACCGTCGTATTCAGATGGAGAGATAAAAGCGTGAGAGCCCTTTGAAGTGTCTACAATAAATATCAAATGATTGTAGAATGGGCCATATACACACACACACTCTCAAATAGCCTAGTCCTTAGCCCATTAAGTGTGTGTGTGTGTGGAGAAAAGTCCTTGTTTTGGGGAGTGAGGAGAGCAGGCAACAGGAACAAGAAACAAAAATTGCATTGTGCCAGACATCAGTCTCTACATCAGCCAGAGCTCAGCACTCAGAATCCGCCTATTCAAAAGTCCCATAATCCCTCTGGACCCTGCTTATACCCGAACACAACACACACCACCACATGTAGTGCTGACCTCCACTGAATCTCAGCTCAGAAGATCAATTATGATCTATGGCAATTGATACACAATTCGATTAATGTGTTCTGCATACTGAGATATGAGCATATTTATATTAACTGCAATGCACTAAATCTTTTAAAAATCAGTGAGACTCACGGGCAAATTGTTCACAACTACTATTTAAAAGTCTCTGCCAAACACTGTGGATTCAAGTTAATATTTAAAACCAGACTGAATATATAAAAATGACGCACAGGAAATTACCGATGAGTGTGACAGGGTCATTCTCTGGCTGTTCCAGGCAGAGTCAAGTTGTTAACAGGTTTGTTTATTAGGCGTACAGGAAGTGACTAATCTATCACTGATAACTGTTTACAGCTCTGTGTTAACACTGACACACCTGATTATCAAAGAACTGACCTGCCACAGTTAATCTGTAACATCACAAAGACATTTAACTCAGTCATTTCACTATAATAAACTATAACAAAACCTCCACAAAATAAATCATTAGCTGGCCAATCGATTCAATCACAGTACTACTCAAAAAAAAGTTAGGATAACGAAATACAAACAACTCTGATCTCCAGCCACACTGAAGAAACATAGCAAAAGTCTTTTTAAATAAAGTTCTTACCCTTCCGTTTGAAGTATTTGACAACGGACTTGAGCGAAGTTCCGATGAACACCATTATTCCAGTGTGTGTGTGTGTGTGTGTGTGGCGGGTGAACCCAGTGTAGAATCGCCTTGGCCTCCCAGCATATGGGAGTACTGAACAAGCAGTGGGTCGACAATCCTGTGTCTACACGCCAATGAGCCAGTATGTGTCTCTCTCTATTTGATCAATGCTTATCGCCTTCACAATGAGCCCCTCCTACACACACACACACCCTCAGCCCAACCCTGGGAAACACCCCCACCTCCCTTACACACACACACACACACACACACACACACACACACACACACACACACACACACACACACACACACACACACTCACTCCCTGGGGCTCAGAGGGAGGGGTTGCATAAATGCCCCTATGTTCATCTCAGCTTCGGTTACCAAGGAGCTTTTCCTTCCCTTGTTATTCCTTTCTATATCTCTTATTTACTTGGCATTACATTTTGCTCCTCCAAAGGATGTGTCCTGCCTCTGCTCTAATACAACTGGAAAACCATAAGAAAGAAAAATCAATAAGATCTCTCTGATGTCTCAGTTGTTTCTCTTAGACATCAATGGGATAAAATGGAACTTTTGCCCTATTGGCTTGCTGTTCTCCTGAGAAAAAGGTTACAGCAATTTAACTCCCCTTGAGTTTCAAAAGATATCTCATCAGTGTTTCAAACAAAGCTAAGACTAAATTCATAATCAAAGTTTTTCAATATGAACTCAAACATTACTTAGCAAAATCTTACAAGACCAATTTTTTTGAGCTATGCTATCGACGTTCATTTCATAGCTCTGTATTGTATTTCAGCATCACAAATGATTCCAAATATCAAAGATTAGAGGGGCAAACGAACAATGTAAAAATCGACCATTAAAAAACCCACACTAATCAGTGCCTGTCTGTATATTGAGGAGAAGTCTAACCCTCAGTATCTGTGGTAATTATGGCCCTGTCAACGGTTGTCTCATCTGTGTCTTTTTATTTCTCCTACAGAATTCTGAGACACATCTGAGAAAGACGTGATACTTAAAACATAATTAAACACTCTCCAAATGACATGAGATATAAAAGATCCAAGCTAACAATTTTAGTTTCCCGACATTTCCATTAAGTAAGAGAAGTAAAAAATCTTATTTTAAAAGTTCTAGGAAAGTTCAAAACATCCACTTTTTAGACACTGTATTAACATTATTGCTTGGTAACAAGTATTTTGTTACGTATTTAAAACATTTCCCTAACAATATACTTAATATTAACTTTTTTATATATATGATATATAACATTAAAACTGTTCTACTAAAGTTACTGCAAGAACGTTTTTGATTAATTTGAGAAAACGTAGCTTTACGTTTATTAGCCAACGTTATGAGAATGTTCCCTGTTAGCTGGGAGCATCTGAGCGCCTCTGAATACTAGCAATCTTTGGACCATGATGCTGTGCTTTCGACTATTGAAACCAGGCCGGTGTGTTCACACTTGGACTTATACATGAGTGTATCCGTCTCATTCCTGGTTGGGGGACATAAGGAGCAGGTCCCCTACTGATAAGCCGGCTTGCCGTGTTAGAACACAGCCACTGAATCTAGAACACTGGAATATAGATCACACACACACACAATCTGCCCATTGTCTACATGCATGCGCGCACACACACACACACACCATGACCCTGTTTCTTTTCATTCAGAGGGGGGTGCAGTGGGTTTTGAATGGAAGAGGGGGTGGGGGTGAATTTGGACCTGAATGGGGTTGCAAATAATTACTGAACTAGCGGAGGTAATGCAGGGAACACCCCTCCCCCCAAATACCACAATCACCCCCACAGCACCAAAACGCATGTTGGCTATTCGTGATATTGACCTATATATGGTTGCTAAAATTTTGTTTATGTGTAACAAGTGTAAATGAGATAAGAAACAAGTGTGTGTGTGTGTGAGCCACTCTTTTGTACTCACTGCCAAATTTAAATAGTGGGGCTGTTCTCTGTGTGAAGCCCATATCCATCCTCTTCCTATACATCTTTAGCCTTCTCCCTCTGCACGTGTATGTGTGTGTATTACAGGATCACTGTTTTCCTGTGTGTATGCGCTTCATGTCGCCTGGCACGCGTACAGTATTAAGATTATTCATGCTGGTGTGGACTGCAGTAATTAACACGCTATTGTTCAGTTCTCCCTCCACAGACAGCTCACCATCTCTGTCTGTCACTGCAGGATTACAACCAATTCAGACATGATCACTGTGTGCGTATGTGTATTCATGCATGCATACGGCGTGTCATACACCACTTTGACAGAAAATGCCAAATGTTTATGCTTATAACAATAAAGGATGAGATAAACTAACATGCATGTGAAAGACAACTCAGACATGCCGCGTGTTTTCATTAGTGTCAGAAATGTATTTATGAGATTCCAGAGTGACTGTGTTCAACATCCAATCAGAGCTCAATTATATGTGGCTTCTGTTCCTTCCTTCTCTTCACTCTTCACACTTGGTCTGGGCTCTCTTTATCCAACAGATACACACACTCATTCTGTTTGAGTGTATGTGTGAAGTTGTTTTCACATTCATCACACACACACACCCCTCATGGACACTTTAGTTTCTGTCTAAGTTTACAGCATGATTTAAGAAAACCATTCTAATATTTGACGACAACAAAGGCCATTTTTTCCTTACAGACATAAATCTTTGATCTTTCTCTCTTCCTCTGCCCTCTCTCTAATCTTCTATCCATCTGCATTTCTCATTCACTCTGCTGTCATAGCTTCTGATGCCTATTAAAATAATCCTCATTGATCTTTCCCCTCTTTCTTTCCTGTGGCTCTGCTGGACTGACCTTAAAAGCACTCGCCCGTTTCATCCTAGAAATAAAGAGAGAGAGAGAGTGAGAGGCAGGAGCCAGAGACCTCCAGCCAGCACTGAACCTGTTCAGAGTATGTTTATTCAGCGAACAGAGGTCAACTCTCGCATTTTGCACCCAATCACAGCTGTCTCTGAGATGTTTGTGGGTTATGGCAAAAACACATTTTATCCACAAGTGCCATGTGTTGCCAGTGTAGCCTTTTGGAAAGATAAACATTTACATTTATGCAATTTGCAGACATTTTTATCCAAACTGATTTACAGTGCATTCAATTTATAGGCCTTTATCAGTATATGTGTTTCCTGGATCTCGAACCCATGACATTTGTGCTGCTACGTTCTTATGATTAAACTGCCCCAGATTTACCTGTGTAATTCACAACCATTAAAGAGTGAAGGTGATAGAGAGAGTTAGATGAACACACACACACACGCCACTCTATATCCAAAACACTATGTGTTTACCCATAACAAACCCCTCAATCCCTCACTATAAGATACAGTGGCTGTAAAACATTTATCAAAAGTCTACTGCCTCACATAAGACAAGAGAAATCTCCATAAAAACAAACACTGTCTGCTCGCGTTTCAAAGAAGTGCAATAAACGGCTACAGGGTTAAAAAGCATTTGAAATAAGGCCCAGGCTTATTAGCATTTAGTTTGATCTGAAGATAGGGCTTGTTAAAAACAGAATGCTCTGCTGGGAGAGACAGAAAACATCCAAGACTACTTGAGTGCTTGGAAATGCACCAATCATGCATAAAGTTTCCTGAAGTCAGAGGTCTGCGTCTATGCAGATATCATGTTTTATTGTGTCCTGAAAGGAGACTCAAGCAACGCTATAGCATGTCTGCATGAGTGTGTGCAGAAAGGGTCAGGCATTGTGGTGAATAATAGGACAGGGCCTCACGGCGAAATCGTTCCCTGCTATTGTATAGCCAATGAGAAAGTCTGATAGCTCGCGCTGGAATTAATACAGCACGTATAATGTACAACCTCACTGAAGGAGGAGAACTTTGAAGAGCATGTTATTGAGAGACAACCATCAGCGCTCTTTCACCAGATGAATGGAGTTCTGATAAAGAAGGGAGGAAAACCAGACAGAGAAAAAGAGAAATGAGTGACTTTTGAAGTCCTTCACATAGCCACACCTTGGTGAACACAGGAAAGCAAAACATGAAAGAGATGGAAAAAAAACATCATTCAAAGAGAAAAGATCAGATGGGATTGAAGAGCAGTTGCTGTAAATGAATCTGCTTCTTTCTGAATTCACGCAACACTGGAAATTGATTTAGATCAATAACTGAAGCGGAGCAGTGACGATCGGAGAAACTCCTATAGAAAATCCCTCATGCGCTCACGGTGATACAGAAACCTAACAAGGGCGAAGTGCATGACTAATTCTCTTGCCCAGCCCTAGTCACCCTAAATTCCTCCAATCTCTCTCTAAGAGGTATTAAATTCTACTTAATTTCATATAAAAAAGTTTAATATATATATATATATATTTAGTTTATGTTAGAAAAATGAAGGATAATTTTAGATATTATACATAAAATGTTAATACTTAAGTTGTCTGTTGTCTGTATATGCCTATATACTTTATATATGTCTGTGGAACAGATAAAATGGTTACTAGCAGATAAAATGGCTACAGAAAATACAATATCATTTTACATTTACAAAAACATGGTTTTACTCATACATAAAATGTTACCAGTGAAAGTCCCCAAGAATGTACATTTTGCTTAAGGGAGACCACCCATGCTGCCTATAAATAAGACCAATGACAGCGGGTTTTTTGAACACAAACAGGCGTGCAACGGACAGCATGTTGTCTTTTACACAGGGCAACAGGCGAGTAGCTGTTGTTGTATTCCTCCCACACGTAAACAAGCTGGACATGGTGAGAGTATTAATTGTGGAGAGATTTAAGGGCCTTCGGGTCTTAAAGTGAATTGTGTCGTTTAATTTTTAGATCATTAAAAGGGCAATACGAAATTGTTATACTTGTGCCTTGTGCCACAAATGTTATATCTGTGCCTCTGCCTGATGACTCCATGTACCGTCTAAGGGGAGCCATTAGAGATACTGTAGAAAACCTGCAGTTTGAGCTCTGGTCTCAGGGCACCTCATCAGCTGAGCATGTTCCATTGCACTGACCTGCCAAAGTACACAAAGCACTTTATTTCCCCAATGCATGGAGCATGCAGCCAATCAGATGAGGCAGATGCTTGGAAACAAGGGCATTTTACACACATACAGAATAACACGCACGCACCTCAACATGAGGCCGTCTCAGGACACATCAGATCGGGATGCCCCGGTCTTCTTGAATATGGATTTAAGTGACAGGACATATCTTACAGCTTGTCTGACTGCACAGAAGTCTTTGTCTGAATCACTGTTGGCATTAAATGCAATAGGTGCCCATGCTGACTGCATAAGGTCATGTGGACATCAATCAATATGATGCTTCCATAGCTGTGTGCATGTCTCATCACATGATCACACTGTAATGCAGCTCATTGAATTCATCGGTGGGCAGGCTTTTGTGTTTGGTCTGCTTCTGTTTACATTTATGAACAAAACAAACACTAGTGAATTTAGATTCACACTCAATTCGGTGTGAATTCTAAATGCACAATGTGATATTCGCTTTGATGTATCACTATCAACATATTACACAAATTTTATATTAAAACCTTGTGTTTAAAGATAAACTGTGGCCTAAATTTTAAGATCACCACGTCATTAATCACATTGTGACTCTTCACTTCTTGCCTCAAAGAGAGACACATTCACATCAATTAGTCCTAAGGAAAACACTTAATAGGATACCAAACATATCATTTGTAACTTCCATGGTCAGTCAAATATGACAAATTTATGGCTAGGAAACATGCGTGTGTATAAGCCACTGGGTTTTTGTTAGCCAGTCTGAAAGCCACAGTAATTAGGTACAACATAGTAATGGAACAACAGGGTGCGAGGGGTTTGAGAAAGTCAAGCCTGCATTAATGAAAGGAAAAGGAAAGGTGTTTGTGTGCAAAATTTAACCCACTTCTCTCCACTAAGGCCACCCTGCAAGTTTCTACTGGCCAATCAACAGTGACACCAAAGGGGTGAGACCGAATCGAAGAGTGTCAAATACAATCTATGAGTTGCAGGAGGTCTAGGTCTGATTAGGAGATGACAACTAGAGTTTGTTAGCTGGATTTTCCATTGGGTTTGTAATCACTGTGGGGGAAGATCTCTGGGGATGGGGGTAAATAGGTCTATTCCATTGTTCAATTGGAGGAACCTGACCCATATTTGTGACTATAAGCTATAGACAGCAATGCTCAATGGGAAGAAATGTTGCATGGTTAAGCTAGGATCGTTTCCGTAGGGCAAGTGGTAGAACGTTGTGCTTGCAACACCAATGTTGTGGGATCAATTTTGAGGAACACAATGTATGATACTGTCTATTAATATCTAATAAAATGTATACATAAAAATAAAGCCGTTTTGGATACGTAAGTGTCTGCCAAATAAGTAAATGCAAATGTAATGCTCTCTTTCTATATAAGATCTTATTGGAATAACAGACCTTTCACAGGACGTATATGTAGGCTATTCTGTTAAAAATGTAAAAATCAGAACTATAACAGCTTAGACAGATTTACAACATTGCTTGGATCAGCAGTCCATAGAGACCTCCTCCTTAGGGAGGAGATGGAGTCACGGTTGCCGTAGAGACAGGATGTGATGATGCCAGGAAGTACCAACGGGACATCCATCTTTGTCCCCAAAAATCTATTGCCTGTGTCAATAACATGAGATATGAGCATATATACACCATTACGAACACACCCACAGATATGCATCTATGTGCAGATATATCTATGTACAGAGAAACAGACAGTTTAACAGATAACAGTGTTGTAACACATAACAGAACTATGAGCACAGCGACAGGGCCAATCAAATGTAAATTAACAGGCAAGATAGTATGACAGATGCCACACCAATGCTGCAGATCTTCACATCTTATGTTAATACACACAGTGCCCTTTAATTACCCATCATTATCCAGAGTGCTAATTCATCAACCCCAACGACACTTACGAAAAGACCATTTATCCCCGCAATTCGGGCCTTCGAGCAGAGAAAAATATTCAAATTAGCATCTTTGAAGAAACACGGATGTGGAGACATTCATTTCCTTAAGTGACAAAAAAAACCCTATGAGTGCATGCTCAACGGTGGAGGTTGTGTTAGAAGGGCTTTCTGGAGCAGGTGTCTGTAACGAGGGCTCAGATATACTCTAATCCTATCCCATAACCCTCTGTGAATTATACAGGCAAAGATGGAAGCAGAGGACCTGCAGGGCTCCTTAAAAAGCACTCAAATATCCCCCCTCCCCAGCTTTTCTGTATCCCTGTGTCCTATCAGTATGATGAAGTACCAGCAACAGAAAAACAGAGACTTCATTTCATATAGATCCTAAAAAAGCTTTGATAACAGGCCCCTTCCTCTGAGGACCCCCAGAGGAGTCTGGGTAATTCAATGATCAAATATTGGATTTTTAAGGCCCCCATTGGATTAACCTTGACAGGACCAACATATTTCACTTTAACGATAAAAGACGATCAAACCAGTAAAAATATTGTTGGAAATACACACACACATCATGGCCAAATAGCTCAACTGTATGTGGTGAAATTGTAATTCAGAACTATAAAACTAGCAACTCCCTTTCATACTGTAACAACTTAATTTTATGCCCCTAATAAGCCAAAGCTGTTAATGAGTGCACATTATATATATAAACATTAAAACAGTATATTGATTTAAAAGTATCAAACTGTCTTGAGCTTTGATCATTTAATTTTTCTGCTGTTAGGAGCTTTAATAATAGCAAATAAAAGCTGATACATTTGTTTGAACTGTTTGAGATAGGCTTTTGTAATAATAAAGGTCAAGAGGACCCTGGGTTATTTACTCCTTTTAAAATCTGCATGATCGGCGCCATCTAGTGGTTACAATGGGTTTAAATGCAGATAATCTTCAAACTAGATGTTTGCTGCCCACTGAAGTTTTCAGTGCATCATTCTACATTCATTGCATGTTCAGTTTATTAGAACAATCCGTTGAAACATGCACAAGACAAGCGCTGGAGGAGAGGTTGCTATGGCAACAGTTTCCTAATAGAGGAATTAGGAAACAATCCATAGTGTCTGATATTCTGTCCACATCTTTCTCACTCGCACAGGTTTCTGTATCCTAAATCCCTCTATTCACATTGTCTCTATTCGCTCTATATTTTATAATAAGCCTCTTGAGGACTCCTGGTGGTCCGCCTCTGGCTGGTTATGTGATTACAGAACCAAAACTCTGTCAGTAACTAGAGATAAACAGTGCTGGAAAACAAGTGATGAAGAATATTATTTTTATATAAATCCAATAGTCTAACTAATTGGCATATTCCCTACATGTGATATTTTAAAGCAAGGGTAAAATTTAAAGAAACGCTGTCTTTATTTGCCTTACATATATACATGTAAATATCCTGTGAGGTCTCAGATGACTATATAAGGTATTTTGTATGGACAGACCAACAGAATGCTGGTCATCTGACAGGCCTGTTTATCAGAGTTAACTCTCTTATCAGAGTCTAAGCCAAAAGAACTGCTGCTGATTCACCTGTTCACATCCAGACCACAGACACCTGATGCATCCAAATCCTCTTACTGTAGTGTGTGTGTGTGTGTGTGTTTCCTCTTTCAACATGCATTGATATACAAACTGAAGACTGTTTACTGCAACACAAACTGACCTTGATCTGAACAAAAAGCAAAAAGTGAAGGATGGAAAAGAAATTGGATTTATCTCAAGAAACCTTGAGATGTCATGAGGATTCTTACAAGGCTGCTGGAGTCAGTGACAGTGCAGAGAAGGCACCGTCACTTTTCTATATGGCCATGAAGGCTTACCTCTCATTCACAACATGTATCAGCACTGATCCAGAGAAATTCACATCCATTATTTCTACTGTCTGGTGAGAGCAGCTTGTCTCAGCATTTTAACCCCTTCTGACCTCTCTAATGTCATTTAGCAGAGCTCCTTTAGACAGAGACTAACGAACTGATCAATATAGGTGACGCCTGACCACCCGCCATGAATCTGAGCCCCCTGTTTAAAGATGATCTATAACCTGACACTGTATATGCTGAGAGACGATCATACATTTACATTTATGCATTTGGCAGATGCTTTTATCCAAACTGATTTACAGTGCATTCAATCAGCATGTGTTTCTTGGGACACGAACCCATGACCTTTTCTCCAAAACAGCAAAGCTCTACTGTTTGAGCTACAGAAACACCGTTAAAGACCAGCAACTTAGATGAAAAACACAAAGATGGATACAAAGAAGTATGTTTGTATCTATCAATCACTTGCAATTTCTATATATAGATTTATTAGAACTGCCCCCAAAGAATGCACAGTCAAGACAAGACACATTTCAAAGAAACCTTCACCTCATTTCATACTTCATATTAACACAGAGAACAAAAATCTCCTTAGTTCTGTTCTTATGGACACTTTAATTACAGAGCAACATGGCCAAGTTTTTTATTCAATTTATCTGTCGACAAACCATCCCCCCACTCTGAACACCTGATGTCCAGCTCTAAATAAAAAGTCTTACCTCTCAATCCCCTAAAGAGGTTAATCTGCCAACCAAAACTTAATTACAGCGGCCATGATGGAACATGAGGCCCAATTAGAGCCCAAACTAAACCGAACAAGCCAGAAAGACTCAATTAAACCCAATCTCACAATGATGGAAAGGGGCTGGTGTGACAGGATTAGAGCAGGAGTGATGTGTTTTAAGTCACGCATGCACGCGAACGGCCATTACGTGCACATGTAGTGACCTCCTGTCACGCTCAACCAACACACAATACAAAAGAGCAACATAAAGATGTTTTTCCATCTGTGTTTCTAGAAGAGCGCAGACTGTGATGAATGGACCAATGAAAACCTTCAGCTCTGAATGAATTCAGAATCACAACTGACACGTATTGATTGATCTGGAGTTGTACTAGAAAACAGATTATGAACCAGATTTTCACATTTCTTTAATTAAATGTGAGTGATGGTTGCCAGGCTGTTGCTATGTGATTGCTATGGTGTTCTGCTTGAGTTTTTTTTAAGGCCTGTAATTCTTTTTTGTTGCTATAAAAATAGGTTTTTAGAGTCATCTACAAAGAAAGATGTTTTTTTGCTCCCATTAGGTGTAGGCACAGCATCTATAGGGAAAAACATCCCATGCTTACCAGCCAAATCTTGAGTTATTCACCAAAGTTTGGGTTAGAGTTTGTTGCAACTCAGTGTATGAGCAAGCACCACTAATTAAGATGCTCTGTCATTTAAAAACAAAAGAAATAGCCCTGCATAATGACTGACAGGTCTTAGTCATTCTCACAGGACACTGACCACACATTGAGTGACAGTTTTTACAGCTGAGTAGCTCCGCCTCCACATTATTAATGAGATGGGAGAAAGGGACAAAGAAGGAAATTTTTAAAGAAAAGGAATGTGAAAAAGGAAGGAGTAATAGAATCCACCTGTCTTAAAGAATGGTAACATAAGCAGAGAGATTTCTTTTGTCCTGGTTCTGCTGTCAGCAGGAGATGTGCATGCATGCCTGAGGGGATTCGACCATTAACAAAGTGCCTTTGTCATTCTGCTGGACAGAACTGTAAGAGTTAGCCAGGCAGGGTAAAAACGAGTCCTTTTATATTCGAAATTCACAGCAAGGGGCTCAGGCTACCCACAATCTCTCACTGAGATTAAGGATACAAGCATTGCCACAAACAATAGTAAGGACCAAAATAACTCTGGCTTTCTTAGGCAGGGGTCCAATGGAGTTATCCGAGTGGTCTTCAGTGAAGTCAATTCTGTTTCTGTGGCCACTGGGGTCAGGCTAAGCTTGTTTATGATGCAAAAGCACAGTCCGGGACTGCAGTCCAAGCCACCACCTAATTTATCCACCATTTTTAGTACAGCGGTTCAGTTTGTGGTCCATGAAGGATTCCATATGCTTTACAGATTTATTGGCTGATTTAATAAAAAAGATTGACAAAAAGCACAACACTAAGCACTAAATCATGAGTTACTGTATTTATAATGGGCTCATTTAGGTTTCATTAGCTTAAAGCTGTTAATTCTAGGTAATTTCAGCAAAATAAGAACTAAACAGCAGCCTAGCAAAGAAAACAGACTGGTAACAGAAAGGCTATCTGCAGATACAAATTAAATATAATGTGACTATGATACAAACTGTGATTGTGAAATGTGATTTTATACAAGCTGCATATAAAAAAAACAGTACAAAAACTATGTAATTTATTATTAATTTATAACTATTATATAATAGTTTTATTAAAAAAATGAAGAACATTAGTCTCTCAGATCATGCAAACAAGACTAGACCATGCATTTTGTGCAATTTTCTCTTTGCCCCTGCAAACATTGTGTTGGTTCCAATTTCCAACCCCCTGGAGAAATGAATTTGGTTAAACATGTCTCATTATTCAGTGTCTGTTCCTGCTGGTTTCTGTCAGTCCCTCAAGTCATTGAGGGATATATCACCCTGACCAACCACTGGCCGGGACGCTTCAGCTCAGCTTAACAGAGATCTGTGCAACACCTGCTCACTGTCTAATACGGTAACACTGCTTCACCCGTGAACAGGGTCACAGAACAATACAAGACACTAAGAAGCAAAGAAAATCAACAGGAACAAAAAACTGAGAGAAGAGGCAGTGTGTGTTTACTAGTGCAGCACAATATATCGAAATGATAAAAACACCACAAACGTGCATATCGCAATGGTTTACAATAGCTAAATGATTTTAATGCTTTAAAACGTTATGTATAGTAAGTTTTAGGTTGATGCAGACAGCAGAGAGCGATCAGAAGTTGTAAGGATGCTTTCTTTTTCCAGAAAAAGTGTGAAACATATTGGTTTTATAATTTAAACTTTTTTTAAATAAACTTTAATAAAATGTAAACAGATTTCACAAATTTAAAGCCTTATGGTAATAAACTGTTAATTCACCAGGGCATGAATATAGTGTGCTAAGACAAAGCAGAGCCGATCTGTGAAGCATCTTGAACTGTCACAACACATTAGCTTAGACTGGAGTGAGGAAGGAGAGACAGTCAAATCTACACTGACACTAGAAGAGCCCAGATCAAGTTTAAACAGAGCCCTGCAGATACATACCACTCTCAAAAAACTGAACAGCAAAAAACAGTTACTGAAAGCACTAATATTCTAACGGACTCTTCATATACATTCACAATCATTTCTTATATATATATATTTAGTATATTTATATATACTAAATGTTAACTAAATGTACGACCTAAAACCTAAGATTTTTTCCTTTTTTCCACTGCTGCCATCATCTCTTGCATTATAGAGCCTTTATATCCTCTTCTCTATCACATCATCACCATCTTCTTCAATCCCATTTACACTCATTCATTGTTCCCCTCTTCACCCTTCTGATCTGTTGTCCTCTCCACTGCTTTTATCAGATAATAATTGACTCTGTGAGGTGATGGGACGCTGTATCTGGGTCAGTTCTGTCCCCTCCATCAGAATCAGGAAAGATCAGTCAGCTGTTTCCTATTGTCCTGGCTTCCCACTGGCAGCTGGGTCACTTCTCCATTGCTTTTTATCATTCTACTGTATCTGGGCATCTGATATGACTTATATAGACAATCAATACATGCTAACATGATCTTAAAGGGTCTATCTGATGCCTAAATGACGTGCCTGATTAAAGACATGATTGTTTTTGAAATTGGTGTTACACAAAGGTGGTCTTTGTCTATATCACTACCTTGTAAATCATAAATCGCATATCCTGACAGTTATGTCATTATTCATCAATTTCTCACCTTTTGCACATGATTCTTCCTGCACACTTCAGAACAAACCCCAACATGTGTCATTGATCCAACATGTCAGTAAATTATGAAGGGCCAAACGTCCATATGCGAGATGCTCTGAACGATCAATAAATGACTTTCTGCTCAATATTGAGTGAATGAAGCTAACATTATAAAAGGCAGGAAGAGAAGGGGCCCCAGGGGGTCAAGCAATGTCTCCAAAGGTCAAAGGTCACAAAGTCTCAACCACGCAATCTGCGCATGGATTGGCTCCAATGCCTCGTACAAAAGCAGTCACCCCAAAGACAATGACAGCATCATGGTATGTGTTTGGAGGCAAACACAGAATGAACTAAAAAACAACGTAAAACTCTTAATCATGCTAGTACAATGGCTAGTTCTGACTAAAATTCTGATATAAATGCGGATAAACACACACTCTTGTTCGGACAAACTATATTAATCCACCAAGTTTTATGTTGCTTGGCAACAGCGAACAACCTACTGTTAGTTAAATGAACTATCAGCAGAAGCATTATTTATTCCAATAATTAATAATAAATGCAATTGTTTAATAAACATGACATCTTAATCACACCGCTAAATATTATAGACAAATACAGTGTTTTCAAATTCCATAAAGTATCAATGCCATCTGTAGTCAATATTTGTCAAACACCATTTCAAACAAACAAATACATTTGACTTTCCATCAACATCACTTTAGACTACAGCTCCTCTGCAATACCCGATGAACTGTCACTACATTTACAACCATAAGAACTCACAGCTGTACACTTACAAGGAAAGCAGGATATGGAGTTCCTCTTGCAACAGGACTGAGAGCGTTTGAGTGTATCTCCTTGTGTTCCTTTGCCCTCAACTCTTAGCATGGGTTTAGGAGTCCATAGTGATTCTGGTCTCTGATGGACCTTAGAGGCCAACAGTCTACGCCTGATGCCACACTCGCTCCTGGTGCCAGGAGCTGGATCAGGAACCTCAGACTGCAGCTGTGAGGGTGGAGTGTTTCCCATCTTGCTGTTGCAATGGTTGGCATCCCGCTCTTTGTAGCAGGCCTTGTACCAGCAGCCCAGTACAGGAACCGTTGAGAGGTGCTGAGAATATGCCAGCATGCTGAAGGATCTTCAGGCCTGGAGCTGTCCTGGGGGCGGTCTTTGATTTGAACCCCTCCCTCTTACACAGCTTCCCCGCCCTTTTTACCAACTTCAGGTCTGACCCCTGCTATCCCCACCTCAACTCTGGGGGAAGGGAATCAGTGGGTGGGGCTTGCTCTTTGTAGCACGCAAGGGACACTCCGTCAAAGCCCTGGATCTTCAGAAGACAAACCCCTCCACTCCTCTCCACACTCTTTTCTTTTGGTCCCGCTTGAATTGAATTGATTTTCGCCAACAAAGGCCTCAATCCACAGTGTCAAATTACACGCAGACTGGCATCCAAAAACAAGCAGAAGATCTGCCAAACCACATTCTGCTACTCTGCAATTTCAAGATCCCATAATTTTGAAAGTTTAAGATGTTGCAAAACAAAGGTTTCAAACAATGATGTTGGAGAAAGGATAATAAATAGAGAAATGTCAATACGGTAAAAAATGTGTCCCAAGATGTTAACAAAGGGACCTGCGTTGTGTTCAGACTGTATAAGGAATCTGATATCCAGAGAGACACATGCAAATGAAGATCCTGTTTGAAACCAAAGATCTTGCATAAAGTTACTGCTGATCTCTGATGAGGAGCGCTCCTCTGTTAGACATACAAGTGAAGTCTAAACTATATCCTCTTTGTTCTGCTACTGTTTGACCAGTGTGTTTGTATTCTCTTGCTCCTCTCTCGAGTTAATCTCTTAACCCAGATTATCAGACACACACAGTCACACAGATGCCCCCACGTTATAGGTAATTAAGCCCGAATTCAAGACAGCTAGAACTGATTCTAACCAGTTAAAATGTTCTGCCTTCACATTAAACAGCTAGAATTCCACTGCATTACATAATATATCTTAACCAGATTTACTTATCTAAACTGAACAAAGAACCATCAAAATGTGTGTAATCAGATAAGCATATCAAATAAAACACCCAACAAACTCATATTCTTTCCTAAAACAGTGACAGACATTTTTCTAAAGCAATGAATCATGCTTCCAGTCAAAGGGGGTAATTCCATTCATACAGATTCCACAGAAAACACTGCATGTGTGATTTTATCTGCCCTTTATCATACTTCCTGTACTGGCATCAGTGAGTTCACTGCTAACAGTCTATTGCAGTACTGAGTATGGCATTATGAGTGTCTAATCACATGCTAATCTAAATACAATCTGATTAAAGTGAAGTCTGCTGGGTGTTTCTAACCTGCTGAGGTGGCAATTGTGTGGCCCTGGAAACCACACAAGCTTAGCAAGCAGGCCAGTTTACAAAGAGTGAAATGGCACCCTCTAGCTACGGAAGAATTAATAAACCAAATGACAGTCCCACAGGGCAGTCAGAAATTTGCCCCCTTGGAATGAACTTTCAGGGGCTAGTTTTACTTCTATGAAGGCATTTTCTTTCTACTAATGATATAGCAACATTCAACAAAATTCATGTCAAAAGTCATTTTACCCCTTTTAGTTTCTCTCAAAGTTCTGTTTTTTTCTATTCTGTAGTTAGACAAGAAAAACCAGGTGCCGCTTTCAAGAAAAATAATTAATTTTGCATACACGGGATCAAGCGGTTGCCTACAAACAAAACAATTCGTCAAATTGTTGACAGAAAACGAAACTAACCTGCCCAGACACATCATTTTCCGTTCACAGAAGACTCACAACAAAATACCTGTATGATCTATGATGAGTAAGTGTGAGTATGAGCAAGCTGTAAGCCGAGCGGTGAGGAATGTGGCAGACAGTAAGCGTGAGAACTGCTCACAGGGGTCAGAGTGTAAGAGATCAATCTGAGAGTCATGGCCTTTCATATAAAAGCAGCACAGGTTTCTGCAGTAGAACGGCAGGTCATGGAAGGATCAGGATCAACTAAAATGGTATCAAGGTTAACAAGCTTGTAAATTTTACAACACACTGAATGGCACATACACTACCAGTCAAAAGTTTGAAAACACTTTTTCTTTGTTCATTTTTTTTTAAATTTATGAATAATAGTAAACTTACCAAACTATGAAATAATTTAAATGTAACTTGACTAAAGAAAATAAAAAAAAGGTAAAATAGGATATTTTCTACTGCTTTTTTCTTAATTATTTGAAGAAATATTTGAAGATATTATTTTTTAAATGTTCCACTAACAATGTAAGAATAGCTATTTTAATATTGTTAAAAAAGTTCTACTAACATTACTGAAAGAACATTTTTGATATCTTTGTGATAACGTTTACAGAATGTTACAGCTAGCGTTCTAAGAACGCTCCCTGTTAGCTGGGTAGTCCCGTCCCAGATTCTCAGCATTAATTTTGAATGATTCTTACTTCAATACACAACTTCAACTACAGCACACGTGTGTGGAAGCCATCCATTTGACCTTGTGTAAAGCAGGTCTATAGTGTTAAATTTAGTAGTAAACAAGCCCAGCATTCCTTCGGTAAGTTTAAATATAGGATATCTCTGAACTTAGGGGTTACATAGGTCTGCCATACATATCTATAGGGCCTTAGTTCCACATTCATATAGTGTGGAACTCACATATGGCTGTTGCACAAACAAACACAACATTTTAAAACAAACCATCAAATGTCAGTCAACAAATTAAAAAAATTCAGTCAAATTCAGTCAAGAGTAAACAAAACTCAACCTCAAAAAGTTCATTTATCTAATTAAATCTGTAATGTATGTCTCTAATCAGTTCCTTTCTGTTTCTTTATTTTGCTGTAAGCTACAAAGCCAAACATCTTTGAAATCATCAGCCTTGTTAGATCAACTCCCCTCATATCCAGGGTTTTGGCTCTGAGGCAGAATCTTGGGTCAAATTAAGGATTATGTAACAAACAAACCAGCAATATTTTTCCAGAAGAGGCAGATTTAATGCACGAGCTGCTCTTTAAATCATGTGCTTTGCAAAATTTACTCATCATTAAAAGTCTGCAGAAGTAGGCCAGCAACATCTAAGTGCATGAGTTTAGAAATCATGTTTCGGACTTCAGACTCAATAAATGTTATGGTCTGTGCCTTTCTGAAAAAAGCCAAAAAATGTTTTAAATAGCTGTGCAAGCAAACTCTCTTATCAATAAAGAGAGAAGGCTAGAAACAGTATCGGTATCTGGTTAAACACACCACTGCACACAGGCCAGCACAATCCCAGCTAACAATTTTAGGTTGTAAGAACGTTTCCCTAATGCTTTCATTAAGTAACAAAAACATTAAAAATGTTTTTTTGAAAGTTCTAGTAATGTTCAAAATGTCCAGTTTTTAGATGTCATATTACTGTTATTGCTTGATTATAAGAAAGTTATTTTAAACATTTTTTAATTATCTAATATTTTTAATGTCGTTCACTAACTACTTAAGAATAACATTTTGATATATGTGATATATATCGTTAAAGATTTTCTACTAATGGTACTGCATGAACGTTTCTGATACCTTTGAGAATACTTTTAGAGAATGTTAGCCAACGTTCTAAGAACATTCCCTGTTAGCTGGGGTCTGGTTAAACTCTTCTAATGTCCACTGTACACAGGGCAGTACAACCCCACACGTCCGTAACAAGTGTGCTTTTAGCAGCTGACTAGTACACACACACACACACACACACACACACACACACACACACACACACACACACACACACACACACACACACACACACACACACACACACACACACACACACACACGAATTCAGAACATTTAAATCTCACTAAGAAGCTTGGCAACAACTACACACATCAACATACATCCTCTCTATTAAAACATGTATAAACATAAAACACACTGTATCATACATTAACAAAATAAAACTGACAACTGTACTCTGAAAAAATACAGTCACACAGCAAAAACGCCCAACCAACATCGCAGAAAAAGCAAAACTATAATACAGAAAACAGGAAAGGAAACATGTCAAGGGAAAAAAAGGAAATCCCAAAGCAAGAAACATTTTTTCCTGTCACAACAGCTCTTTCCTCATCAATAACAAGCAATATCTCACCCTCTAAACAAGACATGGCTTGGGCTCTGTGTCCATTAGAAACGGTTCCTGAAAATTTCAATCCCACTCCCACGAATGAGCCCGTATCCAGTGCTCAAACACACAGGAGCATATGCAAAGTCACTGACATTCCCTCTGTGTCACTCCCTCGCTCCCCTCTAACTCGCTCGTTCACCCACCACAGACACACCCACTTTCCTGTCATCTCAGTAGGCTCTCTACCCGATTTCTCTCTCTGAATCTTTTCCTGAATTGCACAGTTTCTATGACATGTATGAACATGCACATACACTTATGTTCACACTGTTGATTCATCTACAGCAAAACTAAACCCTAACTCTAAACCTAAAATCTGACCCTACCCCAGCTAACAATTTTAGGTTGTAAGAATGTTTCCATAATGTTTCCATTGAATAACATTATTTTTAAAGTTTTAGGAACGTTCAAAAGTTTTATAGATGTTGTATTAACATTATTACTTGGTTTTAAGAATGTTACTTAAAGATTTTTTATTCATTAACTTTTAAACTAACATTAACTCTAAACTAACTCTAACTACTAAAGAATAACATTTTTTAATTTTTGATTTAAGTCAAGTAACAGATGTGTTAATGCAACAAACAGTATGTAAGAAAAACTAAACATAACTAAAAATTCAACATTTTTAAACAGGACAACAGCACAAAGTAAGTTTAGTAAAGCATGTTTTTATAACTGCCCATGATTGCTCAGCTGTGTATCTGTTGCATGTGCAATATGACGTCACATAAAAACCAAATATGAAGTTTGGTCAAACTACACTGCCACATATTGAAAATGATATATTGAAAAGTCACTAGCTACTGGAAAAGCAACATATTTAAGAAAACAGCTGAACTACAGTCACGCTACTAAAAATGTGGGCCGCAGTGTTACTACTTTTAGTTTTATTTAACCTACCCAGGGACCATTTGAGTCCTGAATAAAAAAACATGCAAAAGTCCTACATTACAGGTGAAATAGGTTCGAGTGTGGTGTAGCGTGTTTGTGATTGTGAGGATGTTTTTGGAGAGTCAGCAGTTCCAGGACAGAAGCTCAGGATTAGCTCTTTTTCAACTGTGCTGTGATAAATCACAATAACCTAATCCCCCGAAACACTGTGGTGCTGTTATCAAATCCAGCAACAGCTCAGCAGCCCCCCGCACACACTGTCAGCTGGCCATTTAAACAGTTTACACAGACACTACCATTTGAGAACATCTAACGGATCAGTGACAGATTATGTCAAAAAATGAGGCATTACAAAAGTCCCTCACTGCATTAAGCTACATGCTAAATACCATGTGGCACAATCAGCTTACATCAACATTTATAAATGAAAGTAGTTTAGACTGATCAGTTTAGAGCATGCAGACTAGCACAAACATACATCATCATCAGGAGTAACCCAGCTAACAGGGAACGTTCTCAGAATGTTACTCTAAAGGTTTATGCAGTAACATTAGTTTTCAAAATTTTTAATTAAAGAACATATTTTTAGAATTTTAAATGTTCCTAGAACTTTCAAAATAACATTTAAAATGTTTTTGTTACTTAATGGAAACGTTATGGGGACGTTCTTACAACCTAAAATTGTTAGGCAGAGAGGCAAATTGGATGTGACATCAGATGGTGTCAGTGTAATGAAAAGTAAATTAGTCAGCATCAGAAATGATGAGACCACAATAAGCCCAAAACCAGGGTCATTGATTTCCAATGAAAGGGTTAAATGACCTAGACACAGGCAAAAACTGCTGGCATGGTTTGAGACAGGGACAGCTATGAAGTCTACAGCATTATACACAATGACATTTAGCTGGAGTTTATTGAGAATCTGTAAGCACAAAAGCAGTGACAACAATTGCTAATGAACAAAACTGTGACAGGTTCAAAATGTGAAATAGAAACCACACATTCTGGGTGTGTAGGTAACAACAACAGGGCCTATGGAACAGGGGTAGGGGCAAATCAATACTCACTAAAAGCCCAAACACACAACTAACAGCTTAAATGTGTCCTGCAGGCATGAATGAAAATGTTTTGGTGCATACGGAGGCCTAAATATTTGTCATAAGATACTGTGATGTTTCATGCATGCACAACAAAATATAGATTAAATCACAGTCTTTTTGGTACAGAATGCTTCATTACTAGTCATGTGGCATGTTTGCATGTGTCAGTCAATTGAGTGACCCAGCATGACTTCTGTTCTGCTTTTGTGAAAGCAGGGCATAAATAGCCTAGTAACATGGAACACACCCTGTCATAAGACTGGGTCAACATTAGTACAGTCAGTCACCTCAGTCCTCAAACGTTTCAAATTACAAGTAAAACATGTACATTACAATGCTACTAAATAATGTCATGATCATATCAAAAAAATCATATCATATTTATCTCTAAATAGCATTAACAGGTACTGATAGTCATCAGTCACACATTTTTAACTATTCCTAGCTAATTACTTAGTAAACCTTAAAAAAGCTAAGATTGCTCCTGACAGACTTTAGGATTCTTAAATAATTGTCCACAATGGGACAGGTGGGAGGAAACTAGAAATCAGCACACAGACTTATTGTAAACCCAAATATTTAACATGAGAACGTTTCACTTTTGATTTTTGATGAAATGATTGAGGTTAACTTACCTGAGTGGTCCAAACATCAGTCCATCACGAACAGCACATGAAGAAGAACAGAAAGAGAGAAATGGTGGAAGAAACAGAGGAAAAAAGTTAGACATAATTATCCAAAGCAGTCATCATTGTATTAATAATAGATGAAGTTTATGTTAACCAACAGTCTTAATGTGAACACTATCAGCAGATACTTTTCTGTTCTGATGTCATCAGACACTTGTCTGTTCTGAGGTCATCAGACACACCATTCTGTTCTAATGTCATGAATTCTGCTGTTAAAGCAAAACTGAAAGAAATTAGGTAATAATACCTAAAGAATTTAAAGTGTGCATTTTTGCCCTTTATATTAAAACACTTTTTTGCATCCCAACATAATATACAGAAATTACTTGTAATCCTAAATCATAAACCAAACCAAATGTTTATCAAAACATCTCTCAAAACAGCTCTGTTTGATATTTAATCTGGAATTATTATGGCATCAGTCATGCCATAATAGCTGTAATATGTAATAACTGCTGGATTTATAGTTAGATGCTGTTATGTAACTCAAGAGAACACATGGAACAGAGATGGAGCAGCCAATGATTCAAATATTATATAATTTCTAAATTAATCACATTTAATAGGCAACATACCCAAACTCTCATTTTACCGTTACTGTATATAAGGGTTAATACTGTATATAAGGTACAGTATTATATACAGATACTATATATATAAAACTGTAAATAAGGGTTAATTAACTAAATATCTTCTTTATATACTTTTAAATTGCAAAATCAATGCATTTTTAAAATGTGTATTTGGACCCATCAACACGTTTACATTCACACGGATTTTTAAGAATGAACTTTATGGCCATAAAAATATCCAAAGGCATGATGGGAAAATTTAAAGGTACAGACTCCCAAATAATTTGCACTGGTCTGTGAGGAAATATCTATTATAATTAACAGAACCCACACAACCTTCTTAGTCATTACAAAACCACCTGATTAATTCACAGGAAAAGCAGACACTGTCCAAGACTGTCTCTAGTACTGAGAGCCATTTGTCTCCAGAAAGATTCTGTCCCAGGGAGAACAGGGACTGCCACACAATCAGTCAATTCATTGCTATGGCAACAAGCAAAAACATCCTGTCGCCGGGCAACCCGCACGCCCAAATTATGGGTTTACTACAAGGCCCTGACAGCCCAAAATTATAGGATATATTTAAAGAAAAAGCACAGGAGCAGCAGTTATGGTAGTTTAATTAGACTTGCATGTATCTCATAGGTGCCAAAAGTATAAATACAGGTTTTAAATTTAGGAGCACATACGGTTGTCAACATCGGGATTTTTAATATAGATTTTAAATTTAGGGGCTTTTGGAAAAGTTTGCTGTATTGTTTCCTGTTTCAGACAAGGACTGTTTTTTTCTGCTATGCCCCAGCAATGACACTGGGTGTGCACGCACATGTGCAAGAGTTTACATGCACCATACATGACTGAAACATTGTGATAAGACAACACACATCATCAAACACAGTTACTAGCACATCTGACAATCAAAATGTATTATATTTTTATATTTGTCAAATATCTACAGAGGTCAGAAGTTCAGATGTTATTTGTCACTGAGATATTACAAATATAATAATCCACGGAACGAAACACTGCAGCATGTTGTAAACAACTATGCCATTAGTAAACAGGACTGTTCACACTGGGAGAGGATTGAACATAAATCTGTTTTACAGCTGACTGTCAAAATCATGCCAAACTAAACAGACCATGAGTGTAAACAGAATTAAAAATGACAGATCAAGACAGGCTACTTTTACCCCACTGAGTACAACACTGCAACAACCTACAGTAACTTTACTCTGCCTGATAGAGTATCTCATTAGAACCAGTATAAGGTTACACCTCCACCCCAAAACCAAACACACACACACACACACACACACACACACACACACACACACACACACACACAAACACACACAAACAAACACACACAAACAAACACACACAAACACACACACACTGTGAGCAGGTCAACCAATAAACAAAAGGTCTACAGGGTGGAGTTTCAGCTTTAAATGCAGGAGTGGCAGGTTTGGTATTTGATTTAGAAAGCAAACTATGTGCCACTGGACATTCAGGTCAACCTGACAAGATCGGCATGAGAGTGATAACATCCACCGGCTGGGAATCAGTTTCAGCCTCACCCCAGAGCACTTCCAACCTGAGACCTTTTACTCACACTCGCTTGTTATCACAGCATTCACATTTGAACACATGCAAAGTACATGAGAACACTTTACAAATATATTCAAATAGCGCAATTCTAAACCGAAACACCTATCCATCTACGCAAAAGCAGCAAGCTTTAATTCACTTACCCTAATGTTTATGCAATGTTTTTGTCAATGACATCTTTAACATTCAGCATTAAATCCACGGCTGTGTCTGAAGAAGTGACTACAGCAGACACAAAGGCATCTTTACACACACACACACACACACACACACACACAGAGTTGGCATCACACACCCATATCGCCACCAGCCTGTGACATCACCCATCGACACACACCCATTTGCTGTAGCTATTTTTCCAACATTTTCACCATATTTCCCAACTGAAAGCCCTCTGACACAACCCTCTCAACCACACCACACCCCCTTCAGCTTTACAGACCTCACTCAACCTGTTAAAGGACGTGTCAAGAACTACAACAAAGGCAAACCTGTAATAAAACAAGACAGTGACCTAATTTCTCTATCCTTGTACACAACTTACAATCTCACTTCCTGCCAGAGTGACAATAAATGCAAATGCAGCAGAGACATCAGGACACACAGCTGTGAAACCAAACATCTCACACAAGTGCAGACAGTCCATCACCAGCTTAGTACTGTTGGTACAGTATTTTGATATGTGAATGACCTTTTCTAGAATATTTCTAAAAGTAAAGTTAATAGGTATATAACTGGGTAAAATACATTTATTTTATATTTATTATTTACTTAATGATTAATCTTTTTTGCTGTTTATATTTATGTAATACATTTAAATTTAGAAAGATTTCAAAAAAACAAAGATTGTTACTTTATAACAACTGGACAATCAAAAGGAAATTTCTAGCTGATTAATTGTTTAATATGTAAACCAGAAACATTTATATTCACTATACCAATTTTTATATTTTTTATGATTTCATTAATTCATTGACTTTTCTAGAAATCACAATTTGAAGGTTCTCCAGAATTTTCATGACCATGGGAACCCTGAATTAAGGCCTTTTCAGAGGAAACCCAAGGAACCTATTTGAGATCTCTGATCACAGAGCACACATGCTCACGAACATCATGAGCTCTGCAAACCCTCACCTATGTAGTGCTGAGGTGCATACACCCACTCATCATCATCTTCATGTGGAGCGTGTGACTGTCTGTGGAGGCTGTTCTGACTGCGAAACAGTTTACGAGTTTGCTGTGACAGAGAGGGGACACCCAGCCAGCTGAGAGCACGAGAGATCGGGGCAACCTTCTCAGTCCTGCCCTTCTCCTTCCTGAAAGACCCTGAACGCTTTTCTCTCATCATCCCCTCTTAGAAAACTGCAGAATGGTTGAATGTTTCACTGGTCCTTACAGGAGAACCTAAGGGTTCTATAAGTATATAGTGGAACTATATCACAAGGTTTATGCTTAAGAATCCCAGAAGATGTAGCCAGAGTATCCCAGAGGATGTATCCCAGAGATGTAAATCCATGAGGCTACGGTGAAATAAAAGAAATGTTTTTCTAAAAATGCCCAATAAAAAAACAATTCAAAAACAACAAAACTCTTGGTGCTAAATGCAATTCAGTGGTCAACAATCACAGCTGAAACAAATGTCTTTCCTACCAAGATGACAAAACGTTTGCTAATCTGCTAGATAGAAAAAAAGAATTTGTGAGTCCTGGAAATCCCAAAACGAGTGCTGCAACCCAGAAGTGGCAATTAACTGAGGCAGCAGGTTGGAAAATAGTCTTCCCCAACAGAGGTTTGATGTCTACTGAGAAGATAATCTTCAGCACGGTAAAATTCATAAGCTACAGGAACACAATTAGACAATGAAAAGTTAATAAAAAAGGACAATAAATCTCAAAACTCAAGATCCAACTGAAGACATCCAGGTTCAGGAAGATTTATAACAAGGTGCAGTTTATCGTTTATAACATCCACACTTGATCAACCGAGAAGTCCTGCCATCATCGCATATTGAGGCCAGTGAAGATCCTACATCCATCTGACATCTGAACACACACTTGTACTGTCTGTGTTATTTCCCTGCCAATGAGGACAGCACTGAGCAATCACTGGACCTTCCTGACGCTCCCACGTCATGGCACTGAGTTTGTCTATGGGCGTGAGTCACTCACCTGGGACTTTAAATCACGTGAGCTTACGTTCAGTCGCTAAAGTCCATTCACAATGTGTTGAAGCAGGAAAGCTCCCAGATGTCTGGTTGACAGTTGTCCAGAGAGAGCCCACATGCACAGACTGTGAGACCGAAAGTTTAGGATTACAAACAACTAGAGTGCTGGTGAAATATGACCTTAAAACCAGCCCCCAACCACTCCCTTCCTCTACTCTGATCTCTCCCTGTGATCTTTGCCCCTCCCCTTCGGTGGCATGGCAACCACTGAAGGTTTGACTGGACTCTCAACACCTCCTCCTCCTCCTCTGGGTTTCCCTTTCACACTCTCTTGTGACTCTCTAAGGTGTTTTCCTACAAAACACAGCCCTGGTAAAGAAGTCTGATCCTGGATCAGTGACAACTTGCCTGTAGGTTTATGACTAGTTCACCGTCTCTGACCCGTACACAATATCTGCGGATCAACTTGGTAGACCTGTCCAGACCTGAATATCCAGCTAACCACAAACAAACTATGCTAGTGACCTGTAAGGCAGGAAACAGCACTGTGATGAAAGCGAAAGAGGTGTTGTGTCTATACAAAAACACAAACAAACATTAACACAAAGCCCCGGGCAGAGGAAATGGGGGGGGGGGGGGAAGAGGTCTGATTTAACTCTCACACTTATTTAAACCTATGGTGCAATACCATGATACTTTAATAAATACCACAGTACAGACTAATTACCAAATCATGCATTGAAATTGTACTCACTATAGTATCCTTACTGTGTAGATACAACAGTTTGTGTGTTCTGTCCTTAAATGTGTGTTTGAATGCATGAAAGTCTGTGTGTGTGTGCGTGTGTGTGACTGAACATGTAAACCAGCACTGTGGTTTGTGTAAATTCATGTGTTTCACCACAGCAGAAATCCCAACAAGAATCATCTTCTATTTAAGACTGTCCATCCAACCCAGTTCTCCAATAAACTCACTCTCTATTGACGACCGGCACTGGCCCAAAATAACATACTACAGCAAAACTTCAAAAGCATGACCACAATGGAAGAGCAGTCGGCCTGTTTGATTTTCACATTGGGAACAGCAGACATATTGAGCCTGGTGGATTGTAAATATACAGTGTGTGTGATTAATGATTAAACTTTAACCCACACGGCAGCCCCTGACACAGTGATCCAACTGTGCGTCCTACTAACCCTCCATACATCCACACAGCAGGCTGTAATAACAAACAGCTCCTCTCTCATAAAACACACAGCGAGATGATCCAACCTTTATCCATAGCAAAGCAATCAACGGCTCTTCACGCACTCACCGTGGCTTAATAATTCACCAGGGCTGAGCATATACTGCGAGATGAAAGAAACAACAACTTCAACATAAAGAATCATAGCATGATCAACATCTACTTAGCTATAAATAATAAACAGTTGGTCTATCTGAGCTAACAACTTCTAACAAATTTATTTAGGCCAAAATATTTTCTATGCAAGTATAAACACAAACAATGCTAGCTACAAAAGTGGTAGTGGACTTGTCTTGTATGGTAAAATGTGCATTTTAATAAACACACAAACACAAACGTACATATTTTATATTGTATATATAGGTTTTATAAATAATGTTTAATTCCTTTTACTTTCACAGGCTTTTTCTCAGCAGCTATAAAGAAAAGACACTGCTTATGTTTTTCCCACGTCGCAACAGAGAAACTCTGACACGCTCATGGTGTCCAGCTGTTAACAGGGCAGGTCAGACTGGAAACCCGAGCAGTGTTCAGAAGAAAGAGGTGTCATGAATCCCTTCACATGATCATTAACCCAAAAATAGGGAGAGCAGGTGGAGTTTTCTCCACAGGAGCATCGTGCTAGCACAAACTCGCATGCCTTCACACGCTCTGTCCATTCACTTTAAACTGTGAGGGTTTTAGTGTTTGGTTTGTGTACCAAACCAACAATCAAAAACAACATTACTTTTGACAACTAGATGTATTAAATTGTCTAAAACAAACCCTCAGTCAACTAAATTTATCAGAATAGTATGCTTCACACATTTGTTTCTTTACCAGACAACAGAATTTTACCTCCAAGTTGCTCTTGGAGATTTTTGTTTACTAAACCCAAAGTCTAATTGCCGTTCACAGTTTCGAAACGGCCTCCAAATTGGCAGTGTGCTGGAGAACTTTTCTAATTAAGCTTTTAAATATAAAAACTTACTAGGATGCCAATGGAAAGATTTTATTGTGTTCTGTCCCCACGTTTTTATGATCTAGGTTTATTTGTCTTTGTGGCCATGTTTGGAAGTGTGTGTCTGGATGGCCATAGAAAATGCGTGCATATGTTTGTTTGTGAGTGTACTAGCTATTCCACAACTGTGTTGGAGAATATTTTAAAATGTGCGCTCAGCTCAATTTAGCCTGACCATCAAATTGCACAATTTCTGTTTATTATGGAAAAGAAGATTCTTGGCAATGGAAGACAATGAAGTCAAGACAGAAGAAGAGACTTTCAGTGTAAATAAAGCTGTAAGAAGACTCCGTAAACGAAAACACTAAATGGAAAGTTATCAGTGCCCTCATCGCTTCATTCCTTTTCCTATTCACAGAGATCATGGGCGTGACCCACGACTAACAGAACCCTCTGTGTGACCTCTGACTTTTGGCTCCTGTGAACCTGACAGCCTGACCATCACCTCCAGAGCAAGGTTCTGCAAATACTTGTTGATCCATGGTGACCTCTTTAACACATTCCTGTCTCTCTATCTCTCTCTCTCTCTCTGGTATGCTGAAGAGGGAAGGAATGAATGGAGGAATTCAACCATCAGCAAGCACATGCTTTTTGTCTCTGTACGCAACATCTCTACAGCTGTGAAATCAAACACCCGCTCATGAAGTGGGTAATGTGATCCAAATGATCATGTTCTCATCGGCTGGTCAATAAAGTCCCACTAAATCAAGCGGGACAAACCATAAATGTCCATATTTTAGTTAATAGTTCCCTTTAGTACATTTGCATTTCTAGTACATTCACAGCTAACAGGAAACATTCTCACAACATTGGCTAACATTCTCTCAAAGTTCTCTCTAGGTTATCAAAGAAAGTTCTTGCAGTTACGCTACTAGAACGTTTTTTAATGATATATAACTTATATATTATTAACTTATATATTATTATTCTTACTCTTATTTGTTTTTCTTAAATAGTTAGTGGAATGTTTTAAAAATGTTACAATTTAAAAAAAATCTTTAAATAACGACCTTCATGCATTAGTATTTATTAATTTTAGTAATGGCCAGGATGCAAAATGGCAGAAATCCCACGAGGCCTTGCAGCATATCATGTCACTCAAGACCATTGCGTGATAAGTCAGTTATGCATCTGATGCTCTGGCAGATGTAATGAGACAAAGTCACCACAAAACAGTGCTATCAACCCATCTATCACACACCAGCTGTGTCTTAACCCAGAGCAGAGCCGCTCTTTCAAATACAGATGTAATAATTCACTTGTTTTCAAGCATGTGTATTTCATTCTCTGAATTATTCACATAATCATTTCCATGTACAATACAAGCGTGGTCTGCAAGGGTTGGCGATATTAAATATATTTTTATAAATATTTTTAATTTAACTAAACTTAAATGTAATTTAAATCAACAATGGCTGCTTGATCAAAAGGATTTCTTATTGAAGCAATAATGAAAAAAAAAAATCACCCAGCCCTAGTCTGTATATAGTTCTTTGCTTGTCTCAACGCTATAATTTACAGTCTAGAACTGTCATTAAATTTCATTGTCAGACTAAAACATGCCATTTTATCCACAAGGAAAATGGGTTTATAAAGTGCCTATAATAAGAGTGTTTGGCACACAGGTGCCCCAGAGAAAGCGTGTCTGCCAACACGTGAATATTCCCATGCATGTATGGGTTTATGCATGTCGTTAAACCAATAGCTATTAAACACCCCCAGAAAACTAAATTTATTGTTTCTGAGTCACTCTGTCCTATGCCTCAGAAAGCAGAAATATTTTTAGACAAGTGTTATTGTCATTAAGTTAAAGGGTTGACGCTCTCTCCTCGGTCTATAAAAACTCTTTCAGCTAGTTCATAAATAAAGGAAAGAATAATCACTGGGGCGAGAGCAGCATCCCTCCTGGGAGAGTCTCTGCCAAGCACACGAGCCACAGGAGGACGTGTCTTAGTAACAGAGCTTGGTGTATATTGAGGACATAGATACTTCCCAGCTAACAGGAACATTCTTTCAGGAACAACAGGTACATTCTTTAAAAGTTCAAAACCATTCTTGCAGTAACATCGGTAAAATATTTTTAACGTTATATATCATATCAAAAACGTTACTACGTTGCTTAACATTAACGTTTTCACAAATCTGTTACTGTTTTTCTTAATGGAAATATTCTTACAACCTAAAATTGTTAGGTGGGTTGTGAATTCTGTAGTACTTTAACCTAGATCGTAGCAAAACAAAAAAACACAAAATATCTTCTCATATTTTCTGAAAAGAAAATTACTTTGAGAATTTCTGAGATCCTCTGCTTTGGGTAATTTTAAAAGTCATTAAAAAAAATTTACACATCCCTATAATCATGACACGTCACTACAAAGCTATTTATCTCCGGTTTACGGGCCACTGACTTACAATGTTTAGTTCCAGCCCTAATCAAACACACCTGAACAAGCTAATAAAGGTCTTCATGATTAGTCCAACATTACAGGCAGGTGTGTTTGATTTGGGCTGGAACAGGACAGTGACCTTCAACCTTATGCAATGCTGTAGGCATTTTTGGATACTAACCACCAGGGGGCGGTAGTATGTTGTTAATGCTGCATTTAGCTTCAGGCGCAAGTAGACTCTGGTCTAAAGCACACCCCCTAAACTACAAACAATAAAAATCCTTTACCAGCTCCCATAACAGAGAAAACAAACAATATTACACCGTGACAAGAACTGCTGGTACTTCATGTGCCTTAACAAATATAATGCATGTAATATATTAGGTAATATAATAATAATAGTCCAATAATGACAATAAAGTACTACTGTCCTGGCCTATTTATTATATAAAAGTAATAAAGTTTAGCTGTGCAAGGGAGTGCCTCATTTTTACATTGGAGAATAATTCCAATTAAATTTTATATAAGCAAACCAAACATGTTAAAGTCAAAAGTGAGACAGGTTTTGACCTTTCACCCCTGACCGTGACCTTTGTAGGCAGCTGACTCGAACCTGCGCTCAGTGTGGTGTGAAGGATGTTGACGTTTCAGTCAAAAGAAACAAAAGCCATCTAAAAGCAGTCAGATGGGCAGATAGAGTCAGTTCTAACATGACAGCCTTTATCAACTCCCTAATGACTAACGCATACACACAAACACAATGCAGACCTGTGTACACAAACTCACGTTTGCTCACAACAGTGAGAAACTGGATGACACGTGCAGACTCCCACACAGGAAGTAACAGATACAGACACAGGTATACTATATACAGATAACAAACAGGAGAAAAACATTGCTAAAAGATACAAAAATTAAAATTAATGCCATTAACCATATAATCATTCACAAAAGACCCCTACAATCTCTAAAATAAAAAAAACACCTTTTTTTAAACACCTTGGTAACATTTGATGTGATTTTATATATATATATATATATGTGTGTGTGTGTGTGTGTGTGTGTGTGTAAAATATATATATATATATATATATATATATATATATATATATATATATATATATATATATATATATATATATATATATATATATATATATATATATATATATATATATATATATATATATAGGGGATGGACATCACTATTAGCCCTATACAACAACAGTCAATGCAAAAGTCCCCATCACTATAGAAAAACAAATGTGTGTATGTGTGTCAGATGGAGTTGGGGGTGAAGTGGGGGTAACGTCTAGGTTCCATCTGTTCTTCAGGCCATCCTGTTGGCAGCCCTTTCCATTTCCTGTGAGTGTGTGTCATGTCACAACAGAGCTGTTTTGCTTGTGTTTGTCACGGGTGGGCTGTGTTGCTCCAGAGAGGGAGAGAATGACAGGAAGGAAAAGAAAATGAGAAGTATCGTCTGTCCCAAGCTCCTGTTCCTCATCCTATCATGCCATCCTGGAGAATAAGGAAGTGGGCCGTAGACATCTTACTGTGTCTAATCAGTCACAGAGACTGGCTGTGTGTGATCTGATTAATTGTTCCTGTGATAAATAAGATCCTTCACATTCTCAGTAAATCACGTCTTTACATGTTTGAAACCCTAAAAATTGTTATCCCCAGCTATCAGTGAAGGTTTCAGAACGTTGGTTACCATTCTGTTAAAGTTATCAAAAAAGTTCTTGCAGTAACTTAGTACAACTATTTTTAACATTATATATCATATATATCAAAAACATTATTCTTAAGTAGTATGACAACATCTAAAAAACATTTTGTTCTGAACATTCCTGAACATTAAATTTTGTTACTTTAGCATTCTTACAGCTTAAAATTGTTAGCTGGGTCAGCTTCAAAGGTCTTGAGAATTTATTCTTGAGAGCCTGGGTGCTTTATCTTTTAGTTTCCCCGAAACTTCTTATGTCAGTAATACATTACAACATCAATCATACACAGTAAAGCTACAGATATTACTCATTAGCAGAAGTCGTCTGCTCCACCCTGCAACTTATTATTAGTCACACTGACAGCTGGCCAGTGTGTTTGAGTGTGTGTATACAGTATTTGTGCATTTAGGTGTGTTTTGAATGGAAGTCTGTGGAAACAGCCCATTGTTGTCATGCTTGCATGATGTGTGAGGTTTAAAAGGCATGCTGTCTAACAAGTTTTAAAGAGACAATCCGCACAAAGTTTGTGTGCAAGTTTTGCTGCATTTATATTGTAAAAAACACAAATGCAAATCTAGTCTCTAAAGCTTCTATTGCACTGCATGGTTTAATGCACAGATCTGATCTTCTGATGTATCTCATTTTCTCACTTTACATTCAAGACGTAACTGGCCGTAACTTCGTCAATACAATAAAAACTAGGCTGTGCTGCCACTCAGAGAAATATCAACAAAACATCACATGAATGCATTTAATTAATCAGAGGAGAAGACAACTCCCTCTATGACACACACACAGGGATTCCCACACATTCCTCAACTTTACCTGAGCATTCAGTGTTGATTTAAAGCAGATCTAGCCTGGCTGTTGTGTTACATGGACCACATTTACACGCATATCATTGATTCCGATGCTTATTCCGGTTAAGCCAGACAACAAATGAAATGCTTGATAGAGTGTTCGTCTATTCAGAATATTCCTGTGTAAGACATGCTCTTTATTTTCCCCCTATGAACTTCTGATAAGACTAATGATACTTTGTTTAGACGTAAATGACAAATGAATGTTCTGTTACATATGACAAAAACGACAAGACAGAGAAGAGAATTAAGGGTGTTTAGATCTATAATAGATAAGCAAGTATTTGATATTGTATCAAGTTTAGTACTATATAAGGCAGGCAACCAAACCAGATGCAAAAGATTAGGAAAAATGCTTTTTTTCCAATTCATTATGCAAAATAGATAGACAAACCCATATTTCCTCAAAATGCTTAAAAAGATCAAGAAGTCATATACCAGCACTCTTGGAGTGCCTCTCATCCAATCAGATTCCAGGAGCGGAACTGACTGTCGTGTAACACAATTATCCCATTAATAATTTGTCTCCTAACACACATACTGTAAATGCCACTCAGGTCTCATTTGAATGTTTCTCTCATGAGAATGCAGATGTACATGCAAATGAAGATGCTCATAACTATTCTGTATCTGTGTTTACATGTGTGAAGCAGGAAATGCCTCAGGCATTTTCTACCCTGAAAGAGTGCCAAATCATCACAGTGAGCTCACAGGACTGGAATGAGAGCAGGACAGCAGATAGCTTGCATCCAAACTCATCCAGACTGACCAATACAACCACAATTCAATTAGGCCAATAACTATAACAGTAACAAAACCAAAACTTCTTTCTATATAAATATGCCTGAATGTCATTGCATTAGATGAGAACATATCAAAGCGAATGGCCTCTGTAAACAACTGATACTAAATACTTTCTCAGAGCTTAACACTTCTTGGTCATATTTGGCAATTATTTTAATCAGTTGTTTGCAAGGTGATTTTTTGTGTGTATAAAGTTTGTTTAAAGCTAGTCTGTTATACAGGTGTAATTGATCACATTAATTAGGGACCCGTTTCATTCATCTCTGACAATCAGGAAATGTCTATTTGTCTACATTCCAGTATATCCATTGTTTTATTACTTAAAACCTAACAAATCTGTTGTGAAAACAAGTGATTGTGCCATCTTTTTTGTTTAATATTAATGACGCCTGCTTTAATATTTTGTTATCAAATGCAAATTAAGTGTGGCTTAAATGTCCTAAAAACATTTTAGGAGGATTATTATAATAGCATAATTATGTGTGTTTTTATAAAAAAAATAATTATCACTTTAAATGCTCTTCTTTTCTAAATACTTGTTAAATAAGTGTTTCAACATTTTTGAGATTTCCAGTTTCTCTTTGGCTGCCACAAACTCTGTCATTTGTCTTAATGTTTGTGAGACAGCTAAACAGAGAGTGAAAGCCGGTCTTAACTAATGCTTTAGGATTAGCATACTAAGAGACCTGGTGCCCTCGGGGAGCCTCTCAGAAAACGGCCACAATCAGGAGCAGAATTAAACTCCACACGTTTCATTGATCTGATGACAGCCAACCTGGCAACCCTCCAAAAATCTCAACGGTTTTCTAGAGAAGAGAATTACCACTACAGAGACTCAAAAGACCATAATGACTTGTGGGAAATGGCAGAAACACGACTGCTAAACAGTCTTTCTGTGACATCAAATCTTTGCATTTTAAGGCCGTTAGAAGCAGAGTTTGCAGTTATGTCCTTAAAATAATTGTGGTCCTTTATTTGCCCTGTCTGTTCATATGATTTGGTTTATTTCTGTGGTATGATCAGACGTTTAAAAAAAGTAATTACCCAATTCATTATATTATATTATGTTATATAACAACACACACACACAGAGTTTTGGAACAGGCCGTTTACAATTACCAGTAAGGTTTTTAAAAATTATGCAGCCATTAGTTTTCACATCAACTGGTACAAATTTAACCTGAAAGAAATACAGAGCAAAAGAAAAAACAAAAAGCCCTGTGGCAAAAAACAGCTCATTTCTTCACCACTGAAACTGAGGTTATTAATCCAAATGAAGGAGAGTGTGAAAGAAAGCCATTGGAGAGTGGGGTACATTTAACCTCCAGCTAATCTACAACCCTCCTGCCACAGTCAAGAGTACAGGAGACCCTTTAAACTCTCTCCAAATCTTCTGCCGTTGGTGAACCATACGCTCTGCCTCTCTGCAGGGCCATTACTGTCTGATTTAAAAGGAGGTGAGAGAAAGAGAGGTCAAGAGAGAGACCGAGAGAAAAGTCAGCCTGTGTTATGCTGATCAGGCAGACGCATGGCGGAGAGCCGTCTGTTACTGTGACAATAGGGCGGCCGACACAGGGCTGGCGGTCTGCCCTTTGCAGTGGGGAGCTGTCTGTTACACGCCACACGAAACTCACACACGCTCAGACACATCCAGACAGATGCTTACACACAACGTCAGAAACAACAGACACACGCCAATGAAGACATGACGGAGGGCGCCTGGGAGTGATGAGGGTTTGACCCTGAAGTGAGATCGGCCGACACCATCAGATTGTGCCAGACTAGTGAGGTCTGTAAAGAAGTCTTTCATGGAAGATCACTTTATGATGTATTATTGCTATAAAAATGAGCCAAAAACAGCTAGCGATTATGCCTGTCTTTCAAGTGTAGTTTGCTTTTGTGAAAGCAGCCATACGTGTCTATTTGCGTCAGAAACACGCACAAAGTAAACACTATCAGTTCTACATGGTCAATCTCTTGAAGTACACATCACTTTAACAGTACTTTAACTGCCTAAATAACCATTCCCAGTGCTCCCACCTCCCTCTGCTTCACTGCATTAACAGTCTCTTTGTTCCGATTCACATTTTTGCACAAAAAAAAAGCTGACAATTTTAGGTTTTAAGAATGTTATTAACGCTATTAATGATGTTTTTGATAAGTTCTGAGAATGTTCTCAGTTAGTTGGTGAGTCCCATTATATGACTTTGACATTCTGCTTTACAGTGAAGTCAGTGTTCTGGCGTGTTCTCAGCTCTACACCTCGAATACACAGGCTTTATTATCCCTAGATTAAGTATTTAAAGCTGTAATCTATAACTTTTTTTGGTTAAAAGACAAAAACTCACCTTACCCCAGTTCACAATGTTAAGCTTATAATGATGATTAACAGTTTAAGCTGCCAGGTCGGATTTTGCAGGAAATCTCTTTGCAGGAATTTTGCAGGAAGTCACTTTGGCTTCAACATATGTAAAGAAAAGTATGTAAATAATGTGCAGTTTTATGCTTCGAACAGAGATGGCAATAGAGAGGTGAAAGCTATAGATTGCAGCTTTAAACGCTAGGTTCAAGCAAGAGAATTAGAAGTGTTAGTTCAATCATATTATGAGAAAATTCAGAAACAGGCAGCTGTATGAAGGATGTGTGGAGGTGGAATGTGTCTCTGGTCATTCAGCACAGCACCTCCTATCTCCCCCCACAGACTGATAAGACATGAGACAGAATGACAGACTACAACAGAAAGATACAGGGCGAGAGGGGGTGAGAGAGAAAGTTGAATTACAATAGATTTCAAATGAATTAAGTACAGTAGGCTATTCCATATCCCCCTAAATTAGAGGGTTAATGTTCATCCCCCACCCTCCTTCAAAATAAAATGATGTTATTTTATTTCAATAAGCAGATTAAATAGTCTGATCTCAAAAAATCTAAGCAAAATCCCTTTTTCCATGATCCATCCCATTTAAACATTCAGACAAAGATAACTACAGGCCCAAGTGGCTTTATCTGTCTGCAGGTGTACGAGAGAAATTGCTGAGAAAGGCGGATTTGATTGAAAAACTCTCACACGCTCAGGTCTGTGCTGTATGAAAAAAGCAACCTTTGCTGTAACCGTGAGAAACACGGGAGAAAACTATGTTACAATATTTGTGGTTTTCTTTCTCTCAACCCCCATTGGACAATGAAGCAAATAAACAGACAGCAGTAAAAAAAAAAAAACTAGAAAATGAATGAGGAAGGTGGAGGAAAGGAAAAAGAGAGTGAAGTAATGAGGAGAGAGATGGATAGTTTTCCCTCACCTCAGGCAAGAACAAGAAGTAATATTGTGAACAGTAATGTATGAGAGTTTATAATCCTTGAGGGAAGAGTATGTGAGTGTGTGTGAGTGTGTGTGTGTGTGTGTGTGAGAGAGAGAGAAAAGAGAGAGAGAAAGAGAGAGAGAGAGAGAGAGAGAGAGAGAGAGAGAGAGAGAGAGAGAGAAACAAGCCTAAGGGCTCTCTCTCTTGCACACGCGTGACAGACACACACTAGTGAGTATATCTCATAGACTTCTATAGTTTCCATACCAGGCTAATGATATTTTCTACCCTCCACTTGTAAACCCAACCCTCAAACAAACCTGTTGACATGATTAGATATAAAGTAAACAAGGTTTGGCTGTTTCATGACCTTTTTACTGGTGAGGGTCACCTAAAATGTCCTCACAAATGTAAACAGTTTTCCACATTTCAAAGTATTTGGGACATTTTCGAAAACACGGCCCTCACAAGTATATCCAAACACGTACACATACACAAACACACAGTTTCTTTCCCATAATAACCTCATACCTGGGTCATTTCACACTCACATGGTCCCTCAGGTGTTCTGCTCTCATCATTACACTGGCTGATTACACACACACAAACAGTCACACACCATGATTCTTCATTAACACAGTTATTTCTCTCCCTGACTGGCCCATCCCTGAGGTTATTCTCACAGTTTCTATTCAGCTCTCAGTTTATGGAACATTCCAGCCCCCTCTGCTCTGCTGTAGGGTGTAGCACCAGGGCGTAAATCATTCGCACCGACTGCAGGGACAGCCGTGCACAGATCATGCCTCACTGCACACAGTGACCTGTGAGCTCCAGGAATAAGGGCTCATTTCCTGTATTACACCCACACAGTGAGAAGTGCATCATGGATCATGTCAGATACATTAGGAGACACAGCCTTTTAAGATGTCACCCGCATTAGTCTCAGTCTTTCTCTGTGTGTGGGATTGTTATTTCAGAACATCAACAGCATCAACTAACTTGGTCATATCATTCAATTCCTTCTAGTTTAAAGCAATCCATAACTTTTATTAGTTAAAAATAAATTTAAAAAAAAAGTTATTGAGCAAGTACATAACAGATCATGGTTCAACATGGTTTCCTTATCTTACCCCGATATACAACAGAAAGCTCCTAATAATGATTTATAATTTGAGCTGTTGGATACGATTTCCTGGAAAATGTCATGCGTAAACTTGACATGCGTAAAGAAAAGTACATAAAGTACCCTGTAATTTTATGTTTCAGACAGAGATGGCGGTAGAGAGAGGAAAGTTATGGTTGCAGCTTTGATTATTTAATTGTTTTTTATATTAAATACTATTTTCTTTTCTATTTAAGAGCAGAAAACAGTAAACCCATGTATGGACTGATTTCGCTGAAAAACATGTTAACCCCGTGGCGCTATTAACACATTTTCTGTTTGTTTAAAAGTCCCAATCAGACAGACAATGGCTCAATCAATAGTGACAGTTTGGGGGGGAGTGGGGGGGGCGGTGGATGGCGGTGGATTTTGCGGGACAATGTGTTTGTTCGACCAATGGAAATGGACAAGCATTCTGAAAGATGATTTTCAATTTGCACCTCAATTTGATGCTGCTAGTGGCACAGAAATAACACAATTCACCTTTATTTTTGCTTAAATTTGTTTTTGTGTTTCTCTATTTAAATGATTTATACAATAAAACGAAACTGAAAGACTTACCTGCAGCCACGGAGATGCACACGGATGCACAAGGCAGCGTTGATGGAGAAAAGGGGAAAGATAAAAGAGACTCATTAGAAAAGTGATGGAAAAAACCTTAAAATCTGAAATTAAAAATCATTAGTTCATAAAATACAGTCATTTAGCAGTGATATACAGTGCACATATAAATCTCATTTGAAGAAACCCGGGGTTAAGTGTTTTGTTCAAGGGCACAATAGTGATAGTTCATGTTGTGTGGTTTAAACTTACAACCTTTTTGGTTACCAGACCATTTTATTATTTACTTTGCCAGACTGTACTTTTGGTATTTTTGCAATAGACTATTTCCGCATTTAGCATTTCAATAAACCAGAATCAAGGTAGAGTGCAAAGGTCAGGATATGTTTTTCTTCTTCACACAAGGAAACAGTATGTAGAAAAAGAGTGTTAGCTAAAGCTAGTTTAAGCTTTACAGTTCATAAACAGTAGGCAGTTCTGTATCACGCCCTTCTGCACTATGTTAAAGATTTAAATCAAGGCAGTCTAACACATTTTTGAGGCACAGCTGGACATGCAAAACCTGATAATGAACAAAACACTCCTGTGCCAACATGAATGTGTGTGTGTGAGGGGAGTGTAGCAGTCAGAGGAGGGGTGATCTATTCTTCTGTGTGTGTATTTTAGTGATGAATGTCTAAGACCGCTAGATTTAGAAAATGTGGAGTTACCACACAGAAGTAGTTTTATGGCTCTCCAGAGTTGACCTGCATTCTGTATAACCATTGTATATATAGGTAAGAAATTCAACTTTTTTACTAATTTACTAGTTTTCTAATTATATATACCTAATTATAGTGCACCCTGCCTGTCAAAGAAAAGAATATAATGTGTTAGATATTTAAACTCGATCTTAAACTTTAAAAATGTAACTCTTATTTCTGAGGAACTGTTTACTCAAGCTAATAGCCATATTGCTAATACATATGCAGTATCATTTGCTGCAGATTCCGAATGGTTAACAAGGAGTAATATTGCTCAAGAAACTCCTATAGAGAGAACACTAAGACTTCAGAGAAATGGGGCCTAAACTGAAGGGTTGGGGCGGAGCCAGGGACAAAGAAGAGGCGGAGTCAGCCTTATTCATTGTGGTGCAAAACCCACTTCTGTAGACAGCATGAACAATTCTATATATTTACAAATCACATCACATTTTTACATCAAGATTTATGACATGTTAAGCAACTTTAACTGGTGCACTCCCCATGTTACACAATAAAAAACGATGAGAAAATTACAAAGCAAATGTAGATTTAAAACTCCTATGTAGATGGCAAACTCTGTATGTGTAAAAAAAGCAAGACAGACAATATATATGACATATAGAAACAGATGACACAGTTTATCACTATACTGTTAGAACAGACAGATACCGTCAATTTAATACATAATATTTTTCTACTTCACATTACATTTACACATTTGGAAGACACTTTTATCCAAAGCAACCTACAGTACAAACAAGTTATACAGTTTGTCAGTATGTGTGCCCCCTTGGGAACCGAACCCACAAGCTTTGCGCTGCTAATGCAATGCTCTACCAACTGAGATACAAGAACACAATATCTTTCAGTATATTGTCCTTAATACACAGCTAACATGACCGCCAGGTTAACAACCATGCCCCTTTACAAACATACATACACACACTCACTCTTTTATTAGCTGTACCTGAGTAGGGGCTTCTCCTCTTCCTGTAGCCCCAGAGATTGATCCCTCTGACAGGCATGACTGTGTGCGTTTATCCCTCTATGAGCTCCACAAATACTCACTTTTCCCCACTCCGCTGCTCCAAACACACATACACACACCTCCTCCACACTTCAACACCACTGCACACGTGCTTCAAACGCACACACACTCCAATTAATAGGTCCTCCTCGCAGGAGTTGGGGGTCTCAAAGAACCCGGACCACCGTGACCCCTGATAGGCAGGTTGCCAGGGAGATGCGGCACCATCTGAAGAGGTTTGCGGTTGCTAGGCAAGCAATGGTTAAACATTCTAGCGTGGCTGACAAAGGTGATGGAGCTCGTAATATGATTTACGTCAAACATGACAAACAAAAAGGATCTAGTTGTTTGTAAAGGGTCTTGTGGAAAGCTATGCAAGAACACTCCGTCCTCAAAAAGGTAACAAGAAAAGGGCATTTTGGAGATTCTTACTAATGTTGTAGAACAATTAGGTGGCAACAGGAATTTATATAAGAATTTATAATTCAGGTTCTTATAATAGATATATAATAACAGGTTAATTTCCTGTCACATGTATATATACATGTATTTTGTTTTTACATATATACCATTATTCCCACGAGAGCAGGAAGTAAAAGCAGTAAGGCATTTAAAGCAGAGACATGGTTTTGGGATTCTTAAAGTGTTGCCACATGCTGAATGGCACCAGCTCTCACACGGCCCTGACAGTCTGTGGTCTCATCATGGCCAACGGCATCATGGGAAGACTCCACATCTCCTCACATCACTGCCCGCAAAGGAAGAAGAGACTCCACTGTGACATCATTTGCTTGTGAGTTTACTACTAATTATTCCACCGTGAGGCAGGAAAGGCTTTCAAAAACATGGTCATCAAATGTGTTTACACTATCTCCATATGAAGTGGATCCAATTCGAATTAAGAAAGACAAGATAATTCTGGATTCTGTGGTCTCATGTAGCCAGACCTTTGAAGTCCTCGCACAATTGCACAGGAAGAGACGCCTGATTGAAGTATAAAGCAACCAATCAGAATAACAGACCTGCATGAGACTAACAAAGCAAATAATGGTGGCTATACAGATAAAGAGGGAACCCAAGTCAAAAACAAAACAGAACACAGTCCCACTCATGGACATCTAGTTAACTTGCTAGTTAAGTTAAAGTTCAGAAATCAGAAAACCAATGCTCAAAAGAAATAAATCAGAAGATTTAAAGAAAGAAAGATAAAGAGAGAGAGTGAGAGGTGAACAAAGATAGAATGAATCATAGTTAGAATGAATTCTAGTTTATGGGTCAGGTGTTACTTACATAAATGGGATGTGGGCCAAACAACTGTTACTCGAACTACACAACATAAACTACATCCAAGAGTATTTGGCCTCAGTGGTGACAGGAGACTCTCAGACGCTGGAATTCCACTGTGTGTGAGTGTGTGTGCGAGACTGAGATCTCAAGAGGATCAGTGACATGTCTGACCCCATGGCTGCCGCTCCTTGTTTTCGCACAAAGGAATTCAGTGTGTAAGAGATAAAAAGAAAACGACGCTAAGAGTGTCTGGAAGAGAAAAAGAAGAGAAGGGGCTCAGAGTAGGGTAAACCGTGGTTGAACCTCACCCCAACTCAAACCACCCACAAGAAATCACAACCATCAAATTCAGAGTTCCTCCTTTACATTTCAAAGAAGAGTGTAATTCAAGCGTTTCGAGAGTATAGAATTGAGAGACAGGGTGTGGGCTCAAGGGATGTAAATATAGCCCCAGTCCTGCAGCAGAAGCTGGGCTGCTCCAGCCTGTCTCTCCCACATCAGTCCTGGGTCAGCTCTGAGTGAAGAGAATATAGCATAAAAGCTCCTCAGATTAGCTCGCAGCTCCCTGTATAGTTCACATCTTTAATGTCAGTGAATGAATTGCTATTTTTAGAGGGAATACAGAAGGGAAGAAAGTGTATGAAATGAGCCTAAGCCCAGTTCTGGAACAGAGGTGAAAGATTAATAACATCCAGCTACAATTAGACATAACGTGAGCCCAGAAAAGGACTTCTGTGGGCTGGGTTTCTTTACCACCAGGATCATGTGACTTTTTAAAGAAAGCTGATTGGCCGATAAATGAAACAAAAAAACAGCAGATTGGAACATAACAGAACAAAACACAGATGTCTCAAAAGCTTGACTGCAGTTATATTTAAAGTGTGAAAAATTTAAGATTCCACAGATGCTAAAAATATCAAAAATGACAAACCAAAAGAAAACTCATCCATTATGGTCAATCTTTAGTTGTACTACAATTGTATTCTATTAGTCTTTTGCACTTACTAAAAGTAAATTTTAGCTCATGCCTCTTTAAGACCCTAGAAGAACAGTGTGGACTTCACTGCCCAGTTGTACATTCTGCCCAGCATGTTGTGAGTAATTTACTGGGACGTTTCTGTTACAGAATCCTGTGCAGACAGGGCTACCTTTAAAATAATCACCATCTCTGATGGGTTCCAGGTGGGGCTGGGAGAACGTATCCTTCTCCTCGTAACAGAGCACATGTGGAATCATTGTGGTCAAGTCCACTCTGGACCTGTCCTCACCACCAAGATCTCTGTACAGAGGCATCTTCTATATGGGAGGGAGGGGGTGGGGTTGACCCACTCTAGCACTGCATGAAAGACAAGCTGGGTGTGTTACCATATGGTTCTCAGAGTGATGGGGGATGGAGGAATGAAAAGAGTGGGAAAAAAACTAAAGATGTTGCTCCTCTGGGTTCTATTTATAAGAAGCTACTGTTTGTAAGATAAGTCATTATGAAAAATCATTAATCACTGAACTGAGCTCAGATCAGCTTAAAGCGGATCTGCATGGTGGGCCCCTATGTCTGAAAGACTGAGAAAAGGAGCAGTTTTAGTAAAGGCCACACACGCACACGCGCACACACAGCATGTCTCCACACACTCTCTCCAAGGCCAATTAAGACACATCGTTATGTTGTTAGTGAGAGCTTACAATAAACCTCCACCACCTCAACCATACGCCCTCACACACACTTCCTCTGATGTTTAATGTTATGCTGAGTTAATGTTTCTGTGAAACTGACATCTATATAAAGCAAGGTGCATATTTACACCTGCAATCTATAATCTTTTTTGATTAAAAATGAACAAAAATCAGTTATTGAGCAAATACATGACACAACAGTGTTCAACATGATCCCCTAAGCTTACCCCAATTCACAATGGTAAGTTTATAATAATGCAGGAAATGTCCATCTGTAAACAGAAAGTATTTCGAGCTACTATATCGCATGTCGGGGTACTGTAGATGGTGCAGCGTTTGTAGCTTGTTCATCAGATGTTTAGAATTTAAAGGTCACCACGTTAAGAAAATAACTAAGTATCCTGCACTTTTTTGTTTCAAACAGAGATGGCAGTAGAGAGGCAAAAGTTACAGACTGCAGCTTTAAGAGAATTAAACTTAGGTTTTTAATAAATTCTTGGTGAAGCTTTTTTAAAAAAAAGGATAAAACAAATTGCTTTAAGACAATAGGACAATTTCAATTTAGCAAAAAACATACCACACAAACTTGAAGATGGGACTTGAGGGTGAGTAAATAATGACTGAATATTTGGACGATCTATTTCTTTAAAACTACTGAAAGTGAAATGACTTAATTAAAATCTCCCTTTAAAGACAAGTTGAACCCCACAGCAGAAGAAAACCAGGAGAGGTACAACAAAAAGATCAACGATTCTTAAGCACACATAATCAAGGAAATAAGAAACAACAGATAGAAAGACATAAACCTTTTTCCTTTTCCATACTGACATTTAAATCAGACACTATAAAGACTATCAAATTACCTCCCTGTCAGAGGAGGACAAAGACTTCAGAAGCTCCAGGCCGGGGTCTCAGCAGAGAAATGCTCCCCCAGGAAACAGCAGCTCTATATGGTCTGATTAACCCCACTCATCCCCCTCTCCAGCTTCAGAGGCTACAGTGATCCCCAGAGAGAGTTAAACCAGCTAACTGGGGCCAGGCCAAAGGCTAGCCTCAGAACGGCTATGCTGCTGCTTATTTGATGTTTACCCACTCAATAGAAGAGTGTAAATAAAAGATGGAGAGGGAGGACAGACACAAAGGGAGGAAAGAACCCAGTTAACAGGGAATGTTTTCAGAATGTTCTCTAAAAGTTATCCACAAACATTCTTGCAGTTATGATAGTAGAACGTCTTTAACATTACATATCATGTATATCAAAAACGTTATTCTTACGTAGTTAGTGGAACGTTTTAGAAACATTACTTAAGCATAAACATTTATACAATGTCTAACATTTTATTTTTAACATTCCTAAAATTTTCGTTTTTGTTACTTAATGGAAACATTAGGGAAATGTTCATACATCTGTTTTATCAGCATTGGGGAGTAACTAACCAGAAACAGTCGCTCTGAAAAGTTAACATTAACATTTTTCAGTGGCTCAGCTATAGCTTTTCCTTTAGTGAAGGATTTTCCAGTAACTAGCGCTGTGGAGTGACAAAATGCATTCAGATGAATCTTATTTCTGTAACATTACACAAATTTGTAGCTTAACAACTGAACAATCAAACAACATTCAAATCTGGTGTCCTAGAATATCTTAACATGCAGTTCTGGAAAGTCTGATGTATTTTATTGTGTTTTCTCTGACAGCTTGTTTCAATGAACCAATGCTTAAAATCTGATTCCCTGATTACAGGTCAACATGCACAACTCACAGTTGGCCACAGTTTTATTAAAGTTCCCAAGGGTGAATTCCACACACGTTCCACCGGAGGAATCCTGCAGCGATTAGCAGGTGAAAGATGAGTCCCAATTCAAACCAAAACAAGCGCCACACCCAGAAAACCTGAACACTCGCTCAGGGCAGAAACAGTCGGTGGAGAGAGCAAAACAATGAGCTTCTCCCAGAATTCCCTCTCCTAGCATTTAAAACTCACCCTAATGGTGTTTGCATGTGGATTAAGTTAGTCACATTTCAATGGAGTGTATGATACACCCTCATCTGCTGATTTGAGATCTGACAGAGCTTCATTATATAGGATGATATGAGACAGATCTAATGTTTCATGTAAAGTAAGATGGAGTCATGCATAACTCTCCTATTTATTTTAATGACTTATGGACATTGTGTGTGGCAAGCTGACTGTCTGTCAGTCTGTAGACATGAATTGCTCCCTGACATATTTTAATATCCATAACTGAAATAATTAACGAAAACAGCAGTTTGTTTGAGTTTAAGATCTCACAAATAAAACAAGTGCTTTTGGAAATGTAACAACAATAGCAGTTAAACACACCCACAAATCTTTGCAGACGCAATCATTGTCATCAGACAGGGATAGGTGGTATTGTAAAATAAAGAACAGCTGAATACAAAACCCATAATCACAACTCTAAAATTGTGAGATCGGTCCCTGTTTGCTGGGATGTCCACGTTCACTGGGACCAACACAGAAAAACTCTTGGGTCTTGACTTAAAAAAAAAAAAGGTTTGAGGCTCTTTGAACAAAAATACTTGGTACATTTTATGACTGCTAAATCCAAACCTGACTCATCGTCACACATAAATCAATCACACAGATGTGTGGACAACTCAAACCATCTCACACACCCTGAAGAAAGAAAGCTTCATTCCTGCTTCTAAATCAAAGCTACCATCTGTCTTCCACACGTTAGATGAGTCCTGTGACCAATGCATCAAAATACAGCTATACAGAGACCTGGAGTTCTGTGGGTTGTTCAAAATACCACAGACACTCTGTTAAGTTCTCCCTTACCAATCATAAAGTCATACTTGGTTTTAATGAGAACAAAATAAAAAGCTGTACAACCTCAGTGCACTCATAAAACATGCAAACATTCTTTAATAAACTTTCACTGTAATGTTGGTTCAATTTTTAATATAGGTTATAACCTACACAAATATATTTGGTATAGGGTATATTTATATTTGGAGAAACCTACCTGAACTGAGCTAACCCAAATACAGCGCTTCTGCGCTAACTACTTAGCAACAACATGTTAGTATGCTAAATGTAACTGCTTTTCCATCAGTATGGTGTAACATGCAACCATCTCTTCTCTTCAGCACAATGGTAACCCCTGAAAACTCCAACAGTAACTTCTTTAAATCTTAATATAACAGAACGTTAAACTCTAAAAAGTTATTCCCTTTTCTGATCTTGCTCAAAAACACATGAAATAACAATTTCAACATTTATTCTACCAATCTTGTCCCATGCAAAGCATGCTGGGAAATGGAAACCCCCGCTCTGTTTCAGCAATGCTATGCCAACACAAATGGATTAAATTGACTTTTATTTAGTTTGTTAGAGTTCATAGTTGTGACGCAATGGGCTTTTATTAAATAAGTAAATAAAGCAAGTAGAAAAACATATGTGAGTGCAGTTCATGTATGCTGGACAGACAGAGAGACAGGTAGCACATGTCTCACCTGCTTTACATGTTGGTCATGGGAGAGAGTGATCACACTGATATGATCCCATTTTAAGCCAATAACCTGAGGCCACAGAAACTAACCACAAAGGAAAGCAACATGATGCGCTAATGTCCTCCACAGAGCTTCACGCAGGGCATTCATAGAGCATCAGGGCTCATCTGCAAAGGAAGTGAGTTTTTGAGGAACTTTCTACAGTACAAGTGTGTAAGTGTCAAAGCCCTGCGGGATAAGATGTTCTCCTGCAGACACCCCAGCTAACAATTTTGGATTGTAGGAACGTTTCCCTTCCGTTTCCATTACAAAAACATTGAAAACATTACTTTAAGTTTTAAGAACGTCCAATACATCTTAAACATTTTTAGACGTTGTATTAACTTTATTGCTTGATTATAAAAATGATATTTCTGTAACGTTTGTAAAACATTGCACTAAAAACTTAAAAATAAAGTTTTGATATATGATATATAACGTTAAAAAAGTTCTTCTAACGTTACTGCAAGAACATTTTTTATCACTTTAAGAGAACTTTTACAGAACGTCAGCCAACATTCTGAGAACGCTCCCTGTTAGCTGGGGCGTAAGTGCATTCCTCTACTGTCTGGTAATTCATCTCAAACATTAGAAGACATGATCTGTTGTGTCAGTGTCTGAAATGAACAAACCCCTCTATGTTCTGTGAGGCACATGAAGATGGATCAGTCTGAGATCTGCCCTGCAGCTGAACATATATATGAATGTTTTCATGTCACATACAGAATCATTGATCAAATTACATCAAAAGACCAGTGTAGTCTAATGTAGTTCCTTACAGCATGGCATGATATTCTGTCATGTTATGCAAAAATGTTGCATAAATGCAAAATGTGTTATACACATTTTTCTTATTTGCATCTTTACGTGTCCAAATTTGTTTTCTGTCAGAAATAAATTACATGATTGTCTCATCCCCAAATTCCTTTCTAGCCTTTTTGACAATCCACACACAGCTGCTGCACGAACCTAAAGGCAGAACAGACCCGACACACACACACAGACTCAAACAAAGCCGAAGAGGAGAGCAAGAATAACAAGAGAAAACATACTTCTTTATTTTTAGTCCTTTCACATCCCACAGGACTTAACCATGTCTGAAGGAAAAATGCAAACTCTCGAACCCTGGTCAGTACAAATATGCTGAACAGGCATAAAACTAAATCATATTTGACCACACACGCACACGCACCTCTCTACACAAAGCGTGTGTTTTCAGCGGAGTCGAGGTGTGTTCCAGGGGTACTGTGGGCGAGTTGTAAAATGTGTTTCAATATCATTTTATTGCCTGTGTGGTAGAGTGTTTCCAATTTGCCAGTCCTGCCTTAATAATATCCTCCTTTTAGAAGGTGACTGTAACAGTAAACTGTGTTACATACATGTGGGAGAGCAACTGTGTGTGTGTGTGTGTGTGTGTAAACAAGTGCTAGAAATGGAAAGTACAGGCAAGACATGGGATGGGGAAATGAAACGGCTTTTCCTATTGTTTAATGAACCTGATCTTTATCATTTACCATGTGTGTGTATGTAAGCTGTGACTATTGTGTTGTTTCACAGTGGGACTCAAACTAAAGGGAGTAATGACTGACTTTTTAAACACAAAAATCTAAATTCACACACTCCACAAGAAAGGCTGTTTTCCATGAAGCTTTCTTCATCAACTTGCAGACAACTGCTTATGTGTCAGAAAGATATTGTCACTTCATAAATGTCCCTGAGCTATTGTGCAATTATAAACCGATGATTGAGTCTGCCTAAGAGTTCTTCACAGGCTGCTGAAATACATGGTCACTTAGTGTCTTTTAAAGGTAAAGGGTTTTTAAAATTTGATTTAAAATATGAACTTGTGGACTACCCCTGATGATACGGTTAAAAAAGACAAAAGCATTACTGCTGTAAGAGCATTTCACGGTGAATAAACCAGGCTTGGGTCCGCATGGCATTTCCTTTGTAGAGCCCGGTCACAGTGGGACGTGAGGCCCTGGTCTGGCTACACACCACACACACACTGTCCAACTATGTAATACAAGTCATGTGAACATGTGAAATCTAATAGAAGAGTTCAGAGAGGACACACAGAGGGGAGGGGGTAAGGAGTTTGGAAGTGAGTGACAAGGAATTGGAGAAGGAATGAGATGGGGGATGGAGAAATAGCAGAAGAGATTGAACGACAGATGGGGCAGGAAAATCCATGTTTATTTTTACTAAGCGGCAACAGCAATTGTGAGAGCTATAACTCCAGCTCACAGGCATTTCAACACAATGGGCTTTGTGTTCCTGTAAGAAGAGCCCAGCTCACCTGCTGAAGAGCATCACAAACATACAAAAGGGAAGAGAGAAATCGGCTCAGTTCCAAATTCTGAACAGTTCCCTACATAGACACCATCAGAATTTTAGGCACTTTACTCCTAACACAAAACCTGTTCCAAACAGTAGAAATATTATGCTGCAGATTCTGCTAAATGATTTCTCCCATTCATTTTTTTCTATGAATGATACATGACTTAAAATGCCTTAAAATGTCTTTGTGGTGCATGTGAGTGACAGTGAACGAGTCAGATACCTACGTAGTGCGCTTTGGTCACTGGTGAGTATAGTACAGTAGCTGCCTATGACGACAGTGGACAGAGAGCTTACTAGAGGTCTGGAAACCCTAAATAAAGTACATCGGGGTATTACACCTGCGTTTCACGAATGAAACATCAGAAATTAACAGGTGCAATCTATGATGCAATATATGGCAAACCTCTGTGTTTGAGTACTGTCCATTCATGTGTGTTCATGTTGTGTTTGGGGCCACACCCAACACTGTTTCTGTTGTGGCTACTTTGAGTCCACACATCATTCACAAAGGTGGAATTGCGCTGAATAATTACAATCACCACCCATGCCCAAACCTAAGTACTTCCACTCCTGAAGTTCTTTCTCTTTAGTCAAGCTAACAGCCCATGGGAGAGGCTCGTCAGACTGGGAAGAACACTAATGATCACTCTCTTAAAAAGGGTTACACCTCTGAGACGGGCACCTTTGACCTCAAACACAAGGGAGGGTGTTTTTCTCCTAATCCAAAAACAGCCCAACAGACATGATGAGTGCTGATGAGGAAAGCTTCTGTCATAGGGTGGACTCAGGAGCACTGACTAATGAATGATTCTGTATGAAGCTGAAGAGGGTTAAGATATAGAGTCTATTTCTAGATCGAAACCCCAAAGCCAATTGGATTACAATGATGACCTGCTAAAATAATTAGATTATTAAAAATAACAATTTGAAAGAAGTATGCATACTTTTACTTACTTTAACAGAAATGAACAATACACCAGCACTAGCCAACACAAGAGGGCGTTTATTGGAACAGAATCCTGTTGTCAGTTAATAAGAAAACAATTGCAGGTTCGATAATGTAACCCTGGCTCAATATTTCCCCATGGGTTGTTTCAAAATCAAGTTTGCATATAGTTAAGAGGCTGTTTACACAAACGTCATTATTTACCTTGTAGACTCTCCACCTACTTCATATAAACTACAACATACGACAATTGAATTTGAACCAGCAAGCCAATTTTAACATTTTCATCGTTATTTAAGCTACATCATGACATCTGTATGACAAGAAGTGTCCCTGCTAACAATTTTAGGTTGTAAAAACATTTCCCTAATGTTTCCATTAAGTAACAAAATTTTATTTTGAATTTCTAGGAATGTTCATGATGTCCAGTTTTTTAAACATTGTATTAATGTTATTGCTTGGTTAAAAGAACAGTATTCAAATATTGTTTTAATTCTGTAATGTTTTTATAATACTCTAACTACTTAAGAATAACATCCCTGATATGCTATATTACATTAAAAAATGGTTCTACTAACGTTACTGCAAGAACAAGTTAAGAATGTTCTGAGAACGTTCCCTGTTAGCTGGGGCGACATTAAGCAATGGCTTAAAAAGAAACTACAATTTTCTTTACACTTTGCTTGTACTGAAATAAAAACTGGTTCATCTCACATGCAAAAGAGATCTTTCCATCCGTTTACCTTCTCCAGCCCTCACGCTCATGAAAGCGTGTGTGGCACATGGCAACATCTATGTGTGCACAAGCCCACAGGTTGTTTGATCGGATGCGTTATGCAGGAAGAAAGCACTAAAAACACAAAGGCTATTGGATTAGGCCTGAGCACAAGGACAACAAAGCTTTCATCGTTATCTTCATCATCACCGGTGTGCTATGGGACACAGCAGCCCCTCTGTCCTGCCTCTGGGCTCCTCTGATGGAAAAACAAACTTGAGCCTACACACAGAGCTGGGCCACGTGGGCTGTTAGAAGCACAAAGCAAACAAACGTCATCTCAGATCTCATCTGGAGCACCAACCCAGGCAAACTGACACGAGAACCAAAGCTGGACGGACCGTGAACCAGCAGTCTCAAAGTCACAACCAAATGCTGGCATATGAGAAGCACATGGCTTCTTCATGCATTTTACATCCCATAATGGCCTGTAAATCCCTGTAACTGAGGGTCTAGAATACAGAACAGCACATCTACTGAAGATCCTTTTAGATCAGTAATTCCATCAGTAATCCAGTTGGCTTTAGGATGAGCAATGCACTATCCCAACAAACAGGAAATGTTCACAGAATGCTTGCTAATATTCTTAAAGTTCTCACAAACGTTCTTGCAGCAATGTTTGTAGAACGTTATATCAAAATGTTATTTGAAATTGTTAGTGAAACATTTTAAAAGTTACAAAATTAAAAAAAATATTTGAATACCATTCTCAAAACAAAGTAATAACATTAATACAATGTTTAAAAACTGGACGTTTTGAACGTTCCTAGAATATTAAAATTAACATTTTTGTTACTTAACAGAAACATTAAGGAAACATTCTCACAACCCTAAAATTGTTAGCTGGGATAGTCCATGAACATAAAATGTGCATGTGCGTGTAATATATTATAGCGTGGCTAATAAAAAGCTTAGTGGTAGAACATGAGGTCAGTTGAGGGTAGATGAGATGGATCTGGTCACACTCGGGCACAGGCTGGTGAGATCTGAGGGAAGCCATGAAGAGAAACATCAAGGACAGAAAACACTGAATGGACTCACCCACACAAACATCTGGACCAGGCAGCATATGAAAGACAAGGGCATCATGAAAGCTTCAAACCAGAGAATGACAGTTTGAATAAAGGGTGAGGAACAGCGGCAATGACAGACAAAAGGCTGTCCAATAAATTTAATGTCAACTGCACACAAAGCATTGCAGAATAAAGAAATTTCCGAGATCCTGTTCGACAGCATTTAGGAATGAATTGCCTTTTTTAAATACTATTAAAAACTATTAATGCAACAGTTCACCGGAAACATTCTGTCATAATTTACTCACCGCCATGACATTTTAAAACTATTTGATTTTCTTTCCTCTGTGGATGACAAAAGGAGTTATCTAGAACAATGTCCAGCCTGCTGTTATAGCCCTTGTATATTCTATACAAGGTAGTAAATGGTTACCACAGCCACATTTCCTTTTGTTTTCCAGGAAGTAAAAAAATCAGGTTTGGAACAACATGAGGCCAAGTAAACAAGAACATCAAATCATTTTCACTTTTGGGTTGACTATTCCTTTGAATGATTTATCCATCCATTATATCATCCATCCATTCTCCATACCCACTTTCCTTTGCAAGGTCGCATGCCTTTAAATCTTTTTTTTTTATTAAATGCTGTAAAACTTTATTTCCTGCCAGATGTTGTATGTCACTGAGAGCCAGTGGGCAGATGTTTCTACTGAAATAACTTGACCCTCGACCAGCCTCTCTGCCAAGGGTCAGCATTAAAGATGGTCTCCCTAGCTAACAATTTTAGGTTGTTAGAACATTTTCCCAACATTAATAATTTAAACATTCATAATAACATTTGTAACATTTTATTTTTATTTTTATTATTATTAAAAATGTTAAATTTATTGAAGTTATTAACTATGTTGTATTAACATTATTGCTTGGTAATATGTTATTCAAACATTTTTCAAAACATTCCTCCAACTTAAAAACAACATTTTTGACACACACACACACACACACACACACAACGTTAAAAAAACATTTTACTAATGTTACTGCAAGACAAACATTTTTAATAACTATAACGTTCCCTGTTAGCTGGGTCTGCTCATGCCAGTCCATCTACAGTTGTCAGAACATTAAGGATTAAAGACCAACAGTTCACCAGTCCAACAAAACTATTACATAACCTCATCTTTCATCCGTCTTATTTAACTCATTCTGTTTATTGCTTTCCATCGCTTCTCCATGTGTGATTCTAAATCTTCACTCTTAATCTATCTTACTTAACCTCCAGACGTCCAGAAGGGTGAACATGACTGCGTCAAACCGAGCGGAAAAAAAAAAAAAAAAAGAGAGGACATTTATTGGAACAAAATTAGAACTTCTGAGTTCATAACAAAATCACAGGTACCATCATGCATCTTTGGCTTAAAAATTTCCCTCGAGCTGATTTTGAAGAGATTGGCGACACATTAATCATTAAACACCCATCTGTCTCTCCACCCTTTTCTTCCAAACTGTCTTATAAAGTGGACTGAACCCAGCAGCTACCTGTTCTTCAAATTAATGTTAACTCTCTCTGGTTTGCGTCATAACATGTTATGAAATCGGTGTAAGAACAGTGTGAGCAGGGTTCAGAATTAACACTCACATAGCACCAAATGCGAGTAAAAACTGATTTTGGCAAAATAAACTGGACAGTAACTGGCTAGCTGAAAGACAACATTTTAAGGAAATGAAACAAAATGTGTCACAAATGTGCAAAGTAAGTAACTTCTAAATAAAAAATGCTAACTAATCAATTTCACAAAGAAAAAAATACAATTCTTCATTTCTCAATTCACCCACCCTTTGGCAGTGGTGGCAAAAAGTTCATTTTAAACCCGTGGACATACGGAGCACCAAAAGCAGTAAAGAACATTCTTTATTGAAAAATGTCCAAAGCTGCACCATACCTTGTCCTCTAGACATATTTTAGTAGCTGTGCCTGAACAAGAATACATTTTTGGAGAGCTGGGTGGGGATGAACCTGCACAGCACAAAGCAAAGATCTGCTCTACGGCTGTTTTAAGCACCAAGTTCTTAAGCACATGATGGTTTTGAGCACTAAGCTGCTGTATCAGTTAGGCAACAGATAAACATCTAAATATTTCACAAATGCTGTCATGACATTAATGTCTTTGCTAAGACCAGTCATACACCTTACATGTGAGGTGGTCTCACGCTGGGAAAAATGCTCCATTTCCCAGTAAAAAATGTTAATCATCCTTTCACATGTCCAGACCTGGTGGTATCTGTCTTTAATCCCTATGGCTTTTGCGGGCTTAAAATCCCAGCTCTTGTATGGGTAGATTTCCCGTTTTAAAAGGATGAGAGACGGACAACATGCAATGAAACATTTTAAATGGACATGAGATTTTGCAAGTGGGAGCTCAGCATCCTATTGCATTGCATGCTGGGCCTTTTAATAAACCTTTCAGCAAAAGATAACAGGACTAAACACAGGTATGTGTTTAGGTATGTAACAAGCTATGATGAAGTTTAGAAAATAACATCTTTTAAAAGAAAAGTAAACCTGGTAATAAAAGAGGGTGAACAGAAGCATTACTGAACACTAAAGCCAATAAAACCGTTTTTAAATTACCAAAAAAAAAACCACGATCACCCTCAGGTAACATTTCAGACGCAACACAGGATCTCCTCACCAAGTGCCTCCTGCTTTCTGACAGTCTGTACACAACTGCATGTCACTACCAGTCAAAGCAGAAAGAAAACAGTCACTTCAAAGTCTTTCTCACGATTAGTGCCAAGCAAAAGTGCCATGGAAAACAGAACATATAATGAAATATAATGGGAATCTGTACATCTGGTGGATATAACTGACTGGCTGGATGGCTGACCAGGCATTTGGGAATTTGGAAGGCTGTTTCTGTGCATGTAGGTTGTAAGTACACCGTAATTGTGTGCGCGAGAAACCAGTTGCAAGGATTGGGAGCAAAAGCTGGTGGTCAGGGAATGAAAGAATTGTTTTGCTGTTTTCCCAGGCCGAGTGCTCCATGGGTCAAAGGTGACTGTTTTCCCTGGGTCTGGGTTTGGGTTGGACTTGGACCCAGAAATCCCTTCTGAGACCATGCATACAAAACACATTTAACAAAGAGAGCAAATTAAATAAAGGGAGAAAGAGAAGTGGAAAAAGTCTTCCTGGCCAGAGGAAAAACAGGGAATTATGGGAGCTAAACCAGGATAATGGTCACTTGACTGATAAAACAGCACAAGCTATTGTACTACGTTTGTGTGTGTGTCTACTCATAAAATCCCAGTAAATGTGCATAGCCTTCGCACTCTCTTGCATGCGCGCATGCACACACACACACACACACACGCACACACACTAACATTATGAGTGAACAACAACCACACCAGATAAATCGTAATTAGACCTCCGAGGTTTGTAGTGTAAACACACAACCAGAGAACACAGCAATCACTTGATCTGTAAATAGTCTTGTGTGATCATTTACTCACTGATTTAGATAGTGAACTGGGGCACTATTGTTTGTCTGATCAGCTCCACCCTTTAATCAAATGCAAACCAAAGTCAAGCAGTAAACCAAAAGCAGAAAGCAAAAGTGACAAAAAGACAGACATACACATACCATAAAAATCCAGGGATAACATGGGTTGTATGTGTTTGAAAACCGCTGGTCTTTCAGTGATAAGACTAAGACTGAACTGAGGTGACGTGGTCAAGGGCTGAGCGAACTGGACTGGTAACAATAAGAGAGGATTCATAAGCCATCGCCATTTTGCTTTTGAGTAAGACACTTCATTAGTTGCTTTAAGATGACTGTCCCTTTAAGAACTGTGCTATACTTTGCTTTAAATAAAAGCACCTACTAAATGCTTACAATTTGATTCCTAATTGTGGAAAAACTGTGATGCTAAAACTTACCTGAAGTTAACACTGAAAGCATACTTACTACACAAATGTTGTACTTAAATATCCAAGGATTACACAATGGTGCAGGCCTATATCTAAAGGCTTCAATGTGTCAAAGGTTTGTGTGTGTGTGTTAACAGAAGTACATTTTAAATGCACTTGACATCACAGTCACAAACTAACCCAACACATTGTGCCAGGGTATGGTTAAGCATTGACAAACAGTAGTAATGACCCAACATCTGACTGTCCAAAACCATTAGCAAGATAAGCAGGGCATTAAGACACTTAGAACAACAAATTAAACAATTCCACTTATCCAAATCTGATATTTAAAACAAACTCTCTTACAGAGTAGATCGGGTGCGGGAAACACAATAATACCATCCTCTACTCTTTCTGGTGTATTTGAAAAATTTTGATCAGTATTGATGTTTTTTAAAGCAAATACTCCTGTTTACACAAAAAAAGTGTAACCTGAATCTGGGTGTGGTGCTAATCTGCATTAGCTGCTAGTTTTCACACACAAATTGCGGCTCATCTGGAAACATCTGTTTCAGCCTCATGAAAACTATGGTACACAAGCTTCTGCCTTTTTACCGAACTGAATAATCCCAATATATGAATGACGAACTACAAATTCTGACCCAAAATGAGGAAAGCACTATCTGTTTCACACCCAGACACTATGTGACTATCATCATGTTCTGTTCTGACTACCACACTGACTCATGCATCCTCTGTCTGATGTGACATGTTATTGTTCTGTATTACGATTCCTCTCAAGGCCGAGACGTAAGAGCTGATCCCTGTGGGAACCTTTATTTACCTACATTGATGATTCATGTCATTAACAGTGTGAGTCAACACATCCCTCTCACAGACATTTGGGTCCATGGAAGAGTACAGTAACATACCACTGAGTGTCAGCTGTTGTTCTGTTATCTTGTTTATTCCTTCAATAATTCCCTTAGATGGTTAAATGTTTCCCAGAAACCAAAATAACAATTGATACCTCTTATCCAGTTCACAAGTTTACATACCCCTGGCTTTTAAGGTATTGTGTTCCCAGCTAACAATTTAAAGTTGCAAGAACGTTTCCCTAATGTTTCCATTAAGTATCAAAAATGTTAAATGTTATTTTGAAAAGTTCTAGGAACATTCAGCACAGTTTTTTAGATGTTGCATTAACGTTATTGCTTGGTTATAAGAGCATTAATGGGCCATTTCGAAAAGTGACAGAATTACAGAAGTCTGAAATGTTCTTGATATATGATAAATAACATTAAAACATGTTTTACTAACGTTACTGCAAAAATGTTTTTGATAGTGTTGCCTTTGCGAGCATCAGGGAACGTGTGCACCTTTTGTAATAGTTGTGTATGAGTCTCGCAGGCGTCCTCTGTGTGATGTTGGGTCTCAGGGGTCAAATATGAAGAAGATGCTGGAAAAGCAAAGAATGCGCAGGACCCAAAACATTTTTCCAAAGCTCAGTGGGCAGTATAATGATTCAGGACTAACAAAGGACCCATGAACAACTATCACAAAACATTAAAACGTACGTAAACTTTTAAAGTGGGTTAATTTATACCTATAATTCCCAAGTGGAGGGGTGTCTGACTGCCTCCTGTAGGGGTGTTAATGGGCGCAGATGGATGATAAAGCAGATCTGTCACGTTTGACATGACTTCTGCCTTTTAGAAATACTGTGTTCCCTTCACCTCAAACCGTTAACATAACATTCACGTTTCGTGAACTTCAATCAGACTGCTTACAAAGTCCATTTCGAGGGTCCCTTTCAATACACGAGCCAGCGCATCGCCGGTGTCACTGAATTTCGTGATGTGCGATTTTCACAAACAAAAGCATGAATGAATGTACACTCTAAACTTACGTATTTTAATTTTTTTGGGATCAAACTTGCGCACTTCGCCGTGTAACCTCTCCAGGCGTACTTCAATCCTCGTCGCCCTCTGCGAGATCAGCCCCGCCTGGGTCTCAATTCCCAGGAATATGTCACTGGCGTGCCGCGATAGATCGGACAGCTGATGCAGGATCCCGGTGAGGGTATGACAGCAAACTTCGTCCAAAGAAGTAAACAAAACGGGTCTGCGAACTCTCCGACCATCCGATGTGATGAAGCTCTTCTCGGCGCCTTCGCTGCCTCTCAACCTGCTCACCAGCTGAGGCTCCACCGTTCTCTGCGGGAAAGGCATTTTAAACCAAAGTTAAATCGCCAAGAACATCGCGTTGAGTCGTCTTAAAATCCCAAAGATGCGTCCCAAAAGTTGCCACAAAGTGAGGATTTGTATAAAAATGGTCCCGCCATTATTTTTAAAAGATGCACAAGGTCCAGGACGTTAATGCTCTTCTGGGGACACGCTTTACAAAGCTGCGAGTCGAGACGAGAAGTGAAGCGAAAGCACGTGGAAAACCCGGAACACAGATTCGCAACCACCTGTAGCGACTGGAACTGGATTGCTCGCGGGCCACACAGCTCCGGGAGAAGTTACCTGCGTGGGAGCTGCTTGGAAAATCCGGGATGGACTTTCGGATGATCACGGAACCGCAGGCGCTTTTACGCTGACGTTAGCGTCCTTTAATACATTTACAAATCTTTAATATGAACGTTTCTAAAAATGAAAAGTACTAATTTAATCAGGAATGAATAAGTAAATCTTCAGAACACCCCCACACACAACATCGTGCTTTAATTTATTATTAGACTTTATATTATAAAGCGGCAAAGATGATTAGCGGTACAAACCTAAATAATAATTGTTTAATATAATATAAACTACGGTTAATGAATAACTTGTTGCCGTTTTAGATCATTCTTTAAAACGCTTTTAATACCTACACGGCTACAGCGCCCACTAGTGGTTGAACAGTGTAGCGCTTTTCTGGGAATCCACAGTATGGAAGATCAGATGAGCTTTGTTTGGTATTCGGCCGTGATGTGAAGGAAGTTGACCATTGTTTGGTGTGGCAGTAAAAACTGCTGATGCAGCACTTTTGGATGGGAGTGATACTGCTCATTTCCTGTTAACATTCTGGACTTTTGCATAGGGAAATCATGACCTGTGTGTTTGCAAGACTTCTATTCATTTGGTCTACACAGAGTGTTTTGTACCACACATCATCTGCGCATGTGAAATATGGGTATCAGAGAGAAATCAGGTGAAACATACAGATGAACGCACGTTTAATCAGATATACACATCAGTACACTCATCCTCGTATGCATATAGTTCAAACTTCACAAGGGAAACAATACAAAAACACTTTCATGCCTTTATGGTCGGAGGAGAAATTTCATATCAATTCTCTTATTGTTCACGATCCTTCCCAAAATGCCCAAAAGCATTAACCATGCTTCATGTTACTTTTCTCTATATAAACACCTCCAGTCAGCTTTAAACATGAAAATAAAGCAGTAACTATAACAAATAAACTGTACATGGGATAATAATGTTGTTTTGGACAACATTAGCATGACAGTCTATATGAATCATCACAGCTGTTTTACTTAACACTCAGATCAATGGACACTTGCTTTATTCAGCATGTAAGCACAGTGTAACAGCAACTGCATTTGTTTCTATGGACTATGTCGGATCACAGTTGAACAGCAGTGACCCGCATTAAACAGGCATCTCTGACATACAATTATGAACAGGGTGCATTTCACTGGGCAATACAGCCAATGATCAATACAGAATCCAGCCTATTGTGTTTCTCAAAGTAAAGTGAGACTGTTTTGAAGCAGAGTAAAAAATGGTGAGAAAAGAAACGACACTGCAAACATCTTCAAAGCACTGAACTGTCCAATAAATAACAGAAGTTAGGTTAATTTTTAAGCAGCTTCTGAAAGTTAGTCTCAATCAGCAATACAAACACTTCATTATCTATTATTATTATAAATGAGAAGATGACTGCTTTTTGTAATTGAAAACCAAGTGTAACACGTATAAATTTCAACCAACACACATTATGAGTTCTGACATGGCGGTCTGTAACTACATGCACAAGGAATGCACAAAGAAAAGATGAAATTGAAAAGGCAAGAGTATTTGGCTGCTAGCAGTGCCACAACATTTAAAATCAATACTGTTGAATCTCATTGAGAACAAATGCAAAACAATAAGAAAACACGCTAAAAGAACACAGTTTCAGACCATAGAGGCTTTGTGGATGCAAAAAAGTAAATGATCAGAAGATGTGATAAATGTTATATGACATACAGACACATAAATGACCCTACCCTACCACAGAGATTAATAAATAGTTATTAAATGTTTTAGACCATCCATCCATTTTAGAAAATTCAGCAAAATCTTCTTTCATAAAGGCCTCCATCATGTAGTCCAGATAAATTGCATTCATCATTCCAGCATGAGAAAAGTCTTGTCCATCTGTTTTATATGGGCAGCCCTTGGGCAGGACACATACTGACACACTTCTGTTCTATGTGCTGATAGGGGGAGAGTAAGGATGCACACCATTGGCTAGTTTACTCAGTGGTGAACTAAATAAGGAAGAACTCCAGGAGAAAACCAGGTTAGTGCTTCACCGTACAACTTTTGCTATCTGTTATTATTTACACATGTAAAAACATTTTAGATGCATATGTATTTATCCTATTATTTTTCTTAAGCACCTCTCTGGATGAAATTGGATGAAGACTAATGTAAGTCACACTAGGTATACAGGACAGTAAAAACAACAAGCACTACATCTTTTAGAGTGCAAAACAGATGTGCCAGGTACGTGTCCCATTTTCTGCATGACAGACATACCCATAAGGTTTGCATACACATCCCTCCCCCAGTAGTGCACATCCTGTACATATCCCCATTTTTATCTTTCCTTCCTTCCTACCAAACTCTACACACACACTCCTGTCCCACAGTCTTGCCTCCAGGCTTATCTGGTGTAGTATACTCTGTAGTAGACGGTTTTAGACCTCCAGAGAGAGTAGGAGTTGTCGAACTTCAGCAAGTATATACCACGGCCGGGATACTGGTGACTCCCAGCATACACCTCTTCATGACAGTCTCGCCGGTACACCGGCACAATCTCATCCACCTGAGGTTTCCCAACCTCTTTCTTAGTCTTCTCTTCCTCTGAGTGCACCTCACCTGATGGGAGGACAGCAAACCTTAAATATCAATTATCAATATAAAAATAAAATATAAATTCTAAAGTATAACTTACTGTTGTGAATCAGGAAAAGGTGACTGTTTTAACACTAATCTATTATGTACTTGCTCAATAAGTGATTTATTTTTACCCAAAAGAAGTTATGGATTGCAGCTTTAATCAATTTAATTTAACATGTTTTTCCATACACAATATTTAAAACTTCCTCACCTTCTTCATCCTCGTCTTCATCACTAGACTCGCTGACATGCACGCTGACTGATGCGTTAGTAGAGTCAGTCCATTCAAAGAAGACTCCAAATCCAATGTCATAATAATCAGTGGCAAACTCCCAGAAGAGATAGGAGCCCTCCTCGTGGGTGGGGACCCGGACGGTCACCACCTCCCCCCGGCCCACTGTGATCACAGAGTCCACATCTTGACGGATCTTCTCTTTAAAGTCTTTTATCTGTGGTCGGGTCCACATAGACGGGGCTGCTATTACAGGGGGAGAGTCTGTAAAGCAGAATTAAGAGATATTAATAATTAAATGAAATGATGGAAAGAGCATAAAAAGCATTTTTATTAAAATGCTCCAGATTAGGAAATCCTTTTAAAGGTACAATATGGAACTTTTGTCTCTCTATCTCCATCTCTGTTTAAGACACAGAACTGCAAGTTTCTTGCCAAATGGACGACAAGTTTAAATTCTAACCAACTGCTGTGAGAACAAGGTACAAATGTTTGCAATTTAGGAGTCAGGTCTTCTTTACAAAAGATCTAATTGGAAATGACTGGATAGTGAAGACTAGCCATTACATACAAAGAAGTCAGTCCGTTGTTGGTGACAAGTTGAAAAATTAAAAGGGATTGGTAATGACAACATTGTTTCAGGTTTGGAGAAAGTTTTATTTTGATTATCACGACAGATTTATTTTCTCTGGGATAACATTTGGGCATAATTAGACCAGTACGTTAAGAAAGTAAATACGGTCAAATCTAATGTAATGTTCTACACTCACCAGTAGGTCCATTCTCAGTAACTTCACCTGCAGGCTCCAGGTCTCCAGGCTCTCGCTCTAAGCTATCAGTAGTAGACTCAGCCTGGCCGTTCAGTATTGAAGCCTCCTCTCCAGCAGGGGGCGATGACACCTCACCAGCCTCTAATGTAGACAGAACTATAGCATCTTCCTGCTGTTTCTGCAAGGCAGCCTGCAAAAAAAAGGACAGGGGAACATCTAAAACACTGTTCTAAGCGTATTTAACTGGCCAAGTCAGAATTTTTTGTTGTTTTCTTGGAAAAGTGCATCTACTATTCTTCCACTTGATGTTAAATAATTATGGTGGCACCCAGGGAAATTAATGGTTTACAGGTAATGGTAACAAATACATTTTAAGCCAATCAATTATATGAGTCACAGTCATTACACTAATAAAACCGGTTCATCAAAGGCTTGTAGAGACCTGTGCAAGACAAAGTAAATGTTCTTATGTACTGACAGTAATACATCTGCAAAACAAATGCTACTGACATTCAATTTCTTTCTGTAACTTAACTGGTACAGAGCATGCTAGGGCTGTCGTCTTAGTTTACAGAAAGACATTACTATAAACTTATTGTTGCAAATCAGGGTAAGATAGTGTTGAACACTAAACTGTACAACAAATCAGTACAGTCAAAGGTACAGTCAAAGCAACAACCCACATCTGAATTTATATAACAAGCATATAATCACAAACGTGTGAAGACCTACAACTGCACATAACCAAAGATAAACAATCTGAAAATGTCCCAATAGTAAAAAGCACAACATCAGTGAAGACATGAGGGAGTGAGGTTGGGGGAACTCGTCACGATCTCTCACCTGTTGCTGCGCCAGCTGCACTTGATACAGCTGCTGCATGTACTGCTGATAGTGCTGCTCCTGCAGCTGCCGGATCAGGATGAGCTGCTGCTCCAGACTCTCAGGGTACTGCTGCGCTGCATACTGCTGGAACTGCACGGCTGTCTGCGCATTCAGTGCAGCCATAATCTGCTGCCTAACACGCCAGAGAGAGTGAGAAAGAAAAAGACAGAAAGTGAAGAAGGAATGAATAAATGATGTACACAGTCAGATGAGATTGCATCTTTACCAGTTTTACATGGCACAAATATGCAGCACTTTGTTTTTACACCATGTCAGCTTCTTTGACTTTTCATTACAGTAAAATCTAATTTGGAATATAATAAAACTGCTAAAATCCATAAAACAATCTCCATAAAAAAAGATCCATTGTTAATAAAACCTCTAAAGCTAATTCTGGACTGACATTATTAAAAATCTTTTCTGGGGTGTCAGCAGAATAAATAAATTCTGACCGAACTAGAAACATCACAGTTCAATAACACATAATGTATGGTCAGTGAGCAGCACTGCATTGTAACACGCTGACAGCCCTTGTACTGTATAACAGAGATTCAGCTCTGGGTTTCTACACAGTGATAGTATTTATAGTGTTTCCATAATTAACAGTCATAAATAATAAAATAGTTAAGGAAAACTGACCTTTGATAATTATTACAAATGCTATCATCATGAAATCTAGTTTACATGAAGACAAGAACCACATTTACATCCAAATAGCAAATATTCCATATAAAACTTTTTTGAAAACAACAAGATGTCACTCCTGTTTTATGTTGCATTACAGAAACCTATATTGCAGAAGACCTTGTTGATGAATAGATTCACTAAACATCTCTGTTATGTATCATCCGCAACAAGCAGCCAAAAGTTGTAGCTGCGTTTGTAGTACTTAAAGTCACACTGTTTATACGGGCAGTGTGAATGCTGTTACTTTTTAATATGGTGTGAATAAGGTTTAAGTCTGTAAACAGAAGTCTAGCTCTGGAACAATCAAACCTCTGTCACTCACTTCTGCTGCTCCACCCTGAGTCGTTCTTCCTCAGCCTGCCTTCTCTCCTCCTCTTCTTTCCTCAGCCTCTCCTCCTCCTCCCGTCTATGCCTCTCCTCCTCCTGACGCTGCCGTGCGCGCTCCTCTTCCTCTCTGCGCCGGCGCTCCTCCTCTTCCCTCCTTTTCAGCGAGAGTGAAACAGTCAATAAATAAGTCTGGGGAAAACTAATAAACGAATAAAGAAGAAATACCAATTAGCTTCATATGCTGGCCTGACCTCTTTTTCTCCTGCTCCTCCTTTTCAATCTTATGCGATGCGATGAAAGGTGCAAATAAATTGCAACATTTATTCAACAGCTTTACAAACTCCAGCATGGCCTCGTCCTTCTCCATGTTTCCCAAAGATGCCCATTCTCTCCTGTAAGAGTGACAACTCTGTTATAGCAAAACATTCCACCATACAGACCCTTTAAGACATTACAAGCACACACACGTATATGTAGAGGCTCTCACTATGTATGTACGTATTTATTTGCATTCCAAAACAGAACCAAGTGGGAAATTCTAACATTAGCACAGTAACAACAAAGACAAAGCCATCAAGCCTACCTGCGGTCATTTCCCAGCACATCAAAGAAGCCCACCTCAGGTGAAGCATCTGGGTTATAAGGCCCCTGCAACACCTGCTTGTGGAGGGCCACCAAGCGGAGTTTCTCCTCATAGGTTGGATGAAAGGCTTTCCCATCCTTTTCTGCAGGGAAGATACAAAAATTGCACATTTAAAAATGCAGTCAGCTCTCGTTATATTAGATAGTTGGTATATACTTGAGTGTAATTCTAATAATAAAGTAAAACCAGAGCATCTCTAAAACAATGCTTTGTAAATGATCACGTTTTCATGCATATCAATTAGATTAACTAGCATTCAAATATACAATAACTCTGATTTCTATGTAATTGGGTCAGAGACACGTGATTCATAATGTCTCTGCTGAAACATCTTTACTGGGACATGAGCTGGGCTGTATTCACTAAGAGCTGCACTTAACAGACTATACAGCTGATGCTGAACATATACATATATATATACATGTATATACATATACACATAATGTGATGTCTTCATATGCAGTTTTAGTCATTAAACAGACGCAGGACATAAAACACATGACACAAGGTGATGCTGGAGGTCCTCACGTGTAAAAATGAACATGTCCTGCCATACAATGAACTACGGACAGCAAAACTTTTCACCAAGCTGAAACACTGATCAAGTACCATAAGAGCAGATTGCGAATATAGTAATACAACGAAGCAGGGAGAGATCCATCTATGCAACCCACGGTAGTAAACACATAACATGTCAAATGCGTCCTTGCGTTAGATCAGCGGTCAGGTTAGTAGGGATGAGATACCTTTGAAGAATTTAAGCGCCAGCCCGTAGAGCTCCACTAAAGGAAAGCCCCATTTCCACTCGACGGCACCGCTGCTGGCATGCTCGCCCTCCTCTTCATCCACACTCGCGTTTACAGCGCCCTGCTCGGCCGACAGAGCAGCGGACGTCTCGGCCTGATCCTGTTCGCCCTCGGAATCGGGACTCAAAGTCAATCCGTCGATAGAAACTTCGAGCCGGCTTGAATTTGCACTGCTGAGGTCGCCGCTCCGAACCTCCGTCGCCATCGTGCAGAATGTCAGCCGAAGCAGCCACGTACCTACTTCCGTCCTACTTCGCCGGAACTTCCGGCACCGTGACGTATAACGTTAAGATAGACGTTCAAATGCTTCAATTATTTTAATAATGATTTATAATTTATGGCTGGATATGCAAAGGAAAGCGCTCGCTCATTCATCACTTTATGTAATACCTATTTGAAGAAATGTTCATATAAATGAATAGGCTAACATAATCATGATTTATTAAAACAAATGACAAATTCCACATATGTGATATTTTGCTTGGTGTAAACAGTTTTAAACAAGCGGTTAATACATTTAGATTTATTTGTATGTATTTTAAATCTTAAAATACGTATATAAACAAAGCATAAATGTAAACACACTATTGCAATGCTGATTTAATATTTTTTATTTGTATGCTTTACAAATAGGTTTTACATTTTTATGAAATGTAAAAATGTATGTTTTACAGTATGTTTTTTATTTGTATACTTAAATTCATTTTGTAGATAAAACAAGTTGCCAATTTTTTTTTTTTTAATGTTTCATACACTTTTTATACACATGTTAAATTCGTGAAATGTATTCAGTAACAGGGCCTGAGATTACGTATGCAGGATATAAATAATGCAGTTTCTTTTTTAAGAGAGAGAAAGAGAGAGAAAGCTCAGTCATTTTTTCACCTTGACATACTAAAAAGTTGTCAGGGGATCTACACGTACTGCAGTTCTTGTGCAAGACAGTATCTCCTCCTCATCTGTCCGGCCATCGGTCTTCTTGTGTCCGGTAACGCAAGTTCCGTGCGCTCGGAGGACGGACATCTCCGCCCGTCCCCGTATCGTCCTTTTGTGCAAATCGAGCCACTTGCGGCACTGAACAATACAAACAGAGAGCCCTGCATGCCAAAATAACAAGACAAGTGCTCGGTTGTGTGATGCACACTGACTTTCCTGTGCGTAAAGGGAGCGCATTTTGCTGGGAAAATGTTTTCTTGCTGAACTACAAGTGAAGGGAAACTTTTACCGAAAGCGATATTTTTATATGCGTTTAGTTATTGGAACAATGTCCGAACAGATAACCATAGAAAATTGCAGCCAATACCTTTCCATCGCCAAAGCGCAAAAACTGGGTGACCTAAAATCGCAGGTATATACATTTATGAGTGATCATTTTTTGCGGGTAATGCGGCAGTCCGGCATCTATTGTCGTCTGACAGGCGCTGAAAGGGATTTGATTCTCTCCATGAGGACGAAGGGAAGAGAGTCTCTGGTCGTAGCCGAAATCAGCGACGTGTATGAGCGGGTTGGAAGCAGACCCTCAAGCCGGGAGAGCAGCCGCCCTCAAAGCCCACTATCTGCTGCGTCTTTGGATGAGAGGTGTGCCATTTATTATTATAGCACTGATGATAAAGACTGGAAATTTCTCACTAAAATCCCCGAAGAGGTTAATACTAAAGGCTGCGGAATATGCACTATGTTTAACTACATATTCGTAGCAGGAGGCATTAAGGGACGTGGAGACGCAAGCAATCCGTCAGACAAAGTGTTCTGCTACAACCCAATGACCGACTCTTGGAGTGAGATCAGACGACTTAATCAGCCTCGATCGCAGCTGAAACTGGTCTCGATGGAGGGTTATCTTTACGCAATTGGCGGAGAGTGTCTTTTCACGGTGGAGAGATACGACCCTCGAACGGACAGATGGAGCTCCGTTGCGCCGCTACCCAAAGGGGCGTTCGCCGTTGCGCACGAAGCGACCGCCTGTAACGGTGATCTGTACGTGTCGGGTGGATCCTTGTTTTATCGGCTTCTCAAATATGACCCCAAACGGGACGAGTGGGAGGAATGTCCGTACAATAACAGCAGGGAAAAATCTGCGGACATGGTGGCCTTTAGAAAGTTTCTCTATAGGTTTGATGTTAACCGTGAGCAGGGCGTCAGCGTGTTCAAGTACGACGCGGTGCTGGAGATGTGGCATCAGTGCGCGTCGCTCCAGCAGGCGAGTCCGGCTCCGTTCAGAGGTGCGCTCCTGGGGACCCACATTTTCTGCGTAAGCAGGTCGCACATGCTGCAGTTTAACGTGGAGGAGAAACAGGAAAACTTTGTAAATGTGACTCTCAAAGCGCCCGTGGAGGCAAAAGGCGTCCTCCATCCATTTACTCTGCATTTACCGGAGTACATTATTCACAGAGCCGAATGACCGAGCAAGTGGATGCGTTCAAAAATAGTTTTTCTTTCTTTTTTAATAGTACCACCCTTACCGCCCAGCCAGGGACGTGTGTGTATACTGAACGTGTTCTGTTATAATACCATACAAGTTTACAGTATATAAATTGGGCTATGTTGGTAAATGCTTATGTGAAACCTGAACTCGAAGTTTTGTTGTAAATATTTGATTAGGCTTTCAGGAAAATATGCTAAAATAAAATCCCAAACTTTTGTGGTCAAAGCTAATACTACCTGCTGGTTTATTTTGAGCACATACAACAAGCAAGTCCAAATAACAGTCCAACACTCTGAAACTATTTATGCTATTCTTCCCTGATCTGACCCTTTAACTTTTCCATTTAATCTAATTTAGTGAGGTTGATAATAATAAATCATATCTTCTACCTGAAATAAACCAGTTACTATAGATTAGTTAGTACTAGAACAGTTAGGGATGTTAGTTAAAACATTTTGTACACTAGGCACTCAATACTTACTGTCTGTTGGCTTATGTCATTTCATGTCTTCTCATCCTTCCTCTTGACACACAGAAGCAACCGTAAAGAACAAAGATTTTGAAATATTGTTGCAGTGGCAGCGTGGCACAATACTTGTGAAATTATTGCTTGTGTTGCATTGAAGGACACACATCTAAGTGTAGTTTGGCAGCTGGTCAATCAGTCATGAGCACACACGCAGTTATCTGTGCTTCATGATCTCTTCATCTAGGGGGCAACTAGAGCTTTCTTCTAGTGTGCACTGTGTAGTCAAATGTCTAGTGAGTAGGCACAACCACACATAAAACATCTTTACAGATAACATTTATGAGTCATAAAAAAACTTTTTGAAGTGGGTGATTGCTTTAAAATATTATGTTTGTTACGTTTCATGCTCATCCAGGTCAAATGCAAAAATGACATGTAACAAATCAAAAATCCTAAAAACTGTAATCTTGAAACTGAAATATACACGTTTCATTTGAACCTCTGTAAGGACATGTCGCTACACGTACAAACCTATACAACTGGAGCACACTGTTTGTCTTACAATTAAAGTGTGCAAAGTTTTAAACTCTTAAATTTAAACTCTTGATGTCTGGTTGATTTATCTTGCTGTATTTTTATCTTTTAAATGTGCAGAAGCCACAGTGATGATTTGAGGTATAAAAAAATTAGATTTTTTTTGTTTGTGCGTGTTTGACTACTAGTAACAACAATTAACCCTGAGAAATAATGTTAACTACGTCAGGAGAACAATAGGTGTGCATTAATCTAACACAGACTTAAACCTTTAGGGTGATAATAAAGACATTTTTATGATGTAATGGTCTCAGTAGACTGCATAGAAGCTTTAGGGGATTAGATAAGAAGCACAGGATCTAATTTCAGGATATGAAGATTACATGACACCTTTTCATTCTTTGCTTATTGTGTCATAATATTTTGCCTACTTTATTGAGATAAAAAACATAATATCTCAGGTATATCAGGCAATGTTACCAATACAGAAATGCCGTAACACATACAAAAATAAAAACGATTCTGCATACAGTGCATGTCCATTGCAAAATAAAACAATATACAGAATACTTTTACTGTATATTTTGCTGTTTTACATATAAAAAAACCACAAAGATCACAGATCAAAATGTTTTGTAAGCACCTCCAATGCCCAATCACATGGTAAACGAAGTGCCATTGTCATTGGTTGAACCATCTACAGACTTCCGTGTGGAAAGGTACATTTCAGAGGTGACACGTGAGGACCTCCTTGATGACATATAGTTCTTGCCCAAGCACCAAATGTCTCGTAGGATCTTACGGAAATGGTTTCTAAAATTCACCCCGATGAAGGCATAAAGCAGTGGGTTCAGACAAGAGTGTAAGTAGGCCAGGCTTTTTGTGATGGTTACGGTTAACTCTACAGCCTCCTCGTGGCTGCATTCCTGCTCAGAAAACATGTAAGCTGTGAAATACAACAGTGCTATATTGTAAGGCATGTGGCAGGCCATAAACACAAGGACCACAGTAAAGACGACACGCACTGCTTTGTGTCTTTGAAAGTTCTTGGCACTAAGGAGGGTGACGATGACGCTGGCGTAACAGAAACTCATGATCCCCAGGGGTATGAGGAAACCAAATACCACCTGAGAAGTGGGCACTGCGATTTTCATCAACCACGCCTTTTCATTTGAATCAAATTTGAAAAAACACACAAATGGTACATCAACAGCGTTGGTTTCGTTAACGGTGGAAAAGGACTGAGCATCAGGCTGATAACGTTCATAAAACATGAAGGTGGGAAGTGACAGGACCAAGGCCAGAAACCAGACCACTGCACAGACCAATCGACTGTAAAGCAGCGTGCTGGAACGCAGGCGGAAAGACCTGCGGGCCTGCACAATGGCAAGATAGCGATCTCCACTAATGCAAGCCAGGAGCAACATGCCACTGTAGAGGTTCATGCTGTAAACACCACGCAGCAGCTTACAAGACCAGTTTCCCATGGACCACTCGTGCCGCTCACTGTAGATGATCAAAGGCAGAGCCACCACAAACATGATGTCAGCGATGGCTACATTCAGTAGATACACATCTGTCATGGACTTGGTTCGCTTATAGAGAGCATACGTCACTATCACCAGGGTATTGCCAACGAAACCAACCACGCAAATGACTGGGTGGATGAAAAGCTGAAGGAAGTTTTCAGTGTTCTGTCTGCGCTCCACCGAACACGGCTCCTCAATGTTCCTATACAGAGCTTCTAAATCACTGCTGTTGTAATTATAGTCATAGTCAGAAGTCATTTTCCTCCCCTGTTACTGTAAAGAAAGTAAGAAAAGTGTGGGTCATTTTATTGGAAAAAGTAAAAATGTGTGTCTCAAATCACAGAGCGTACGTGAAATCGAAGCCATCTGAATGAAATCTAAACCAGGTTTAAATGTAAAAATCGTATATTCAACCAGAACTGTAGATAATTGCAGTGTAATTGTTGCATTTAAAATGACAGAATCTGTTTATCAGAATTTTCTAAAATTAAAATTAATTAATAATAAATAATGTAATAAAAGTAAAATAAAAAAATATACAAAGACTAAAAATGACCTATAACAATTTAAAAAGGACACGCACACACAAAAATTCAGTTTTTTTTAAACCAAAGGACATAATGCTACAATTCATTGTTTTCATTTTATCATGGCTTTATAATAATACAGAATGTATTCGACTTTTTTGTAAATAACAGGATAGATTAAGTTGCAATATTTGTACAAGATTAGGAGAAAGATATCTCTGTGCAATTGTTGCTTTGTAGTTTGTAGACATTTTAGCTTTGCATAAAGAGGAAATCTGCAGAAAATCAGGTCACATTCTGTAAATGCCACCAGAAGATTCAAAGCAAATGACCTATTTAATGGAGCTTTAGACCTGAATAGGATGTTTGTGTAACAGAAGTTTTTTTCTTGCATGTAAGTCATCTAAACCTGAAACTCTTAATGTCTTCACTTAGTTCTGTAGCAATACGTAACGTTAGACATTTAACATAAGGTTAAAGAAAATGTTTCTAAATATGAAAAATGACTACAGTCAAATCAAAACCTGTATGAATCATTTATGAAACCAGTCTGTAAAAGTGTTGGTTTGGTTTCTTTGGGGCTGTTAATTAAATGAGAATAGATATAAAACTGACTACAGAAAAATGTACTGTGATAGAGGAACTACAGGTTTTAACAGAATTATGAATTGCATATGTGAATTTTTATACTATAATTCATATAAATTATTTGCTTTCCTTGTGGATAACAATATACATTTGTTCACTAAAACTTTGTAGTCCAGTATTATATTTTAAAATATGTTTCATGGTGAATACAAAACCGTCTCAATTTTATATTTAAAACTTAAGAAATGATATTGTGACAAGGTTTGCTGTAAACAACACCAAGACTAACAGTATATCTCCAACATATCTCCACACAATATATATCTAAAATATAGCAAATGTCCAACATATAGTATTTATCTAACATATATCTCCAAATAACATATAGTATATCTCTAATCTGATATAGAATATCTAACATATACTATACCTCCAACATACAGTATTTATCTAACATATATCTCAAGTCTGACCAACTAAACATGATTAAATTTGGCATTTACATTCTATCATTCTGTTTCCAGTGAAACAAGAACATTATCATGTAGCTTAGATGGAAAAACAAACTTACCGGTCACAACACAAACTAGTCTTCTGGAATGCAATGAGGTTCAGAGCTTCAGATGTGATGGACCGGGCTGCACAATATGAATGATAACCATCGGATCTGTATCACATAAGGAAGTACTTCACTGCTGCTTAAAGGGTGTTGGATAAGAGCGGTGTAGGTGTGTGCGAGAAGAAACCATCAAAGTTGTGTACTCGGTAGACTATGGTTTCATTTAACCATATCTACAAGGTAGATGCTAGACCTCAAACAAAGAAAGCGATTTATACAGTATGTGTGTCTAAGAGTCACATGGCTATAATTTCCCTGTAATCGCTGACATTAAAACTTCTGTGTATTCCATACTTTTGTATTTTGCCATTTTTTACATATTTTTAAACACTGTTGGTTTAATCCATTTGCCATATTCTAAAGCCCTTCCGTATTCTAAAAATCACAAAAAAAACAGGAAGGCTAGTAAACAATCAGATGGTACTTCATTATTTATTATGTCAATACAATTAAATCCATAAATACGTAAAGTACAAAATACAGGACTGTCATGGGTTAGAAGTCACGCAACATCTTCCATGTAGTCGGCACCCAAGCTTATCTGCGAGACACTCACATCCTGAGTGCTTTCATCAAGCTGAAAGAGAATAAGATAAGTATTAGAACAAGCATGATTCATACTTTGTGGTAGTAAATCACACAACCAAAGTGAAACTAAAGATGAGGTCATTTTAACCAGGTCAGGGTGATGTATTTTCCTGTTAAATAACAGAACTGTTCAGCTCCGTTCCTGAAAGGCCACTGCCAGTGTTTAGTTCCCACACTAATCAAGCATTCCTAAAGGAGCCGTCAAGGTATTGAGGATTATATGAACAATACAGGCAGGTGTGCGTGATTAGGGTTGGAACTAAACTCTGCGGGACGTTGTCCAGGAATGGAGTTGAATGGCCCTGTTATACAATGAACACTGACTTCCTCTTGCTTTTCTTGCCCATCTTTAGCATCAATGGTAACATCCCATTTTTACTTCTGTCTTCTAAAACAATACAGTCTTATCCATGAGGCCACCTTTAGGAATCAGCCCTCGTCACACAGAATTAAATGTAAATGACTGGGATCCAAATGAATCAACATTAGTAAAAATTACTACAACATTGTATTGACACTGGATTATGATGATCGCGTTTAAGTTTCCTCAGAGACATTGATAACAATTTTCAATAAGGTTCCATTCATTAATTGATATCAACTGTTAATGCATTAGCTAACATAAACTAACAATGGAAAATATTTTTATAGCACATATTAATCTTTGTTTATGCAAATATAACTGTTTATTGATCGTTCATGTAATTCATTGTCCATTAACTAAAGTTAATAGATACAACTACCGATTAAAAAAAAACAGTGGAACCTTAGTAAGAAGTTAAAATGTTATTGCATTTATTTGTCACATTTTGCAGCAGGGAGACAGATACCTTATCACTAGTGTCAGGCCCCTCTATAGAGACCTCCTCAATTTCCTCATCAATGCTCACTTCACTCTTAGAGTTCTCAGAGCGATGACTGAGAAATGAGAAACACCAAACACCTCATCACACTGAGTGGAATAACATATTTAACCAATGAAATGGCCCAAAGGCAAATTTGTTTACCTGTTGAAGTCATCATCATAGTCAAGAAGTTCATCTGTGCACATATTTTTGAAAAGAAGAAATGAAACATGCGATAATGAGAAAGTTTGCTTGTTTACATGGTTCAGGTCACCAGAAACAAACATGATGTTCGGGTTAATGTGAGGCAGAAAATTATTTCTGAAACAGGAAAAGGTCATACCCAGCAAAGATCCAGCGTTCTCATTTTGTGCTTGAAAATCTTTGACACCTTTATCTTTAAAACTACTAGTACCTGAGATGATAATTAAAGAGCAAAGATATTAAGCAGCATAATGTTGTAAGCATTCTCTCACATTTAGTTTTTTCTATTAGTGGAATAATAATGTCTGAAATTATGATTATTAAAGGCAGGGTAGGCGGTTTTTTCCAGAAACATTTTTTGTTATGCTGGTTGAAAGTCTCTTCACATCCTGATAGCATTCACTAAGTAAAGTTGTCTAAATACATTTATATCTACAATGGAAGGTGCAGGACCATAAAATGTTCACCCTAGTTGCCTGTCAAACTATGTATGCATTTATGCGTTTTGAAGGAGGCGTGTCTTTGAAGAGTGCTCTGAAGGGAGGGCAGGATCTTATGCCTTCAAAGCTAGCTTGCTATTGCTAGCCCCCCTAAAAGCTACCTACCCTAACCTTTATCTTTAATAGGTTTGCTTCTGGATTTACAGGCCTAAATAAACAAACATGAATAAATTCAGCTCAGTGAAGACACAAATGGATTAAAGCAATGTATAAAAGCGATAAGAGAAAAACACAGTGAGATCATTTTAATCGAAATAAGTCAAATTTAGATTTCAGAGTTAGCTGCAGCCCTATAATGGAGTTATACCGTTCTTGTCTGATGCAGGATCTCTCTGGCTGCTCTCGGCAGAGATGGATCCTCCTGCGCCTTTTAACTGCGCATCCATGGAGAAAGCGTTTCCAGAAATGCTGCCCGAGGCATCTCTCCTGGGACACAGAAGGACAAGACCCTCAGCAAGACGGAATGCACTTTTGTGAAGTTAGCTGACAGCCATGTAATGAGAAGCAGAGGAAGGGGGAAGTTTTAGCAGCGGACAGGCAGAAAAACAGCCCAGCTCACCTGGGTTCAGAGTCAGGACTGGGCCTGTTATCACAGTCAGAAAGCATGTCCTCTCCATCTCCCTCTTTATCACTGCCTATAGCAGAGAGGCTGAGAGCAGACAGAGCAAGGGCATGTTCATACACACATACGCAAACACAGACACACAGAAGAACACGGTATGGAGAGAAAGCAAGATAGCCATACATATTAAACATGCAGAGTGGATAGACGAAAGGGAATGATAAACAAAACAGTAAAAATAGAAATGACGACAATTACTGCACAACTACTGCCTCTCTGTTACTAGTTTTCTGGGTTTTCTTTCTGAAAGTATCAGCTTATGGCAGGGGTCTTCAACCATTTTCAGACCAGTGTCCCTTTTGCTGGTGGGAGAGCATGAAAAACTATACATACATATATACATGTATGTATGTATGTATATATATATATATATGTATATATACGTATATACACATACCCACATACATAGATTAACAGCTTTGCCCTGTAAGCTTCGTAACATTCTTTATGCATTTTAATTTTACTCTGTTTTAATGTTGGAGGGATGTTTCCTTAATATTTGTTTTTTTACTGCATATTTACAAAAAATAGTTTAAGATCAAATAGCAACTAGTGGACCCCCTGTTGAAGACCCCTGGGGTTATGGCATGAATACAGTAACTATGAGTCTACCAATAGCCCCAATGGGCCGGACAGCCTGATCTCGCAGCCATGGCTCAGATGGCTGCGGTGGGCTTGAATGGCAGTGTGATCACCCCATGCACACTCACTCATTGAGGCTAGTGCCCCTCCTCATTTGGGAAAAGGATCGCCCTGACAGGCTTCCTTCTCTCTGCCAGTGCTGACTTCTCACGAGGGGGTAAACACAGACAGACCACAGACACAGTGACGAAGAGAGAGAGAGAGAGAGAGAGAAAGAGAGAGAGAGAGAGAGGGGGGAGAGTGGAAATAACAAAGAACCAAGAGGCACAATGTGCAACATACAATTGAGCTCCTTTTTGAAAAAACAAGATCTACCTGTTACATGTCTACAGAAACATTCAAACCTGAACCGCATGGATACAATGTAACTAAGCTGAAGAAAAAGGAAGTACTTACTCTTTCTGACTATAGCTTTTTTCTGAACGCCTCTGTCCTGAATAAGGCTTATCTGCTGAAGGTAAACTACTGTTGTCACATGCATTAAAAGACAAAGAAAAAGAGAAGGTACAGATTAGAATATCTGGTTAAAAACATTACTTCTCTGTGTCTTATCTAAGATTAGTTATTTAGGACCTTTGTTGTACAGGGTTTATAAAGATCACTGAAGGGCAGGGCCCCACTGTATTTATAGAGTAAAAACTAACTACAGTTATATACTCTAAAAACACCTAGATTTGAATCCAGATCACAATGTTTCTGAAATTACAATCAAAGGTCCTGGTGGTTTAGATCATTTCGTTTTCATTCGCTCTTTCAGTCTCAGTGGAACATGTGGACACAGAAAGCGTCTTTTGTTCCTAATTCTGAATCACTGTCAGCATGAACGCCTCATGAAAGGCCAACCACCCATTTGGCATTTGATAATTAGCAAAAGATGCTGGTGTGAGTTTCTATTATTGAAGGTCTTCTTACCAGCCATAGGTCTTCTGAGGTTTAGGAAGAGGATCATCAAAAAACGAATCTCCTTCCTCATCATCGTTCTCCAGTGTAAAGTCTAGCTTTTCCCTCAATGGCATGGGAACGTTCTTCCCAACAACTGGTCCTTTCTCTGAGCCATCAGACACTTGAACAGATCCTGTATTCTTTAGAGAACCCAGAAGTTCACCATGTCTTCCATCTCCAGCCTAAAGGAAGGTTACAACAGCATTGTTTTAAAAGAGTACATTTCAGGAGCTACAGATTCTACCTGGTGTGATCAACATGAACTCTCAACAATATCCACCATGTTCATGTTGCATTACTGCTGATACTTGATCGGACTGTAACCTGCAGTCCTCTAGCCCACATTGGGTTTGGATGTGAGGTTGAAGACACAAGTGTAGGGTCAAAATGAGTGTGAAGACTGTCATCAAACAATAGTGAGTTCCCACCGATCTGAGTGGTTTTAAAAACACCACATTCTCAAGTAAAACTGCCTTTGATTTTGGACTTTGTGAATGAATGATTAACTTACAAGAACAGTGGGCTGTTAAAAAAGGCTATTCGTTCATTTCATTTCAATGTTTTTCCAATACACCCATATATTTGAAATAAGAACCTTATTATGCACAGGACACTTGTATGTATAAGGTTTTACTTGAGATGAAATGTTTCACCATTAGTGTGCAAATCAAAAAGCATGTGGTTAAAAGACAATTAACTGAATCTGATTGGTTTGTCAGGAGAAACTGGTTACATTTGTTAGTTGCAAGTAGAAATGCATTTATTTTCAGGATTCTATTGGGTGATTAGTAAAAGCTGGTCAGTGCCATAAGCCATTAAAGCTTTAGAAATGGACTGATCTCATTTGTATTGTGTATTAACTTAAACCTGCTCTATCAAGAGCTATTAGCAAGATGGCTCCAATTCAACCATGGGCTATTTTTAGCACCATTACACATAGAAGCACTTCAGTTCTGTATAACAGCAGTTCTGTATAACCGTATTCAAAAAAAAGAAGTCATTTTGTCTTCAGAAAGGAAGTCGTATGTCTTATTTCAGGCTGAGAAATGAACTTCCGTTAAATTTTTCTTTGCATGAGATGACAGCATTGGAGAGAACAACAAATCCTAATTTTGTCATGAATGATGAAGTTATTTCTTCCTTGTTTTAACAGCCAAATGCTTTTATACACCAACCCGTGTATGAATGATTCATGAGACCTAAACGAAGCCACATGGTTGAGCTGATCATAAAGCTCAGATATCAGAGCTGACGCACGTGTGTTTTACCTTCGGCTCAGCCTTCTCTTCCTGCGCTGAACTGTGCTTAACAAATCCTTTATACCTGGGTATCTGAGTACCAGAACACAGCCATCAGCTTCCCTCATTATACAACACTCACATGCTACTCTTACTACTGTAAAATCACTGCACACGGATGGAAATGAAATAGGGAAATAAAAACAAAATATAGATGTATATAGATGATATAGATGAATCATTGCTAGAATACAGATGGACAAACAATGACTGCACGCAACAAAAAGAATGCATGCCAAGGTTTATATGATGCATGGAATAACACTTACTTTTCACTGACTTTTCTAGGACGTAAGCTTTGGGCAATTCTGATCAAATTTATTAATGTATTTTTAACAACAAGCTATGATATGTAAAAAATATGTAAATAATTTTAACATAATTTTGAAAAACACAGAAAGATTGATCAATTAATTACAAGACTTATTACTTTCCCTTGTGTTTTATTTAACAAACTATATAAATTCTACATTAGGTAATTTAGAAATTGTAAGTCTGATAAGATCAAAGAAAAGGTTGTTGAGATATTTTAATAACACTTACAATTAAATGCTGCTTTTAAAATAAAATCAAATAGCATAAATATCTTTACTGACAACAATCATCATGTGTGTCATTACATTCTGTGAAGACACTCGCCAGTACTCTGGTAAAACCCCTTTTTCCCTTTGTGACTCAAACTACAATGACTGCATGTGCCTCCCTCATCCATCACCCACAATCAAAGATGAAAAGAGAACACACACAGGACACAGCCACATCCCTACAAACATTACTAGACCTGACATCTTCTACAGACATGATGCTTTTTACACATATGAAACTAGGAGTATGAAAACTGTGTGTGTTATAAAACAAAATCAGGGAAATGTCTGATAACATACGGTAAGATCTGCAAACTTCCAGTCTAATCAACAACAATGTACACAGACTGACAAAAGCAGATGAGTATCAACATTGGTGTTTTAAAATTGTTGTCTATTTTAGGTGCATCTATTATAGATAATTGATAATAAACATCAAAGATCAGCAATTATGATCAGAACTATTTCAGAGAGAAAGAAGTGTGCAAACAACTAAGTAGATAGAGAAACACAGAAAGACAGGAAGTCAGATTACCTTGCTGACGGAAGATGAAATGAGTTTATCTTCTGATGTTTTACTCAAGGAGAAAACTGCATCACTACTATCACTGACAACCTATGCGGAACATAACAGTCATATTATATTGATGTACTACACACATCACCAAACATGAGTGTTAGAGTACACGTTTAAGGTTACTAACCACACTTCGACATTGTATGAAGAAGCCTTTGTACATTTCCATGAAGTCCTGAAAATCTATGGCTGGAGTTACCAAGAACAAAAATTACATAACAAGAACAAAAGCATTGAATTAATCTGCAAAATAACCTTTAAGAAATCAATTCAACACAATTTATGCTCAGTTTATTTTTTCAGTTTATAGATCAATGACCAATGCCAGATTATCAGACTCAATCACAAACAATAAGCAAGATTGTGGATACTTACAATTGCTTTTCTCTTTGCCTTTGTTACCAAGCTCCTCGTTGACGTAACTTTCCAGCATGTTTCTTGGTTTTTGTAAGTAAGAAACAGAAGTAATTAATGTGGTGAGATGTGTGACCTTACAGTATCAGAAGGCTAACAGTATGTTAAGTTCTAGCATTTTATTTACTTAGTAAAAAAACTAGTAAAAACTATTTTACAACTACAAAAACACCTTTTTTACAAAACAATTTTACGAAAAACTTTTAAAAACTATTACATTTTTTTGTGGTTTGTATACAAAAATACACTTTGTTCCCCGAGTCATGAGAAAGGCCATGACCACAATGAGATGGACCGCAGTCATAGACGATTACAGCAGAGAAAAAAACGTGGGAGGATATAAACACTTTCAGTTGTTACATAAAGGAGGGTTTCAGTACCAGTAAGTGCACATATTTCCTAGAGTTCCACGGTGCGGAAACATACCTGCTGAACTGAGGGAACAGATCTGAGAAAATGCCAATAATCGCATCTTTGTTTATTTCACCACTTCTGTTCTGTGAATTTAAAACAAAAGAAACATGCTTTAAATAAATCACTTGGTCGTATTTACATAATGCTTTGGTTATTAAAATTGCAAATAATAAAAATATACCTTGTCATAGCAGTCAAATTTTTTACGGGCATCAGCAATTTGACGGGGTAACAATTCCTAAACAAACATGATTTTTGCAGATTAGGGTTTATTGTTCACATTTTAGGGTGGTCTTAAAAGTAGACAGGATGTACAAAGTACAACCACAACTTGACAGACATGACAGAACTCATGCAGCGCTAGTGGTGTTAATAAGAGAACACACGTATAGTGCCTGCAAAAGAAGACACAATCTTTAAAAGTAGGACAAGCTTGTTTTGCACAAGTGTATTAACAGGAAAACCTTTTTTGCAACATGACTTAAAGATGCTCATTTACATCATCCTTCCCTCGTGTGACCTGAATAATTCACCTGGGGTTTGTGATGTGTGGGTAAACCAGTGATATGAATCAACCCTAAACATGCACTCTAACCACAAGTCAAAAAAAGTTGGTTAGCACCATTACTAGTCTGTGACTGGATCGGATTACTGTACGTGTGGGTGCAAAAAACAGGTTACAAGCATATCTACAAAGATAAAATATAAGGGCCAGTCAGTGGAGGTAAAGTACCTTGGGAAAAGTTCGCTCAGTCACTCTGTCTCCCTGAAAAATGCAAAAGGGGAGAGAAAATATTAATGTCATGCAGTCTGACTGCTACTGATTATCTGAAATTGGCTGAACTGTCATTGGCTGAAATGCAGAGCATCAAAGATCACCTCCGGGAAAATAGATGTCTTGTCTTTTTGCCGGCCCCTCTTGACCAGCTCTAGCAGGAGAGGGGTGTTTCGGTTCACCTCTGATTCAGAGATGCCGAGCTCCTTCGACAAACTTTCACGAGAGTCAAGTCCATTCAGCTGTATAACACATAGTAGGAGACGTTACTCAGTATGTTCATTTAGATTAAAGTGATAAGAGAGGCAATATTACTAACAAGTTAACAAGGTCAAGTTCATACACAGGAACCTGAGAATGTATCACGTTCTAAAAAAACAAAGACGCACCGTGTTAATTTCAGGTTGAAACACAGCAAGAGTGAAGTCTAAACTGAAGACTTGCAGGAAGTCAGTGATAAGACCTGCTACCAGGCGTCCTGCAAGAAACAGTTATGTGAATGTTGAAAAAGCATAATTATACAAGTGAAACTAGGGATGCATCGATCTTTTTGGCTGATTTTAACAAACAGCCATTGATAATACAGATAATTACAATAAATGTTTTCTAATACATGCTTGGCATGATATATTTTGTACAGATTTCATTTTATTTTACCAAGAGATTATACAACAGACATTATTAATGCCTCAATGCCTTCATGCTATTAATTAATAAACTATCAGCTTTTTATACTGGTCTTTTTAACGCTACAGTCGGTGATTTTAAATTGATCAAGAATCAGCTGATAAATGTTGTTGACCAATACATCGGTGCATCTCTAAAACACTCACAAAGGCAAGCAAATAATTATTAGAACAACACCAAGACCTTAATAAATGATGTCATCTTACCATCCTTTGTATTAAGCGACTTTTTCAGGGTTTCATTCACAAGAGGAGTTTTATTCTAATAAAAAAGACGACGGCGATGATGTACAAGAACACTCACATATGCATAAATTTAACAAAATAATATTTAGTAAGTAAACAGTAAAACTACAAATAATAACCTCAACTTTGTCCTGCTCCTCCAAAGCAAGAAAAACAGCTGCACGTAACTCTGCCTGTAAACAAGAGAAACCCACCATCACTTCATCACTTCTACAGCATGTATAATACAACATCACCAAAACAACTCATGGAAGATCAGACTTGGCTACAAGCACAGATGATGATGATGATGATAGCTGACATTATATCACAGATTATGTCAGATTATTTGTGGCCTCATCACAAAGAGATATCTAATCTATATACTGCCCTCAATAACCGTGAATCAATAAAATAATATAAATCAAGACTGACTGGTTAATTAAACAATGGCAAACTGCGCTGGATGTCAATATCCGCATAACGTTAATACAACGTTTACACAACTCTGAGGAAATATTCTTTAAAAAAACTTCCTGTGCTTTGTGAGGATAATAGTAAATTATATAAAACGACTCAGTGGCTGTTTGTTTGTTTGTTGCCCATAACAACTTTAGCATCATTATGCTATGCTAACTAGCGTTATGCTAAGAAAACAAAACGGGTCTCGTGTGAGACGGGGCAGATTTCGGACTCAAGAGGATTTAGTTGTGATATAAACAGAGCAAATACCTTGATTTTATTCAATACGCCGCTGTTTTCCAAGTTTTGGATCAGCAGATCTCTGAGTTCCGTGTCCTCCTCTGTGGCAGACATCTTCAGGGTATGTCACGTGACCACACACGGGCAAACCTGCGCCCCCTGACGGCTGCTCTCGGCGTTACACGACGCTGGTTTTGGCTCGATCTATGGAGGACGAGAAATTGTTTCAAGTTGCAATCCGTTTATTTATTTTTTTGTTAATAATTAACAAAACTCAGTCATTGAGCAAATACATAACAGATCAGTTTTCAAACAGGTTTCCTGACCTTAACCCAGTTCGCAATGGTTACGTTTATAATAGTGATATTTAATTGGAAATGTCAGTTTTGCTTCATTTGACTTCCGCATACGTAAAGAAAAGTGCATGACTTGCGATTTTATGGTGGATATAGAAGCAAAACGTACAAATTGCAGCTTAAAATATAATAAGCGATTGAACGAATAAATACATACTTTGGTCATGAAAAGGCATGATTACATGGCCCGTTATAATTTATTTATTTATACTTACATCTTTTCTCGTCCTCCATAGTATGGCTGTTAATTCGCCTCCAGAAAATAGTTGTTGCAGCTCAATTAGTATTTTTCCCCTCATGTCAAAGATAAAATGTTTGTTGTCTGTAACCTGTAGTAAGTACAAAGTTATAAAGGTTGCTTAAGACGTTTTCTGATTTAAAGCAGAGTAAACTGTGAGGTGTTTCACAAAACGTTTCCATTCATACGGGTCATACGCTTAAACTTTATAAAACTTTACAAGAAGTTATTCTTCTATGGCTGTGGGCACATTTTACAAGCTGTACGTTCAAGCGTGTGACGTCATTTTTCAGTGTAAATGCAAATCATCAAACGCAATCATAATTTTAAACGTATTTCATGTTATTCTTAGAAATATGTGTGCACAATGTGACTTCATTACAATTTAGTCATTAAATACGTGTACATTCAATAACTGGGACATCTGATGTGGCAACACAAGTTTTATTGAGTAAGAGATGTCGACACCAGCATGATAAAAATTGTACAAAGTTCACAATTTCAAAATGAAATATCACTGCAACTTGTGATTTTAAACACTTAGAGCAAAAAAGTATCATATTAACAGAAATCATGCCATGTGGTTGAAAATAAAATAGGAGAGAAAAAGAGAGCGAAAGAGCCGGATAGAGGAAGAGAGCAAGAGATATTAAGAAAGCTATGTTCCTTTCTTTATTTTTTAATAGAAAAATCCTGGTTTAAAATGGTTAATTAAAATCCATTTGAAATGGAAACTTGTAACCTGATGATTTCACAATTATTAATAAGAAAAGTATTCTGCATTCAAGCATGTGACACCATAGATAGAGTTTTCTATTTAAATAGTCACAGATAACCTTTTGAAGTAGATAGTACAATATGTGCCAACCGAAAATGAGCAGCGAAATTGTGCTTAAAATCCCTTTTCCTGTCTAATCAGTGATGAGAGTGGATGAGAGGATATTGTATTTTGCTATCAGTGTTAAAAGCATTACTATCTTGGAAATAAGCGGCATACACATAGCGTTTTGGAGAGAGAAGTGTGTTGTTATGGGGGAAGCAGATGTCTGGATATTATAAAACAATAAATAAGAGTGACTAGCACCATTTGCATGAGCTCTCTGAAAACACAATGCTAGCCTTAATAACACATAAATTAGAAACCAAGCCCCCATGTAGAGCCAGCATCAACCAGAGTCATTTCACACGAAAAATCACTGTGACTCATGCTTGGTAAACACAAACAACTGTAAAATCCACCACTGAGCGTCATCAGCCCTATTTGTGACTTTGCTTGATGCTTAAAAGGGCTTTGAGTAAATGGAGATGAATGCGTGGTTGCTAGACTATAACTGTACATATGTCCTTAATATATTATGGAGTAATATAAACTGTTCGTGTCAGTTAACCACCCTCTTAGTGATGGAAATTGCCCACACGCTGATGTCATCTAGACCCGTACCACATTACATCATTGTTTATATCAAAAAGGTTCCGTGATGTGTTATTTCAATTTCCATGATTCTTCGAGCTTAAAGTGCCACTGATTTCTCATAAACATAAAAAAAGCAATGAAAGTGAACTGCAGATTGCCACAGGTGGCAAGCTGACCTCTTTTAATACTGTATATAACTGGAATCCACCGTTGTAGCCTTGTAACATCAGTTTGCATTGCTGACATACTTGTCTATGTTGTGACCAGATGAATCTCTACATGACTGTTTGGACAAAATCTACAAGACGAGTGCTGCATTACTATGACACAATGACACGTGAATGGTGACATTAACCCTGTATATCCAGCACAGATAAAACTAACATTCGCACACAGATTTACTTTCTCCAAAAAAAAACTTCCCACAATTCAAACATCTGGGCACCTCCTTGGTCTCCTAAAAGAAATAAAAACACCAAAACATGGAAACAAAGGTGTCCCTGTGCAAAATCGAACATGAGAAATGTTAAACCATAATGCATTCATCCTTTTGGACTTGATCACTCATGTTTAAACCCTAAAACATGACTGTATTAAAAGATTTATATAAAACTTAATACTTTACATTTAGTAAAAAGATTCATCAGCTTTCTACTATGGTAAGAATAAGAAATTGCATATACCCAAACTTTTGCATCCCATATCTAAATAAATGATTGATTCGTTGTCATATATTGCTGATATTCTATCATACTACCACTAACATTTTACGATCATTAAATTAATAATTCATGTTGGATTGTCTCCTTGAAATTTTCTGTATTGGCCTAAACCCATCCGGGCATTACATTTAGAGAATGGATTTTGACAATATTTTGTAAAGTTATGAAATATTTCTCTCTCTTGGGATTTACACCAGTGAGTTTCCGTGTCATGATGTTTACGTTCACAAAACTGTTATACTGATATTTTGTTTCGCCATCTGTTTTGGGAATCAAAAAGTAAAAAAAAAAAAAAAAAAAAACAACAAGCAAAAATTAAACAATACACGTACTGCATTAGAGTGCCCACACTGACCACTATAAATATGATTTTGGAACCGAAAGACAACGTTTCTTAATATTTTTACAAAATGTAGCCAAAATTGAACCACAAAAATGTATCACTGTACATCCACTAAACAGCCTGCACAGCACATAGCTCCCATTAGTTTCATAAAGAGAAGGTTAGCTCAAAGCTGATTGCCCTTACATTCCCTCAGTGTAACCCATTCTGCACCTTTCTCAGATTTAAAATAATGGATGGTTTTTGTTTACAATTAATAAATACATATACACTAAAATGTGCATACATTAGCAGCTATAAACAGTACATCACATTATGTCAGGTCATATGAAAAATGTACAAAACATGAATGTTCCTCAAAACATTTGCCATTTTGTAATCGTAATCTTAAAGCAAGGCAACAAATAAGTTATGTATTTTTTTCAAAAGCATAACCGAATAATAAATAATGCCAAATAATACAATAAATTACAGCAGCAAAAAAATCATACTAGTTATCCATACTTTTTACATGTTGGGTTTCTTTTGTTTCTTATCAATTACGTTTTTGCTTCTCAGCTCTGTTCACATGACCCCAATACTTGGCCAATAGCTGAACCCTTATTTGCATCAAGCTACACTTGGATTCCTTGAACAGCCTGCTTTATGTTCTCCAAGAGGGCCTTGTTCTCCGGGCTCTGATACTGGTCCTGGTGAGTATACATATCTGTCAAAGTGCTCACATATGTGTCAAAGTTTTGCTCGTTCATCGGCTCCTGTGGAACAGATCGGGATCATTGGAGGTATATAAACATGTGATCAAAGTGTTTATGCAAAACGAACATCAATTTAACAAACAATTACAGCTTAGGACAGAAAGGGAAGGGAAAGAGGATATTTATAGGGAGGAATGCACCCACAAAGCATCTTATAAAATTATTCCTGCTAGGGATCTATGGAAAGTACATCCTGGGAAATGCAATGGGAATTGCACACTTGGAAAGCAGTCTAGCTTGGTCGTTTATATTAACTTGGTCACTGTATGTTTGTCAAAATCAAACATAAGGCTACGCTAAGTGTTTCTAATGATATATATCTGATGGATAACATAAAATTAATGCACATACATTATGTATGCATGCACTGGTGTGAGTTTCACATGCTCATGAGTATGTTGGTAATACTGGCATTCACAAGTGATATAAAACAGATCGCCATGAATAGCAGACAGATATTGATGTGCACATGCTCAATGAGCATCACTGTGCCTGGTAAATAATATGTTTTACCATAATAACATGAGTTTACTACCAAATAAATATGGCTCTTATTGTGACCCCAGCTTATTTCTTATTATAGTGGATTATGTCAATATGTGATCGGCACTGATACATTTTGGAAATTAATTTACTGATATTATGATTGAGGTAATATGTATGGATCTTTGTGATGTATACACACCATACTGTGTGTTACAAAAGGGAGGAAGACTAGGGGAGGAAAATGATAGTGAGGAGAAGGATAAAGTTAGACTATGGAAAATAAATCTCTTACTCTGTGGGGCATCTGTAAACAGCAGTAATTTTTAACAGGGGCATCTTTCAGTGGCATCGGTTTCTACAGAAGGGAGAGGTGTAGAGAAAAATCTATTAGCCTGGCAAAATGCCAGAAGTCAGTGGTGTCAATGAAAGCTCTCTACACATTACAAAATTGACAGATGTTATCTAACCACTGTAAAAATGAAAAGATTCTCAAAGCACGGTTTGGGGTTCCTTAGATGCCACACTGGCAGAACACCCTGAAGAACCTTTCAGATCTCTGAGAAGATTACTCTCACCCAGCTAACAGGGAACGTTTTCAGAACGTTGGCTAATGTTCTCTTATCAAAAAACTTGCAGTAACGTTACCATAACATATCATGTATATCGAAAATGTTATTCTTAAGTTGTTAGTGGAACATTTTAAAAATCGCAGAATTAAACAAATTAAATAATGTTCTTATAATCGAGCAATAACGTTAATACAATGTCTTAAAACTAGACGCTGTTTTTTCTAGAACATTTCTAGAAAATTTTTGTTAATTGAGGGAAACATTCTTACAACCTAAAATTGTTAGCTGGGCAGTTCCAAGAACCAATCACTGGTTCCTCCAGTACACCACCTTAAGATAAAGATTTTGAGGCTCCTTGGATATATAAAGTACATTAAAGGGTGTCTAGAGGGTCTCCAGAGGGTTCCTCCAGTGTGGCATTTGGAGAACCCTAAATGGTGCTGCCAAAATCTTTTAACTTTTACAGTGTATAGTTGACTTTACAAAGTATAAGTACAGAAAACCAAGTTTGGATTGAACATTCGATGGTTGAGAGGTCAAGTCTTGAAATATGAATGACACATGAATAAGCAACAGTCATCTGATGTTAGTGCAGTTTAAGGACTCCTCGTGAGCACTCTAAATAACATCCTTCAGCAGTGGGGGTGGAGAACTCAGGAGCCATATTCAAGAAGACGTTTCAGTTGTTTACTAACATGGCTGCCACATTTGAACAGGGCTTATCCAATAGTCCCCCGTCTCAATGTGTATGAAGACACTGTGATTAGATCATGTTGGTGCATCTGATCCACAGCGGCCATGTTGTTACTCAACTGAAAAGCAGTTGTTGGAGTGGAGGTTGTTTTTCTAGAATGGTCAGTAAAGGGGAGTGACCTCAGCACAGAAGCATATGGAACTGCGGAGAACTCAACAACAGACATAAAGAAGCAGATGGGAGAAACAATAGAAATCAGAATTTCATCTGATCTGCAGACTCAGTCTAACGTTGGCCCATTTAAAAACACAAGCTTTCATCAGATGTCTTCTACACGTTCTTAAGACTATTCTATGCAGGTAAACATCAACTCTAGGAGACACAATAGACGTTCTTTTGTATATACTGAAATTTCTGTCTATATTTACGTTTTTTATAAATCATTGTTATACATTCCTGACTTTGTTAAACAAAGAACATTCCATTCATCACAGAACATTCCATTTTCTTACCCCTAGGCAAGGCAGGTGCTAGATAAATGCCTCTGTCTGTGGGCACAGGCCCATCATTGGCACTTACCATGTGAGGGAGCTGGATGTTGGCCAGGCTGTTGATGAGTGACTGGCTGAGGTTGGCAAGCTCATGTAGCAGCGAGTCATTCTGCTGCTCTATGGCCTTGTTTTCCTCCTCAATGGACTTCAGGTTGGTCTCCATGGTGGTGATCTGGCAGGAGACAGAAAAAAATCATCTCCATGATTGAACACATAGTTGAACCCGGACGCAAATGATGGCGACTGTTCTTACTTGAGTCCTCAATTTGATCATGTCTGACTCTACTTGATTGTTTGATTCGTTCAGATCTTTGATTTCTTCGTCCAGTTGTTTAATCTCCTCATCGTTTTCGATGCCTAGAAAAGGAAACAGTGAAATTAGCCGTTGTCGTTAAAACATTGTCGTTACAATTGGCAGTGGAACTTCCGTTCGCCACCAATGTTAAATAAAACGACATTAATTTTATAATTAATTACAGTTAAATAATTAACTAATTACAGTTTGTAATTAAAAATGGAGAAAATCTATGTACCTTTGCTTGCTCGCTGCTTGATTGTGAGCATTTCAACACCCGTCATCCTGGCCTTCTTCATAGCAGACGTGGCACGGGGACAGCCAGACAGACTACAGATACAGATATATACAAATACAGAACATATATCTTCGATAATGCTTAAATCTCATATTCAAATACCCTGCTGTAAAGCAGTATACAATATAATGGGTACAGCAAAAAAAGAATATTGTTATGTAATGTTTGCTTTTTGTTTATCGGCTAATTATTATTTCCTGTAGCATCCCGTAGAATTTGATGTATGTAGACAACAGACTGAAAGATGTTTAATAAAATATAACTTCATAAAATGTAACTGCTTCATAGCACAAACATTGTTGCTGTTTGATGCATCAGAGAGCCGCTCACACACTCATGTACCTTCTGTGGGTGAGGAAGCTGCCACTGACGTGGCCCGAGCCGTCACAGCCCGGGGTGGGGCAGGTCATGCCGTCTGTCTTGCCAGACTTCCAGGAGAAAGGCGCTCCGTTCACATAACCATCTTTCTGACGCTTGGCGGCCAGCGGGCAGCCTGACGCACTGCGGTGGGATGCGTACTTTCCTGTCACATGACCCTGACCATCACAGCCTGGCACTGGACACCTATAGACATTGGGCACAGCGGGGATGATTCACACACCAAAGCGAGGACAAGTAGACACACAACACACACACATTTACTTATCTATCCACGGCTAGTTATAAACAATATTACTTAACCCCAACACACACTCTAACCCTAACAAAAAGACTTTTTAAGCATTTTAACAAATCTATAAAACTTTATATGTTTATAGTGGTTTTACAAATGAGGACGTTTCTCAATTTATGACCACACACACACACACAAAATTGAGTTCTTCGGCACTGCCTGGTCTGCTGTATAATCAACTTGAGCAGCTGGTCACAAATTTAACTTTAGTCCTCTGGTAAGTTACTGCAAGCAGGAGGTGAAGCAGAGAAGTGGACACAGGGCTGCACAGCTAATTGAAAAATCTCAGAAATAACTAAGATTGCTGATACTGTTATCTGTTTCACAGAAATGTAAAGAAACATCCCAAAAAGCAGACAAAGTAAAAAACACTGTTTTGAATTCGCTACATGTCCATTCCTTGTTAGCGATGCAGTACGTGTATATACTGCGAGCGAGCGACGCAAAAAAATAAAACACTCCCATTATAATCAACAGGGCGCAGATGCAGTGTAAATAAGAGATTTAGTGCGCAGTGTAATGTGTTGTTGATTATAATGGAAGCAGAGGTGCAGAACTCTGTACAGGGACAAGCTCACGCTAAACTGCAGGGGTCAAACCAACACACTATGCGTTTTTATTAAAACTCTGAAAAATAGTTTTGTTTGCTGCTTTGGGGGCCAGTGTTAAGTGGACCATTGGCATTGGATTTACTGAAGTATAAAACAGCATGAAAGAATATCAACAATTATTATTATACCCCCATAATTGTGCATACCTAAATGAGTGCAAAGATGCTAAACGATGTTGTTACTAAATTAAAATAAATTGAAGGGAAAACGCACCTGATTGGCTCCTGGTCATCCTTGTCCTCCTTACTGTGCATTATTTTAATTCCACTCTTCTTTGCCCGGGGACAACCTGACAGACTTTGAGAGCAAGAAACACATTTACCGAAAAAGGCCAAGGGCTGCTCATAGCACTTACAGTTCGACACTACTTTCAATCCACTGTTGGGCAAAACGGTGGGTATTAATTAAGATTTGTGTGAGTCACCTTCTGTGAGAGGCGTAGTTGCCTGTGATATGGCCAGAACCATCACAGCCTGGAGTGGGACACCTGCGAGCAGGAAAACACGGGAAAGATGAGTTTAACCTCAAACAGACCTCATTCTGAAGGTCAGCTGAGGTGCGGTTTAAACACAAGAGCGGGTTCACTTACTTCAGATCCTGGGAGTTAGATGTCATCATACCACGCATGCCTTTTTCAGCCAGTTGGCAGCTTGATAGCCTTAAGAGAGCATTGTAGCGTTCAGAACGTCTAATTTTACATCAACAATTTACTTAAAAATACACAGGGAAACAAAAAATGCTTATGTATTGGTTTTAGCCCATATGTGTTGGTTTTGAAGCCTCAGATTTTTCTCTCTCAGGTAAATGGACAAAACAAATTGATCACTCATCCTACACAGATGTTTGTCCAATTAAGCATGCTCTAAAATGATAAGGCCCCACCCCCTATACCATCTGCAACTGACTAGCAAGTAGGAAATCATGGTTTATCACTATGACAACTAAAATCTGTGGCTATTTAGGAGATCAGGGACAGGCCATTCAATATGTCCCATCCAAACTTCAATAGAAAATGTCAAAAATTCACACAGTCCCTAAATGTGACTTTTGGTCATTTCAGCAGCTAAAAATCGATATAATCAAATGAATGTTACATTTTAAGATATACAAGTAAATACATATTTACTAGTAATAATAAATAAAATTGATATATACATTTTGGACATCATAATATGGTTTTGACAACAGAATAAATAAATAAAATAATCGCTTCAGGCTGTCCACATACAAATGGTTCTGTGACATGCAGTAGTTCTGTATTTTGTAAAAGTAGGAGAAACGTGTCATTATGTGTGTGCTGTGCTTACGTGAGGAGCTCCTTCTTGCTCTCCTTGCAGGGGGCGTACTTGTGTTTGGGGCTGGGGAGGGCCACATCCTCTGAATACTGCTGCTCATCCAGCAGATCCTGAAAGGGGTCCAGATCATCCTGGAAATGAGGACAGAGAACCACAAAGATTTCAATGTATGTCAGGACACAGAAGAAAGCAGAACAGCACAAAGGTCTGCTTGTAACGGCATCATATACAGTTCAGTTCATAGCAGTTTACGTATAAGACGATATGATGTTACTAAAACAAAGCACAAAATAAAAAAAATAAAACTCAAGAGTCTCATTGTCTAATCTGCATTTATGAAGTTTCCCGTAATTTAGTAGAAATATGAATTCCATCCTGAAATAATAATAATAGATTTAGTCTGGGGGTTAATTAGAGTGTAATTAATTAATAACAGAAGAGAAATCCTTTTCAAGCGATAATCTCCGGTGAGGAAAAGTCATGCAGTACCAGCAGTGTGAACTAGATGTCTCTTCAGTGCTGCAAATGGAACAGCCCACCTTCCTTCAAATTAATACTAGAGAGGTAAAATCCAGTTTTCCCAACCAGACATTTACTCCTGAAGGCTCACACAGGGGCTTAGCAGCCATAATATAACTGGGGACCTAACCCCCCCAACCCCCTCACCTTTTGGGAGTGATCATTATATTTTAAAGAGGTTTATTTTGCTTGTGCAGTGTTGAAGGGAGAAACTGTAGCTAGTTGCATGAAATGACGACTTTAAGACCAAACAGAGTTGCTTTAGCTTTCGCTCTATGGTTCCAAGTTTAATCAGTAACAAATAATTTCACAGAATGTAACAATATTTATGTAAACATCTGAGAAAATTATGCTTTAAGTTCATACTAGCCAGAACAAAGCATAATTATTAAACTTTTATGGCAAATATGCAAGAGTAACTGATGTTTCTGAAAGTAAACTGTATCTCATATAAGTGTGTTTGTGGCAACTATATTACTAATGTGTTTTTTAGAGAGGCTGATGAGATTTATAATGTGTCTTTACTTTTTGTATCATTCGCACACCCCTGGGTTTACATATAATGTATATCATTAAAAAAATGCTAATTGCTGCTCAGAAACTCTCAGACGCTCTGTACTTGTTTGCTTCTCCAATGCGACACAGACAATGTGCCAAAAAATCTAAATTCACTAGACAAAAAATGACACAAATGCTGCAGTCTATCTCGAGGCAGATGCAGGGTTTTTGGGTGGGTGGTTGGGGGCTGGGGGGGGGGTGGTATGGGGGTTGGAGGCTGTACCTCCTTGTGGTCCTCGTCCAGGCGTTTGATCTTGGTATAGTCCACAGGCAGGTCCCAGCAGTCTGCTGTGCTCATCTGGTAGCAGTGGCTGTTGAGCAAAGCCTGCCTCTGTGGAGACATGGGCTGCAGTGGGGTCAGCACTGTGCCTCCGCTCCCCTCCCCCAGGCCTCCAGCCCGGCTCAGATCCAGGGTTCCGCTCTCATCGCCATCTCTGTCATCAGGGCTCTGCCATGAAAGAGAGCAGATGGACTGATAAGACAATAAAGAGAGAGAGAAAACAAGGGAGAATATAAACAACAGCACAAAAAGACAACTAAACAAATATTACGTTTGGAGCCATAGATTTCTGACATATTGTGCAGCAGCGATACAGCCGACCCAATTTTTGAGTCCTGGCACAACGTCTCGGCCCAAATCCATTTTCATCAAACCTCCCCTGTTGCTTCCCACTGTCCCATCTCAGGCAAAAATGCCCAAATATTATAAAATTGAATAGTGTGTAAATCACAAATTTATCTTACAAGACGTCATCTATCGTGACTACAGAGAATGAAGTTTCAGGCGGAAGCAGCATCTCATTTGCACCGAGCTCATTAAAGCATAATACGTATGTAAGGGGGAAAACATACACAAAAAAAATTACAGGAGATTTGTGATTGGCTGATTACCCTGTCAATGGGATAAGGCCTGCCTATCATGCACATTCCACAAAACTGATCAAACACACTTGGATGCCAGCATGTCAGCTCACCCACAAATCGATATAACCTTGAAAGGGTTTGAAACGATGATCTTTTAGCCCAGAACTCAGCTTGTTAAATTACAGGTGCACCTCCATATCTGTGACCTTTATGAAGCCTGCAGTATTTACTGCAGATTTTATGACTAACTGTCTAAAATTATCAAGTGACTATTAATACTTGACACCAAATAACTACAATACCGAACAACAGTAATACATAAAAGATATATCAGATATGTTTGTTAATGTATTGTGCAGGTTTCAATGTATTGTATAATATATTTAAAAAGTCCATAAACTTCATGAGTCTTTGATGTGACTGGGCTTTAAATAGCATGTTAAGATAAACATACAAAAATATTATAGAACTGTTTTCAGTTAATTGTTAACAGTATAAGATAAATGCTGTTCCATATACATTTAACCATAATAAACATCAAATTAAAATGGAACATTAATTCACAATAAGAAAAACGTGTCTTTTCGTTTCAAAAGTCTACCACCATTGGTCCATGGTTCATACTGATACAAGATCAGAGAAAAAAGTGAAAAAGAAACAAAGAAAGACAGAAGTGAGATGGAGCATCTGTGTCCACTGTCCTACATCTCCACGCACAGCTGCTTATAAGTGAATATATAGAGCCCTGCAGATCCCCATTACCTCTCTCTCTCTCTCTCATCCCCATTCGCTCCAGCCTGCTGCCTCACTGTCCTTAAAGAGAGGTCATTGTCTTTCCTGTGCACCCAGAGGGATGCAGGGAGAACAGAGCAGACCTGGACCACAGCTGAAATCAACATTAATTCTACCTGTCTCAGTGAGAGAGAGTTGGTAGGGGCACTACCCCAGTGTTCTGCAGCTGGCAGTTTCCTCTGGACCGCTCCATCCCTGTGCTCTCATTATCACCGCACAGATTACGGTCTGAAATCGATGTGCCACTAAAGCAATCAGGGCTCGTTCAGACCATTAGGTTCATATGATGACCCTCACTCTGAGAAGACCTCAGTGGCATCCCCGTCCCTCACAGTGGAGAGGATCTGATACCGCACCCTGTGCAAATGAGTCAGTGTTACGCTAACTGCATATAGAATGAAGAGAGGAGCAGGGGTTTGCCCTAAATGGCTCTAAATTGGCATGCCCTCCTTTTGGCACACTACCTTCTTAGAGTCACTGCCGTACTGAATTGCAAAGCAGGAAAACTGAGAAAAGCAGAAGTCAGGCATAATATTAGCTTAAAAGGATACTCCCCCCCAAAATGACCATTTCTCCATCATTTGCTCACACTCATGTTGTTACAAACCTGCATGACTTTTCTGCTTCTGAGGAACATAAAAGAAGATATTTGGAAGTATGCTGGTAACCAAACAACAGTGACACCCATTGACTTCCATTGTCTGGACACAAAACCACTAAAACATTTCTCAAAATACCTTCCTTTCTGTTACTCAGAAGAAAAGCCACAGATCTGGAATGACATGAGGATGAGTAAATTATTTTTGGGTGAACTATCCCTTTAAGCAAGTATTAAGAACAGGAACCAGCAGAGAAGTTGGGTGCCCTCACCTGTGCCAGAAGCTCAGGGCCTTTCCCGCTCAGGCTCTGGGGCATCTCTCTGCAGCGTGTGGACAGGTTGAGGATGGCCGTGGCGGCCATGTGGGCGGCTTCCATGTCGTGCGTGTAGTCGAAGCTGCTCTTGCTGCAGGTGCTGCTGGCGCTGCTTCCTCCCCCTCCTCCTCCTCCTCCTCTTCCTCCTCCACAGCTGAGGCTGCTGCTGCTGCTGGGAGCGTAGCTGCTCGTGGTGCTGCTGGCCGGGCTCGAGGTCTTACAGTAGCGCTTGGCTGAGGAAACATACACAAGTATGTGCCACAGCAGATATGAACAGGCTGTGCGCACTTACCACTGCAGTCACAGTGGGTGAGAGTGTCCACAGACAGATACACATAAATATATACAGATAGACAGAAAGACACATAGACAGACAGCGGTTGGAGGATGGGTGATAAGATACATACACACAGACAGAGACAGACAGACAGACAGATAGAAAGACAGACAAACAGAAAGCAAGCAAGCAAGCAAGCAAGAAAGAAACAAGCCTGGCTTATTAGATGATCAGATGTTCCATGATGAATGCTGTGAGGAATTGAGTGTGAGCGAGACAGAATGGAGAAGAGCAGGAAAGGGAGGAGAAAATGGTGTGACAGTGTATCTAGGTTTCACGCAGCGGCTGCACATTGTTAACAGGAAATCTCAGACCTGCACTAAAAGCATTTATGCAGCATTTCTTTTGTAGAACACAAAAAGGGAACTCCACTTTCATAGACAAACTCTACATTCAAGACCTGAAGAAATCTGTTTATCCTTTACTTCTATTGATGATGGATTCCCCAATCCTGCAGGGTGATAAACTAGCGATCTAAATAGCTGCTATAATCAAGTTATCATAATTTATTGAAGATTTATACTATTCTCCTATTTGATCTTATTTTTCATCGTATTTTCCGTTGAGACAAATAGCAACGCTGTCATTACAACTAAACTGGGTGTAACTAATTGATGTTGCCAACTGAGTCTGAATGAACTGCAGATAATTTCTAACATTAATTAAATGTTATTCTCATTATTTTTTTCCAAGACGTAATTTTCTTCATTTGTCTCATTTATCAGAAGCTGCATTTCTTCGATAAAGTATACAGACAAGGAACATCCTTTGCAAGAATGCCTCTTAATTTCAGAGATATGGTATGTGTTGTGATTTCAATAACATTGTCTATATTATCACTGCAGGGCAATGCTGTAATGCGCCTTATGGGCAATCAAGACCGTCCTGATGTAATAACCGTGAGTTATAATGAAAATGAGTTATTTTCAGCACAGCTAATGAAACCGTACCCAAAATATCCCGCCGAATTTTGTTGACAGGAAATCTCTACGATTTCTGGCATGGGCGTGAAATCAACTGCTACCATTTTGAACGAAATCGTTCCAGTTAATTTGATTCCTTCACAAATGTAAGTGCACTCATTTATCAAGACCAGAACAGCAGTTGGGAACTACAATACTGCATGTACATAACCCAAAAAAACACCTTCAGAAATGAAGCTTGCACCAAAGAGAAACAATGATATGAGTCGAAAAGTTATACAGGTTTGGAATGATTTTCATTTTTGGGTGAACTATCTCTTTAAAATGTACTGTAAATATCTACCTTTAATATCAATTTATGCATATCCATTAGATATTTTAAATGACAATAATCTTAATTATTATTAATATAGATAATTCTTTAACATAGATAACATACTGTAGCTGTCCTCAACGTCTTCACAGATATGCATTTGATGGTCAAAAACCACTGATCCAACCATTAAATTAAAGCAGCTGTGTTCAAATCCCTTCATTGGGTCTGTGTACCTTGGTTATTAATCATTTCAGAAGCCAATAAGTAGAGTAAGATTTCCAATAAAGCGCTGAACTCTGCAACCGGCTGTGAAAAATTCTAACTAAAGCTTTTATTAAGACAAGGGCTTCATTTCACAATAGAAAATAGAAAATAATTTCTTTTCTAATGGAAAATACTACGAGCAGGCCTGGCAGTACAAAACTAATTTTAATCTTATTTCCATATGATCTCTTAGACAGAGATCAGTTTATAAACTCTGACTCTTCATACTTTAACAGCTTTTATGGCAGAAGAAAAAACAATGATGGCAAGCTTACCATCATATCCTTTGGGTGAAGTGTCTCGCCCGTGACTCTTGGGGGTGAGGGACCTCTTGCCATAGGCATGAGGCTGGTTGTCATAACTGCTGCTGTAGTCGAAGCTAGCCTTGGAGTACTTTTCCAGCTCCTTGGCCAGGTTGGATCGTGGAGTGCTGGTGGGAACATTATTTTTGTACCCATACTGTGGGATCTCCAGCTGTTTCACGAAGCACATAGGCCTGGAAGACAAAAACATTGACAGGCAGGGGAACCGAGGCTGAGCAACACTGGACTGGATATTTATTGTACCTGATAGATCAAGCTTAAAACACTAGAAGGATAAACAAAAAACAAAAGGCTTTTAAGGCACTGTTGTACTGTTATTTTTAAGCTGCTTTTGAACAACTGGTATTGTGAAAAGTGCTATGCAATAAAGGTGAACTGAATGTGAATTAATGTGAGCGTAATGGAACAGGACCGAATGAATCAATGTAGTGCTCCAACAAATGTCTAATTTATGACATCATTTCTTAATTAAACATGATTTGGAGGGTGAAGCTTTACCTCAACACTCGATCTGATGCCTGGTTGGACTTAGAGCTGTCGCAGGAGTGATGCTTCTCCTGAACCTTCGCCATCTTCTCAGCAGCAGCTATGGGACATCCCGAGAGACTGCAAGAGCAGCAAAGCAATTTGTGTCGTGTTAACGATTCGTTTGGAGCGGCATGTAAAGGGCACACGCTCTCTCAAACACTCACACACACCCTGGCAGATAGCAGAACTTGAGGAACAAAGTGAGATATGAGGGAATGCAAAATAACAGCATATGGAGACGAGTATGTCAGAGAGAACAGTCTGCTTAATATAGCATTCTCTCAATACAGGCTTCCATCGTGTTTGCAAAATCCTTGTGCAGACGTGTGCGGTACATGTGGATATTTATGTATGAATTATGCATTTCGTGTGGCCTAGTTCTATAGTGTGAAGGCAAAGCTTTGCAGATATCTGCTGGGCATTTCTGGCTGGCTGGCTTCAGAAAGCTCCTCACAGCGAGATACCGCAGTCATTTCAGAGAGACACACTAGAGCAAACCAAGCTTCAGAACATCCAGCTACGCTGCCTTGCTCTCCACCGTTTTCTCTCTCTCTCTCTCTCTCTCTCTCTCTTTCTCTCTCTCTTGCTGTTCTACCTCTCATTACTCTCCTATATCCCTCTCTCCGTTTGTTTATCCTTTCCCTTGTTTCTGTCTCAATTGTCCCACTTTTCTGTCTTCTCTTTCTCTGTATTCCTTTGTATGGTTTGCCTGGAAACTCTCTTCTCATCATCTGCAATTTTCGTATTGTCTTTGTAATACGCGAATCATCCAGTTATTCTCCAAAAATAAATAACAAACAAATACAATGAGACAAAAATACACATTCTGAGTGAAAACATGGGCTGCAATTTTATAAACACATAACATGTATAAGCAAAAGGCACTTTTATAAAGGGAATTTGTGAAAAAAGAAGTGACAGACAGACAGAAGGACTCTGGTCTCTTTGCTGTTGCCATGACAACCATGTGATGAGAAACGTGTAGACATTATATATATTCACTGTACAAGTGTGTTACATTTCCCTATTATACATTTTGTTTTCTTTGGTTCAGCCCTTAATAGTGTGCGTGTGCTCCCATAGGAGCTGTTCCATATAACATGGCCTGCAGCGACTTCGGGTGGAGTCTGCATCTGTATGAATGTACACCATACACACATGGAGGCACATCTTAAGCGTTTAAGTGTTTGTGTATTTATGTCTGGATCTTAAATCTCATTGTTATTCTAGAGATGCATTTTCTGTTTTGTGTCCATGTTGCACAGTTTAAGAAACCCAAGCTTCTAACGCATTATTTTTTAAATTGCATTTTGTTTTGAGGTTTTATATATGTCTTACACAATTCACCTAGGCAAAATTCTAATCTAAGCTTAAAAGTATCAAAGAGCGTGATGCAGGTTGCTCCAGGTGGGAATCGAACCCTGAATCTCCGGTCTGTAAGTCAAAAGTGCCAATGTGCAAACAAGATATTTGAGCCTGGAGCTATGTGTTTCTAAGAGCCAGCAGAGCTCAGCACAACCCAAACAAATCAGTCCCCCTTCTCCTCCAAAGCAAGCTTCCATCTAAATCCATATATTCTTCATATTCTCTGTATAAATTGTGTATAAAAACTGGAACATCAGACCCCCACAGTGCCTCCAGTTCCTTCTCTTCATGTCCCCTCCAGCCACTCACCTGCGGTGGGAGTTCCTGTTGCTATTTACATGGCCGCGTCCCGAGCAGCCAGGCGTGGGGCACTTTAGAACATTCTCATACATTGCAAGAACTTGGACAAACAGAGAGGAGAGGGCGAGAAAAGGTTAGGAGGATCCAGAGTGAGTATGAAAGCCTTGTGTTCCATTAAACTGAATGGACTCTGTGACAACAGCATGCGCATGCTTCTAAGAAATGTTGCAGCTGAAATCAGTTAATCATAAAGTTAATCACGGCCAAACCATATGGTGAAAGAAAAATCTAGGCATGCAATGTGTTAATGGCATGCACGCCGTGTGAAAGCATTGGCGTAAGAGGAAAAGAAACCTCTTTTTGATAATAATAGATATATTTTTGGCGAATTAAATGAGTCTAGTCATTAGATTGTCTATGACACATCCTGCAGTGCTATGTCTCTGGGCCTGCAGTAAACTGACTCATCAGAACCCGCCTGTGACATGCTCTTCATCCAATTAGAGGTGTGACTGAAGGTAGGAAAAAAAAGCTGCTTTACGACTGAAAGCCACACTGTGTTTGCAAGCACAAGAATATTCTAATTAACATCGGAATATGGTTATATTCTGATTAAGTTTGCATCATTTGAACCGGATTGCTATAACTTAAGCCAATACTTTGTTTTCTAAAAACTTTCTAAAAAGGACAGATAGAATATTATCTTGAATAAACAAATATTTCAATAACGTTAAAGCATGTAAACCTTTATTTGGAATAAAGCCTTAATCAGAATATAGACCTTAACCAAAATTGATGCCCATGTAAATGTGATCAATGTGAAAAAGGCCAATATTACACATAATACACAACACCAATTAGCACATCCAGACAAGCAAAAGTTGTTTGCATAAGAAAGAGCGACACCCGTGTGGATGGAAGAGGAAACACACTCATACACATACAAAAATAAGACTGATAGAAATGAAAGATAGTTAATTAGTGGAAGCAAAACTGATGTACCATGCCCACAGTACAGGTAGTGCATAGCAAACACATCATTGGAACAATTATCGGATGCACATCACCACAAATGAAGCTTACTTTCTGGAGGAACGCGGTCTTTGTGGGGGCAACCAGACAAGCTTCGATGGTGGGGATACAGTCCGGTGACATGGCCTGTGCCATCACAGCCTGGGGTGGGACACTTGCTTTCCTTCTTCTCTCCCCTTGAGTCTGCAAACAAAGATGTTATTGGCATCTCCTGTTACAGTCACAGTAAGCAAATCCCATTAACCTGCGGGATTCTTCATGATAACATTAATGCTCCTGTTACGGCTATTTTCAAACACTGTTTGTTTGCTTTGAAATTGGATGCAGGATAAGGAATATACCCTAATGACATTTGTAGGGACAGTGATGAAAGCACGTGTTGTGTGCGTCTGGATTATCAACTAAGTACGGAATTCTGTGTCTTGTTGTTCTGTGCAGGATAATTGGTGCAATTCTTTGTGGTAGACAATGTAGATTAACTATAATGTTTGCAAAAAGAAAGATGATAAAGAATGACTTCCCAGCTAACAGGGAACATTCTCAGAATGTTCTTTAAAAGTAATCAAAACATTTGTGCAGTAATGTTAGCAGAACATTTTTCTAACATTATATAGCAAACATTATTCTTTGGTAGTTAGTGGAACATTTAAAAAATGGTTTTAAACCATTTTAAACATTTCTAAAACTTTTAAAATAGTGTTTGATGTCTTTGTTGCTTAATAGAAATAATACGGAAACATTCTTATAACCTGAAATTATCAGCTGGTTAGTATTGTTGTCAAATTGGGTTATCAACATTATGACACATACCATCACATAACCATATCTGGGGGGATTATTGTTCACCATTCTGAACTGTATACTGTAAAAAACTTGATATTTCCCATAAGGATCTATTTCTACTTGATCTAACCCTTAGAAGTCACTAGAAATCAATTTAATTAATTTATATTCAGCCATATTAATTAATATTTTTCACTTGAATAAAACCAGTTCATTTAGATGTAATCACATGAAGCACATTTTTTAGTTACCTGGTGTTTTTCATTTTTACAGACAATCTTTGAAACCAGGTATCCATCTTCAAAAATCTGCATAATCACTGAAGTTGAGGAAAAACAGTAACCAGCAGCTTTACATCTCAAATACATATAGGCTATCCAGACATATGAAAACCTAAAGTGTCTTTAAAAATAAACTTAATTATGTGTGTTTTATATACATTAAAAGCTTGCATGCATACATATTACTGTACATTTGAATTAAAAGCTGCAAACATATTTTGACATTAGACATTTTTCTCTAATTTGCCTGTCTTTTATATAAAATTATAATAAAATCTTATTTTTATGTTAACATAATAACAGCACCTGTTAAACCTGGGCTTATCTTTCAGCTTTCTGCATTTCTAGCTTCTAAAATGATTTAAAATAAGACCAGTAAGGGAAACCAAGCCAATGAACACAGAGAGACATTATGACAGAGGCCACTAGCTGTCTTAGATTTGTGTTATCATTAAACGTAATCCATAGAAATTGAACCCATGACCTTGGCGTTGCTTTTGCAATGCTTAAGCGCTCAAGCTACAGGAACACGTTCCTAATGTCCTTAGCCAAAAATAACTGCTGCAGAACTCCAACAAATAATGTTTCCTGTCAGTCAGAACACAGAGATCACTCGACGTGTTTAATAACGGCGCTCCAGTAATTATCACCAAGAATAGTTTCTGGAGACGAGGTGTGAAATCATAGTGTAATTCTATAATTGCTCAACCCTCTTTGTGTTCCAGGACTTGCTGTGGTTGTACACTGAAAACAACAGAAAACAGCTCTGTGATGGGGTGTGCAGAGGTGCTCTCTCAAATGGAAAATACAGCACAAATGGAAGTTATGGAGCAAATGGAAGGAAATGAAACATACAAAACAGCATCATCTGAGCAGAGTAAAATGATGAACCATTTAAAGCAATACAAGCTGGGAAAAACAGCAAGGTTGTGAAACTAGGGGTGATCCGAGGATCCTCGGCACCAATGCCGCTGTTTTTTAAACACAATGCCGATACGCTCCTGTAGTTTCTGATGGGAAATAGCTGCATGTATCAGAGAGGATGGCTCACTCCCAAAGGTAGTGGGTGTGGATTGGGAAGGATTTGAGGAAATAAACCATGTATAGGATCCAAAGGCTGAGATTTGCTTTCCTAACGGGCCGTGCAGATTGCCATTACTCATGCCTGACAAGGTAAGTCTCTGATGTTACCATGCCAGCCTATTTTAGTGACATAAGCTGTTGTCACTATTGAAGCTGTTACCAGTGTGGCCTGAGTGATTAAAACAAGCCAATAAATGTTTGTCTTTTACTGCAGTGACCCCAAAGTCATCAATTTCATACAGCAATGTACAATATTAAGTAACTCAAGACATTTGCAGACACTAGTTCAATTCATACAATGAAAGCCAGAATCTTTTCGCCTTTTTGGAAAAAAGTTGAATATACTACAAACAGATTTTTGAATATACTAACAGTAGAATATACTAAAAACAATTTTTTCGAATCGTACAATTGTAAATAAAAATGTCACATCCAAACAACATCCACTATTATGTTTAGCTAATCATCTATGTTTTCCGCCACAATATCAGTGCATTTCGCTCTGTTTTTAGGCAAACTGAAAGGAGCTTGCTCACCCACTAAGTATAAATTAACCTTAACACTGAAATAGCTTTTAGTGTGGTATGTTCTAGAAAATTATATTCTTTTTCAGAGGATCTCTGTTCACGCAAGCACGTTCTTTAAACACGAACAATGAAGGTAAAATTATATACTGGAATCTCTGCTGAAGAAATAAAATCTCATTAGATGTTTTATTTTTACCTTTAGGGTAATATGCTCGTTTTGTGCCATCATGATGGAGTCGGGCCTTGCGTTCTTCTGCACCACTGCTCTGCCTCGGGCTGTGCTCTCCATGAAGGCGCTGATTGTCCCTCCGAGCCACCATCTGTTCCGATGCCATTCTGTCTCGCATAACCTTGGCACGCTCAGATTCGAGAGCAATGGCCTTTTCCAGCAGGGACAGGTTGCCTTTAGTCATGTCGAAAGCTTCATCTGAACGTTCAGAGGCCACCGACGTAGTGTCCTCATCCCCTTCCTGGGCGCAGCTAGAGGGGTAGCCCCTGGAAGCAGGGCTAAGTTGCTCCTCAAGTTTCATCAGGTTGACCATGTCGGAGTAGTTCCTCTCAAGGGGTCTTTGCTGGTCCAACTGGCAGCTGTCGTACCTGGGCATGTGATGCAATGGAGGCTGATGTTGATTCTGCTGATGTCCAGCCTGGTTCTGCATTTGGTGCTCCATCATGGGTTGCTCGGATGGTTGGGTCTCACTCAGTTTACGGGCCAGGTCGAAGCATTGGTTGCGCAGACACTCCAGGCTGCTGAGGCACACCTCCTCGTTCTCCTCTGTCTGACCCAGGCCGTTAGCATTGCCAGCCACACCAGTATCACCGGATGCAGTATCCGGGTATCCCTCGTCGGGCAACACCGCACCATGGCCCTGAGCCAGAAGCTTCAGGGAGTCCACTGTCTCGCGCACCACATCGCTATCAAGGTCAACGCTCAGCTCTCCTTTATGACCTCCATGTTCGCTCCCCTCATCTTCATCCTCTTCGTCATCCTCACCTGCACTGTTGGAGGAGTTGCTGTTCATCTCTGATTCAGTCATGGCCTGGTAGGCGGCATCCTCTGCAATCTTGCCGAGGTTCAGTAGAGATTTGGCCACCAGCTCATCGTAATTTTCATACTCCTCGTTGTTCATGCTGTTGTTATTGTTATTGTCCTTCTCAATGATTTGATTGGATTTTGATTGTCCACCACTAGAATAATTGTCCTCTGTAGAGAAAGAAAAAAAAAGATTATTGAAGGTATTCCTGGATCGCAAGTAAACACGAAAAATGTAAGGCATGTGAATTCATTTGGTTTCTGAACAGAATCAATTGTTAAAGCTGCAAACCGTAACTTTTTTGGGCTGAAAATAAGCAAAAATCAGTTATTGAGCAATGACAGGTCAGTATTCAAGTCTCCTTATTTACTATTCCCAATGGTAAGCTTATAATAATGATTTATAATTTGAGCTGTCGTGTCTGATTACTCAGAAAACATCATTTAACTTCATTTGACTTTTGTAATGAAAAGTATGTAAAGTAACCTGCAATTTTCAAACATGGTGGTAGATAGGCAAAGGTTACAGATTGCGGCTTTAAAAATTCCTTGAATATGTGGTGCACTAGGGCCACTCTATTTTGAAAGCAAGGAGCTTGTCTACCAATGCACCATGATAAATTCACAAATGAAATGTCAGGCCTCTCTGTAATCTGAAGCATCCTGAACACTATCATTATGAAAATGTAATGTCTCATGAACGATAGCACTGATGCAGCAAATCTAAGACAAATGTCATGCTATGGTTTCACGTACAGCTTGATGGCACAGGTAAAAAATCATTCAAACAATCAAATGCATTTAAAGGTGCAGTACATGATTTCTGAGAAACGCTACTGATATTTGAAATCGACACCCAAACTGTCCTCAAAATAATGAACACAGTACGCAACACAGGCAGCTGTCACATGCAAATCTTATTGCTGATTGGCTACGAGAACGTTATGGCGTTGTGGTAATTGGTCCAGTCCACTTTGTTTTTTCTCCTATTTACACAGCCTTGGCTGTGTGCCAACACATTTTTTTCAACACACACACAGAACAGACATCTAGCAAATATTTACAAAATTGTTTGTTTTGTGAATAGTTTATCGACATTTCACAGAAATAACTTATTGCACATTTAAGTACAATAGTAGCTGTTGTTGAATATAAATAAATATGCTACAGATATGGGAAAACAATACACGACACAAGAATAGCCAGACAGCTTTTTTTTTTACGTTTCACAAGACATATGTTCCATCATGTTTCATAACATGCAGACAGCACAAGCTGCTCAGGATATCTCTCAACTGTAAGAGATTTCAGCGTTGCTAGTATTTGGGACAGAGGCGGATGAGGCTGCTGGGATAAGCAGAGGATGAGGTGCTCTGTTTCTGGAGCCAGAAATATCCTCAGGAGGAGCCCATTTCCACCGGGGAAGGGTTGGGGGGGCTGAGCGTATTTGACACCTCCTGGAACGGCAGCGTGCATGTGTGGAGGGGGCCAAAGTTAATAACTCAGAGAGCCTCTTCTCTCCATTACTCTGGAAGCGCTGTCACAAGCGATTGAGGACACCAGAGAATGGGGGTGAGGCGCATACTAAGCAAGCAGTCACATCTGCTTTCGCTCAGATTCGTAAGGGGAGCCGGATTGTTCCTTGCTGTAAAATCCACATTAATTAGAACGCTGAGGGCTGACCATTCTCTGTAGGGATGTGTGCAGATTCCATTGATTCGGCAAACACATACATGACTTGAAACTATAATGGGCCATTTAAGCAATAAAATAATATGTAATAATAGTGACTTTAATGACTGCATATTCCATTCTTGAACTGGATTTCAATTATATTGTTGACCTACAATAAGCCGCCCTTGATTCATTTTATATAAATCATTCTATGTGTCACAGCAGCTAAACGTCTTTTTGTTCATAACATTCTGTTGACCTCTCTCTTTGAAAATCCATTTCTATGTAGATGCCATACAAACATTACATTTCAACATTTCGAGGGCAGATCAAGTGCCCAGACTGCTCTTACGCAACCAATTGGATATCATCCCTTACCTTGCTGATGACTCTGATTTTCATAGTACTCCTCTTCCTCATGCTCATCTTCATCTTCCTCTTCTTCCTGCTCCTCATCATCCCCATCCTCCTCCACCACCTCTTCATCCTCTTCTACCTCTTCCTCCATCTGCTCCACCTCTTCTCGTTCCACTTCACCATCCTCGTCTCCTTCTTCTTCCTCATCCTCCTCTTCCTCTCCTGGTTCCTCGTTGTCATCCGAGCACTCCTCTTCATCATCATCCCCCTCCTCCTCCCCTTCCTCTTCTTCCACTTCCTCTATTTCTTCCTGTTCCTTCTCTTCTCCTTCCTCCATGGCCTCTGGCTCATAGCTTTCGTACATGGAGGGCTCTCCATCGGTCATAGTTAGAAATGGACGCCGTTTGGAAGCTGGCTCTTGTGGAGGTTTCTCCTGGGTTTTCCTTTTCTTAGCCAAGGGGCATCCATAAACACTGGAAAAATATACAAAGGAAAACAAAAACCCAGAGAATTACACACAACAGTTCTGAAAAATTACCTTGAATGTCTGAGGGGTGTCTGAGCCAAAGCTCAGCCCTCAGAGATAAGAAGTATTAGAATTGTTTAAGACATAACAAAGCATTAATAACCACTGGCACATTTATTCATGTAAATGTGTGCTGCTTGAACTCTAGTCCCATAAGACAGTGCTATTCCTAAACAGCCCAAGCTCATTTATGAGACTCATCTTCCAAAATATAAACAAGGCAAAGCTCATTCCAGCCCTAGCCCTCAATTACACAAATCCCATAATAATCATTAGCTGTTGAGAAATTCCACTTTAATTGCACCAAAACAGCATGTGAAATCATAAGCAGTTTGAATGTGGCATCCATTGAATCAATTATTCAATTTTCATACAAAAAGGTTTATTTGTTGCTTTGCAAAAATGTTGATGCTCTGGTGTGGAAAGGTTTGACCTCCGGCTAAGGTACATTTTGAAAAGAATACATTCCACTTAATTGGGCACTAAAACTTTTGCCTAATGTAATGATGTGATGATCTTAGATAACGTGAAATGTGTGAGAAAACCAGAGAAGTGTTGTAAACATGGTAATCCTGATGATAACCTAGCTCCTGGGTACAATTATGACTGAATTACTGAAAAAAATCAAACGGTCTATGTCCTGTACAATGCTTTCTGGAAATACATTAAAACAATAACTTAGATTGTTTGATATTACAAGCATAAAAACACGAACAGGGCCTTCTTCAAAGTATATTTCTGATGCCTGATTAATTATTTTATTCGCTTAAACTTTTCCTCAAGCTTCCTTTAAGCCACAACCTCAAACCTTCGTCTTAGATTGCAAACGGGAGATTTACAGCATAGCATGCCTTTGTATAAATAAACTGGGTTGCCTGGAATAGGGAAAAAACATGCCATCACACACGCATTTTGAATGACAAAAGGACATTAAAATCCTGGTGGAAAAACTAACGTGAGCTGGGTTTTTATAACCTGTTCTAACAGCTCCCAAGCTTGGTCAGGGCTCATTGAACTGTGAAACTTTCTAGATTTAGATCCCTTTTGCTGACAGTTATCCTTCTTATCCGCGGATACGGCCTTAACACGCACAAATACGCACCAGTGGAACTGGGTTTAGGACCACATGTGATACACAGCTGTGTGGCTAAAATATAATTGCCGAATGGCCTGAATCATGTTGCGTGAAAACTCTTGGATAAACCAAAGTTAAACTACAGTATATCGGACAAAAACATTTCATTTCACATCGACAGCCTTATTACTCGGTGCTGTAAGTGGGCGGAGCCATTCTTACCCACCTTTCTAAATTCAACCCCTTGCAAACTTCTGAATGGATGTAAAGATCACACGAAAGTCGCATAAAATGGGTGTGATTGGATTGTATGATGGATTCATACAGACAAAACTGCATATCTCATAATGCATTTTAGTCTGCATTAGGAGATAAGGCACCGTCATTATTTTACTGGGTATTGCAATTGGGTAGCAGGGTATTAAATGGGCATGTTTGGTTTTATCCACATGCAGGAATTCTTACTAATTGCTTCATGTGTTTAGGTTTCTACAGTTACTGTAAATAATATTTAGATGATGACTGGAACTGGATCAGCCACCAAAATGGCCACATTCACACAGCACATAGGTGCTGAATAAGTTATTAAACCACATCTGTACATCACAACCCTATTTTCTGCAGCTATGGGCATGTAAATGGTGGCACACTGGACAAGCATTCGTCATTGCAGACGTCTAGGAGCTTATCAATCGCTTTTTTCCCAAAGCGACAATGAAAACAAAACAATGAAGCAATTCATCCTAATAAGTCACGTTCCCCGTTTTCTGACTAATTATTGAATTATATTGTGAAGTATTGACAGAAAAGAGATGTTCATCCGAAGGTTTTGAAAGCCACTTTGAGGTCATTAAGATTTGACGTCGGAAACTTTTGTGAAACCAATTGTGACGTAATTTCGAGGAGCATCGAGCGTCGCCATCTTTGTTGTTTTCTTCCGTCACGGTGGTTACAGGTGTTGTTCACGTTAATGGCGGAAACGGAAAGAGGTTTCAGGAAGATAAACGTAGATGTAGATGTAGACAAATGTTATGTTAGAAAATGTTCTCACTGTTCACGAATATAGTATGGTGTGTAGCTATATATATATATATATATATATATATTTAAGAAAGCAAGAATGCATCTGTTTGTCAGTGCATCAACAACTGGTGTACATTTTGTGGTGTGATTTCACTGAATAAGTGTGAAAGCGAATTGGAAGTTGAGTGCTTACTGCAACGACGATTAAATACTTCCAGCGTCGACATTGACGCTCAGTATAACACACACACATGCACACTGAAAACGAGATCAAAATGTGTGCTCAACAGTTACTCTGTATCAAATACGTACTCGCCTCAAGCTATTTTTCCCCTTTTGAAAGAAGAAAGGCTTTTAAACTGTTGGAGAAAAAATGCCCATGGCAAAAACTGGCAGGGACTGGCATGTGCCCACAGTAAACGATGCCTATTATGACCAGAACTGCAATTACAAAAGAAAATGACAAAGATTCAAAGATTTTAATACGCTCTTCAAAGAAGAAATGTGCATTCGTGATCATTTACAGTACTGACAACTGCCATAAGAAGGATATTTTGGCAACTGTTTCCTAAAATAGCAATGGAATCACCTTAACTCAATAATGCATCGGTTTAATGGCGTGAGGTGCCTATTTTCCTCTTTATTGTTTTATTTGTTTAAAGCAGGTGCTGGTTATAGCTCTATGTGCTGTGTGTTGTGCGGGCAGGCAGCCAGCATCGTCTGTGTGGGTGAGAGCGCTTGCGAACGACTCGGAATGACCTTGGACACCTTCGCGTTTCCCACTGGCAGGCCACGCCAATTAAAATTCCACAGGTAATTAAACCACATTTGAATACGGGAGCGGTGGAGGCAGGCTTTGAGTGGGACTAAGGTAATTACGGCCGAGAGAGAGAGACAGAGAGAGAGAGAGAGATTTGTGAGCCTTTTAGAACAGCCGAGAGAAATAATGACTTCAGTCAGACATCTCCTGGTAGACAAATCCTCTGACGAACTTAACTAATACCAGAAATGGACATAATATTAGCCTGGGTCTGTTTGATCATTTCCACGGCAACCATCATAATAATGTTGTAAATATTGCCCTCTTAGTGGTGGAATGATGACTGAGAATGTGTTTTGCGTCTGTTTTGGAAATGACAAGATTATTTTTAATTAAACATCTTCAAATAGCCATTCTGTTACAATGAGAGACCTCCGATCAGGCAACAGAAATGTTTCCTCTTTAGTTTTAATTGTCCGGAATACCATGGGCATGTTCAAGCTGTAGTCTATTGTTGATTCTTGCTGCCTTGGCACCAGGTACATTCTTACAGAGTGGAACACTATAGGGCCACGGAGGCATATTCAGAAGCTACAGCTGGCTGTTCATGTTAGAGTTGCCATAGGAGCACACGGCTCCTCTGTGCTCCTACACTGCAGCATCCACAGGCATGCGTGGCAAGGCGCTGTCACCATGGTGATCTCCCCCTCAGGAGTGGGATTTGCCATTTGAGCAGACAGACAGAGCGAGAGAGAGAGAGCGAGCGAGAAAGAGAGAGAGATATCACTGATTCTGAGCCTGACAGACATCTCCCCTCTACCCTCCCCTCATTCTGCGCCCTCCCAAAAAGCAGAACAAAGGAGGTGCTGGTGTTGTGCATTCTGCAGGGCTCTGTCTGTCTCTGCAGCTCACTGCTCTTCTCTGTCACTGCGGAGCCCGGTCCCCCTCTGCCTCAAAACACAGTATACAATCTCACCACCGCACGCACACACAGCAAGGCTGTCTGTGGCGATTATGTCCTTGGCGATTCAATTTACCGCATAGACTTGTGAAGTTTGACCCTGGAAGAGGGTTTTAAATCTCAGCAGGGTGTTTGGAGGCATGAGATACGACAGTCATTCATGCAGGTTCGGATCTCCGTGAGATATCGAATGACTGAACGTGACACAGGGACTGAGTGGAAGCTCTGTGCTGGTTGATGCTTTAAACTGGAGGTTTGTGGTCTCCAGGATTCATCCAATGGGAATAGCAGCCTTCTAATTATCCAGCGGTATTCCATGGCAAAAGATGCATTACATGGGTTGAGATCACACAGACACATGGATACATAATCCACTGAAAACTTGTATAGGGTTTAATGCTTAGAGCGTCTGACTGCAGTATAGCAAAGACGAGAACATCTCGTTCAGCCTCACAGTTGAATTAACAGTTTGGGTGTATTACATACAGCTTACAGATAACAAACAAGCCCTTAGCGTTCATAGCAAAGATAATTTAAATTGACTTGATGAGCGAAGACGAAGCCAAAAGACTGCATAGACTGCAGACCGAAGACCCACCAAAAACTGAGAGTGAGAAAAGGACAAAACTGCATGTGCCGCCCACACAGTCCAGAACCCATCTGTTTGCATGCTGATGGTGAGTTACCGGTGCACAAATATGATTTCTCCCTGCTACATAGAATTAAAGTGTGCGGTAAATTATGGCCTACAGCTGTAAAGTGCCGTCCACACGCATACTTCATGCTAAATATCAGTAAACTCTTAAGACAGTAGAATACATCAGCAGGTTTGTTGCAACAATGGAACGTCAGTGATCGTAGTTCCATTGACTTCCATTTAGCCCAAAACACACAGATGTCAATAAAAGTACAAATAGCATATTAGACGTCAGTGGCTTCTAAGTAACCGATGAGCAGACCCATATTTTCTGACCTTCGAAAAACTGTTTACTGCACATTTTGAAAATGGCTTTAATAATGCTAAAATAGAAATGCGGTCAGTCAGCCCCAACTCTTCTGCTTCTGATAGTTTATTTAATGAATGGGGATGAACGTCATTTTTATGAATGGCATTTTGTGGCCAACCAAACAGATGTTCGAGAGCGAAGACGAATGGCATAACTCATTAATTTAATTAATTTTTTTGCAGGAAGAAAACTCACTAAAATATACATTTTTTTATAGTCATTCATGCTGTTTCACAATAAAAAACAATGCGTCTGAGTTTAAAGAAATATACTATTAGGCCCTGGCTAATATTCCACTGTGGTTTTATCTGTCCTGGCCTCTGATTCAAACCGTATACTTTAATAGCCAAATAACTTCTCTTCCTCTCACCTCATTACTAACAAAGAATGAGCTCACTTGTCAGGCCAAGGTCTGCGGAACTCAAAGGATTATGCTCATTATTGAAAATATACGCTTGTTCATTTGCATTTATAAATTGCAATGGATGTTAATTTTCATGGTCTCTGCCACAAGCTTTGGTAAAATTAACTTTTTCCTCCTTTGGCAATGTTTTGGTCTTTCCACACCTGACCTGTTCTCCTACAAAATACATGGAATTCAGCATCTGCATTGTCTCATTGTTTTTTTGGGAGAAAATACAATGGTATTTTCCATTTCCATGGAATGAAAGAGTCTGGCATTAAATCTGTGCACTGTGGCTATCACAATAGAGGAGAGGCCAGACGTGTGTAGAGCAGAGAGAGGTGCTATATTGAGAAAAAAGAGAGAGAGAGAGAGAGAGAGGGAGAGAGTATACGACTACACCATTCTCTGGCCCCTGCCACCAGCTCTTGGCTCAGTTCCCATTCTTTTAGTGAGTGTTACCTGTCAAACCCTGAATTATACAGCCCTGGGCTTCAGCCTACGTGAGTCATCCATCAGAGAGGGAGGAGGAAAGGGGAAGCTGGATGGAGGAGAAGAGGGGAATGAGAGAACGATGGAGAAAGAGCCGCAGAAGTGGTAAGGGAAAGGTAGAGGAACAAAGAGCTAGGATGTGGGGAAGAGAAAGAGGAGGAGGAGCTGGGAGAGAAATAGAAAATAGGAAAGTGGAACGAGGGAGACACAGATGGAGAGGAGGAGGAGAGAAAGAGAGGGTACTAAACATGATCAGCATAATGCAATTACTAAAGCCTGTTAAAATCAGAGCAGTCTCACCTGTATTGACACATCCTCTTATTTAAAGGCTCAGTGTTTGCTCAGATGGCTACATTAAAATGGAGCATGAGCAGACTGTGTGTTTTCAGGTAGAGTAAGCATTACAGAGAGTGTAAAGGTGGGTATTTTTAGATGAGAAGAAAATGGCACATTAAAGGATATCTCGCTTCACACATGTTCTTTCTAATATTTTAGACACAGAGGATGCACAGCAGGCTGGCATGAGCGCAGCTGCATTTGCCCATTGTTGTGTGTATGCTTCCTTTGTTATTTAAAGGTGATGTGCATTTTTTTAATGTTAAAACACAACTATAAGTAAGACATTTGTGATTTTGATCAGATTTATCTAATTTTCCTAACATTTAAACATTCCTGTGGCATATTAAAAAAATACTCTGTTTGTTTGAGCATGCCAGCTAACTCAACAAAACAACATTGGCTCAACCAATGATATTGAGATTGGCATGGGATTATCTGATGGTCTGACCAATGGCAGATGGTAGGAATTTTCATGAAACCTGGTTAAAATCCAGTCATTATTTTTGCAACTTGACAATAGAAAAATAAAGTGATGTTTATTAATTACATCAGTTAGCAGTGTGTTATATCATTGTTAAGGTTAGAGTTACATATGTTTTAATGTAAACACAATAAATAAATAATATGTTAATTACTTCTCATAATTAGCATCTGTATGTGTGGATATACACACTATATATACTTCTAAGTATACTGGATGTTTTTATGGGCCAGTGGAATAATGTCACACCATATGGTTGTTAAACTGTTTATTAAGTCAGTTCAGTCTATAATGTGAAAGCTCACCAGAGGGGTGCACACTGAGAAGATGAAACTGGACTCACCTGAGTGAGAAAGTCTGATGTATACAGTTTTCAATAATGTGTTGCCGTAAAGGCCCATTTCAATAAATATATGCCCAACGTATACATTACATCAGTTCACAACCCCATCAGAACAGCTATACGTTAGGGGTGTGAACCTCTGCCGTGATATATACCCAATCTTTGCCGCAGGAGACAAACGCTGTTATTGTTTTGTCATCATTACTTTTTAATGGAGTGGTAAAGGGTGGCAGATGCTGCATAGCCTGTACAGGTAACGCAGTGTCCTCATTATAACCCTGCCGTTCCCACAATGCCCCCTAAATGTTAGTGCGCTCTGAAAGCACAGTTGGAGAATCGCTCGCTCCCCATCCTCTCATTTTGGGGTAATTCATCACTCTCTCGCCCTTTCTTTGCCTTTTCACAGAGAGGTCTGTTGGAGGTACCATTTGTCTGTAGCAGAAATGCAATTCTGGTTGGTGGTTCAAAGGCTCGGCTGATGGGGTGACACAGCAGACATATCCATCAATCTTTTCTGTTCTGCTTCTCTTGTTTTGTATCTTTCTTCGGAGGTACAGTAAACAGCATCAAGAGGAGAGGCATGTCGTAAGTGGAGCAGGCTATAAGAGTGCCTCTGACAACAGTTGTCAAATCAGAGACTATTTCTTTAGTAGAAATGCGAAGAAATTGGTGTCAGTGTAGCAAAACCTCTAATATATTTAAAAGACCCGTCTCTTTAGAAAATACATTTAAAACACACTTCTCTTTAGAAAATAAGCCTCAACTTATCTCAGTGTTAAAGTATAAACATTCATTATCTTAGGTTGCCTGCAAGTCGGAACGGTGCCATTTGTATTCCTTTAACAATTTGTCCTCAGAAAGGCTTTTTTGTTAAAAAAAGAAACAAACAGCACACTCTTGCTAAGGCATTTGACAAGCTGATTACAATATTAATGATACCATACTCATCATCAGATAGCGTCCACACATTCCGGATGTATGCTATGGAGAGTTAGCTGTCCGAGTGTAGCCGATATTCTGGTGTACCAACAGTATTATCATTCATTTTGAGGTCAAAATAGCTATTTCCAAAGGGGTAAAGTTTGCTGTTTGTTTGCAAGCTAACAGGCCGCTGGAGAAATTTTAGAGTAAACAGAATATGCCCAGCTAACAATTTTATTGCTCATTTATAAGAATGTTCCACTAATTAACTTAAGAATAATATTTATTATATATAAAGATTTATATTGTTAAAAATGTTCTACTAACATTACTGCAAGAACTTTTTGATGACTTTAAGAACTTTTATAGAGAACTTTAGTAAATATTCTGAGAGTGTTCACTGATAGCTGGGATGCTAATGCTGCGGGACAGGCTACTGCTAAGAATTGCTGGATAACCGAGCTCTTGGTACAAGTAAACAGGCTTCTTTAGATCACCTATTCTAGCAGAAATTTGATGCAACAATCCAAAAAACAGTCACACCAAGTTAAAACGCTTCATTTTGGTTAGCGTTAGCTCTGGTTCATTGTAGTTTCACATCATTTAACTGCAGTTTTATAACTTGTGGCTGGTAAAAGGATGCATGAAGTAGGAAAGAAGGCCTAATCCAAATTCAATTTTATGTAATTTAGGAATCTTGGGCTTTTTTCGTTAAGTGGGTAAGTAGTTTTCGGTTCTGTGATAGTAGACGTTTAGCAAGGCTAGCAATAAAAGGACTTCCAGATGGTTGGGCAGAGTTTTCATTTCTGCTCAGTGTATGAGGGAGACATGAGAGGTCAATTCTTACCTCCTGTGTCTGGCGTATTTGCCACTCACATGTCCACTACCATCACACCCTGGTGTGGGACAGCTGCAGACAAGAGGAATAATTAATACAAGGCTGACGTCACACAGACGTAGGCACGCATGCAAACAGACACGCAAATAGACACGTACATACACCCTTTCTTGCTGACTGTGTTTGAACCATGGCACATCAGCCTCCATTACAGATTTAGAGAGCTCCCAGCATCCTTCAGGCCTATGACTCACCAGGCTCCATATTTCATATTTCATATTGCATATCGTTCTCTCTGGCTCCTCCATGTAGGTCCTCAGCCAGTTAAAAGCCACGTGGAAAAGCATTCAAGTTTAGAAGTTCTGCACTGCTCCAACACAGGGTTATTCAGTACTCTGATGTCATTTTAAACTGGTATGATGTTGTTTCTTCTCTCATTATTTTGGTTACAACTAGAGATGCTTGAGATCCAATGATGTTTGATGTCACTGATGTTTTCCTGACGTTTCCATTAAGTAACATAAATGTTAAAACTTTATTTTGAATGTGCTAGGAAGATTCAAAAGTCCATTACTGCTTGGTTAAAGGAACATTATTCAAACTCTGTAATGTTTTTAAAACCTTTCACTAACAACTTAAGAATAATGTTTTGATAAATATTATATATAACATTAAAAACTAAAATTACTGCAAGAATGTATTTGATAATGTTGAGAGAACTTCTAGAGAACCTTAGCCAACGTTGTGGGAACATTCCCTGTTAGCTGGGCAGATTTGGTTCAGGAGCGGCAGTGAAGATGAGCATTTACAGTGAATAATTTCAGGCTTATTGAATTGCTTCAGAAGACTGAATATGGAGCATGAGTCATATATGGGCTACTTTCATATTGCTTTTGTAGAGCTTTTGTGTCCTTTTGGAGATCAACTGTCTGTGGTCACTGTGAACCTATTAACTATAAGTTGTTGTTTTGAGAAATCTAAAAAGGAAAGCGGCTTCAAAAATTATTTTTGTGTTGCACAGGAGAAAATAACATCATACACGTTTGGAATGACACGAGGGTGAGAATTTTCCGTTTTTGGTGAATCATTTCGTTCTTGATTGTCAATAGTATTTTTATAGTCCTGTTCTACATATTGAATTCGGAGTCAGCAGTGTGCGTTTTAAACATGAAGCTATTTTAAGGTTAAAATCTGGTTTCACAAAAAAGGAAGAAATTGAGTAGGAACATGTCTAGCCTAGCTTAAGAATCGCATCTCCCTGATGATGTTGGCTGGGGATCTGTGTCTGATCAAGCTAGTGACCCATCAGTGAGTGTAACTGGTGTTAAAGATGCCTGCAGCTACAGGCCTGGGCCTGCTGATAAAGCAGATTGCCCTGATGATTGGGAAGGAGAGAGAGAAAGAGTCACGGAAAATAGAGGGAATCTAACTGATCTGTTCAGTCTGATACCATGATAAAGACAACACGGCAGAGAGCTGCTTCTGGAAAGCCTGGTCATACCACACCCCCACAGTCACACTGCCCAGCATCCATGCCACTGTCATCGTAATTGGCCACATAGCCACACAATATAAAACAATATGAAATGAACCTTTTATTTGCAACAACAGCGTGTGTGTTAAACCGTTCCTAATGAGAAAAATACTGCCATTTATGAGGCTTGTAAATTGCGCTTAAGGGAAACATATGCAGGGGAAAAAGTACAGGGAACGGATGAGTAAAACGGCTTGCCACACTGAAAAAAAACAGACCGTTCACTCTCATCCTGATGCATGATTTCATTAGGAGCGCAGGGATATTTACTAATACTAATTGGAAGAATCATATGTTCTCACTGAAGGCAATTACACTGAAAGCCTATTAATAGGCAGAGTCTGTAGAACTTGCCATATTGGATAAATCACGTAGAATAATATCAGTTATAACAAAATTATCCACCTCAAATGGAAATGTATATTGCATCATACACCTTTTTGTTTTAAAGAAACTGAAAGGTGAGATTGTATCTGTGACCGAACCATTCAAGCAAGTACAGTTTATATTATTTTTTTTTACTGTAGGTTATTTATTATCTCTCTTGGTTTATATGTGCATGGTAATATCTACAAGTTTGAAGGTCTGTATGTCTGTTAAGTTTGTATGTCTGACTTTTGTAAAAGGTAACTAGGTAACCAATCAGTTAGACATACAAATAATCTTAAAGAACTCATTTTAAAGTCAGTTCTAAGTCTTTCTCAAAACACTTTCCTGGTGTTACTTTGAACACAGAAAAAATGTTTGTCTTCATTTACATTCATGATTTTGGCAGAAGCTTTTACTCAAGTCACTTACAGTGCAACTTATACATTTTTATCAGTATGTGTGTTCTCTGGGAATCGAACCCACAACTTTTGTGCTGCTAATGCAATGCTCTACCATTGTGCTACAGGAACACTGTATAATTGTCAAAATGGAAAAACTTGCTCCACCTTTAAAATGACAAAATCTTTTTTGGCCGTTGTCACCAAAACCTCTTTTTTTAACCCTTCGTCTCCAGCCGTCTGTTATAAAGTGTGACTGTTTATGATTCATTTAATTCCCACTGGATAAAAAGAAGTCTCGCCTTCTATTTTTTGACTGAAAATTCCTGTTTCCACTCAAAAATACTTTACATTACAAAATCAAAATTGGTTGTGAAACATTTTTTGTTGACTTTAGAAGTGAATTATTCCTGCACTTTTTGCAGACTTACCTGAACAGTTCCTGTGCGGCCTCCACGGCAACTGAAATAAATGAAAATGAGAACAATTAAGCAATTGAACAGCTACATCAAACACCGGAATCATATTAAAATGAGCAGACTGATTCACCTGACTCGTAAGATTCTTGCTTCACCTATCCAATCAATAGTCTACGTCTATCACTACTGACGTCAATGAAAATTTGCGAAAGGCAAAAAAAAGTCTCAATTATGGGATGAAAGTGGGGAAAATGGATTTGACCGTAGGCTGAGACTGCAGCTAAAACCATGTGAGTGCGCAATACCTCGCACACCTTTAGATCGTGTTCGGTGACGTTTCTCAGCCGCATCCACCTCCATCTGGGAAAAGAATGAGCAATTAGTCTGACCTCTGGTCTACTATCTAAGCTACTGTAAAAGCTACTGTAAAAGGGCAATGATGTCTGCAGCATGAATAGTTTGAATAGAATATGTTTATTATAAAAACTACTGGCTGGAAAACTGTAGACGATGGTACACATTAATCAGGTGGTACATCACAACCATAACACATCACTAGCTCATATTGTGTGCTACACAGGGCTACAATGAGTTCTGCAGTTTATATCTCATTGTCTTTATGTGTTCAGGAAACAAAGAAGCACCAAGCTTACAAAATTAAAAAATATGATACAATATAAAATTAAGTCAGTCAGTTGATGTTTTTTTTAATTATTAAATTAATTTTGATATGCTAATTAATTAAATAGCATATATCAATATTTGTTAAGAAAGCCCACGAATAAGGATATTTCAAAAACGTTATATTATTGTGACAGATTTTTTATTTTTTATAAGTATTACAAGAAATAGCTTAAGAAGTCAATATAGTGTTTGGTTTATTTTTATTTTATTGCACATAAGCCTGTAAGTAGCCTACAGTCCACAGCTTCAGTATCATTTTGCCTTCTGTTTGCTTTTTCAGCCACAATCTGGATGTAAGAAAATTACAATTAGGTCATTTGAATTGCAAATCTGATTGGTCGGTTTAGTACTGAAAAGAGCTTTTATGCTCTCAGCCTCCTCTGGCATTTTACAGTGAAGAACAAACTTTTTACAAACTTCCCTGGGTTCAAAAAAATCGTTTTACATTATATACATCTGATATATATACAAACATCTTAGGCACATTTGTAGGTGAATGCATTAACTTTCTTTTTAAATGTTTATTTAAGGAGACTTCCCTTGTGTCCTCTGACGGACCTCGACAGGTAATTACAGTAATTAAGTTTGCAGTCATGTTGACAATTAATTGTACTAGTATTAGTGCATTAAATTGACAGCCGCAATAACAATTCAATCGTACGGACCGAACAAATCACATAAAGCAGATTACCTGAGATTCACTGGTTGATGGTGGGACAGGTGTGTTTTCGGAAGAGCTCCTCGTGTGTGGTGTGATTAAGCAGAATCTTCCGCAGCGTGTCCCTCAAAACTGTTCCTCAAAACTCATTTTCTGTAAGGAAAGAAAGGTTGTTCGCCGTCATTTGTCATAAATTGTAGTTACATTAAACCTGCAGACTGACGCACAATGCGCTTATTCTGACAGACGTACAGATGTCTAAAGCTATTGCGTGCCTCCATTATCACAGTGTCAGAGCATGAAAAAAACAAATAACTGTCATTACTCATTTATTTAAAAATATAATAAGTGACAGGAGCAGCTTTTAAGGTTTGGAAACGTTCCGTTCATAAGGAATAAAGTCAGCCATTTTTTAGAGATTTGTGAGAGAATCATGAAGGTCTTCATGCCTTTAGAGGGAATGTTATAAAAAGCTGAATCACTGGGGAGTTTTTTTGAACCCTGTAAAATAATAAAGTGAAGGCACTTGATCCTTTTGACAAGTTTAGCTTTTATTAAGCGCTCAGAGTTCTAGTTAATATATTGTCATATTTGCTTCATGAATGTGTAACAGGTCATATAGAATACTCAAGAAATTATGTCTTCGTTCAGATACACACACACACAAGCAAACATATTGAGATCTTCACTCCCCACTCTGTCAACAAGCTAACACTTCTTTCTCATGCTCCTTGCAAATCCTGTTACTGTGTGTGTTGCTGGTGTACTTGCACATTTGTGTGTGTGTGAGGAACAGATACAGATCTATGTGTGCGTGGATGTATATTTCAGAACCAAGGCCAGCGACACAAAGGGTGCTCTCCAAACACTGAAGATGTGCACTGAAAGTCTTTCAATGACAGAAATACAGATTTGACCAAATTTCCTTAAAAAGACATCTCTTTGTAACACCTTCTCATGTTTGCTTCACACGCAAATGCTCATGTTGCCCCTCTTTCCGTTGATAGATCGCTCTATCGCTCACACTGGGACAATATGGGAAGCTCTCATCCGAACTTCACTTGGTCAAATCAAAGCATATGAGCTCCAGCTGTCCCCCAGTGGCAGCGAGCTGGCCCAGCTTGCTTGTAATTGGGGAAAACACTATTTAGTATTCATGCCCAACACCCTTCTGTCTCACATAAAGTGGGACATACTGCTTCAAAATCTAATTCTCTCTCTCTTCCTCTCTCTCTCTCTCTCTCTCTCTCTCTTTCTCCCTCATTCTCTCATTTCAGTGGAGATGTACTGGCTCTTTTAGAGAGACTCTGCAATCGCATCTGAAAGGCAGTTTCCCCATGTGAATCCTGCATACCCGTGGACTCATCAACACCAAACAACAGATTCAAGTTCACCACAGCTTACCAAGGTTCCAGAGGTTTATTTTTTGTGTATTTAATTTACTTTTTTTGTGATTTCGCCTCATATATTTAGTAGTAACAATTAATAAGATGCTAATTCAATTTTAGGAAGACAGCCCAGCCAGTGTGGAAGAGAGATTATCAGATCACGGCCATTCTGGATCAGGATAGTGTTCAAATGGCTGTGTATGAAGATAGCATCTCCACCATCCACCATCAGGCCAAATCTTCCCTCTTCCAGCACTCGCTTCCCAACCCCCCAAAAAGCCTCACGCAGGCATTCGTCTGGCAGGGCTGTTGTCACATCCCATTCATCTAAAAACTGCTCCAGCTGCACAGCTCCACTGTGAGCCTCTCCGCCCCCACAAAAGAGTGTGTATGCATGTCTGTGTGATTGTGCATCACGCCCAGTCATCAGGAACAGAGTGACCCAGTCAGAAAGACATGACCCTACAACCCTCCAGGCTCGCCATGCAATCGGTGCAGCTAATTTCCCCTCTGTCCACCCTAATCACCCTACTGGACAGCCCAAAAAAACGGAATCATATTTATTGGCGATTTGTGACACATGTTCGTCTATGTTGCGTCAGCGTACTAGTGTCAGTGGCCTTGAGATTGCTGTGGATTTATGTGGTGTGACTGGTCAGATTTGCTTGGCTGGTTGCTGCCCGGCCTCAATTCAGATGGCATCATGTCTACAAGAGCCCTGAAACAATCACGTCATGAGACATTATTCATTTCACATTCTCTCGCATAAAAAAAAAAACGAGGGCTGAGCCGCCACAGCGGTGTTGTGTTTTTGCGACACCCGAGGTCGTCTGTCTGCTGGGCTGCACAATACCGTGGTAAATTCAGTCGAGAGCTTGCAAGAGTCTAGACTTCTGCTCTACCTTATCAGTTGGCGTGACTCACTCAGCATGATTGCAACGGTAATGCAAATTTGTCTGCACGCGTGTGTGTGTGCATGTAATGCAGATGCCTGCATAGAGTCTAGCCAGAATTCCAATCACCGCACAGAGCAGAGAGTGTGGGCTGCTCGCATTTTCCAGTCCTCATTTAGAATCCGAGCACACACACACACTAGAGCTCTTCATTATTAGCTACATGACTAGCCATGAAGCCATAGGTTAGAAGCAGAATGCAAGGAAGAAAAAAAACTAGAGCCGTCTAAACCACAACTAAATCAGTGGTCTGTAATGGAAGGTACTATATTTTGAGCATAACGCTTTCTTGAAAACATACGCTGGCATGTTTCCCATCTCTGAGATGGCACCAGAGCTCTGAGGACATTTCTTGTAAGTTTCCTAATTTACGTACTAATGGAAACGGTCTTGATCTGCCAGATGCAGCTAATCTACAAATGGCTCTGTGTGGAGGGCTCTCAGAACTCAGTCTGACTCAACCCATATAGCACACGGCATAGACGCAATCCACGAAGATGCTCTGCACTAAACAATGAAACAAACCTCTCTTCCACCCCGATGCGCTCTATCGCATCATCATCAAAGGTAAGGCTGGAGAACAATGCCTCCCTCTCCATCTCTTTACCTCTCTCACTCTCTCTCCTGGGGCCTCATTCTATTCCATCAGGCAGAGAAGAGCTTTAATTGCCCCTGCCATTCTCAAGGCTTGCTTATGGAGAGAGAAACCCGTGCCATCAGGTCTTAATGATGCCTGGCAACCGCGTGGGATCCAACCAACACGTCGTCAATGGCAACGGAGGCGCCAGAAGTCCTCTCTCCCAGCAACGGGAAAGGCTGAAGGCTTCCTGAGACTTCACGTCCTCAGAGAGAGAGGAGCAGTTCAGCGGAAAATAGCTTTTGGCCCCTCATTCGACAACCTAGGTTGGTGCCAGGCCCGGAGGAGACACAGGCACCCAGACTGCCAAAAATGTCTGACAGGAAGAAATCACATTACCCATCAGATTGCACCAGCAGTGACTAGATGAGAGCAATTAATGGCCTTCCTATATGTGTATTTTCTTGTGTTCCATTTACAGTTTTTTTTACAGTAACAGTTTCATTAGGACGTATGGAAAACACTCATTATCTTCTATGGACTCAAAGACCCTGCAAATTCATTTGACGATTACAATGTTTGCTCGTTCCCTTTCCTTTGTTGAAGTATTTCCTGTTACAACAGGACATTTGGGCGGGACATATCATTTTTTTTTAAATAGCCAATAGTTACATCACAGTTGTGAACAATGATTTGCTACTTGCAATTGGGTTGAAAAACAATAATTTTACATTTTTATTATTGTAAATGCACTTTAATTGAAAAAATGTTACGTTACATATAGGTGGCCTCAACACTAAAATAACATGGACTAAATACCACAAAACTGCACTTGGTATTAAATTTGGACTGTAAGCACAAACTTCCTATGTCCTAATTTTACCCCAAATCAAATTATTTGGCAACTTTATATATATTGAACTATGACAAAAAAATGCTATTCAAAATTAAATTAACTAATAAAAATAAAACCTCCAAAAAAACCAACAAAATACTAGCCTAAGCATTTTTGTAAATTGAAACACATGCAGAAACACACAGCCGCCTCCATTAAATACAGCATAAATGCCATCCCATGACACATAATGGAGGTGAAAATGTCATGATGAACTTTTGCAGCGCTTAGCTTGTTCACAATGCGGGGCACCTTGCAGCTTGATCTGACCGCTTTCACACCATACCTGCTAATTACAACTCCTCCTCTTCACTACAGCAGCCTGCTGGGCTCACCACGCCTTACCTCTGCAGCTGCTAAGCGGGTGTGTGTGTGCTGGGGATAGCGCACCGCTCGGGCGCTTTCACACACGGACAGGTGTGTTTCGCACCGGGCCATGTGTGCGTGCACAGAAAGCCCTGAACTCGTGACGATTTGATTTGTGAAGCTACAAACGCCAGCAGACCTTTAACGGCCGCCGATGAATCCAGTACATTGTTTCCCTACGACCAGATGACCTACTGGAAAGCTTGAGATGCATAACCCGACCCAAATGACTGTCCAAAGGTGTGTTTGTGAACTAATTGGTCTTTCCAGAACCGGTTCGGCGCACATCAGTCTGAAAGCATACGAGTGCTAATTCGCCCCATCTTTATGAGCTCTGTGCACTGCGCTCAGTGCTGGAATGTGATTAGCTATACGTATGTTGCGTCGGGTGCTATCTCCAGCTTTGTCGCGAGCAAATTCTAATCAGTGAAGCAAATCAGTGCGGATTGAGCCGAGATGGAGAGGAAATCTGATTTTAATCAGCATGCAGTGCTCGTGCTCCTGTCTGTCTCATTCACAACACATTCAGAGACGGAGAAACCGCGGAGCAATCAGCCAGACCTCCGCTGCGTCCTATCGAGAAGGACGTGCTTTAATTACCACCAGCCAGGGCTCGCTCTCTTTCTGTTTCTCTCTTTCTTTCTTTCCCTCTCTTTCTCCCTCTCTTCTTCAAAATGAATAATCACAATAATTGCAATAATGAGCCATTTCATCTCGCTCTCCTTCACCAAAGGATGACAAAAATTACTCATCTTGTTAAAAACCCATATCTACTGCAGTGTGTATGTGGGATAAGGGAATACGCTGTTGTGCCGTGCGTGCAGAGCCTCGCACAGGCTGTGTACTGTAGGCACATTTGGCCCTAATGAATAATTAGCAGTGTGTTTTAGCTGAGTCATTGTGCTGGAGGGCCCGCGCTGGACTCTAATGGAGGTGTTACCTCATGTCTTCCATCACAGGACTGTCCCCAGTGAGCCAATTGCATAGCAGCCTGCGCGAGGCAAGGCGGAGTGTGTGCGTGTTAAAAATAACAGCTCCTCCACTTCATGACTCATTCTCTAAGCTTTGTGTCCGACACTCCCAAACAGTGTCTGGAAAAAAACCCTACAGCCAACTCCTTAATTTACTTACTGGTCATTCCTTAGAATCTCTCAGTGTGTGAGTGTGTACATTATATATAAATATCCCCATAGCTAATTGGTATGAACAAGATAAGATGCTCTGCCTTTCCAACCCTGTTATATGATGTTGTTATGTAACTTTTCACAGGGCTGGTCCACAATGACAACCGAAGGTGAGAACAGCAGATGGAACACAGATGCCACCAGTGTGTGTATGATTTAGTCAGACTAGAGACCAGACCAACTGTAGCAGACTTCCGAAGAAAAGCAAATCACAAGCGAGATGTGTTTAATGTCTCGAATGTTTCTCTGAGACGTGAATGGAGACTTTTTTGCTTCTCAGGTTTATCAGAGAAGATGTAATCTGTCGCGTATCTCCTCCGGAGTTTCAGAAGAGATCTCAATATTATCTCAATAACTGAGCTCAAATTTGCCAACATACCAAATCTGCAAACCGAAGCGAGAAATTTGAATGTAAATTTAAATATTTCTCATCAAATTCTCCCAAGGCCGCGTTTTCTGAGCTATGCTATCCACATTAATTTTATACAGTAGTTCTATACTCTTTCCGCATATCATCAATATGGGTCTATTTTTATTATTGGAATATTAGGAGAAATATCTAAGACTAGTTAAGTCTCTCGAGCTGTAAAGGAGCAACCACTGAGCAGTAAAAGTCTCTCATCAGGCTAGCAATACTGTTAATACTGTTAAAATACATCATTTTATGACCTATTTCAAAACCAACAGGGTTGAACAGAAACTCTGAGCTACAGGAACGTGGTGGTCTGCTGAAGGTATTCAACTTGTATTATATGTTCAAGGAGCGGAATAACTTGCATATGAATACAGTAGTATGACTGTAGCTAAATATCAGATTGATTTTTTTTAATACCAGGAGGAGCTTTCATTCTTCCAAATATAACTCCCCCTCCCCCTTCCCCCGGAAGCTTTGGTACAAATTGCATACTGCCTTGTACACAATATGAAGCGTGACTGATTATATAAACATTAAAAAGCAATTAAGACACCACTTCCATAAAAAAACTTTAAACCATCTATATCCTTCTGTCATCCTCTGGAAATTCGAGAGCTGTGCGAGAAATTTTGAGATCGTCTTCCCGATGCCAAAGCACCAATAACAACCTCTCTTCCTCCTTCCAATACTTTGTATTCTGTTAACACACTCTTGCAACAACTCAGACAACCTGTGTCTGTGTCCACAGTCACAAAATACCCACTCTTGCCCATCTGAGCTCTCTAATGTACTCCATTCTCTATTCTCTTTAGAACAACACATAGTGAGTGGAAAGCAGATGATATCTTAAGAGCTCAACTCTTGTAATCACCTAAGATTAGTTATTAAAGAAAATGCCCCTGCTGAACAAACACACACACAAAAGGAATCCTTTTCAAATTCAAAAAGCAAGATGATGAGGCCCCTCCATTTATTTCCCTCCTCCCCTCCACGAATCTGCAAATGCAAGAGGAAATAGGCCTCCATATGTGGCCCCAGCTCATGGTGTGAGATGCTCTCACAGATTGGAGTGAATCATCGCCATTATCGGATAGCCGCGTGCACGGTTTGTGCTTTCAACGCACAGACTCAATAGCTTTTCTAAGTCACTGCATATATGGGCGAATCAGGTCAGTACTGATTTGGAGAGTGTCTATGCAGTCTGTGGGGATGTGAGTTTATACACCAGCACTCGTGTGCTGTGTTCTGATGCCGGGAGCCTTACAATTTCCTGATAAGGTGATCAGATGCACTTGCAGGATTGAGTTCAGTGATTGATGGGCTCATGGGTATGGCTAGAGAAGATACGGCTGGGGAATGGCTGACTTGGTATTCACAAGGGGAACAGCTCTGTACCTCCTGTCTCTCTGTTTGTTCCTCCTTCATGCAAGTACTGTAAAAAGGATAACGCTCGCCCCCCAAAAATAAAAATTATGTGATCATTTATTACTTAATCTCATATCTTTTCAGACTTCGCTGTTTTATCTCTATATAATACAAAAAAAATAATTTTTAGATAGACATTTTCAAGGAAGATTATTATGACCATTAGCTGTCAAGCTTGAAAAGAACAAGAAAAGTTCATTGAAGTCGTTTGCGCAGTGTATTCCTAGTTTATTTGGAATAGTCTATACAATAGTGAATTGTTTGTCCTTTGTTGAGCTTAAAAGCCTGTAGGCACAATGAAATGTTAAATATATACATAGTGTGTGTGTGTGTGTGTGTGTGTGTGTGTGTGTGTGTGTGTGTGTGTGTGTGTGTGTGTAAATATATATACACATCATACATTTTTGAAAAGACATGAGGGTAGCTGAGTAGTGACAGTTGTTTTCAGGTAAACTATTCTTTTAAAGACTCAGATAGCTGAATTAGTATGCAGTACAGGTTGTATTGGTTAAAATTAAATGCGATCATGAATCTACAGTATATTTTGCCATTTAAAACGGGCATGGCCCTGATTTAGCCGAAACACTGCTGGGCTGCAGATGTTTACTTGTGGTGAAAGGCAAGGCTGGGTTTGTTTACACTGCATGCCTGCTGATCCTGCATCCTGGGACCTAACTCAGGCTGCCCCCGAATGTTTTATTCACCCTCATATAAATCTCTCATTCTCTCTCTTTTTCGTTCTCTCGCTCACTCCATTCTGTCTTTTGCTCTCTCTCTCTTCTCTATTCAACTAGGTCACAGCGCAAGCTAATGTAGATCAGGGCTTCCCATGGAAATGGCAGAAGCATCATATGAAAGCATGTAGCCTTCATATACAATGTTCAGTTAGAATACAATGAACTGCATATGTATGTAGAATGACAGTTTGTCCAGAGAACCAAAAAATCTTATCATGTCCCCATGACCCACATTTATAAAACATCTCACCTGTGTGCATTAAGTGTTACTGACTCAAGGCTAGACTTTCTAAAAGCTTACACTCGGCCTTGTGTGTCCTCTTTAAAGAATTCTACTTGGCATTGTTTGCATTGAGACAATTTATTGGAAGAAAGGCACAAGTTGAAAATTGTGGGCTTGGATCACAGAGTGAAAGACGTTTCTCAGCAGAGAGGCACTGTTACTAACGATTGTTTTCGAGTAGTCAATGTAGTAATGCTGCAATCTGCCAAGGATGGATGGTGCTGCTAAATCTTCTGTCTCTTGTCTGATTTAAAGCAATAAGGCTTTTATAGTGCACTGTATAACCTGTATAGCCAAAAACAAACATAATTTAGTGAGGTTATTCCTTAAACTATATGTATATATAATTATTTTTATATAATTATAAATTGTATAATTATATATATTAAACCTCACAAAATTTTGTTTGATTTCTCTGACAAAACGACGTAATATTGTATTGTGTAATTTAGTTATGCTTAGCAAGTAAAGATTTTTTAATGTACAGTTTTTTTTTTTTCATTTTTTTATTTTAAATGTTTGTAGGCTGTTTAACAACCGTTTTGTCTTTTGTAAATTTTGGGTTTTTGGCACAGTGATGTCATCAGTATCACAAAAAACACATGAAGTACTAGTGGTTGAATACTTTTGCCATGTAGCATCCCTGCCACAAATTCTAATAATGCAGCCGAACAATTCCCATATAAATATTAATGTACTGCATAAAAAATTGTGTTTTTCAGTCTTAATGAGCATGATGCGAGCATTGAATAACCCACCTGAAGTGTATACTCTATGTGTGTGTATGTGTGTGTCTCATCAGCCAATGAAAGGCTGTCGGTCAGCCTGACAACATTCCTATGGTACCACATGATTCAGCAAAAGCCAGCAGCAGTAATACCTCCAGAGCTACTTACCTCTCTGTATACTTCTCTAGCAGACTTCTCAGGACTGAGCACTCAGTGGATTGCAGAGGTAAAACTATCTGTCTTCAGCTTACATAATCAATCATGAATATATTAATAAATGGTTTGGTTAGTGCCACGCTAGCACCAATAAGCCCAGAGTCTCACTCCTGCTTGAGGAAACATCTGCTGGAAACAGAGGGGAATTGGATGGAAGTTTGGCAGAATAGTGTGACTTTGATAGGCTGGAAAGGGAAATCTCACTTGCTTTGACGGTTTAAGCACTGACAAACTTTGTCTTAAAGGAATAGTTCACCCAAAAATGAAAATTCTGTCATAATTTACTCTTTCTCCTGTGTCTCGAAACTAGTATGACTTTCTTTTCCTCCACAGACTTCCATTTTAGTAACAAAAACGTTAAAAATGTTATTTTAAAAGTTCTAGGAACATTCAAAACGTTTAGCATTTTCAGACGTTGTTTTAACATTATTGCTTCTTCAAAAAAGCATTATTGAAATATTTTAAAAAATTTAAAAAGCATTCCAGTAACAACGACAACAATGTTAAGAATAACAGTTTTGGTATATGATTTATACTGTTAAACAAAGTTCTACTGACGTGACAGCATAAACGTTTTAATGATAACTGTGACAACTTTAGAGAATGTTAGCCAACATTCTGAGATTGGTCCCTATTACCTGAGATATGCATATCTCAGTGCATATGTTGTATACGCAACTTTTATGATGATTTTTTTTTAAATAGTGTGATCAGTCTTCAAAATGTCTCCATTTGTGCCATGGAGAAAAAGTCTTAAGGAAGTTTGATTCTGCATATGGGAACTACATACAAACCAGTAAATAATGACAATTTTATTTTATAATTGATCTGTCTCCTTATTGCTGTTTTTTTCACTGGTATAGAACTACAGTATAAAAGCGTGTATAACGGGTTGTTAGCTTTGCTATGGCATTACTAGCATAAGTATGACTAAAACGTGATTCCCGCACACATAGCTTTGACAGTTCAATGATCGTGCCACACAGATCTATGCGGCACATATTACTAGTTTTACTGTTATATAAAAATTTAAATGTAATGTAAGTAAACCTTTTCTTAAATCACAACCTCAGAGAAAAGGCACAGACATACGGATCAAACAATACAACAAGGCATAAATAAACGAGGTCATCATGTTGCGCATATGCATTGTGCATAATATGCACATAAATGAAATCTATCCAATTTTGTGCTTTCCCAAGTCTGCCTTCACTGTCGCGGCTATTTTTATCTGAGCCATTGCCACACATCAGACAGAGTGGTAAGTGTTTGTGTGTGTGGGGGGTGGGTAAGGGGTGGTGGGGGGTTGGTTGGCAACTCATTAAACCAGTAAGATTGTAAATGGGCAATGTTTCTCTCTCTCTTTCTCTGGCTGTTTCTCGTCCTCAGCGTGTTCTCATATAAATGGCTCTGGAGCCCTCTGGGGTCACGGAGCTTCTAGCCAGACAAATCATATCTTCTCCTGAGGACTGATTCCCCACCTCAAACCCAGGCTTATACTCAGACAGTTCAGCTTTTGAACCTAAATACGGTACTTTGCCAGCAAGAAATCACACAAGTAAGGCTGTTTAAAACAATAATTTGTGTTATAATTCCATTACTGCTTTAAACAAGCAGATACAGTATATTCACCATAGTGGATATACTGTATCATAGAAGTCTATACAATAACTGTTACTGTCATAAAATCTATACGTTTCTATGGTATGATTAAACTTAACTAATAAGCATTGTTACCCATAAGAGTATTGAGATCATATGCAGGAACCGTGTGAGATCACATACAGTATTCATGAGCGTATGACATCTCACTCCTGCTGGGATTTCTCTGAGACACTTTACTGCTGATCCAGGGTCAGTACCTCCTGCTTTAAATCTCGCCTGAGCTATTATTATGAACAGATATGGCTGTTTTCAGATCAGCAGCAAAGGGCAACATTACAGAGATTGCCACTCAAGAATATCACCCGTCTCATTGCATAAACATGTGTTCAGATGGTTGTACTTATGAATAATGCACAAAGTCTTCTCCAAAACTATAGTTCATCACTGATGCAAACATGCACAGGGTGAAATGCATCCCACTGGGGGTGAAATTTGTACACTAGATCAAATGCATGCAAGCACTTTACATATTTAATATTAATAATAATAATATTTCGTAATTTCTAATTCAGATGCCCAAAAAATGTAACTCTTCATGCTGGAAGTCCATTGTATAGAAAATCACATCGTCGGGTGGCGTGTCCCTGGTTGACATTATATAACATCTCTGTGCATTATATTCACACCTATGGCTGCATTATTAGTAGCTGTTTATTGCGCTTCAGTTGTATCAACTCTTCTCTTTGTTCCACAGGTAAATCCACAACAGCCACGTCCAGCAAACCTCTGCCGCAACTCGCATTCAACTTCCGATTGCTCAACTTTCAAAGTCACACAGTCAATTTCCAGAGGTGAGGATGTTTAGGCTGTGATTTTCACCGAAAGATGCACAGTTAAACTTAAAATAGTTATTTGTTTCAGAGTCCTACATAAGAATCTACTGGTGAGAATTAAATTTAACATTCACTAAGTACTTAATATCATGCGTATATTTAGTTTGAAACAACCACTAGTCTGTCAGACTGCTAGCATTGCAATTCGAAAACCAAAGATGTAGTAGAGCTCACTTTATCAGACAGCTACTCTGCAGCCCTGTGTGTTGGAATGCAAAAAGTGACGGCTTAATGAATGCATTAAAGCACTGAAACATCATCTTCTCGCACACGTTCACACGCACAAGCAAGCATGCATGCTAACAGTCTGTAGATGAACATAGATTATGAGGCCACTTCATGCTAGCATGGCAAAACAAGAAGAACAAGAGGTAAACAAAGTGAAACCTACTGAAATGGCGACACTGTGTTTCTCTCTCTCTCTCTCTCTGTCTCTTCACACGCCGTGGTCTGCAAGTCTGCGCCCGTCTTTCTTTTTAAAATGATTTTCTGTCCCTCAACGCAGACTCTTTTACTTCCTCTCCTCTGTTCTCTGGAGCTTTCTTTGTCTGAGCTCGGTATTCCTCCAGCACTTGGAGAGATGGAGGGAGAGAGAGTGTAGGAGCTCGAAACTGCAGCCGCTCTGTAGAGGCAGTAGAAAGAGCGGGAGAGAGAGAGAGCGAGGGAGGGAGGGAGAGACACAGACAGACAGACAGGGAGGAGGGGAGTGAGAGAGAGCTGGAGCAGAGGGAGGGAGCTGTGAGCAGAATGTGTGAGGCGGTATAGAAAAGCGTGAGTCTCCAGAAGCACCGCCACACTGCAGCAGTACCAAGTGTGGAGCATGCAGAGCCAGACTTAGCTGCTTCACCTTACTGCCTGCAGACAGACAGACAGGCAGTGAGGACCCGCAGTTTAGGAAACACCCTGGCCGCCGGGCCAAAAAATGAGGGATGCAGGAATTGTACCAGAAAATAAACAAACTCAAAGCTCACGCTTAGCTTTACAATCTACAGAATGAACAAAAGGCAGGCAGGAAATATATAATCTATATCAGCATCTCTCACTTATATTAATTCAGCTGTAGACAGTCTGATTCCAGTCACTCCCTGCTCGGTTTTCCCTATAGACTATAGAGTCTACAAAGCCATATGAGTGCCGTGCCGTTCACAGCAGTGTGTGTATGTGTGGGTGTCTGTATTTGATATAGAATATGAATTGTGTGCCTGTAAAATATGCCTCATTGAAAATTAAGCAAACACTATGGTAAACAATGGCCGTGTGTGCTTAAAATCCCTGCTGACAGTAGTTTCATTTACGAACTATAGCACAACTTCTGTGAAATCGCAATTGCTTTAGCTAGTTTCTATTTTTAATTAAACCCCAGACAATGCAATGGATCATTTCTTTATTGTCCAAGCCTGAAATGCCTGTTCTAAACTGGGCTCACTGTAATTTGGAGTCACTGTTTTCCAAAACGACTAAAAACATTTGAAATCATTTTAAACAAAATTTTAGGATAACTAACAGTGCTATGTCTCTAAATGTTATCAGCTTATTTAGGATTTGCTTCAGAAGTGCAGAAATGCAGCTGGACAGCTCTTGGTGCTGAAATGGGAAACACCGGACAACTCTTGTAGTTGAAATGGGGGAAGTGCTGGACAGCTCCTGGTGCTGAAATGAAGTGAGTGGACGGAGGTTCCATGAGAGATGGGCAGCCAAATACAGCAGTTCGGAATTCATAAACATCTCTGGTTTTTGCAGTCATCTCTCCAGCTATGTGAGCAAACCGCACAAAAACGAGGCAGCCTGGTTGCCTCTCGACAGTGTGCTGCATATAATGGCAGCTGTCTTGGAAATGCCTCCCTAATCACGTTAATAGGTTTAATCAGTGAATTAGCAGCAGGAAAATGTCAGAGTGGCCAACAGAAAATGGAGAAGCTAATTAATGGAAAGGGAGAGTGTCTATAACGCTGGTGCTGGGGACAGCCGTGAAGGGTGCTGTACTTCACGGGCATTGCTCGAGTGGGGACACTGTGAAACACAACCCTGTGGCAATTACGCACATGAGAGCAGACTCCCATTAGACAAAATGCATATGTACTTGGCTGATGTCCCAGAACTGATGTCTGGGTAGTGCTTTCAGTATTCACAAGCAAGGCTAACCATTGTAAGCATCCAGCATGGTATGAATGCATCTCGCTGGCTTTCTCTACAGCAAAGTTGAGAGTGGGGAAAACATGCGACGTGTGTCATTCAGCATGCACGTGCCATCTATAGTGGGTTTCTTCGAATGGCCTATGCCTGGTGTCTGCTTGGAAAACAGACCGATCGATAGACTCTGAACGCAGTCGTGAGTGCACACACACACACTCACACACACATTCGAATCACACCAATAACGAGGCTTTCTCGCAGCCGCTGCATCAATGCCTGCGTGTCTGGACCCTCTGATTCGCCTGTCTCACAACAGAACTTGCTGTTCTGCAGGAGATAAACAAGCACTGTTGAGAGCTGGTCTGGGATCAGCCGCTTGCCCAAGAGCAAAATCGTAATCATAACCTGAGAAAATGAATACACTGCTCTAGGACCAACAGAAACATGGTGAGAAGTGAGGAGACAGGCAGGAAGAGGCAGGGGGAATGAGAACAGCCTCTGCCATAGAGAGCAGGGGATTTGGGGTGGGGGTGGGGGGGTCGGGAGTGGGGGGTATTGTGTGGAGGGAGGAAAGAGCGGTAATTAAAGGAGAAAGGCAGGGGAGGCTGGGAGGAGAGGAGACTGGAGGAGACATGTACACACACACATACACACACACGCTAAGGGAAAGAGCTGAGGCAGCGAGGGAGAGGAGTGGAGGGGTGCAGATATGTCTTCCCTGGTGGAAGAGACAAATGCAGTGTGATAGGCTGGGAAGCCTCATAGGAGCTGATTTATTTCCACAGACGGTGTGTAAGGCTGTGACACAATCAAGCACAGACACATACACAATGCACACATCGGCCTACTCACAGACACTTACATTAACACACACATACACATATGAATACAATGGGGTTCTGAAGTTGGAGTCCACATTGCAGATCTGGAACTCATTTAATTTAAACAGTAGGTAATGTAACCTAAACCTGAAAATAAAGAAGCCTTAGGATTTAAAAAAGAAGTTATGAAGTGAATATGAAATATTTAGGATTTCTAGGTCACTAATCAAAAACGCTAATTTATGACATTGACTGTCAGTTCTTCTGGATGAAAGGTCAGATTTCCTTGGCTTCGTTTAGGCACACAAGATATTCTTTAAAAACGATCTCAAATCATGCTAAAACAACCAGCTAGTGGAATCCATGTCAGCTCAGGTACATGATGTCATCAAAGTTCAACTCCGAATTTCTGAATTTTAACTCTTCTCTCAAATGGTCACACTACCAATATAATTCAGAAGAAAAGAACAGCGTTAGAAATATGCATTAGGCTGTTTAAGACTCGCATGTTGAATGTAAATCTGTGTATGCACGTTTGCTGTACATCAATAAAATAACCATTTCAAAACAAAGACCTTTGTTTTCACCATTCGTTGTTTTCCACTCGCGATCTCCTTCATCATTAATCTCTCTGTAGGTCTTTGCTGCTCTCTCTCTCTCTCTCTCTCTCTCTTTCTCTCGCTGCCAACATTTCTCGTTGCAGAAGCGACAGAACGCGACCTTCCGTTCAGGCTGCGCCAAACTAGGAGCGCTCATCAGCCATGCAAATGAGTGTGCATTCATTAGCGCTGACAGATGGCCTGCTGTAGAGATGATGATGGAGGAGAGAGGAGGGAGCGTTTCTCACACTCATTTGCTGCAGAGAGGTGGAGAGAAAGGGTAGAGTGTATCAGAGGTGTGAGGGGCTGGCTGAGGCAGGGAGGCTCAGATCCATTCACCGAACTGCCATTATCAGCTTTTGGTTTAGATAGCTTGTGACAGTGGCAGGTGCTGGCCATAGCATTCCATTGTATGTATGTATGTGTGTGTGTGTGTGTGTGTGTGCGTGTGCAAGCATGTTTGAATATGTGTGTGAGTGTCATCCTATGTCTGCTTCGTTCACCATATTGCAGCTTTCTTATGATTATGGCTCTGTTCTGCTGTGAATGGTGTTAGGGAAAGCGTATGATGCTTTGTAAACAGGGCATGTGTGTTAGAAGGAACAAAATGTTGTCTTTAAGTTGCATGTGTAAAAGTTTTTTCTCCCGTTGTGTGCACTCTGTGTTTGTATGCACGAAATGTGCAAAGAATGCACGCCCACGCACATATACGTTGTACATAAATATATATACATTTATATATAAATATATATATATATATATATATGCTCACGTACAGTATGTAAAATACATATGTATGCACACCGACAGAATAGAAGCGAACAAAGGTCTCCCGAGGATAGCAGAGCAAATGGTAGGTGGAAAGACAGACAGATAGACACATCGATAAGGAGAGAGAGAGAGAGATCCTCTTCATATTTTCCCCTACCGCGCACCTCCCTGTAGTGAAATTAACCTCCTGTATTTTTTTTTACAAAGTATGGAGATTCCGCATGCACAAATACAAGCACGCACCGCCCTCCCCAAACTTAAGCACGTACTATTGCCTTGTTTTGTGCTATTGAACTTTGCACATCAATCAGCGGTTTGTGAGGGTTCAGAAAAGGGAGCTGGTGAAGACAGCACCTTCGTTTGTGTCGTGTGTGTATGTGCGTGTGTTACCTCCCCTTTCCAGGCGTGTTTGAAGGCTATGGCGATGTGACCTACTTTAACTGCCTGGCTTGAATAATGTATCTCGCAGAGACGGGGAGAGAGAGGAAAGAGGGAGAAAAAGAGTGCGAAAGAGAGAGATAGAGAAACCCACAGCACGGTTTGTCACTCACACGTTTCTGTCGATATGTCTCAGTGTCAACAAACTGTCTCCACCAGCGCGGAGTCAAAAGCGAAGCTGGAGAGGGCGAGAAAGGGAGCATGAAACGAAGCAGGGAGAGAAAGAAAGGGCATTAGAAGAAAGCAGAGGTCTTTAACAGTCTGCTTAGCTTGAGAGGAGAGGAGAGGAGGAGAAGCAGACGGCTTGCGAACATCCACATAGACGATGTCTTATCCAGCACCTCCTAATCACCTTTGCCAACATGAGACCATCTTTAACTTGTCAGAGGTGAAGCCTAGACAAACAGCATGAGTGTGAACCAAACCTGCCTCCTAAAACTCACACTTGCATACTGCAAAAATGAAAAAAAGACATGCTGTTTTTTAGTAAAATATGATATATATACATTGTCCTAAGATGCAAACTTGCATAAGCCAATACAACTTATATGCTATCTCTTGAATTACTATATATTTCTCAGCCCATTAAAAACAGTTTATTTTTTATGCATCATAAACCTCAGTACATGTTGGTAGTTTTATGCATTTCTTGTTGTAGGGATTTTTTAAAAAAAACAATTAATAGGAAACCATTAATAATTTAAAAAATGTTGTTTTTTGTTTAAAGTGTTGTACATTCAGGCTGTTTGATTTTTTTAAGCAGAAACCTGCTTTGCATGAAGCCTGGAGGATATATATTTAATTTAACCCTAAGCTCTCGTGCCCCTCCCCGTCTCTCTCCGCTACAGTATGTGTGAGAAAGGTTTAAGGAGCACCATGGAGACTCAATCAACAGCCATATGTGCTCATGAGGTGTAGGTGCGCAGCGACCAATACATACGGTTGTTAATTGGATAATTGAAGTAATGCCACCGAGTCAGTCTGTTGATTGAGACTGAGTGAAATTCTGGCCCGTGGTGCTCAGAGCCGTCTGACTACAAGGCTAATGAGTTTTAAATGACCCACATCATTCGTCAGAGACCAGGGTGCTAAAGGGTGCTCTTGCTTTTCTCGATATGAATGATGATGATGATGGTGATCATAACACGTCATCACATTAAAATCAATATCTCATACATTACATGTAATACTGATTTAAAGGTGATGTGGATCATGAAATTTTTTATATCGCTTTACTATTTGATATTTCGGTATGATCTACAACCTAAACATAAGAAAGCCATTTGTAGGTTGACTTCTAAAGGTGTGGAGATCTTCCTGTTTGTTTGAGAAGCGGAATCGGGATTGGCTGGTTAACATAGTCCGGTAAGCCCCTGCTGGTAAATGCCGTAACTACACCATCTGGACCTAAAAACCCTTCTCTATTATTGGCTATTGACATATATTCTGCCAAAAATTTTATTTATAGTATGTTTGCCAGGGACCAGTTTTTGTAGCCTGCTGCTTTTCATGTCACAGTCCATGATAGTGTAGCTATACATAACTATACATAATTCTTAGCAAAATGCAGCATGGTGGTTGTTTATCATATCAGAGCCTTTTAGCTGAAAACTCTAGTATGATAAACAGCAGTGCAATATTTGTGTGCATTTGTGTAGGTAGGTTTGAGCATTCGCCAATGTGTCTGTCTTTGTGTGCTCCATCAAGGCAGTGACATGGATCACATGGTTCAGTAATGCTCCTTGCCGGTGCTCGCATGCTGTGTGTGTCACTCAGACTTAAAGTACCCACAATGCTCTGGGCCGAGGCATCTCTCAAAGCCTCAGTGGAGGTCACCATCCCCAGCAAAGGTAGACCAGAGGACACGCTTCATCAGACGACCGTAAACTTCACTACCTCCCCCATCGGGAGTACCGGAGGAGACTGAAGGGGAAGGTTGTTTTAAAGTGAAGAGGATTTTGGTGCATATGCATTCTGCTGCGTGGGAGATGAGAGTGCAGCCCTTCCCAGCAGGCTTTAGATAGAGACAGAGCCCTCTGTCTCACACCCCCTCTGCACTTATCGGAGAAGGAAAGAGAAGGGGAGAGAGGCTTACCCTAACCAGCCGGGCTGTACCAGTTGTGTGTATGTGAATGCACAGCTGTATGATGTTTACACAGTAGCTGTGTTTCAAAACCTAGTAAGCTACCTTGCTGTCCACTACCTAACGAGACAGCATCCTAACCATTATGAAACCTCATAAGTGACCAATTAGAAATGCTCTGTATAGGCAACACCACAAACCACACAAATAGCGCTCTGCAGGGGAAACTCAGCTCTATTATTTCTCAAATTATTTTAACAGAGACTGACGTTAAAGTCACCATGAATTCAAAATACACTAGTCTTATTTTTTATGGAATGTTGCAATGTTTTTAATAAATAATTTATTCATGAACATTGTTCTTTTTTGTAACTCATCTGCGCTCGTAATCTTTAATCAAAATCTGAAAATGTACTTCCCCTGTGGAACAGCAGACCTTCTCCGATGATGTCAGTCTGATAGCTTGGGAGGAGCCAGAGCCATTAGCCACTCCCCTCTAACAGTGGTCTGCTGTGAGCTTTGAAACACCTACTTTTCTATAGCCAATCAATTCACAGTAGCAAAAACAAGTCACACCCTCCATTTTTTATTTCATTTTGAATTGTTAGAACACTAAAGTTGGTTGCAACTTCTGGTTCACAGGGACTTTGCTGTGATATCCATTGCTAAAATAAAGCTGCTACACTTTTTAATATGCATAAAAATACAATTTACAGTTTTTATTTGCATTAGAAATGCATTTTAATTGCAAACTACTTTTCAGTACTGAATAATGTATAAGTTCATTTATAACATACATCTCTATCACCTCGCCATTTTGTTTTTTCACTGAGCTCAGAGCAATGCATTCTAGGATTACATTCATCTTAGACCTTAGACAACCTTCTTAGTAGGTTGCCTTAAAATGCTCCCTCTGTAGGTAGCTCACAAAGGTTTGGAACAAAGCAAATATTTTCAAAACTGCTTATAGACACAAATACACAGATACAACGACACAACTATATAACAGATACATGTTGCTGTGCCACAGCTTCATCATGTAGTAGATCAGAGGGCTGAAGGTCTTGTCAGTCAACCTTCGATCAAAGCAAAGCCAGGCTCTCTACACGGCGCGCTCTCCCCTGCATCGATTTCCCTCTTTTTCATCTCGACTGTGTGATGTTCATTCAAGATAGGGCTGAGGTTTGGGACAGAGCCGCCTGCAGCAAAGCAGAGCTCGCTCTGGATAACACTGCGCTCTACTGAGGAAGAATGGAAGAATGTTTAATCAAAAAACATTGAGAGTAATTGCTTTGTCTGTCCTCAAGGGGGCGGTAATGTTGAAATTCATTTCTGTCAGATGAAAATCAACCAAGTGAAAGGAGCTTGAATATTTATACAGGCATGAAAACATGCACGGGCACACACCGGAATGCATGTGGAGGCTTCCAACAATGAGAATAGGGAAAGAGAGAGAGAGAGAAAGACAGAGAGAGAGAGAGAGATTGCAGAACTGGTTGACTGAGCTGATAAATGAGAAGCCAGGCTGAATGAGGGATGTGGATGGCTGGCTGGCTGCTACTATTGCTGTGAGAGACTCAGCCTACACGGGCAGAATGTAAAGCAGCAGCAGGCACACGGGGGTGCAGCGGTTGTCCCAGCCCCCTACAGGCATGAACACAAACACACACACATACACTCCTACACTTTCTCTCCTTCCTCTCTTTCGCTCATTGGCACAGTACTGGAACAGCAAAATTATCAAACAATAGCGCGAGCAAAACGATGGTGGAAAAATAACAGCATCTATAGAATTTTTATTTCTGTTGGCTGACACTGAATGATGGGAACCATTAAGGAGAGATTTCAGAAATAGCAGATAGCTCGCAAGCGTGTTCTCTCAGCAGACGGTTCACATCTTGGACAGTCGGTCGGGCTGAGAACTGCTAGATGAACGCGGTGGCAAGTAAACACTGGAAAACTGTTATCAGGGGTCCTAATGTGTGGAAGGAATAAACGAAGCAAGAATCACATCACAGAGCTCAGCTACTTCCATTTCCATGTGTACCGGTTTGTCTGATAACTGTAACTGACATAATAAACTGACAATTACTGTAAGTGACATCATTTTAGAAAATCACATGTTTAAAGAGATTTGAATATAATGAATTAAATCCAGAAATAGCCAAATAAACAAAGACGTGCATAAACAAATGGCTTATTTATAGTGGTTGATTCAGGCCCCTGTTCGTGAAACAAACTCATTTTCCTACAGTTTCCAGTAAAAATATCTGAACATCATTAAAACAGGACACATTTACTTGAGAAGAAATGGCAAAGAATGTTAAGACTTGTTTTCAGAGAATATGTCTTGAATTAAGTTTATTTTATATCCCATGTTTTCTCTTAAGCATAAATCTAACAAAAATTTGATATTTATGCTCAAAACAAAATACACAATTCAAGGTATATTCACTGATAAAACAAGTCATCTCTTACACAATTTTACCTCTCAAGTAAACCTATCTTGTTTTAGAAATTTACATCAGTTTTACTGGAAAACAAGAAATATATACTGCTACTTTCTGCAGATGTACACACACACAACTCAAAGCACACACACACACACACACACAACTCAAAGCAGTCCAGATATAAGGTTTGTTTGCAATACATTTTGCTTGAAAAACACCTCTCTCTGTTCCAGACATTACAGTAAAATAGCTCTCAGTTGACCACGAGGAGAAAGAGCCCAAGACTGGCTGAGGGTCTCATTTGCCTTTTTCTTAACTGTTTTTAGAGTGCTGTGGGCTTCATTAAAACCACAGAGCATGTTCTCACGCATTACACCCTGTGGAGAAACATTCCTACATTATAAAACAGACAAAACAGAAATACGAACATAGCAAAACAGATTTGTAGCAAGGTAGATTTTAACTAGTTACATGTCCTTGAGAGTATTTTTACTGCCTAATAAAACCAAATGCTGATAACTGGAATAAAACAAAGGTAAGCACACGCACAAAAAGAGAGAGAACAATATGAAGGTAAAGCAGTATACACAGACGCCTCTGGCCACACGCACAAATTCTAGTGTACAGGCGTCATTAAAAAAAGTTAATTAATCTTAATTAACTTCTCCTTTGTCTCAAAGTTCTTTATTGCAGGCAGAATGATTTGCCTCACAAGGGGAAGAATTGGGCTCAGTCTAATGCCATAATCAGTGGTCTGCAGGAGGCGAGGCACTCAAGCTACTGATTGCTTTTTGACAGACTCCCGCTCTGACGCGCCGCTTTGCTTTCCTCTCTCTCTCCCTCTCGTTCTGTTTTCTGTTTTAGGAACAATCTACATCAGGCACAGTATGAAACGGAGGATGGCTAATCCAAGCAGCGAAGAACTTACGGTTTTGCAGAAGAGGGTATTTTTGTCAAACCCGTCGCCACTTTGTTCACCGTGCCAACAGGCAGCTCTCTGTGTCCATTTAACATGGATAAGTGTGTGTGGATTGGAATGGACTTCAAACCATATGTGCATGAGAGACAAACACAGAGAGAGAGAATCTAGCTCTACGTTTTCATTCCCTCTCTCTTCATAATTGTTTGAGAGGCGGCTATGATGAGACACGCAGTGCATCGCAACTCAGTCTATCACCCACAAACAAACAAGAAAAGAACAAAGATCTTTTGCTCTGTTAGACAATGAAGCATAGATTTATTGTTTTTAAGCCCATTAGTGTTAAAGCTACTGAAGTCACTTATTATTATTAAAATATACGCTGAGCACCAAACATTTAGGCAGCAAGTTTCTTAATGGAGGATATTTTAAAGGAACATTTTCCTTTATTTGTTTGCTCAAAGGGTTCTCTTTCATAGCTCTCAGGGCATAATTGACAGTCATGCTTCATTTATCAAAGACCAACTTTGTCTCAGATGTTTCTACTAAAAGGGAAACAAAAAGACAAAGTGTGAGACAAGTGTGAGACAAGCGTTGACATCCAGAAACCCACAGGAATGCAACATCACAAATGAAATCTCTATAATATCTCAATTATTTCTCCTAGACAGCAATGAGATTAAACAGAGAGCAAATGGAAATGCTTGTTTAAGTCTCCTGTGTCTCAGATATTTCTCCTGAGAAAAAGACTCAGAAATCACACAAATGTGAGAGACTCTTTAATGTATTTTAACAATTATCTAATTTGTTTCTATTTATATTTCTCCTAAGCAATTTTTGGAGAAACACCTGAGACTAAGTTGATACTTAAACTGAGATCTCCATCAAATCTCCAGAGCTATGAAAGAGAAACCTCTGAGAAATAGATTTTTTCTTTGGGAATGGCTATAAAAATGTATGTGAATAGCACAAGATAATTTGGTCTTTGATTATATTAAACTAGTAACTATTAAAATCTTTGACGATTATTTGCAGAATTTGGTATTTTGTCAAAATCTGAGCACAGGTAGGGATGCTGTTGAGATCTGTCCCTAGAGATGACAGATTACTTGTGTCTTTCTCTCAAGAGAGAAACATGTCCATTTATTCTCACTGCTATCCAGGAGAAACAACTGAGACCCTTAAGAGCTCTCATTTGTTATGCTTCTTCTCTATGGAATAACAAACAAACAATTGAGATTTATTGACATCACATCCGTATTTTCATTTTGTTTCTTTCAAAGCAAAAAGACAAATAAATTGCTGCAAGTGTGTTCAAAGGTCTCCAGATGGTTCTTGTTTTTGAGCTGGGTTGTGAGGTAAATATGGAGGAGGGCAGAGAGCGGCACGCGACACTTGGGCACTGGGGACTGCTGGGAGTGTGTGGCGGCCATCTTGCCTGCGTTATCTCTCTCCCATATGTTCACCCCGGGCTGGCTCATCCCGCCGTAATTGACTTTCTCCCATGGAGCCCAGCCATAGCTGCAGGCTGGAGTGCTCTTGTGTGCCTGCGCTCACCCTGATAAAACTATTACACACTCCCCCAGCGATCCGGCGCATGTGTGCGCGTCACACAATGCAAGCGTGTGACTTTGTGTGTGTTTGTTTCACAATCTGAGACTGTACTCCAAACCGCCATGGTCTAATTGGAATCCAGAGAGGCAGTGGGCCGTGGTGACACCAGCACAGATCCTTGACTTCGCATGAATTCTGGCTCCATCCGGAAAGCATTTTTAAATTTACATTTATGCATTTAGCAGTTATTCTTTTATCGAAAGCACCTTACAGTACATTCAAGTTATATATTTTTATGTGTTTATGTGTTTCCTGGGAATTGAATCCGCAACCTTTACACTACTAATGCAATGCTCTTCAAGTTGAGCAACAGGAACATCACTGGGATACAGAAACATCATTGAGCTACAGAAACATCATTGAGCTACAGAAACATCATTGAGATACAGGAACATCATTGAACTACAGAATCATCACTGAGATACAGGAGCATCATTTAACTACAGGAACATAATTTAACTACTGGAATATCAATGAAATACAGGAACATCATTGAGCTACAGAAACATCACTGAGATACAGGAACATCATTGAGATACAGGAACATCATTGAGATACAGGAGCATCATTTAACTACTGGAATATCAATGAGCTATAGGAACATCATTGAGCTACAGAAATATAAGTTTTTATATAAATAAAATAATATAAATAATATAAATCTTTTATCAAGGAACCTTTTAATGTTCCTTGTGGTTGGGACCCAGTGAGTGCACTAACACTTAGGGGCCTAGACAATGACACCAATGCTTACACAGAAACAAGCAAGGCTTGCTCACAAAAGCAGACTACAGCTTTTCCTGTAGCTGCGCTATAAAGAGTTTGCTGCTCTCTGGCTGGTGTTGTGTTGAATAGTAAAAACCTCTCAGATGTTTGTGCGCCGCACAGCCCCACTGCGCTTCCTGTGAGCTGCTCCCAATAAAGTCTCACCTGTGGCACTCATATTTCTGTTTTTTCTCACTGATGCGCCTCGGGCTCCTGGATCCAAAGCCTCTATCCGGGTCCTTTGAGTGGCACTGCACTGATTGTCACAGGGGCTTGTTAAATTCGTTAATTGTATTGAAGGCTGTCACGTTTTCACGGGAGGGAGAGGAGCTGTAAATTATTCATTATCCCTTGAAATGCAAAAGACAGCTGAGGCGAGGGAACAGTGCTATGTAGGTCACTTCCTTCTCTCCCACCCCCAAACCGACAGTCACAGAGAGAGAGAGAGGGAGAGAGAGAGAGAAAGAGAGAGAAAGAGAGAGTGCTTAACTGCAGCATAACCATAGAACTGTGGCTAGGAAGCCCCACAGGAGGAATACTGATGACAGGAAACTCTCTTCAACACTGCTGCACTTTCAGTTTGTATATACTTCAGTTTGGAATGGTGGAACACAGCCGGGAACAACTTCAGCTGAACTGTTAAAGCTGAAGTGTGTCATTTCTGCACCTCTAGTGTCACCGGAAGGAATTTAGAAGATTAGGATTGGTTGAGCTGATGTTGCTGTGTCGGCTGGTCGAGATGCTCAAACAAGCAGAGCAATGTTTTTATTGCACAAGTGTTTACAGTCAGTCTACAAATGGGAACGTGAAGTTGTTGCAGCATATGAAGCTGGGAAATGATTTCAAATTTATGCAAAAAATGCATTAAAAATGCACAGGTGTCAGTTTTAAGGCTTAACTAACACTGAATCTGAAATACCCCCAAAAAATGAGGTCTTGTTGATGTCATACATTTTCCTCCTACACAGAAATGAGATTAAAATGGCATTGTGGTACTCCTGAGCAAAAGTCCCCAGTAATCTTACATGTGTACTCTCTTAAGTTACAGAACAGGTGTCAACATGTCCCTAACTATAAAAATAATAAATAAAATAAAAATAAAATACTAATAAAACAAAAGTCTGCAATCAAAAGGCAGAGTATAATATAAACCCATACATTTCTCATTAAATTCACCCAAGACCAAATTACCAGAGCTATCCCAGCTAACAGATAATATTCTCAGAACATTGGCTCTCTAATTGGTTCTCTAAAACTTCCATTAAAGTTATCAAAAAGGTTCTTGCAGTAACATTAGTAGAATGTTTTTATAATGTTATGTCTTATGTCAAAAACATTATTCTTAAGTTGTAAGTGCAACATTTTGGAAATGCTACAGAATAAAAAAAAGAAAATAATGTTCTTATAACAAACAATAACGTCAATACAACATCTATAAAATAGGTTGTTTTGAATGTTCCTAGAACTCTCAGAATAACATTTTTAGCTGGTATGCTATCTACATTATTTTATAGCTCTGTTCTTTTACTGTATGCTTGATAATTGGCAATTTGTTTCTGGGTTAGTCTGTCAAAGGAGTTTTGGGGAAAACATTCTGAGAATTAGACACATTAAACAAACATAACCGAGACCTCCATTTAGTTTATTGAGCTATGAAAGAGCAACCTCTGAGAAGTAACATTCTCCTCTGTGTACTGCAGAACCATCAATGTTCCGTGAGGGCCACACATAGGCCTTATTTTTAATACAGCAGTGGATGTGATGGAACCCAGGAGACGGAATAGATTTGTACATTACTGAACCTCAGCAGACTCCAGTGTAAACCCACCGTCGTCTAAGACAGTCTTCTAATGCTTTCAGGTAGCTAGTACAAAGCTGTTCAAAATCACAGAACCTTCTTCTTCTTTCTCTCCATCTTTGAAATGTGAGTTTTGCTCATATTTCTTTTTCATTATATTTCTAAGTCAGTGTGCTTTTTAGCCCGCTGTGGCAGCGGGGGGTGCCTGTACTCACGGTGGGAACAGGCAGCCATTTTGGCTCCACACAGTGAACCTGATGGCGTAAATACGGCTGCCATCAATCAATCCCCGGAGCCCTGCAGCGACACCATCCCTGATCCCTCTCTCTCACCCTCATGTTCTCTCTCTCGCTCTCTAACATTTAAAGACACAGACATCTATAAGATAACACTACTGTGATATATAATAATACAATAGAATCAGGGATAAATCTTGCTTTAAACAACCCCTTATTCACGTAAAAACTGCTTTTAATAGTAGCACTATTCTTGTACAATGCACAACTGACACAATTATGCTTCTATAGGACACAAACAGTTCCAACCGTTCAAAATCAGGCTAATCACTTGTAAAATAATAAAGATCTTAGCCAGTTTAATCAAAACCATTAGCACTACATGAAAGAATCATTAGTGGACGTATAACAGTTGAATAGAGCTGATGGTGAGTGGGTGTTTGCATACACCGAAATAACTCATTCGGTCATCTGGCCGAGAATTTAACATCACGCTTGGAGGTGGTTCAAAATACACCAGGAAATGAAGTTACTAAGAGGGGAGCTGGAGGGCACAGAGCCACAAAAGCTGTGAATGATGGTGACGTAAATGGTGTTTATGTCCAGCTGGCTGGTAGAGTTTGAGTAAGACCTGAAACCTTTCCGATGAAAATACCAGCACACATTGTGTTTGGGATGCTGGTGTGCTTGAGAATGGATGCAGTCTCAGGCCGTTCCCCACCTAACAGGGAGTTCTCAAAAGATTATCAAAAGAGTTCTTGCAGTAATGTTAATAGAATGTTTTTCTAATGTTATATATATGATATAGGAAAAACACTACTCCTAAGTAGTTAGTGGAATGTTTTAAAACCATCACAAAATTAAAAAAATGTTTAAATAATGTTCCTGTAACTGAGCAATAATGCTAAATGTTGAATGTTCCTAAAACTTTCAAAAAAATGGTTTTAATATTTTTGTTACTTAATGGAAATATTACGGAAACATTCTTACCACCTAAAATTATTAGCTGGGTTCCAGGTGATTTTCCTGAGCTGTGATGTCAGGTGCAGTGTTCAGGGAAATTTTCATGCTTTTTAAAAGCCCCCCCAGTAAAAAACATCTGTAATATATTTAATATTTAAAATTTTTATGTTGCTTGTGAAAGGTTACGGTTAGAATACACAGCAACTTTTTAATAGCAACCAAAGGAAAAACATGCTTTGTGTCCCTAGATGGTGTAGTTACAGCATCTACCAGTAACTACTGTAACCAGCTAACTGAGTCTGCCAGTTATAACTACCACCAGGACAACATTAACCAGCCTATACCAGCATGTACATTTTTGCTGGCTACATTTTTCCTTAAGTTTGTTGTCACTAAGGCCACTGTTAAGCATATCTCTTGGGAAAGATGATTCTTCATTATGGTGTATCTGAAGCTGAAAAATAATCAATCTGGCAACTTTACAATGAAAAACAAAAAACTGTTACTTCTCATGAAGTCCAATGCTCTCAAAAAGACTGCAAAAGAATGAGTACTAGATAAGAGAGAGCAAACCTGCAGAAGACAAAGAGAGAAACCTTGTAGGCTGAGACTGTAGAAGGCTGATTAACATTTAATAAAGATCCATGAGCCAGGCTATATGACAGTGGAGCAGTGGGCAGCCCAGACGGCTGGTGCTTGAGTAAAGAGGAGATGGTCGCTCGATAATAACGAAAGAGGAAAAGGTCATAATGCAAGGTCACAGCTTCACACTTTTGCCTTTGACAGTCTCGCCTACACGGGTCCTGTCTGTTCCCTGAGCAGGACAATTGTGCGCTGTTGCATTTCGGCAACAGTTGTACATTTCTCTCATGTTACACCATGTAAATCAATGCCACTGCGAGAAAAGCAAATGTACGTTAACCTATAACACTCTGAGCTCAGCACGCTACGCCATAGACACCCTGCTGCCGACATGTATTGATCTGTACACCCACAAAGCTGATACGGTCACGTGACCAAGCGTGTTCAGCTCAATGCGTCTGAATGCATCAGCGGGGGTCAGCACCTGTGAAACTAGACGGAGAGCTACGGTTGTCTTTTATCAATGCAAATTCCTGGTGAAGCTTTCTGGAATGAAAGTAATGAAGTGGTATAGACACAGAGGAACAGAAGATATGATTGTGAAGATGGATGGAAGGATGGATGGATGGATGGATGGAGGTAGGTAGGTAGGCAGGTAGGTAGACAAATGCATCATTTACACAATATACATATTAGATACTACAAAACATATTGGAAAATAATAGGCAACAATGTATATGACAATTTACACAATACACACAATGAAAACAAAAAGCATCAGCTGCAGATATTGTAACTAAAATATTCTGTGCAGAGCCTATAGAAAATATATATATAGTGGCACAAATATATATATATATAGTGTCATTCTCAAGATTAGCAGTGAATGGGTTGGTGGGAGTGAAAAGTCCTAGTTCACCAAAGGTCAGTGTGGCGGAGGCAGTGTACAGCCTTATGACAGTGGGAGGAAATGACCTTCTGTAGCACTCACTGTTACACTGAGGCAGGATCATCCTACTGCTCAGACGTGCTCCTCATTTAGCAGTAGGTGTGTGTGTGTGTGTGCATGTGCACTGCTGCGAGTGATGAGAGTGTATCCCATTCCATTAGTAGGGAATCTTTCCAATATTAGCCTCCCCCTTTTCCTCCCTTAGTGGCTTTCCATCTGAAATGCCGCAGTGCCCTCAGTTGGTAATGCCACTTCTTAGTGCTCTCCTGCCTGTCATGTCAGACTGACTTCAGACCTGGAGCCAAACCAAGACAGTCTGAATGAGAGATAGAGAGAAAGTAAGAGAGAGAGAGAGCTTGTTCAACCCTGAATATCTCCTCCACTGTTTGTTCTTAATTTGAACTGATCCCAAATCAACAAAGAAACCCTGGCTTGTGCTGATAGTATAAAGAGCTAGAAACACAAAAAGGGACATTGTGGTGCGGAAAAGAGCCGAAAGAGAGAGAGAGAGTGAAATAACGAATGACTGAACATAGAGCGAGAACGAGCAAAGGAAATCAATAGCTGGGTTTCATGCAGGGCAGGTTGCTGTGGGCTGTTGTCAAGGTGACAGAGGAGCTATGGGGTTTGGTGGCGCAGGCTGATGAATGGGCAGCGGTCGAGTGACCTCATGCTACCCATACTACTCTGCTCCTCTCCAGTGTGACCGAACCTGCAGCGCTCGCTCTCCACTACTGTATCAACACCAGCTTCATTTGTGCCAGCCACTCCTCACCATGCCAGGACTAGAAGTGAGCACAGATGCTTACACAAGCCTGGCTGCGTCTGGCAGTGATCAACACATAATTCTGATCAACAAAGGAATACAGCTGATGCAGCTGCATTATGGTGCCTGGTTAATCAAAGGCTGAAAGCATATGCAGTTAACAAAAGTAGGCAAACAGCTAGAATTTATATGGATTTCTGCATTAATTGTCCATAAAATTTGATATGATAATAAACCAACCAGAAAAATCTGGTTTAATGTGTTTTGAAACATGGCGGCTGGTTTCTGGCCGCTCCAAGCTGGTACACCATTTTAGCTTGAAACCAGCTATCATATTCGAAAACACAGTTATGATGTTTAACTGGGTTTTCCAGCAGGGGCACCAAAACGAAACATCATTTGTGTGTTATTTGTTTAATCAGACTGTGTTTATTGTAGCTGTTTAATTAAACAACCGCAACAAACACAGTCTGATGAAGCAAATACAGCACAAATAATGTAACATTTTCATGTCTGTAGTGAACACACAGTTTAAACATCCACAGTGCAGGGAGGAGAAAATATCGGAACCCTTGATTTTAATAACTGTCTGACCCAGGAAAAACCTCCATCAAACATTTCCAGATATTTAACCGTATATGTTTTGACGTCATAACGAGACATGTTTGTTATTCACAGTTACTACAGAACTATTAGAACTAGAACTAGCATATATTTTAGATATTTGTAAAACAGTAGTGGAAATTTTTAGAGGAAAGCATAGCATGCAATTTTAAAACAAGGAGAACCGCTCTAGTCTCTAATGCCCTTTATGTTTACTGATAAACACAGCATGGAGAGAAAGAGCGCGAGAGAGAGAGAAACGAATGCATACTTGCACTGAGTTGTGCCATCTGCTCGACTTGGCAGCTTAGCATTATATATGGGTGGCATGCCCCTCCCTCTCTCTCTGATGATCAATCAGCAGTGCTCGCGGTCACCACAAAGTTATCCATGGGGTCACAGCAGGCACAGCGGGCACAGCAGACTTTATGGGCACGGGTGGACCAGCAGGGGTGAGGCATTCATTCAGTAGTAGAGTGCAGGATACCAGAATGCTCACAACTGTTTATTAAGACTATACATACATGTGGAATAAATAAAGTACAAACACTGTCTTTATGCCTCCACAGTGACCATAATTTTGCCAAGAAGGGCAGTTTGCTGAGTTGACAGTTTTGGTGGGTGGTGAAATGATGATATAAAAAAAAAATAAAAAAAAATATATATGTATAGTTTATTCTCTTGCAAAGCTTCTACAAAATAAAACAAAAACTGCAGTGAACAGCTGACCCATTGAAAAATGATGTCTTTGAGGGTTGATGAACAGTAAGTTGTTGAGACTGGCCCACAAACAGCTCGTTTTATTCAATTAATCTGACTCAAGCCAGAAGATTCAAGAAGTTCATTGCTATAGTTCGCGGTTTTGATTTCCATTTAGTGTAGATTAATTACCATTTGGATGTAAATGTGCTCACCTTTCTCATGTAAATTACATTTTACTATGATCAAAGTTTGTCATAAATCTCAATGGCCAGATAATTAGACAATCATGTTATAATATTTAGGCATTATAAAACGAAAAACCTAATATAGTAACCCAGAAACCACTTTTCTCTGTTATGAAGTTCTGTTAAGCAGCAAAGATACTATCAGTGTGAAAGCACAATGATGCTGCACTTTCTTTATTAAAACAGGAGTAACATTAACTACCTTAAATTTTATTGGCTGACTGCTTGATAAGGATGTTGTAAAAGCCTAAAACCTGATAAATATACAGCAGAGACGTCAAATCCTTCTGAATACTTCTGAAGGGCCAAAACATTGATTCAGGTGTGTTTAAATAGGGTTGGAGCTAAACTCTGGACAGTGGCCTTCTGGGAAGAGGACTGAACATGGCAGGTATATAGGAATGCTGTTCCAAAAGCAACAAGACTTTTGATCCACTGACATGTCCTACTTTGCAAAATGATGTGTTTTGAAATGCCACCATTCTTAGCACGTGGTGCTTTGGCGTAGCGTTCGGTGGTGCTACTGTATACTGTGTGAAGTTGTTTGCCAACAAGCTCGCGCAGTTCCGCAGCAGAAGGCCATGCTCCAGCGAGACAGAAAATGAGGCACAACAAACCCTCTGACTCATCTCACAGAAGAGACCGAGAAAATCTTCCATCCCCTCCTTTACATCTTTCCTGCTGCATGACTAGATGTGGGCCAAGACCCGCCTCCCTCGCTCTCCCTCCATGTCAGGACCGCTCTGAGATCTCTTCCACAGTAGGAAGAGACATTCCTTCACAACTGATGGACTGATAATGGTGTTCCTCCTTCCATTCACTTGACCAGACATGGTCTGTACACTTTGTCTCTCTCTCTTTCTCTGTCGTACACACCCCCACATGCACGCAAATGCACATGTTCATTCAGCCTGATGCCGTCAGAGGAAGATCTCAGGGGAAGCTAATTAAGTTGAAGGCAGGCCCTGCTGTCTGCTGATGAGCTGCAGAGACTTAAACTAGCCAGCATCTGAGTTCTCATAACCTGCCTGTATTATCTACAGTACTGCCTTCATATAGTTTAGTTCTGCCTGTCAGGAGATTACCGCCTGTCGTTTATGCATAACTGGCTAGGAGAGGAAGATTAGGAGGAGAGGTAGAAGAAGGACAGAGAGAAAGAAAGAGTGAGATGGATGAATTAGTCAGAGGGCTTGTTTTAGAAGTCTGATGATAGACAAGGGGCGCCATTGAGCAGTCTATAGGATTTTCTCATAGACTAGCCCAGCCATCAAGCCCAGCCATCATGAAAATAAAGCACTGTTAAATATATTATAATATTATGACATTATGATTTACAATATTTGCAATTTATATGTTGTTTGCAAAAATCCATGAATGGCAGTTAACAGAGAAAATGTTTTTTGCCGACATACTGTAGTTACAATATCTACCAGCAGGGGCTACCTGGACCATGTTAACCAGATGAACCTTGACACCTTGGGTTCAATGCAACGAATATTATAATGTGAGATTTTAAAACCATCATTAGACTTCCAAGTAATCATGTTTCATTATGAAGGTTCTCTCGCTTAAAGAAGTCAACAATATTCTGTCGTCTTTCTTTTAAAAATGCATTATTATTATTATTGAAGCGGTGCAACTTTACAAAGTTTCTGTTTTTTGCTCTTCTGCAGTAAAAATGATGATGATCGAGCGGAAAGGCTTCCTCAGCTTGTGTACGCAAGAGCGCTCTACCTCATCTCATTTTCCCTCATATCAAGCTGTTCTCAGCGGCGCCCAGATTGCCTGTTGTTTTCTATAACGCTGCCAATCAGGCGAACTGCACATTTTAAACATCTGAAGGACGTCACAGATCATGTGAGCTCAAATTGCTGGCTTTTTACATTGCCAGTCAAAAAAAAGCTCTGTTTAATCACCTGAATGCTGCAGCTGCTGTGTCTTCTCCTCCTTTATCCATCTATATAACTGCTTCTCACCACTGGTGAAGGATTCCAGCTGGTCTGTGAGTTGATCGGCTGATTAAAATAAATAAATCAAGTTAATTAAATAAATAATTATATTGACACAAAGCACCAATGTTTAATTAATCAACTGATCTGAATAAATGTTTGTACGTAAATATATGATTGTGAAAGTGGTTCTGTTGTGTCACAATAAAATAATGTCTAACTATTCTAATACCGGATATCTGACAGCTACAGGTCACTGCGGAGTTAATAATTCTATACTGAAGTCAAACTGAAAACCTAAAATAGAATAAAATATACAGAAGAAAACTGAATGCACAACAGGCTGAATTTAACGTTTACTAATTAACTAATTAACTAATTATCTGTTTTTGCCACATTCAGTGACAATTGTCTCTTACGCCCTGGGTAATTTCTGACCCTGCTGTACTACTTCCTGTCCAGCAGAACTATTTCCTGTTTCACATCCAGTGAAGTATTCCGAGCCCTATAACATTTAAAATCTTGCATCCTGCTGCACTTTTACCATCCACTCTCATCTTTTCATATTTCTACATGTTTCCTCTGCTCTCTCTTTCTCTCTTCTCCTAATACTCTGGTGCTCAGCAGGCCCCTGCATCCCACAGTGTGTCTGCCTGCATCTTGTGCTCATTAAGATTAAACATGGGACTCCACCGGTGAACAGGCAGGGCTGTGGGCTGTGAGGTAACCCAGGTTCACCAGTTGATTGTGGCAATTATGATTTTATTTTCTAAAGGCCCTTCAGGTACCAGGGGAGGAATATGAGCATGATTCAAAGTTTAATACAATACGGTTCTCCTTATGCAAATTCAGATGTCTTACACTTAATAAGTGTGTAACATTTTTTGCTATTCTGGCTAAGTAAAGGCTGTTGGTCTGTCTTGCCCATCTAAACTGCTTGGTATCACAAAAATTTGGTTTAGACAGAAGCAGAACAGATAAATAGAGCTGTACAATCATGATGCTGAGGCCAATTCGCCTCGGTTTCCCTCAGGAATTTCGAATGGGTTTTTTTAAAATCGCGGTTTTCAATTTATGAGTAAAGAAAGGTCTGTAGTTAACATTACTTGGAGAAGCTTTACATTTTTTGTTTTAAAACATAGATTACACATATCCATACCTCAGACGTAAATTGTGATTTTTGTTTATAGTGAATCTGACATTTGAGGTAACATCTGTGTGTAAATGTATATACCTCACTTTTAAGTGTGAGAACTGTGTATTTTATGGAGAAATGAAACAGTCCTTATTGTACTCATGTATAAAAAAAAATTCTAAAAATCCATCAGAAATTCCCAAGTGAACATACGGCTTATAAATACAAATTCTTTTCTGCGGTTTTAAGACTACAAATAAACAGCTTTACCATGAACATCAATGACCCCACTTCACCCCATCATGAGAACCCAAACAGCTTCACATGGTAAATTTCTGAGCTTGAAAATGGGACTCTGTAATGCGGATGCATCACAGTTATCCTTTGCTCGGCTGTCGTTTTGGCGTTCATTATGCATCGTGTGCGTGTGTGGGGGGGTCACGTCTCAGTGTAATAATATCTCACGCTTGGTTAGAAGGCTGCTGCATAATTAGAGGCGGGGAGGCTGATGAATGGGGGGGCACGGGGCGGAGTGATGCTGAGCGGCGTGACCCTGCTGACCTTGTTATCATTATGGGTGGCAGGGTTGACCAGTCTAGCCTCTGCTTCGGCAAACAGCTGCTGCCTTTAATGGCATCATTTGCTCTTCACCTTGTCACCCTCGCTGCTGTTCTCGCTCTAACTCTCTCTCTGTCTCTCTCTCTCTGTGGTGTCTTGTCTCATGGTCAAGGGCAGTTGAGAACCTGCCAGCTCTGACTGGCAGCCTAATCAAGGTGAGGGCTCACGCTGGGCTGATGGGCGTCTAGCGACTATACCGCCAGGTGAGGTGGATTCCTACTGATATATATCCAGAACGATCTGTTGAAATAATTCGTCCAAACATTCATACAAAGTGTTGCGCTTTGCAGACAGATGTATAATTTGTATTTGAAAACGTAAGGCTGCAATCTATAACTTTTTGATTAAAGATGAACAATTATCAATTATTAAGCAAGAACATAACAGATCAAGGTTTAAAATGGTCATCCCAAATCAAAAACAAGCTTCCAATAATAATTTATTGTTTGAGCTGTCAGGTCAGATTTCCTGGTAAATATCAGTTTGACTTCAACCTACATAAGGTACGTAAGGTAACCTGCAGTTTCATGTCTCAAACAGAGATGGTGATGGAGAGGCAAAAGTTACAGACTGCAGCTTTATAGCAGTCTTAAAGTCATTGCATTAGACACCTGTGAAAACAATTTGACTTTTTAAGCAGAATTATAATGGATACAAAAAGAATTAGGATACATAAATAATGTAATAAACTATGCATGTGGTTAAACACTTGTGTTGAATATTTTGTAATCTATTTGACTTTAAAATGAACGCTCTGAGTTTTCTCCTTTATCCTGGCAGTAAGGACATGCCAAAGCAAGAAAGCTAGAAAGCAAGAAATTTCCTTTTCTTTCAATGATCTCCCAACTTTTTGTGCAAGTGTAACAAAGACACAGATGTTTCACTTGTGTTCCCCTTACAAATGTGAAAAAATGTGCTCAGTGGAGTCTTGCTAAAGTTACCATTAAAAATACAGCCTAACTGGCTCGCTTTCGTTGTGAACGAGGAGGTACCTCGGCTGCCTCATCAGAAAGCATGTGATGGGGAACTTCAGCTTTAAGAGAATGAATCTCCTGCTGTGGGATTAAATTGAGTTCTCTGGTAGCTTGATGAGTCAGTCTCATACGCATGCAGTCTGAGGCAGCCTGAAGGCCAGGCGACACGGTAAACTCTTCCGAGCGCTCTGATTTTAAGTGGCAGTTCAGAGCACGGCCATCTGCACTATTTGGGTCAAGGACTCTGCGTCATTTTCGGTATTGTCACTCATATGGTTATTTCCGTGTGCGCTTTGTGTTTTGATGTACGTATTTCTATATGCTGTAAAGGAGATAATGCGGTGCTTGCTAGCCATGCAAAACAAATTAAATGGCAGAGCTGGCTATCGTGCCGTCTTGGACAGCAGTGTGTGGTGGGTTTGGGAGAGCTCCCAAGCAGGTGTACTATCAGAGGAATAGGGAGGGTGGAGCGAGAGAGAACGAGAGAGAGAGAGAATGAGAGCTGCAGAGTGCCGCAGTGCTGGAGCTCACCTTGTCAAGCCCCTCTCTGTGGACAGGCCCCTGCCCTTGTAAACAGCACAATACCCCCTCCCCACCTCCCACACACCCCCACCATCAGTTAACCACCGGGCAGGCATCTAAACCACACCGAACCGAGATACTGGTCTATTAAAGCATACGGTTGTTTGTCTTTTTTTTGATACAGCCTTTGTTCCCTTTGTAGCAGCTACATCTCTCTAAAACGGCTTCTGTCTGGCTCACCGGAGTAGTTTACTCCATATGTTTACTTCTCTCAAGTGTTTCTTCTACCCTCTTCCGCCATTATGCACCCTCTGATTCCACCAGCTTCAAAGATGGAACAAAATAAAAACAAACACCAACTTCTCTCTTTACATTAGCGCATCAAAACAAAAAGCGACGAGGGTTTCTGGCAGATTCTTCTCCGTCTTTATCGCAGGAGATATCAAACAGTCAGACTAGTTCTGAGGCAGCAGTTAGTTAGGCTGATGCCGCTCCAGACAGCTGTCATGGAAACAGATGTCTACTCGGTTACAAGCCGCAGCTTTGCTCCCGTGGTAACGGCTGGCGGAGCCTTTGATTGTGACTCCCTGTGCCTGCTCCGAATGTGGCTTCCATTGAAGTTCCAGCACAAAGAGGGCGCGTTGTTTGATTGTTGGATTCATTAGTGGAAATTCCCCTACACTTCCTTCCAGATTTGAGGGCCCAAATCAGCTGACATGGTTTTTGAAGAGAGCGGAGACCAGATGTTCCATAATGATGGGGTGGATTTGGTATGCCTCCATTTTGCCTTAATCTTCAACAAATTAGCACCATTTTTTGATTATCAAATGGTCTTCAGATGAGATTTAATGTTACCATTTGCATAAACTTCTATAAATATAAAAATATTCTTTTTAGATAAAAAATACTCCATTTTTAGAGCAGATTGGAGTTGCTTTACAGTCTAGAAAAGGACATGGTCAGATTACAAGATAGAACTTTCAAAGAGTCTCCATCACTTTAGTTTTAGTAGCTGCGGGGTCGGACATCGGAGAATCTGCTCGGAACGAAATCCATACAAGTTAAGGTCAGGAAACCTGATGCTGGGAAAGGTTACGAACCCTAAATCCTTCTTGTTTTCAGCAGGCAAGGACAATCAGACTCTCCTGACCTATAACTGTTCCCGCACACCTCGCTCTGAAGGTCTTGGATCTCAGCGGGTATTCAGAAGAGCTGAACCCTGTAAGTGAAGGTTAGAACGGACCTCACTGAGCCCCGTGTGCCGAGTCCCACCTGTACTCGTTTCATGAGAAAAAAGACGCCTTACTCTTTCTCAACCCGCTGTGTGGCTTATCTGTATTTAAGACACACTCCAGGCTTCTGTCTAGACGAAGACTTAAAGCACAGAGCAGGACAGAGATAAACAACACAACAGTAAGAGAGAATTGCTGGAATGCTGAACATCAACAAGAGGCTGTAGCTGTTATTGCATGATGGTAAATGTGAGACAGCCTTTGAAAATAACAACATGGGAAATATTGTTTCTGTGTTGGTTAAATGATTGTTCATTTTTAATAAATGGACCTTTGTTTATTGAGGTAGACTGAATTACTACACATCTGAGGAAAAACCTGTTGGGATTGACAACCGTTTCCTCAGAGCCCCAAAAGGTGCACATATATATATTTAATAATGTTAAAACTTATTTTTCTTCACATTATTGTAGTAGATCCTCTGACCTAATATACCCAATATATTAGATATATATAGATTTTATTGTTTATTCATGTTTCACCCAAAAATATCCATTGCACTTTTCAAAGACAAGACTGGTATATAGTAGAATTAAAAGCTATTAAAAAGCACCTTGATTAGGACTGAACAGAACATGAGGGTTATTATATAATCAATGCATAAAGAGACATAAAAAGAAACAAGACTAGATGTTTGTTAAGATAAGATTAGTCTTTATTCAATGAGAACAGGGCATGAACTGCAGTGACACCTGCTGTTCATGTAAAGGCATTTCAACACTGGTACATTGTCACAAGTGAAAACTTCAACTCTGCAAACAGGAGTAAAATAACCCTTATTTTCCACCCATACAAAAATAAAGCTCAGAATCAATAATAAATTACAGTGGTACAGTAATAGTCACGTTGATGACTAAAGCAAGCCGCTGACTACAATTATTTTTGTCACTTGTAACGCATCCAAAAACTGTTCTGAGTGCTTCAAAGTAAAAGTGTTTCTGAAAGATGAAAAATAAGTACCAAGAATCAATCTCAAAATCAATATAAATGACAAATTCATCGACAAAACATTTAAAAACAAACACAATTAAAATACATTTTGAACCAGCATCGCTCTTTAGAAAGGAAGAAAATTTGTTTGTAGTGTTGTTTTCACCATTACAACACTAGCGTTCAAAAACAAACAGCAGAAGAAAGTGCATTAGCTAACACGGGTAAACAAAATATAGTCTAGTCCCTATCAGACAAAAATATTACATGTGACAATAGTCGTAACATTACCATTGCTAACATGGGGGCTTAGCTGCTCCCTCTCTGGACAATCTGTCGGCCTCTTCATTGCCTTTAAATCCAGCATGACCTGGAATGTGCATCTAGAAAAATGAAGAGAGATCATATATTTCTTGATTTCCTGTAATTTCACTGGCTGTTCCAAGCATATCACCAAGGCCAACAAATACAATGAAGGCATCTGAAAGCAAATAACGCTGCTGATGTTCAGTGCTGTAAATGAATCCTACGTTCCAAGAAAATGAAACATTACTGCTTGTGCTGTAATGGAACATGATGAATCACAGAGCTTTGAGTTTGATTATATTCATCAGCACATCAAATACACTGACTGTTAGCCTGCTTGCTGTAGAAGGTAAAACCACTAAAGCATAAAATTGAAACAAGGGGAGGGGGGGCGTCCTAAAGTTCTCTGATGCTCTCTTTTCCTCTATTAGAACAGATATTATACAGATAAGCGAGAGGATTCTTATCAGACTAGCTACTCTGATCTTGTGTTCGATCTTTAATCCTGTGAGATATCAGAATAAGCAAAACAACGGAAACAGATATAAGACATCTCTTATTGTATGTTTTTTTTAAATGTAAAGCTTATTAAAGAAATGGTTTGCTCCAACACAAAAACTCAATCTCTGAAGAAGTCTTCAAATTCTCAAAAAGTCACAAGTTCAGGATGACTAGAGGTAAATGAAAAGAAGTTTCATTTTTTGGTAAAACGTTTCACTGAGGTTTATAGCTGAACATTAAGCATTCCAATGTACATCTTAGAAGAACATTTTCTACACCAAGGTATGTATAATCATGCTTGAAACAAAAGTGGAACAGTAGATGCCATATTTTAAAACACTGTGTATATGGAAAACTTACCCATACAACCTCAAGTTCTGCATTTAGTTTGTCCAGTTTTTGGAAGTCGTCTTTATTGATTATGTTTCCACCTCCCTTCAGTTTCCAGCCATTAGTCTTCCAGGTCTTCACCCAACTTGTGATGCCTTTAGAAATTAAACACTTTAACACTCTGTCAATAAACCAATACATTCACTCATGACTTCTACAAATCATCAGTAAAAATGAGTTTGAGAATGCAGAAGGAGAACACACCATTAATGGTGAACTTGCTGTCCGTGTATAGCACGATCTTTTTAAAATTCATTTCTTTGGCTTGTTCGAGAGCTTTGCAAGCGGCCTGTGATGAAATGTTTAATAACACTGTTAGCAATTACAGGGTAGGAGAAAGAGCACCATTCAAGAGCACCTAACGCTGAAATTAACCGTTCCTTACCTGTAATTCTGCTCTTTGGTTGGTCTGTCTCCCTGGAAGCCTTTCAGCCACATTTCTGATAATTAAAATCAGTCAGTGATACATGTGTCACAATAAAGATCTCTATGCAAACACCTACTTTTTTGAGGGGGCACCAGTGGCTGTCCAAGCTTAAAAACAAGCAAAATTGCAACTGAACTCGAGAGCCAATGATCACTATGCATTTTTGCTGTATGGAAAAAAATCTGATCATAATAACTCCTTTTGTGTTTGAACAATGCAATTAGAGTGGGCAGATGAGGACAGAATTTTCAGTTTAAAGCAAATGACCTGGAAAGGGGACAACTTGATTGGACTGATCAAGTTTAGAAGTTTAGACATGTAAATGGATGCAATTTTTTTTTCTTTTTTCTATTACCTACAATTATCTTAAAACAAAGCTTGCATGAACCAGAAGTTACAACTGACTGTATTTTAGCATTCTGATGTAATTCAAAGAGAATCAGAAAAATGGAGGATGAGGCTGGTTTTTTTCCACTAGGAATTGATAGACTTCAGAAAAGTAGGTTTCAAAACTTGTAGCAGACTACTTTTGGAGGGGAGTGGCTAACGGCTCTGGCTCCACCCAAGCCATCAGACTGACATCATCACAAAAGGTCTACCTTTCCAGCAGGGAAGTACATTTACTGATTTTAATTAAAGATTATAGAGGGCACATGAATGTTAAAAAAATTATGATGTGCACAGAAAAATAATTTATAATAAAAACTGCAGTATTCCATAAAAAAATAAGAATATTATATTTTAGATTTGGGGACTTCACCGTCACAAATATCAAATTATTTTAAAGTTCACTTGATCTAATAATCTAAGGGCAATAAACGTCTTTATTAAAGAAAAAATAATTATGCTATTATTTATGAATGACTTACTGAGGATGATCAAGACCCCAATATACACCAATGCCTGCACGAGCTCCTTGTCTCCCATTGGCTGAACAGCAGCCATCAGTGTACACCACAACCGCATCACCTGTTAAACAAATGTATTATTCCTACTATTATTATTCCACTAGTCTTTGTTATGGCCTACATTTTCATATGCATTATCTGCCCTTACACAGTGGTTAACAATATTTACCCATATAAGTAAATCCATCACTACTGACGGCAGCAATCTTTGGCTGGGGGGGCTCAATGAGTTTCACGCGTTTGACACCGGATGCTCCTTCATCATCAGAGTCCTCATGGGTTCTTTTACTTCCACAGGAAACAACCACTGAGGAACTAGGCAGATTTCTAGGGGGCAGGACCCCATGGTCACACCCTTAAATGCAAACAAATTTCCGTCAATCACACAATGTTTTAGTGGCCCATAAATATACACTTATTCACGTGATTAGCTGACACAACAGTGGTTAAAGGCAGGGTTTTTTTTTCAGAAACATTTTTGGTATACTGGCTGAAAGTCTCAACACATCTTGACAGCAAACAGTAGTCTAGATATACGTTCTGTGCAGAACCATAAGACGTCCAATCATTGCATTCGGTCCAAATGCATTTATAGGATGTCCTAATTTCCTGTTAAACTATGCATGCCTTATTGTGTTGGAGGACCTAAGATGGGAAGAATGGGACAAACTGTGCTACTATAACTGCCCTGTAAGAAAATATAGGAATCCAGAAAGGAGACAAGCCAAGATTTGATGTACCCTCTAAACTCCCAGACGATGGTGCCTTTGATTGACTCCGCACAAAGGCCCAGGCATCATCTTCAGAGGCAAACTTCTTAAAAATGGCTGAGGGAAATTTATCCACTTGACGTTTACATTCATCCCTTTAAGATAGAAACCATGTAACGTGGTCACATAATGCAGCAAGTGCTCACATTCAGAGAAGAGAGATCACACACAGTTGCATACCCACCATGTTTTGTAAACTCCTGGTCTGATTCCTTTTCTTACAGCGTAGAAGAAATTCCCTTTCTTGCCCATTTCTTCTGCGCTGCTACAGAGAGTCCTGCGTACGACATGAAGAAACCTCGGCAATCTGAACATAATCTCTGCTCAAAACAGGATAAACATGGCAGTACCCACTAATGGTGGCATTTCAAATAATAATCTCATAGAAATAACCTGACGATGACGAAATCGCTCGCAAAAAGCGCACGAAAGCAATTAATTTTGACTTTCGTTTGCTTCGGCTAGATCTACGGTAATCAAGAAACTGACCAATCACGGTCCAGCCTCGCGTCTTCTTCGTCTTGTATTTATGTGGCGGTTGGCAAGCCATATTGCCGCATTACTGCCATCAACTGAGTTGGAATATAGAACAGCTTTACATTAAATACAATAGTAAATATAAATAATGTATGGTTTATAAAATAATAATCATCATCATAATAGTAATAATAATATACAATATGTATATTATAAGTATATAATAATGTGTATATATTATATTATATATTAGAAATATAATTGTAACGATATTGATGATGATGATGATGATGATGATGGTGATTAAAAATTATAATAATGTATTGTTTATATTTATTCCTCTTCATCCCAAAGGTTTCGCTTATTCGTGCCAACAGCATGGTTACCTAGCAACGAGTAGAGCAACCCCTGCGCTCGAGAGTTCCCATCATGCAACACACGGACGCGCTTTTACCGGCTTCTCGCGAGAACGCGACCTCTTCCCAGGCCGTCGTTGAAAGAGGTGAGTGTACTGAATGTGTCGAGGAGAGCGATATTTAACGAAAATGTCTGAAATATGTGATATTTATCTCTATAAACACATCGTATGTGCTGTTTTCCCGTGGATGCGTTAGATGCGAACATTTTGGACCGTGGATGGTTATTTTAAACGTTAACATTTAGGTTTTGAGATGTGTTAGCAGACGCGTCCGTGGTAGGGCATCGATGAGGCCCATGTGCTGCTCTACGATGGTCTGTAATTCCTGATGTTAGGCAAAATATAATATTTTAACGTTTGCTTGTTGTCTAAGAGGAATTTGATATGATATATGAGTTAACATCAAACTTTATTAACCATGCGAACGCTAACAACAGGCTGGACATACTTGCTGAAACTAGCTGATAGTAGATGGCGAATCAACGCAAAGTTAAAGTCAGTGACTCGGGATTAATAACTAATAAAAATAACCAAGAACAATGTAATGTTTAAAACTAATCATGTTGGCATTGTGGGCTCTGATATTTCATATCACCATGTTCACCTCTACAAATACAGTAGATTGTATGTCGGTTGTTTACTGTATTATGACACTACGTTATAATAATCATTAGGCACAAAATTGTATAGTAGTAAGTCCATGTCTGTTTGTTTCAGACACAGGCCATGTTCAGTACCAGCGCGAAAATCGTGAAGCCGAATGGCGAAAAGCCAGACGAGTTCGAGTCGGGCATTTCCCAGGTATAACATATGATATATAATCGCATATCTTTTGAATTGTGATTGATTTTAAACTAATGTACTGTCTGTAGCCTCATTTCCATGTGTGAATCGTTTGTGTTCTCATGGCAAGATATTGTTTGTCTGATGCAGGCTCTTCTTGAGCTGGAGATGAACTCTGATTTGAAGGCTCAGCTGAGGGAACTTCACATCACTGCTGCTAAGGTAAGAACGTCTCCCGTTGATCTGTGCAACATCAGTAGAACGTTGAATAGATGTTTAAAATGAGGAGTGACACTCAACGTGGACATCCTGTGAGATGGCTCTCATATGGCTCTGTCCGTGTGGCGTAAGGGAGCGTAGCACTTTGGTGCCATGACGTACAGTCCCGTTCCACGACGTTGGATAGCAAGCTCGTCCCCGGCCTCTGGCTGGTGAGGACAGCGTCCTGTATATTCCTACATCTTTCCAGAGCCCTTAGGGCAGTTACTGGGGAGGTAAACCATGCAGTGCACATTATGACTGTTAAGAGTAGAAAGTGTCTCTGGCTAAATGCAAGAGGTGGGCTAAGTCATTTCATACTTTTCCTGTTTATGTAAACTTGGTTGTCTCTTCTTTCAGGAAATTGAGGTTGGTGGCAACAGGAAAGCCATCATCATCTTTGTGCCGGTGCCCCAACTGAAGTCTTTCCAGAAGATCCAGGTGAGGCTCGTGCGTGAGCTGGAGAAGAAATTCAGCGGCAAGCATGTGGTCTTCATTGCACAGGTAAGGCTCACCTCCATTGGTGCTTGTTCAGGGTTTGTTTTACGATGCTGTGTTGTCAGGCCGTTGTATATTGACAAATAAGCTAAGAATGACCTGTGAAATTGGTTGTCAAATGTTTGCTGAACAGAAGTGTTCTTGCACTGTAAACTGATGCTCTTTGCTTCCTGCTTCCATATATGGGTTTCTTTGTAAATATTGAAATATATGGTCTAGAATGCAACTGTGTTCTTATTGCTAAACAAAGAATATGGAAACTTTCCATTGAGTATATAAAGCATAGGGTTGTCACAAACAAGTGATTATTTAAGGACACCTATTTCAGTAATATGTCAGATAATGGGGAGCATTCCTGTATCCCATACTGTAAAAAAACATCTTACAGCTTAAGACAGTAGCATATATATATTATAATTATGAGGTGATTACCAACGTGGACATCCTGTGAGATGGCTCTCATATGGCTCTGTCCGTGTGGCGTAAGGGAGCGTAGCACTTTGGTGCCATGACGTACAGTCCCGTTCCACGACGTTGGATAGCAAGCTCGTCCCCGGCCTCTGGCTGGTGTGGACAGCGTCCTGTATATTCCTACACCTTTCCAGAGCCCGTTGGGCCATTACTGGGGTGGTAAACCATGCAGTGCATAAGCCCATTAGAGCCTCACCGAGATGATTTGTTCAAAAATTATCAGAATTTAATCTTGATTTTCTTTTCTTATAGAGAAGAATCCTGCCTAAACCAACAAGGAAAAGCCGCACAAAAAACAAGCAGAAGCGCCCCAGGAGGTAAATCATCTCTTGCATTTTGGAAGCTGTATTTGCAGAGTCGGGGTTAGTAGTTCTTGCTTCCTCAGTGTGAATTTCTATGTTTGCCAAATTTCCTGCACTGGTTGATTTGTTAGTATATCTCATACCAACGTGGACATCCTGTGGGATGGCTCTCATATGGCTCTGTCCGTGTGGCGTAAGGGAGCGTAGCACTTCGGTGCCATGACGTACAGTCCCGTTCCACGACGTTGGATAGCAAGCTTGTCCCTGGCCTCTGGCTGGTGAGGACAGCGTCCTGTATATTCCTACACCTTTCCATAGCCCTTAGGGCAGTTACTGGGGAGGTAAACCATGCAGTGCACAAGCCATACACAATTACATTTAGTTATTTAGGATGTATTTCCGTTTTAGGTGACGTGATCTTAATACAGGTTGATTGATTGAGCTCCATTTCATTTGTGGTTTCTCTTTTAGCCGAACTCTGACTGCTGTGCATGATGCTATCCTTGAGGACCTGGTCTTTCCCAGTGAGATTGTCGGCAAGAGGATTCGCGTGAAACTGGACAGCAGTAGGCTCATCAAGGTCCACCTCGACAAGGCGCAGCAAAACAATGTTGAACACAAAGTGAGTGCTTATCTTTCTGACATTAGCAAACACCCAACGTGGACATCCTGTGAGATGGCTCTCATATGGCTCTGTCTGTGTGGCGTAAGGGAGCGTAGCACTTTGGTGCCATGACGTACAGTCCCGTTCCACGACGTTGGATAGCAAGCTCGTCCCCGGCCTCTGGCTGGTGAGGACAGCGTCCTGTATATTCCTACACCTTTCCAGAGCCTATTGGGCCATTACTGGGGTGGTAAACCATGCAGTGCACACTACTTATTAGAGATGTAACCTTGTATTAAGTTTTAATATTGGCAATATTAGCTTGGCATTTAGTGGTTTTACTTTGGAAAAACAGATCAATGAGTGTCCTCTAGCTTTGTGTCTTTGTAATTTACCAGAATATAAAGTAACAATTTACCTAATCATATTTTTTTAAAAAACTGCAATTTATACACATCCTAATTAATTTGTGGTTCTTTTTTCAGGTTGAGACCTTTTCTGGTGTCTACAAGAAGCTCACAGGCAAGGATGTGATTTTTGAATTCCCCGAGTTCCAACTGTAAAGATGCAGATGACAAAATAAATTTGTTTACTGTCAGTTCTGTCTTGGTTTTTGCTGTGTGACTGAGAGCTTTATGATGTGTGAATATATGAATGGATTGTATCTGTGTATGTTAGGGAAGGGGACTTTGGGTGCCAGCCGAAGACATGGATTACTTGGTGTACCTCACCTGTACTAAATTTTTCTATATTTGAGTAACTCCAAAGCATAATGCTTAACGTGAATGTTATTCAGTCTGGTATGTACCAATAATAGTGTAATGTAAGAGAACTCCTTAAATATCATATGACCACATGTTTGAAAAAAGCTGTTGGATTAACACTTGACAACCCAAGTTTCATAAAATTATGCAGTATTATAATGCATTGGCCCTTATGACTTCAGTTTCAAATACAAACTTAATTTCCAGAAAACTTTGCAGCAGGGAAAGGTTTAGTAGAAAAATAAAACATGGAGTGGGAAGGTTATGAACCCATGTGATCAAAGCAGAAAGCAAAATCTCATTTTTGGAAAATAAAGTATTCTGAACCCTTTGCTGTATGAAAAAATAAATGGTTACTACTATCTGCCTCTGACAAAACTTGGGACATGACAGCAGTTGACGTACCTTTACAGTGTTTGTTAGCCCTATCCTGATCTTGACTTGACAAAGGGCCGTAATGAACTGGAGCTGTTGTCTCAGGGACAGGAAACTGTCATCCATAACCTGTTTCCTCCAACAGACCATCAGATAACCCTGTCAGCAAACAGAACGAGTATGTTGTACAAAGTGTGGAAATGTCAGTTTGTGAAAGGTGCTCTCAGTTGCCATATCTTCCTGAAACAACTGATGCTCCCTAAATGTCTGACAGGAGACATGCACTAGTAAGTTCACCTGGCAGCCATGATCCTCTGCAGGAAACATGCTGGTCCATGTTGTGTGGTAAGTAAAACATGTTATTAAATGCCCAGGAGTCCTGCCATACAGACAGTATACTGACCAATGAGAATAAAGATCAACGTCACATGCCTCGCACAAAATGCCTCCGGAAGGATTGCCCAAAAAAGGCAAAAGAGGAGGAGAAACGTTTTTGCCTACTTCCGCATAAGTAACCAATCATTATCAGAGGTGAGCTTTCAAGCCAATAAGCGTTCAGTATTAGCCTACGTCAATGTGTTTACCTATGTTAGCACAACAGGTAACGAGCAACTTTGACATGCAGCCAAAAATTTATTAAATTCATAATATTGGAAGAGAAAACGATACGATCATAAATAAAAGAGCAGATGGAGCTTCTCTACACACAGGTAAGCAGATGTTAGCTGAAATGGGGCTCTCCATTCATTTATAATTGTTTAAGCGTGCCTTGACAGCTAAAAAGTTGACAGCATGTGCTAAAGTCTCTATTAAAGTATATTTTTCTGTTTTACCAGCTGATCTATACTGGCCGTGTTGTGGCCCAAGCGGTTAAATGATTATTTTGTGGTGAACATCTAGAAAAATACTGCGTCCATCATTGATCTGTATTAAATACTGAGGACAAAACCGAAGCCTCAGTTAGGCGCAAGACATTAGCAGTTATTCTCCAGCAGAGGGCACTATTGAGAAGCTTGTTTATCCGCAATACTGTTGTGCTGGAAATACTACGGCTAGGTAAAAGTAATCATATTGCTTTAATGAGCTTTTTGTAGAATAGAAACGACAGATTTATTTTTCTAACACATCCTACTACAAAAGAAACAGCAGTTGTGTGTTTGCACCCACACTGTTGTGTCAGTATGCAGTGTGATGGTTGTTTATGATTAGGTTAGTGGACTTCGCTCTGTTAAACACTGTCCGGTGGTTAAAGGTTACAGTTTGTCAACCCGTTATATCCTCGACAAAAGGATTTAACATTTGTACATTTTATGGACACATCCTCGTGATATTAAGTTAGAAATTGAATTGAAAATCTGATTATTATAATGGCAAATCGACCAGCGCTAAAGGGGTCCAGCAGTCAGCCACACTTCCTGCAGTTCAACAACCTCGCATGCGAAACAGCTGGAGGAAAGGTGAATAATGAAGCATTTATAATATACAATGTCATATTACTATGTTTTACCTATTTTGGTGTTAACTATTACAATAAATACGACTGATTAAAGTACTTAAACATTGTTATTGAAGGTCATTTTTGCCACAGACGAGTGGTTTGCCCCTGCCAGAAATCTTCTGAAGGTGAAGTCATTTGCTTGTATTGTGGTATATAATATGTGTTTGACTTTTAAATATATGGTATTTAGTAGCCTGTTGTTCTGATCTGAAGAGGGACCCTCCAGAATTCATAGCAACAGCTTTTACTGAATTTGGGAAATTGATGGATGGCTGGGAAACCAGGAGGAAAAGAATTCCAGGTATTGGTCCATGAACACAAATAAATGCGTTTACACTGTAAAACTGTAAAAAAGGACTGTGTGTTCTTCATACTTCTCTTATAAGCTCTAGACTCATTGAGCCTGAGCCAGTTATAGCAGAATAGCTTCAGGCTACTTTCATCTCTCATCTATCCAGTCTCTCTGAAGATTTATCAAATGAAAGCCTATGTCTTTTTCAGAGCTCCTATACTGAGATGCTTCATCTGACCTGGTTTTCAGGGCATGTTTTGTAATTTCAGAGAGTCTGCTCTGTCTGTACTTACAACGGATTTGGTGATCTCATGAAAGATGCATAGAGCGATGTCTCACATCTTGTGTTAAAGGTCATGACTGGTGCATCATACAGTTAGGAGTTCCAGGAATTATTCATGGCTTTGATGTGGACACGTCCTTCTTTACTGGAAACTATGCACCATACGTCTCTATTCAGGCTGCATGTCTTGGTGGGTACAGCTCACAACAGCCTTCCTCTAGGAACTGTAAGATAGATGTATATGCATGTATATCTAATATCTGTTACTGCTGAACTAGATCAGACACCATCTTTTACTCTGGAAGGAGATCGTACAGGCATGGCTGCCACCCCGAGCCAGTTTGAAGCAGTGGCACAGGTCTAAAATATGTTTCAGTGGACTATATTTTCATGTATAAAATCTAGGGCGTGCGTATCTGTAGGAACACCACTCTGAAATTATGATTGACAGCTTAACACAGACAGCTGGGCGGAGCTTGTTCCAATGACAGTCCTGAAGCCAGGATACTCTGATTCATGCCACAACTACTTCAGTGTCACCTTCCCACAAAGAGTCACTCATATCCGCCTCAACATATATCCAGGTAATAGACCGTCTGCAGTATTTCTCATTGGCTGCAATTTAATATGACAAAACAAAGAACGTGATCATTCATAAAAAGTACACTGGGTTGGGGAGGGATGTCATGTGCAATAGTATCTTAGGGTACCATTTATTTTTCAACAGGAATGCAAGCTAAGGATTGTAATATAATAAAATATTAATGTTGTATTGATAGAGCACCTCAAAGATGGCGCATACTTTTTCACATTTTTATGTGGAACATACTTTCATAGCTGAAGATTTCTTGCCAAAGGTTTTTACAAGAACTCAGACTACAAATGGCCTAACTATAGTTTACTTCGTATGGTATGCTGGGATAGATATTTGGCTGTGCTTACTGCTGACAGATGGTGGTATTGCACGGCTGAAAGTTTATGGCATTGGAAACAAGGACTGGTCCACTGTGTCTAGTCAAGACCAAATGGATCTGGTTGCCCTGGTCAATGGAGGAGTATGTGTAGGCTACAGCGATGCCCACTACGGTCACCCACGGAATATGATTGGTTTGTAATATTTATACCGATGTGACTGATATAGAGAAACATCTCAGATGCATTGGAGTAATTTATTTATTTATTACACATAATTACTAACTTTCTGGTTTAATTTAAACATGTAAAGAATCTGGACTGTTTCCTAGACTTTATTTTTAAATAAATCATTACCTACGAGAGTACTGTTTCACTTTCCAATAAATAATTTATGATCTGTTCAGCTGTTCTGAGAAAACTGTGGAATAGCCTACGAGATTTTAAGGTGAGCACTAAATTGTTACTTTGTGATTGTTATTCTTCGTAGGTCTGGGGAGGGCTGACAACATGGGCGATGGGTGGGAAACAGCCAGACGCCTGGATCGGCCCAAAATTTTAGAAGTAAAAGCAGTGACATGTTAGTCGTAGAAAACATCACAGAAATCAGTTACAGAAAACGCCGCATTGATCCATGGTTTTGGTCTTCAGGTGGATGAGAAAGGCATATTGCAGGTGCCAGGCTCTGAGTGGGCTGTTTTTAGACTCGGACATCCTGGAGTGATAAACAGAATTGAAGTAGACACCAACCATTTTAAAGGTGATCAAAGTATTTAGCTTTCTAAAACAATAGTACCTTTTTTAGTTAATATTGCTTAAAGAGCAACTGTTGTGTTTAGGAAACTACCCAGACTCTTGCAGAATTGAGGCCTGCGGTTTGACTCCAGCTGAGGAGAAGAACTTTATTCTCAACCAGTGGAGCTGCAACAAAAGCCCCAAGTGGAGAATTCTTCTTCCTCCTCAGAAAGTATGATTTGTTTATCCAATAACTTAGCTGGAGTATTTAAACTTCATTCCTCTGTTCTATGTAAATCTGATCATGATGTTCCTTATCTAGTTGAAGCCACACCACAGGCATCTGTTTTCGGGGGAGTCTGTGCTAAGCTGTGGGCCTGTGACTCATGTTCGTCTGGTCATAGCACCTGATGGAGGGGTCAGCCGACTCAGACTCTGGGGTCAGAGGGTGGCTAGCAACCTGGTCCGACCACGACAGACATCTAAACTCTAATGTTGCCATGTATTTTTCAACAAGCAGCTACCAAAGAGTTAAGGTTGTTGATTCAGCCATGGTATAAATGTTATAGTGAAAAACTCACACAATAGTTTCTAATGCTCATAATAAGACTGAGTATACCAAACCCAATGGCATTATGGGTAATAATAGCTTATGCTGTGGTACAATAGTGCATACTGAATTCTGCCAAGGCTCTTGTTTCATAAAACATTTAAAAACCAAATAATAATTAATAAAACAAGAGTTAAGTAATTGTTTTCGCTTTGTGTATTTTTAGATTTGATACTTTTGGATTTAAAATTAATTTGAAAATATATATGGAAATGCATTACCAAAAGCACAGATGGGAGTGAAATATGTCAGTCTGTCAGTATGAATTTGAATGTTTGCCCGGTTTGGATTTTGTTCCTCTGGGCAGTTATTCAAACTTGAGAAGTTTCCATAACAACAAAATGGTGATGCCAGCATTAAGACGGTCTTAAGTGTTTGCGTGTTTTGTATGTTTATAGATGCCACCTAAGATGCTTTAGAAATGAGGCGATTGCCATGAGTATTGTCTAATATTTTAACAACTGAAATTTTACCTTCGCAGCTGAGAAACGTTAGCTTCATCGTATAATCTTGTGTCTTTAAGAACCTGATCTCAGAATTGTATCTGAATTGTGATGTTTAATCTTAAACAGGTATTCATTTTTGACATTCTTAAATGTCATCATGGGATGCTATTGAGTGACTTGCAGTGAATACTATAGATATATAGTACTGCATATGGTCCGTATGAAAAGTCTTTTGTTAGATTATGCTGCTGGAAAAATTGAATTCCTAATTCTACTCCCAAGCCTTCTCAGGTCAATTTAAGCATTAGCATCACTTTTTGTTTTAAAGTTAAATTTATGGCCCAGAAGCAGATGTGGATCGATGGTCGACATCCCCAAACAAAAGGTGTTAAACCTTATTTGATCTTTTTAAAGTTACTGTCAAAATATTACAAAAGTGCTGCATCATAAAAGATACAAGGTACAGTTAGATTTAAAAACATGACTGAGTCAAGAAACGATTCGGAGCTTATCTCCATTTCTGTGAAAAGTTGACACATTCTTTTGGCTTTTCCACTATATGCTTATCCTTTGGAACAGTTGGTTAAGAAAAGAAGGTTTTTGACATTTAATGACGTTTCAAACTTGCAGCTTTAACTCTGTTGCACAGATGGCTTCTGCAGACGCAGAGATTTTCCAGGGAGTTGGGTTTTTTCCAATCATTTTGTCATGTTTCCTCATGGATTAAGGCAGTGGTCCATAGCAGGACAAACAGTGTCAGGAGAAATAGCTGAACAAAGATTCAGCAGGACTCATAAGTCAGGGCTTCTGTCTCCCAACTATATAAATGCAGTCAATGGGCCTTACTCATGAAATACAAGCTGATTGAATTTCGGTCTAAATTATTCATAACTTTTTGTAAAATGTTGCATTGAATTGAATGTGACCATTTAAAGCTGCTATCTGTAACTTTTGGTTGGAAATAAACAAGTTATTGAGCGAGTGCATAACAGATCAGTGTTTAAAGTGGTTTCCTTACTTCCTACCCCAATTTACAGAGGCAAGTTTAAAATAATGATTTATAATTTGAGCTGTTAGGTCAAGTTTCACAAGTAATGCAAGTTTGGCTTAAATGACTTCAACTATTAAAGAAAAATAAATAAAGTTAACTGCATGTTCATGTTTCAAACAGGAAAGGCAGATTACAGATTACAGATTTGGTACAATGGAGTTAAAATGGCCACACATTTACTTATTTAATGAGTTACTAATTAGTGCAGATATTAAAATATTTCGTAATCATTTCATATCATGTAACTTTTATCTTTTTTTTTCCACAAATCTTTATTTTCAGATTTAAAATTAGATTATGAATTCCAGAAATTTTTATTGTGGTCTTTTTTGGATCCCACTGTGTATAACAAGAACATTGTTTTGGACACCTTCTGTCACCTCGTATGATAAAGGCAGGATGCAGCTGTCATATCAGTATATGATTTATATGATGCATGTCATCCTACCAACACAGTATGTGAGTTTGGTACTGTTACTGTATATAGACTCTCACAGTTAGTATGAGGAACTGATGTCACTGCGGTAGGTTGTGCTTATGTTTTATTCATTGTTATTCATTTTATGCCTGAAGGAAGCACAGACTAGGTCGTTTACCTTGCATGACCTTCCCTGGTCTCTTCACTTCTCTTTATTACAGCAGTTAATGTTTACAGGAACAATGAATTGCCAAATAGGCAACTGCCAATCTAACTAAAATTTATTGACAATAAATTATCGACAAATAACGATGTGTGGGGGAAGTGAGAGATAGATACACATTTCACTTTATTTAAATTTTCAATGCAAGTCACTGAGTTAAAGTGTGTGCCTAATGCATAGATGTAAAAAATGCTGCGTTTATAAAGTGCAGAGTACTTCAGATACTTCTTTACGTATGTTAAAATCAAACAAAGCCAAACTGGCATTTCCCACGAAATTGGACCGAACTGCTCAAATTATAAATCATTATTATGAAACTTACCGTTAGGATGCGGTGTAAGGTGAGAAGATTGTGTTGGACACTGACTTCTCAATATATTGTTAATTTAACAGATTTAAGCTTTAAGATAACTACAGTCGTGGTGTGTACAGAATCAATTTTTTATTTTTTTTATAGTGGGGTGGAATATTTCAAAGCACCCGACTGGACAAAAACGGGATTTGAACCCTGAATATGCAGTTGCGTGGTGCGCTCATTGTGCATGTACTTCCAGATGACCTTGACAACCTGAGCATGTGGAGACTGAGAGCAGCAGACATCTCTCATTTCTCCGGAGTCAAATGGATGCATGGTGATTAATTACAGTATATTATGCTCACTCATGCAGGCTCTGGATGAAGATGAGTGTTTGTTGGGCTGAGCTTAAATGACAGAGGGGTTGAACTGCACACTCAGCGCTTTGCTTTGAGAAAAGGTCAATGTGAAATATCTGATGTGTCTTTATTATCATGAAAAATTACAGCCCACCTCTCTACGTTATTTGTTTTTCTTCTTATATCTTGCCATCCAGATGAGTTTATCATATTTTGTTCATTTATGTGAAACATGAAATCCATTTAGAAGAAAATGAAAGGTAAGGGGCCAGTGCTGGCTGTGGATCAGAATGAATTGGTTAAAACGTGGGAGTTATGCATGTATGAATATGTGTTTCAGGTTTATTTGTTTTGAATGCTTCAAAGGAAATGCACTAAAGTAAATAGTTTCATATGTACGTTCTAATGCATGTTGGAAATACAGTTTAAGACTTAGTGAGAAGTATTGTGCTGTTATACCAAGGGAGTGGATATAACCTATTCCCAAGTGTAATTCCTTCGACTCCACTGTCACTGATATACTTTGCAAGACATACTGTAATAAGATGTTAAATTTAACCCATTGTTTACCAGCAGGGGGCGACAGAGGCCCAACAAACCCTGTTCTCTTCCTCACAGGTAATCTGAGACTTGAGTGCATCTGTCATTTAGTTTTTGCATGACCTCTCTTCCGTCTGTAACTGTTTGTGTCTCTCTGCGGTGAGGTGTGTCAACCAGTGGCCCTAACAGACTGTAATTGTGGAACACTAAATCACACTGCAGACTCTTAGATACAAATCTGAGCCACTGGCCTGCGTGTACTGGTGAAAAACATCTTAAATCAACCTCATCCGGCTTATCGGCCTGGCCAAGCGTGTGTTTAGCTGGTCCACCAGCTTGTCTCCCAACCTCACTGACTGAAAACCCAGCTAACAGGGAAGATTCTCAGAATGTTGGCTAACAATCTCTAAAAGTTCTCTCAAGAGTTTTTAAAATGATTTTGCAGTAATGTTAGTAATGTAATGTATAGTATATATCACAAATGTTATTCTTAAGTTGTTAGTGGAACGTTTTAAAAACATTACAGAATTAAAAATGCTTGAATAGCTTTTTTTTTATAACCAAGAAATAATGGTAATACAACGTCTAAAAACTGGACGTTTCGATTGTTCCTAGAGCTTTCAAAATAACATTTTAATGTTTTGGTACTTAAAATAAGCATTAGGGGAATGTTCTTGCAATCTAAAATTATTAGCTGTGAAGTTTCCTAAAATCAGAAAACCTGATAAGATTAGCAAATCATCTTAGGCTGGTTTAAAAGCGTCTTTTTTTACAGTAGTGTTGAATGCAGCCCAGTCTATTATCAATGTTTCTCTTCAATAAAAATTAGTTGGACTGAGGCATCTTTTTATTGATAGACTCTGTACCAAACTTAGCTTCAGTCTTCAGTGCGGTCTGACTGGAAGCCTTGTTGTTTCATAGACGAGTTAATGGTTAATAAACACCAGTGTTTGGAAAGATCTGAGACTTATGATGCAGTGGGATTGTTTTACCCCAAACCCTCAAGCCCCGTTCAAAGTCACTGTGCATTGATGGAGTATTAAAAAAAGAAAAGAAAATCTATAAATCTACTTCTCATCACCCAGAGGGAGAGAAACATTTCACCTAGATGCCCTGATTTGATATGAAACGCTCCATGAAATTCAGATTTGTAATACTCGTACCAATACATACACAGAAACGCACACACACGCTTCCTTTCTGCCTCTACCTTGCCCTCCTCTCTTTTCCGCTGGCCCTCTCCATCAATATCTGTCGGTTGCCTGCCAAAAAGAAGGATATGCTCAGGAATTAACTTTTTTTTTAAACCCTTCCCTTCCAGCATGTTTGGATTTTCTCTGTTTGATCTGGACTGTTAAATAAGACGAATGCTATTAGAAATTCATGGCTGTGCCGTGCTATCAATAAATGATTAGTTTGCTGTGCTTGCCAGTGATTGATTGGCTGGGCAGAGAATGTATTGGAACCAGACTCATTCAATGCCACGGCTAGTCACTGGGGAGCGGCTTAGCTTATCAGTGCCTGAACAACGTAGCGTGGCGTTTGTTAAGAAAGAGGAGGAAAAAAGAGGCTAGAAAGAGAGAGGAGAAATTAAAGACCGCTTGTAGTAAATCAACAATCAGGGAGTTAATTGCACTTATTTACACAGCGCTGATAGATTTGTTACCAAGAATGCATAAAGGCAATCTTTTTAGGAACCATTGTAAGCTGTAAATCTGATAAACATCGAGCTTTTGTAGGATTTTATAGCGAAAATTCACCCAGAAATAAACGTTCTGTTCTGTACCTTCATGTTGTTACAAGTCCACATGATTTTCTTATTATTTTTCATAAAAATAAATACTTTATATGCAATGAAGGTTAGTGACCAGGGACTACCAGGTTCCAAAAATTTAAAAATGCAAAAATTCACATTAGACAGCTGGTTGCAAGATAGATGGGAATCGTAACATTTGGCATCCTTGACATCAAATGACGTATACAAAAATACAAACTTGTGAATTTTATAAGCTTGACAACTTCTGGTCACCACATACTTTCATTGTATGGAAAAGAAAAGCTGGATGGCCTGTTAAACTGAGATGATTTCTCATGAGGTGTGATGTTTTGATATAGTTGTCCAACAAAATTGTGGTTTCACTTGTATGTTTTCATGCAGAGTCTTTAAATCCCAAATTCTGTTTGATGCAGCCTGCAGACTTGCCCAGACTTCACACGAACTCCATGTTCCTTGCCAAACCTTAGAGGAGAGCAGCCAAGCAACAGAAGCAAGTCTCCAAAACTCCTTGTCTTCCCTCATCAGGGTGCAGATACCTGCTAACGGGGCGAGTGCGTGTTCCTGTGCCAATGCTAATTCGCAGACTAGCAGCTTCTGTCTCAGGCAGAAGTCAGGAAAATCAGTGCTGCGAAGCGAATATTTTAGCTCTGTTCGACTTCAGATAGAGTCATAAATTAATTCAGCACTTGCAGGGAGCTTTCTCAACCTTGCAAGAGTTTTTCTCTTTCATGCTGTTAGCATTTCTCTCTCTCTTCTATTTTGTATGGGGTGTGGAGACCATTATAAATCATTCATCTCATCATAACCAAATCAGACAGTCGATTGTTTGGGTCATACAGTGAATTTTTTTCCCAAAAAGCGCTTGTGTCTCAGAATACACTGCTATTTCCAAAGGCGATGCAAATGTTTAGTCATTTTTCTGATGGATGTTTAGTCATTTACATTTGTGGTATACCGAAAAGTTTGTAAGATGGGTCCGTCGAGGGTTGGGGAACAGGCGTAGTTTTGCTACATCTTACCATCTCAACTCTCACTGTTCTTTTTTGGACTCTAATTTATGCGTTAAAGAAAATCTTCGGTGAAAATTGATCTTAAAGGAACTGTTCACCTAAAATGATAATTCTGTCATTATTTATTAACTCTTGTGCATTTCTATGTCATTTGTACATTTTTAGGTGTTATATGGAAAAAAGTAAGTCAGACAGTTTTGGAAATGACAGTAAATGACAGAATTGTCATTTTAGGGTGAACATTTACAAAATGGATGTCATTCAACCTTTTCCCAGTGTCAGAGCTTCAGCTACAAGCACCTTCACTGTTTCACACTCACACCAGCCTGTGATTGACACGCTTGCGCTGCTGGTCTTGCGATTCCTATTAAACTCACTCACGAATTCAGCCGCCCGTCAACATCAGCGTCAGTGGCACTTAACTGGGACTGTGGCCAGAGTCAGCGTGGCAGCAGAGGTCAAACATCTCTCCAAATCGCATTTCAAATACCTGCTGTTCGGGAAATTAGGCCCCTTTCCAAAGTTTATCTAAAAGTGTAATTTAGATGCTGGAAATTAAAGTTGTTTTAAGCCGAGAGGAGTCAATACAACAGTCGTGAAACCCTTTCCAGGTGACACACTTAGATGGTTGGGGGTGGGGCTTTAACATTGATTGACAGGCTCATTGAATCCGTTCATTGTTGAGGAAAGGCAGAAGAGGTTGTGGAGGAGGGCACGGAGCAGGTTGTAAGTGACTGAATGAGTGAGTGAGAGCGAGTGTCAGCAGACGAAATAACACTGATTAATGGCCTTTCCTCAGAGGGCAGCACGTTCAGAGCCAGAGATCGCTGGGATAAGACCGCACGAACCGCAGCAGCACCCGAGGACGACCGGCTCAAGGTGGACTTGCTTGTCTATCAGGTGCCTCTTATAAATGGAAAGAAAAAGCATTGCAAACTATCTAACTGATGGTATTAGAAAGCACAGCGGTATGTGTGAGATAAAGCTCGCTTTCCAGCTTCTGATTGTTTACCTCTGTGGTTAATAGGGGTTTGTAAGATGATTTTATCTCTTAATAGACAGAGTCGAAAGTACCAATAGGAGCAGTGTGAACCGCTAGAACAACCACAAAGAAAGTCTGCCAGACCAACTGATCTATTCAGATAGGGCAGCAGGAAAAAAACAGTGCTAAACGCAAAACGATAAAACGCAGGCCAACATGTAAACTCTGGTTCCTGAAGCAAACTACTTGATAACCACAGAGCAAGACCACACACAGATGAATTTAGATGTATTAGGCAGAGGAAAGCAGACTCCTCTTGTTTATGCAGGGAGTTTATGTTAAACCCAGAGGAAAGTTTCTATGAAAATTGACACTGGTGCTTGATTCCGCATGGTGTGTAATTATTGGTCTTTGTTGGCCCCTCGCTCAGGTGTCAAGTGAAAATAGGCTCAGTGGATTTCTTTCCTTTACACCTATCACCAGAATACACAGAACAGAGCTCAGCACTCAGAACCTTAAGATCAAACAACAGGTATGTGAAAATTCAGAGAAAAAGAGCAAACTGCATCCTGTTTAGCTCTTACCCTGTTTCCAGGTCCGTTTTGCTTTGTCTGTCTCAGTTGTTTTGAATATTTCAGAATTTGAGGCATTAATTTGAACATAATACTAATCTTGCAATACATTTAGGGGCTTTGGGGGCATTCCACAAGTCTCAGCCTTCATAAATACGTTAGTCCTCAAAGGACGTTACGATAATTTCCTCCAGCATTGTGTATTTATTTACATAGGAGCAATCCGCATCAAGGTTAACCATCAGGCTTGTTCTGTATGTCACCAGCATTTATTCACTCTTAATGATGCTGGCCGATTCATCAGTCGGTCAGCTGGGCATTTCTTCCCAATGAATAACATATAGTCCTCCGATACAGTACGGATGAGCTTGATCAATGTCTCGCCCCCTCCTTCGTCAAAAGAAATTAGCAATAAAAAAAATCAAATTGCTATCGATCGGCTTCCATTGATTTCCTTTAGTCTTTTCCACTGCAATTACTCCTCACGCAACAGCCACTGTTTTCTGGTGATTGCCGGACGGCCAGCTGGGGTTACAGCCACACGCTGTCTCTCTCTCTCTTTCATTCTCTCTCTTCCTCACTTCACGATCAAGGTCAACTTTAATCAACCTCAGAGCCTGTCAGCGGCTGCCGTCAGCCTCAGCTGTGCCCCGCGCTCAATTCCTCTGGGCCTCGACGCGGCGGCTTACAGAATTACCCTGCTGTTCATCAAACACCCGGTTGCTCATTACTCACCACACTCCTCGTGGAGTCATTAAGAACCCGGGATACAAAGAACTTACAGCAGCCAGATGAATGCGCTTCGCTACACTGTTGGGCTCCTGTGTAGCGCGGGAGGAGAACATGCACTCGTTAGCCAGGCTGTTGTCGTTTGTTTAGAACGTGATGTTGACGGCTTTGGTTAATCTTTGATGCTTTCTGGCGTTTGTTTTATTATGCAGGTGCTGGTTCGGGGTCAATCACATTATCCACAAATAGACTCAAACCATTAAGCACTGTAGACTCTTGGATTGGTGGATGTAAATTGCAGATACATTATTATGGGATTAAAGCTGTCCTAAAGGTTTACATCTAATCAGAGTTTAATGCGTGGAAGCTGTTTGTAGTGGATGTTGTCATGTCATTGTGTTGTTTAAAGGTACAGTGTTGAATTTTCGTGCCACCAGTTTCACCAAATGGAATCGCAGGAGTAATGACTTTTCCTAATACTGGCTTTCTGAATTCTCAGTCTGTGGCTCAGGAATGCTCTAAAAAACAAAGGCATGTTTTGACAGAGCTACAGTGTTTAAACTCTTTGGGGAAATCATTCTACGAATAACTTATACTTGTCTCTGCATATAAACTCGGAAAAGGAGAAAGTATTGAAAACTGGAACATTTGCACAAATCACCTTCACATTGAATATTGTTTTGAATCTGCCTTTATGTTTTGGATCTATATACTGGCCATGTTTACACATAAAAAAGGCTTAACATATAGAATGTGTGATGTATGGACAGCGGTTCTTTGAAGTAACATGGAATAAACATTAAATATTTCAGGCATGAACTAGAAATTCTCTTGCATAGCCCTTCTCAGAGTTTCTGTTATACTTCCAACTGTGTCTAGTTTTCTTTTGATTGGTACTCAACAAACCTGTCCTCCCCAACCAAATCTTTCAGTCTTTTCAGCACAGACACTCACAAATAGACTAAAGAAGACGTCTTTAAAAGATTAGAATGTTAGAATGAAGATTAAACTAAACTTTCTTTATAGCTGATTGACACAGTATGCAGAGCACAGAAGACAGATTGGTTTACCTCTATGGTTTACCTTTAAGGTGGGATGGCCAACAAAATATTTTGCTGCATTTATCTCTTTGTCATTGGTTGAAATGAACTTAATATTGTGTTTTTGTTTAACACATACTTTTTTTCCACAAATGTACATTTTTGGTTTGATCAAACCATAATTGGCAGGCCCCCCTCCATGACTTCCTTGAAAATACTGTTTTTTAACTTTGTTTTTTTTTTATTTATGTAACTGTCATTGTAAAAAAAACAATTCTCATAACTGCTTATTGCATGTTTGGTCTAGAACCTTCTACCCAGTGAAAGAGACATAACCTCACTCCATTCCTATGAAACCTCCCCCCCCAATGAAAATGTCACATCTTCCTCGCATTAATTTATTCGTTTATAACAAACCAAATTTACGGCTGCCCCAGTATTTCTGGGTTAACAGTGACAGGCCGTGCTGAGTTACTACTTTCCACCTCAACAATGCCACACGCCTCTCACTCACACTTTTATGAGATTCTCTCTCTGCTCAGCTTCAGCCGTGGCCTGAGAGCATGGGATTCTGGGATACTGGGCTCTCCTTCAAAGGCCATCAGCTCTGTAAGCGTTCACCCGCCAATTTACTGTGACACTTCCAGTCTGCTGATATCACTCATAAAACTCCCTGATTGACGACAGGTGGAGAACGTGTGTTCAATCATCGCGCCAAGTTGTAAATTCACACGCATTCACTCGGAAGCCATTGCGGTGGCTCCGTGTGTCACGGTTAAACCGGTTTGTGTGGGCAGTGTCTGGATCGGTATGTCATGCTCACGGTGCGAGTAATGTTGCCCTTCACTATCATTGGAGTTTTACTGTGGTAAATCATAGGTCCGTATGTATGTGCATGTGTGTGTGTTTGCATCAGGCATTGATATAGAGTTAGATGTCATTAATATGTGACAGAACTCCCTGACATTAGTTTCTAAACACCATCAGGCGCATAGTGACATTGCCAGGGTCAAAAATCTTCTGTTGGTCCAATAAGATTGTGTCAGCTAAAATCATAAAAGAAAGAGTTCACCTAAAAATTACAATTATTTACTCATACCTGTTTGACTTGACCTGTTTGAAGACAAAGTTTCGAAGAATATCTTGGCCTGTATGAGGACTGTGGCTGTCAAGTTACAAAATGACAAAAAAGCTAAAAATAAAAAGACTCTCTTTAAAGAATATATAGTTTGTGTTCCACAAATGAATGAAAGTCGCATTGGTTTGTAACAACATTTATTGTAACATAACAAAGCAAACATTTTACAATTTGGAGTAAACAATTCCTGTAATGCACTCTTGTAAATATGAACTCACAACATAATTTCAAAGTGTAACATGTCAGGGCAGATCTAGACCACACATGATCCTTTGGATCCTTTTCACAAATCCAGCATCACAGATACACATCACAGGCTTGCCATTTCCCACAGAGTGCAGGCCGGCCATCCATCCATGCCCCTGTTCATTACAGGAGATGCCTTTGCCTGGCCTGCCAGTGTGTGAACGCGAAGTGTGAGGGGGAGAGGCTGAAAATGTGTCAAGCTTGTCCACTTCTGCCACACTTTGCTTATTTTCCCCCCAGGCAGCCATCAAGGGTTGCAAGACATGCTGAGATTAACTTCATATATAATTCATCATTCTGCACGCGCTCAGACGGGCTGCTCTCTATCTAACTCAATTTAGCATTAAAACCTTTCTGTGTGATTCTCCTCTCTTCCCCCAACCAATCTTACTGGGTGTGTTGGATCCCACATTTCCAGTTTTAGTACAACAAGCAAGCAGCATTTCCAAGCGGCTCACATAAATAACACATGCAATCATTTTTACTGTTCTCTCTACACTATCTTTCTTTTACTTTCACTGTCTGTTTTTCTGTTTGAACAGAAGGTTTTCCAAGCCCTAACTCTCATGTTGTTTAAGGTTCGGGAGACACCAAGGCCCTTTAGCATAGCTCAAAGACATACTGAACATTGAAGTGTCAGGTTGTGTAACTTCCTAACGTTATAAGAGTTGATTATAAACATTAACATGCTTCAAATCTGACATTTTACTTTAATTTGTTTTTAATGTAATTTTTACACTTAAAATGTACATTTCTGTAGTGTTTCTGGTTTCTACAATGCATTTTTGTGCTTGCTGAGTTAGTTTTAAAACAGAAGAATAAAGTTTAAATAATTTATGCTAAAAAATCTTTTTATAAAAAGTTTTTTATTTTAATTAAGAGGAGCACAAAAATACAATTTAAAGAGAAAATAAAAGGTCAATTTCAACATTTTCTGCGACCCCTAACAGCATGGTACAATCAGACAGAAGTATGATGCTTATTTATGCATTTATATAAACGTATGATGCATTTATATAAACAGAGCATGCTGTATATGTCTATAACTTCCAGTAAAGCAATTCAAAGGGCCGTAGAATGGTTTTCTGCTTTCTGTGTTTTGTGTGAGCTGAATTATTTATGATACATAGGCTGGCCCTTTACAGAGGATTCACAAAGTCTTACTGTGTGTTTATGTAACTGATTTTTAAGTCTAATATCACAGTTAATGGCATGACCAACTCAGCAAATTTGCAGATGGAGCAGGTCCACGGTTCTAATGGGGAATAAATCACTTCACTGATTAAAAGTGAGCTGAATCAACTAATAACATAATGATAGTTAACTCAGAAGAATTACAGTGTGTACACTTCTATTGATATTAAACTTGGTGAGGCCTAATGAAGCAGAAAATGAAGGTGGCTAATGTTTGTTAGCTTCAGGCAGGGGGTGGACCTCAGCTTTTGGCAACACAAATGAGAAAAACAAGACAACCTTTACATGAACATATTTTTAAATTTTGTTTTTGTCTGCTGATTAAAGTGTATATGGTAAAATATGAATCTTTTGAAAATGGAAATGATTGAAAATTTGTAATTTTTATAATGTATTTACTATTAATGCAACTATCTTTGTATATGTAAGAAAGTGGTTACCACATAACTTCTTTATCCTAGAACATGATAATTTTATATTAAAATGTATATATCATATAGCTTTATATGTGCATAAACATCTAGTTTTAAATGAAGGCGGTGTGTAGGAATAAGCGGTGAGGGGAGGGGCACTTGATCAGCTTGACTCATGATTATTAATTTGGTGACGTAATGTTCTCCAGTAGTCTTTGCCCATAGGGGCAAATGAGTGATAGTTCTAGTAAATTACCATAAAGATTACCTTAAAGTGGTCGTTTTTGGCAGCAGGCTACAATTTGTCCTTTGCACTGCATTTGAAACTTTTAAAACATAGTAATTATTTCCTAAAAGTGTGTGGAGCTTGAAATTTCTAAAAAGTGCATGATGTCAAATGTTTCTCCAAGTAAATATCCACGATTCTGTACTTTTCTAGCTTAAAATAATGAATGAACTTGCATGATGTGAAAATGATGGCAGCTAAATAGCTCAGTTTATCTGAAGGCATATGGGCATGTGTGGTTTGCCTGTCGCGCTAATGGTTTACACTGGAAGTCATGAGTGGTACATTACAGTCTTTCAAAGAAGTGAAAGCTTTTCCCATTATTTCACATCATTGAGAAAATTAGAGGCCAGTTTCACACATTCATTAGCCGCTGACAGTTATGGTCACAGCCCCTCTGCTCTCTGGGTATTACTGGTGCACTCTTTCAATTTGTAGCCCAACTCACAAGAGGCAACGTGTGTGTGTGCGCATGTTTGTATGTGATTGTGCGTTCATGTGCAAAAGCTCATTTTCATTACAGTGTGGTATGCTTCAGCTGTTGAGGGGTCTTTGAAATGTTCTCTATCAATTATGCCAATCAGGTGTGATCATAAAACATTATCAAATGACCTCTGACCTCTGGAGCACATGCAGACTTGCATTATTTCTGCTTGATGATAACAGTAAAAATCACATTCGTTTAGGTTCAAGTTCAGCCAATGTCAAAGATAGCAGAGGTTCAGGGTGCTATTTAATTAGCTTTTACTGTAGCATTTCACTTGAACTCGGGACAATGTTAGAATCTGTGTAAAGTTTTATAAATAAAAAGCATAAAATAGGACAGCTGTGAATGATGTAGCAGAATTGATGATGTAACACCCTTGACATCACACAACACGGGTTCAGTGGTGAAAGAAACGGCTTAAACCAGCCTAACTCTGAGAGAACTATGAGAGAACGTTTCCTGTTAGCTGGTACCCTAGATGGATCGGACATGCCTTTTGGCTGATTTCAAAGCTGAGCACTAGTTTGGTTTGTTATATATGATTATGTTATATAGAAAGATTAATGTAAATTATCATGAAGAAAGTAACATTTTACCACATTACAGCTAATACTTTGTGTCTTTTACGACTCTGCTGAAATGAACAGTTAGCTCATTTGACATTTCAAGTGCGCTTGGAACTCTTACATAGATAACAATGGGATGGATCACGTTTACGCGATGACACCAATATCCCCGCCCGTAGCCTCTCTCTCCCCGGACCCTAAATCAGCCGCGCTCTTCTTCCGACTCCCCATGCAGGATGTGGATTTAGAGCTTTGGCTACCTGACACAGGTTGTAAATCAGCGTCTGAGCAGAACGTGAGGACAATGCTGAGGGGCTCTGAGATCAGCCTCTCTGAGGACAGAGACTGTATTGTGTAGGTAGCTAAAGATAACTCACAGCTTGTTTGTGGAGGACTTTAGACCAGCATAGAAAGGCAAGGTGAGAGTGGACACATGGACAGAGGTCATAGTTAGACTGAGCTGAAGAATGATGACTGCGCATATGCTTTTCAGCAGCTTTTATTTAAGCTGGGAGTCAATAGTAGAGTCTATTTCCAGAGAATGATATTGAGTGTGGTCAAGTGTAAATGGATTATCTCATTAACTTTGGGTAAGATGGGGAAACATTGCTGCTTAGGGATTTATTGTTTTTCCATGTTTCTGAGACATCCCAGAGGAACGTTTTATTGCTCAGAGGTTGCTCATTCATTGCTCAAGAGACTCAGCGGGAGCTCACGAGTCTCTGCTTGGAATATAACAATAAATAGACAAAAATGATGAGATAGTTGTTGAAATACTGTAAGAATATAGAGCTTTTAAAAAATGTAATGTTCCTAGAACAATCAAAATAACATTTTTGTTACTTAATGGAAACGTAAGAGTTCTAAAATGAAAACTGTTCTAAAATGTTAGGTGGGTACTTTGTTCTAGGAAGAACATGAGAAACATTTGAGTTCATATTCAAATGTCTGAGCACGGTGTGGGACATTGTTGAGATCTTTCCTGAAATTTTACAGACTAAATTACTAAAGTCCTTTTCTCAGAAAGGAAATCCTTACAGAAAAGACATTTTTAAATGCATGTGACTACAGAAGTGTAGTGAGAATTATTTAAATACAGTTGAATGAAAATTTAAATTATAAAAATTTGAGTGAAATTATAGCCATGTTCACTAGCTCAAGCTTAAAACCGAGTTTTCTTTGGAGAAAGTCATCTTAGGAGCTTAATAACAGTGACACACACTCTCTGGTCAATACACACACTCACAGCAGGTTGATAGTGATGCCCAGCCTCTCTCAGGAGGCCGAATGTCATTGCAGTGTATTGGGTCAACAGAACAGAAGAAATTCAATACTTCCTTTGTCACGTCCAATAATTAAGAACGCTTACATTGAGCATGGCTGTATTGATCTCTACCACATTTGAATACATTTCCTAGTGAACAAAACCAATGTAACACTGAGTTCCAGCTGCGACTGTGGCTCTCAGAACTGTATCAAAGCTCTGAAAAATGGAGACATTTTTGCTTCAAAACATGCAGCATTGTTGTAGTTCAGGGTTTTTACATGAATCAATACCACTGTATTTAAACAGGGGGCGCTTCTGCATTGTATGTCAGATAGTTTGCAGTGTGCCTTGTGGGTGGCCAGTCACAATTGTCTCTGCAGGGAAAACCAAATGCAAACAGGTGTCCAAACACAGAGGAACTCTCCAGGGGCCCTCTCCAGGGGCCCACCATGGCCAGAGTGCAGCTACTTTTACCAGCAGAGTAGGAAAGTAAGCTTTGGCATTGTTCTGCAGTCAATAGTCCACTATAAACCTTAGGCCATCTCTTACCGAGAGAACTCGAGCATCCCAACGCGTGTTTTATTATTGGAACTTGATCAGAGCTGGAGGTACAAAGTTTACTCTTGTGCTTATGCAACAAAAGCATTCTTCTCTTGTCTGGGAAAAGAGATGGGTTCACCTTGTTAAGACAATCAAAGTCATTCTACAATCCGAATGGTTTCATGTGATCTCTTTGAATCATTGTTTTTGTTCAGCTGAGTGAATATGCTTGAGAAAGATTTGTGGTGTTATTATATTACATTTATGCATTTCCTGTTACAGGAACACTTTAGCTCAATGTTATTTTCCACGTTGGTTCACAATTGATTTAGAAAACCCAAAATCTGAGGAGTTGCTCACTTTGACTCATTCATGTTTATTGCACAAAAACAGCTTGAACATTTGGTTGTAAGTAGCTGCTTTTGTCTTACTGGCATCGAAAGACATGAGGGTAAAGAAATTATGACAGAATTTGTGGGATATCTATTTGTTTTTAAATCCCTCTGTATATTTTAAATGCTGAATTTTCTTTGCAAGACTGATGCCTGTAGACTTTGTCTTGTCTTTATTATGGCCTCAAGGGTGGCCCGGTTCTTCATTCAGCTCAGTGTTGCTGTCAGGTCACGGGTGTGATAAAATGCAGTTCAGGAAAGCAGACAGCTGCAGAAACTCAACTCTCACTGCCTGGTCAACCCTGAGCTTGGACCTGACCTCTGACCTCTCCCTGTGGGTTGCCTGTATAATGTCAGAATGCAGGAGGTCGGGTTTGTCAGGTGCTCCGCAGGGAATCTATAGCTACAAAATTACAGCAATTACACTGTGTGACATCATTCAGATCTATTACCTATGAGGTGTGTCCAACTATAAAGTTATTTTAAAGCTGCAATCTGTTAAAAATGTTTGAAAATGAACAAAAATGTGTTATTGAGCAAGTACATATCAGATCAGTGTTCAACACAATCTCATCACCCTACCTCATGCAATGGTAAGCTCATAATCATCCAGTTTCCCACAAAATGACTTAATTTTTCTTGACTTAATTTTTTCTTTACACAAAGTAAGTAAAATTAAAATACGTAACGTAACCTGCAATTTTATGTTTCAAACAGAGATGACGATAGAGAGGCAAATGTTACAGATTGCAGCTTTAACAAAAAAATGCGATTTTAGCGGTACCCAACCTGTAGTTACATTATCTAAATTTGGTGAATAAGGACTTTTTGAAATAATCAGACTATGTCTAACTTTTAGATGTAAGGGAGCTGCGAATCATGGTTTGTGGAATCAACTTTCAAAACAAGACATGTAATCATTCAAACTGCAGATCTGAATGGAGCTGAATGTCATCTCAGCCGCAGCTGTATCTAACGTAATACATATTTATGAAGCCTTTATGAAACCTTTATGGCGGCGCTTCATCAGTGAGGTATGTGTTAGAAGCTGACAGGAGCTCTCCAGGGATGCCGTCCTCCAAGCACTGGCAGAATCTGCACAAATCTTCCTTCAATATTCTCACCTTTTCTTTCAGTTCTTCTACTGTCATTTCTTTTGCTCATTTCCTTTCTGAGGATCTGATGTCATGGTTGTCCCTTATTATTTGTGTTCGAAAGCAACTGTTGTATATACAACAGCATATGCACACAAGAACTTACTATTTAAGGCCTATTAGCACAAGTTATATATTTTTTCATCTGTCGTCTGTTGGGAGGTATATTCTTTATAGGCTCTTCACAAGTGTGAATGGTTTTCGTGCTGAAAATTGCTTGCAGACATTTCATACTTCTGGGTTGTTTACATCATCGGTTCAGATTTTACATAACCTTAATGTTGAATGTTTTTGTTACTTAATGAAAACGTTATGGAAACATTCTTGGAACCTAAAATTGATAGTTTTACAACTAAAGAAATACAGTCTAAAGTCTGTATTTCTGTGAACAATCTTTCTTTGTGTTGCAGTACTTTAAATGTGACTTTCTTTGGGTGAACCACATATGCCAATTATTTGTAAGTCACTTTGGATAAAAGCATCTGCTAAATGAATAAATGTAAATGTTGATCCTCATGCAGGTGAATCAGTATTGAAAGCAGTCTGGTTTCTATTCTTGCATAGTTTTGGTCATGGTTTTTGAGGATAAGGGCATGTCACACAATCTGTTCCTGCTGGTGTCTTTCCAGTTTGGCTTCTGCCAAGTCACAGATTTTTGTGTCGTAACCCACTAGAGACTTTCTGCACTTGATGTGAATAAAGTTTGAGTTTTTCTTTGATTTCAAATATATCAACACTATAACATTTCTAAATGAATGTATGAGACAGATATTGTTTATTATGGAGCATTAAGGCCCATTACTGGAATCTACACACATCATCATATTTTACGCTCAAAGTTAATTGGCCTGCACAATGTTTTAATGGTATGTATTCATTCGTATGGCCTTTCCAGACTTTCTGTACTCCCCTGCCATTGGCCCCCATTTTATGATGCATGGAATCCTGAGTCCTTCGGAAGTTAACGAGTTGAAACTTTTGTGCAGTGTTGCCTGTCTAAGACATAAAGTATAATACAGTATCTCAGTAGAACTAACCAGATCAAATAACTAAACTACTCATCTAAATCTGAAATTAGAGCAATGTTTTGTGAATGTACTACTGATTTTTTGGAATTTAAAGCTTCTGAATGCTTGTTTGTCTGTTTAAAGCATGACGGACCATCTTCTCCTTTAGATCCTTGTTTAGATCCTACATTTTTTAAAAAGTGTGACATAAGAAATGAGTTTGTTTGGATGACTGCTGCTTGTTTCCCTGACATTAGATTTTGCCTGATTCCTCGCGAGATGCAGTGATGCATGTTTCAGACAATGTTTTGCGACCAGCGGTATTAAATATGTGCGTGAAATTTGTGCTTCGCTCCTCTTCTCACCTGCAGAAGCGAATGTACTGCTATCAGTCGAACTGACAAGTGTCGTAAAGCATGTGGATTTAACAGGGAAGCTACATCTCAATGAGAAGCGTTCTCAATGTTCCAGCAGACTGACTGCATGTGGGCATTTCCCTCAACCATGTTTGCATTTTTCATTTACATAAAACAATAGCTAGGTAGGGCATCCCAAGGTGCCTCTACTTCCATAAAATCAAAATGTATCATCTCCACTGTAAACAAACAAATAATGATATAATGATTGTATAATATAATGATGTTTATTTAAAAACCTGAAAACCTTTTTGACTAAGGTATGTAGGAGCTGCAGGTTATGTATATTTTTTGTTTTGTATAGTTTTTCATATTACAGTTTATCTGGTACATGGAAATACTTAAACTTTAACAATGACCTGTATTCAGATACTAGTGCTTGCATTGTTTAAATATCTAACAAAGACACCTTCTTAAGTTGGTTTTACAATGGGTTATTTTATTATTATTATTAGACTGTCCTACTGTTAGGTGGCTAAGTATTGTTGTATACTACTGCTCAACCTTGTTACAGCTGAAAACTGTAATATTATGAGTATTAATATTATGTATTTAATATTGAATGTAAACATCTGTATGAACGAGTATGTCCAATAGGGCGGCACGCTGGCTCCATGTCGATAACTTTGAATATCATTGGTTTTTGTGTGACTTGTGACTAGTTGTCATATGCATGTTTTATTATGAGACATGCAAGAACCAATGAGATTTGAAATGATTAACATGGTGGCATATTTGAATTTAGCGTTCTGATCTGTTTGTTTACATGGACATGTAATGATGTATCACTTATTAAGCTTAAAGTATTGTTTTCAAAATGTTGTTCTTTCAAAAATGTATTGTTTTACTTTAGTAGACATTTATTAACCCACTGGAGTCATATGGATCACTTTTATGATGGATGGATGCTGTTTTTCGAGCTTCAAAATCTCGGGCACTATTCACTGCAACTATAAAGCTGAGAAGAGCTAGGATATTATTTATTGTAACTCTGATTATGTTCAGCTGAAAGAAGAAAGTCATATAAACCTAGGATGCCTTGAGGGTGAGTAATTTATGGGCTAATTTTCATTTTCAGTGAACCATCCCTTTAAGCTGGTAAACACCTGGTTGAACTGGTTAACTGTAATTTATCTTAACCTTGTAGGAGCTATTTTTTTTAGGAGAGTCAGTGTAAGGACTTATATAAAATTAGGTTTATAAAATCTCAGTGCATTCTTATGCGAGTCTGATAACCAACCTCTCATTTTCACATATCAGCCTTCATCCTTGCTCTGCTTTTGATTTTGAAAGCTCCGGTTTGACCCCATGATGTGCTAGTAATTTGTTCCTGTGATATTCACAACATTCTCCTTCAGAGCAATGGCCTGGCTTGATATTTGTCATTGGGGCATGCACAGGCAGTGATCGAAGGCCTAATTCAATTGACTACCTGCTGCTTCTGACATTAATAAAGATGGAACATGTGCAGGAAATTAAAGCCTCACTTTCCCATTTTAATGAGATCGTATCCATCACACTTTGCTCTTTAACCCTGAACACCATTGGAAGACTTCAGTCTTCCTCCCTCCCCCCACTTTTCTCCTTTATCTATTCACTTTTCTCATTTACTTTATCTCTCCATCGCATAAGTTTTCCTTTTTGACTTTGCTTGCCTCGCTTTTCTCCGCCTTCCTTCTGTTTCTGCAAATGTCACTCTCAGATCTAAGTGTCCGTGACTTTTCAAGATGGGCTTTTTCATCTAAGCCACAACAGCAGACCGGGAACCTGATGGAGATTTTCCCAGCATTCCCTACATTATTTATGATAACTTCTTTCACATGTCTGTGTGCCTGATCAGTTGGCTGAATAGCTTTCTGTCTGGATCCTCAGAGGAGCATGAGTACCATGGTCTTGGGGGTTAAGTAGAAATGACCTGCTTTTCAGCATCAAGGCCAAGACATGTGAGGTCAGAGCTGAGTGGTTCAATGTAGACCGTAACATACACTGTCCCAATTTACGAAGAACATTGAGTGACACTGTGGTCTCCATTAGAGGGCAGTAGTGAGACGGTCCTGAAGGAAAGAAAATCTGGAGGAGTACAGATAAGCGTTAAGGACCTGGAGTTTGGTTGCTTTGTATTCTTCAGTGTGGGTGTCCAGGGTAGATGGAGGACAGGCTGTCAGTACATGAGAGAGCTTCATGAGACTGCTGAGGAAGAGAACATTAAGGTGCAGGATCAAAAGAAGTTTGTAATGATAGCCAATGTCGATTAGATATTAGCAGTAATACACTGTCTGGTCACAAGACAGACGGAATTAGAATAAGTTTGATGTTTCAACTTCTAGCTGAGATAAGACTCATTTTAAGAAATGGTGTGGGAATTTATTATAATGTTTTCTAAGGGAAGTAATTTTATCATGACTTCAAACATTCTAAGATAAATCAGTTGTTTATGAATTGCATTCTGCCATTTCAAATGGAATTATATGGGAGAAAAAATTAATTATGGCAAAATGCATCGAAAAAATGTTTTTTTAGGGAACAACGTTGTTTCTCCTATCCCTGGTTCGCCACTGATGAGGAAAGGCTAATGAATCCCACCCAAAAAGTTTCGAATGGCCTGTAGAATCCGGAATCATTCACATGGAGTTTGACTTGTAATGTGCACAGCAGGTTTGGCAGTGGCCTCTGCTGGAGTCAGAGGAAGTAAAATACGGCCAGAGAGATGTGCAGCGGCCCTCTGCATCCACCTCACAAATTATCTCAATTACCAAGCCATTGCTGTGTACGGATGCAGTAAATTCTGCCCTGCCTGCTTCTCTGCTTGACTAATAATTAAATACAGTAAATACACATCCACCAACTTGCTGCTTTATTACCCTGCCATCTAATATCACATAATGTATGAAAATAAATTTAAAATTAAGAAAACACCAAGTTACAAATTTGATCGCTGGTATAAATTACAAAATAAGATTTTAAAGGCATAGAAGCTGTAAAGTTAATAAGCTCTCTGTTTTTAATATATAGATGGATTTTATCACAATGTAGTGTTGGACTGGGGCACATTAAAACGATCTGTGATATAATAGACTATAAAACTTCATCAGCTTTTTAGGGTCAGTCTGGGCGTACACAATCACCTACAGGCAGTTAATAAGCTAATATAACTGTCATATAAGTGTTGTTTTTTGCACAACAACGTCTGACATTATGTCAAATACAACTGCATTATTTGTGGTGAGTCTGCTAGCTCTGTCTGGGAAAACAGTTTAGTTAATGGAGCTGTTTCTATGCATTGTGGTGCATCAAAAGCGACAGAGGGAAGTCCAGAAAAACAGCCGGAAAATATTTTCTGTGGCATTACTGATGGCTGTTGTATGGCAGCAAGTCATAACTGCCAAAAGCATTTGTATTTTGTGACTGTTCTGAGTCCGTGAGCTTTCAACCCGAGTGCCACTGAAGAGCTTTATTCGCAGTTTTATTTGCTCCTGTGGCCATATTATTGCTTTGCCTAACTGTGGTGAGGTTATTGCAAAGCCTGATGGGAAACCACCCCGCTTCCCTTTCTTTTCGCCTCCCGAGTGGCTCTATAACCCAGGCCCGGCTGGCCCTTCTCTGCCATTCTTATTTCCCTCGGGAACAGTGAATCAGATTTCTGATGACCCTCACAGGAGAAATCTGGTCAAATGGGCCATTTCAGGGAGCGATCGCTCATCAACATAACACCAGCTGAATAAAGAGAAGGGAGAGATGTGCGTGTTTGACCTGTTGGAAGAGTGTACAGCTCTTCATCCATCCTCACTTCTCAATCATAAGGTGAAAGTATAAGACAGTTAGGAGGACACTAGTCATGTTTTAATTCTTCCATACAGCACTTATATGATATGTCTGCACAAGACTGATATGTCTTGATATGTCAGTGTTTATACAACAGTTATGGCACTCACATTTGATTGGCTGAATGGCATTTAAGAGTAAGAGTGCTGATATTTAGTATAACAGCACTGGACTTATTTTCTTCATCAGTGAGCAAACAGAGAACAGAAAACCTGGGGTGGATCTGGAATGGAGTGATTAGTGCCCATGGAGTTTACAGTATGGAAGATATTGGGAGTGTATTAACCTTTTGTTTATAGAATTACAGTATTGTATAAAAGCAATTTCACACCAACAATTTGTAGTACAACAGTTTGTACTAAATGAGATATTGGTTCATTTTACTGCTTGTAATAGTTTCTTCAGCTTTCTTTTTTTAAGGACTCATGGCTACCGTGGTTAACTGCAGGCAGTTATGTGATTTTTCTCTTGTAAAAGAACTGCACAATGTAAACTGTGAAATTAGACAGTAATCACAGACTGAGTTTAATTCACCCAACATGGCTCACGCATTTATTCAAACATTCCCTTCAATAGAGACGACCTGCTGTTTAATTCAACGCTTGCAGATTTCATGATGGAGGAACTGAACAAATGCAGATGAAAGTGATGAAAATGAAAAAAACACACAGCTGGAGTCGCAAAGACAGGCAAGGGCACCAAACTTTCCGAGCGGCAGAAATATGGGCGTACAGCAGGAGAAATTGCTGTTGACATTTGAATTTAAATTCCATTATGGAATGGAAATCATTCCTTTCATCTTTTAACAATAAAAACAAGCGTCTGTGAATAGCAGAAGTCATGTTCCATGACCAATAGAAATATTCCACGGTTTCTGTTTAGCATATTCATCATATTACCTTCGCAACAAATATGAATAAGCTAAAGGGTATGTAAGCTCAAACAAATATATTGTTCCTTTATTTGAGAAGTTGATGACAATTGAAAATACTCAAGCTTAGAAAAAGTTGCTCTTAGGATATGTAGCGACATATGATAGCTGCATAAAAAACCGAATAATGCCACTGTCCTTATGTTACCTGGCTCTGTAGAAGCTCCATAGCTTTCTGAGTTCAGCGGTAGTTTAATTGGGCTTCTGAAATATTCATGAGGCCTGGCTACAGAGCTGTACCATTATGAGGATATAAACGACCGCTGGACGATCCCAATAAATCACTTTAAAATTTACAATAGGTCAAGATGTCAGTGGCCACACTCAGGGAACAATTCACTGAGCCATTGGAAAATGTAATAGCAATTAACATGTTAAGTACAATGCTGCAGCAGGTCTAACTGCTTGTCAAGAATCAGGTCTGTTAATGCTGTCGTCAGAGGCTGAGTTTGCATAAATGGGCTTGTCTTTTCCCTTTCTCTGGAATGCAGTGTAACATGCTTAAAAACAGCTTCAGTTGTCTTCAAAAGACTAACACTATGGATTAAATGTCCATCTTGTGTAAACATATTAGTTCTTCTGATAAACAGACTGGATGAAGATACATAACTGATTAGCATCACATATTTCAAATTCAGATCAAATTTAATTTGGATCAAGCTTGATCAAAGTATTTTTCTGGAGCTATATTGGTAGAGCATTCGCAGCTGAGAATTTGTTAAAAACATTATTTTGAAAGTTCGAGGAATGTTTAAAACATCCATTTTTAAACATTGTATTAACGTTACTGTTTGGTTATAAGAATGTTATTTAAACTTTGAAATTCTGTAACGTTAAAACGTTCAACTACCAACTTGGGAATAACTTTTCTGGTATATGATATATAACGTTAAAAAAGTTCTACTTACGTCACTGCAAAAGCGTTCTTTGAGAACATTAAGAGAGTATCAGCCAATGTTCTGAAAAAGTTCCTGTTAGCTAGGTTGTGTTATCAGCACAAATGATGTGCTTTAGGTTGTGGGTTTGATTCTCACACATAAAAAACACATATTGATAAACACATTTTTAATGCATTGTAAGTCTGAAGAAAGCATCTGCGATACGCATAAATGTAATAAGGCAATTTATTCCTCATTAAGCTGTTTGATTAAGCATTTAACTGGATAGCATAAAACGTTTCACCTTTGCTTCCACTTTAAATATCCGAAGCTCTATGATATTCGTTAAACAGAGATGTTTCCGCAGAGCCCACAAAGACAACATTAAAATCGCCAGCAAATAACTGCTCTGAGCTGCAGAAACTGAAAGAGGCTGATTACACTGCAGCACCATATGTCTGATTGTAAAGCCGCAGTCTTAAAGAGCAGATGCAGGGTTTTGTAAGGCAGGCCAAGGAGAGAAGCGCAGCAGGGGTGTTAGAGTATAACCTGCTGAGTGTCAAATCTTCACCTCCCTCAGCAAAATGCAGGGCGCAGGGTCAACTACAGCAGCAGAGAGCCAATATCAACCCGCATCCCTTCCAATATAAAATCACAATGGAGTTTTATTACATCAGCTTTTATGGAGGAGAGAGAAATGCACAAATGTATTAGTGTGTACAGCCAGTGTACTGCGTCTGTGGTTTATATATTAATCTCATAAATTGTTTTCTAAAACACACACACATACACATATTTGTCTGTGAGCCGCTATACAACACAGTCTCAGCGTTTAAGGTTTAGCACATCTAAAATTCTCTCCTTGCATCCGACATACAGTACAGTACAACGTGGCTTTGAATTATTAGCCCATGCTATTAGTAAATTGCACGATGATCACATCATCAGTACCGGCATCGGGTATAAAATTCGCCACCGGTGATAGCACATAAAACACACGTTAGCTTATGAATTTCAGCGCAGTCATAAACTAACAGCGCAGGAGTTATGGGCAAATTACTGTTGGAAGGATAATGAGACTCAGACAAAATGTTGCCAAAGGCAAAACATAATTTATAGTTTATGATGATGTGACATACACGCCTGCAATAATTTAAAGTTGTTCTTGTGTAAATTGGTGGATCTATAGAAAGATTAGGTGGGTGATTGTTGTGTGTGCCGAATAACAAGTAGCCATCTTGAATATTTTAAGGAAGTGTTAGATCTGTTTGATAGATGATGTTTGTCGGAACTAGAAGAGGATGTAGAAATAGCTATCGTAATATAATTTATATATATAATGGAAAAAAATATTTTTCTAAAAGCGGTTCCTTTAAGAATACCTGACTCGACTACTTCCTGTGGTCACATGACTCATTTTAGATAGCAGTGAGTTACTCAATAGCTGCTATAAAACGCCATACAAGTCTTGATTAAAATAAGCCATTTTTAGTGTCATCATAAAGTACAAAGTTCCTTCCTCTGTTTTGCTTTTAGATTTCTTAAAGAGAAAGCAGTGCTGAGAACAGGGTCAGTGAGTACACACACTGCCAGACAAAGGCAATCTATTAACTCCCAACCAACAGCATGACAAACCTTCTCAGACTGTACTCACTCAAGCATTCTTTGAAAGCTTCTTTTGTAGAATCAATTCAGAACATTTTGTCTGACGGCACACAGCACAATCTGCTCTTTTATTCAGAACAGAAGCAAGTACAAACAGCTATTCAGACAATTCACTGCACTTGTCTGCGCATTACTGATTATGGCTAATAAATCTGATCTTAATTTAACGCCACGGTTTTGCTGTTACGTTTGCCTACGCGCTGTGATAAGGAGTTCCAAGTAGAAGCCACACAAATCCTTTAATTTTAGTCTGTTTGGGTATTTCAGAGGCAGAGATTTAGAAGAGGGTTTGATTCACATTTAGGAACAAGGATTATGGGTAATGGAATATGCACAGGTTTTCAGGTACCCAAATGTCGTAAAGTAAAGCTCTTAAATGCCTTTACGCTCTGCGAATTCTGTTTATACATGTCGTACCACACACACACAAGCTGGCACCAAAGCAATCCTTTAGTTTCTAGTGGCCATATTCACTTGGCTGTCTGTGTACATATGTGATCTTTCCTGGGGGGATCTGGGTAACAGGGAGAGGTTGCTAATGAGCACCAGCAGACAGGTAGCTAGCATTCAACCACCGAACAGAGGAAGAGACACCGCTAAGCTGCCAGCCCCATATGTGGAGTGTCTTGTGGACTGCCAGTGTAAAGCAGGTGTGATAGTAGGACACATCACATATGTCCACCCCGAAATACTTTCAGTGTTTGTTAATGTCTGCTCATATGACATATCCTCTAACACATCTGAAGTTTACGCAGACTGAAGCTGACTTCCTAACCACTGATTGATGTAGGTGTCCTGTTATGTATGATAAAAAAGTGAGAGAAATTATTATTTGTAGGTTTGGCATATATTGCACATTTATTATTTAGCATTTTCCATTTGATTTCACAAGTGTCTTTATTCTTTAAGTAATTATATTGACAAAAATGACAAGTTGAACATATACAAAGTACATTTTCTGCAGGTGAAGGATACTGGCTATGTGTGCAATGCAATAGTATCTTACTATATAGTGAATGCTTAACAATGTTTCTGACAACTTTGAGAGAATTTTTAGAGAACGTAAGCCAATGTTCTGTGAGCCCCACTGTTAACTGCGATGTACTATATGCTATTTTGAAAAATAGATTCAACTCAACTCACTTTTATTGTCACTACAGCATTTACATGTTTCAGACATTGCACATATAAGAATACAATACAATTTACACATATACTTTACACGTATGTACAGATTTGCAAAGTTTTGTATATGTAGAGAGATAAATAGATATACATATATACACAGAGAGTACTGACATTAGCATTGGCAATACAATATTGTATGGTATTTTACATTTATAGATAGTCTTTATATAGTATGCTTGCGCATATGTTTCACATGTAAACAGCATTTTAAACATCTGCTCACAGTGTGATGTAGGCCATGCTTAGCTTTTGAACGGCCAATAGCAGGCTTTTTAATCCAAATCTGACACTATTTGGCATTCACACTTAGCAGATTGGAAGTAAAGCAACCAGCAGGGACCATTGCAAAATAAAAAATAAACAAATGGTTTTTTTTATCGATTTCAAAACGTATAATGTTTGCCTAATAGCAAACATAAATGAGTTCAGTAGTTCAGTATTATGCAGTTTCATTTTATATATCATATAATAATAACATCTGTAACTTGTTCTGTAGATTGAATAACCCATTAGTCTGTGGCTATTGATTTTCAGAGAAATACAAATCCACAAAGAGACAAATACTGTAGAATCTGATACATGAACACTATAGCAGAGGCACCTCGTCAGCAGTCGTGAGGCTGGACACATGCATCTCATCTTATTACGCTGCCCTCATTGGTAAGAAACAGCCAGGCAATCAAACCAAACAGTTTCTTCAAAGGAGAACAAATCAATAGAAGCAGCCAGTGTTTATTAGCATTCATGGTTTTTTAACCTCCAGTCTCTTCTATTGTTTCAGTTGATTGAGGGTGCGTTATTCAGATCTGTCATTTATAGTTGTATAAATGTATTGGGGCCTGGAATAAGAAATTGAGCAGGTTTCAAAACCTACAAAGATATTTTGGCACCAAGTGAAGTTATAACACTTTAAAGGGCACTTTGAGCTATGTTAAATAATATGTGCTCAAGTTAATAATGAGAGAGCTCCAATCTGACCCAGAATAGTCTGTTTCAGAGCCTGCAGTATAAGGACCAAGCCTAAAAATAAGACTACGGTTAATTTCAACATGTATGTCCAATGATCAGTGCTGTAGTCGAGTCCATCTCATCTGAGTCCAGCTCAATGAGTGTTGTAATACTCAAGACTCAGACTCACCCAGGTCTGGTCTTGAGCTGGACTTAACTACAACACTGCTAGTGATACATGGGTTTGCCACTAACAGAACCCTATAAAATCCCCTGGAATAACCAGCCAGTATAAGTCTAAAGGGGTGCTGTGTAATGGATCACTGTGTATGTCTGTTAGCACAAGGGTTGAATGTGTAGTGGTAGGGTTACACCATCAGGACTGGAGGGGAATAATGAGACTGCAGTCTCAGCAGGACTCTGTGCCATGCTGGTCCTTCTGGCTCATCATACCAGTCCTGATAAATTGGTCTCCTCTAATTGAAAACCTTGTTACGGAGCTCTTGGAGTGTGGTGGAGATCTCAGTGGTGGATTATACCGTACATGGGCTTTCCTTAAACTGCCCAGCATTCTTGAACAGCAGTATGCAGAAGACAGATTCACAGAGTCTTTAGTCATTAGCATCTAATCCTAAAATTCCTTCCTAATTTTATTTTTATTACGAACAGTACAGATCATATTTATGTATTTTCAGTTAAATAGCGCAAATAAATTAAGCATAGGAAATATGAATGCTGGGAAATATAGAAAAGACCCAAAATTTTTCTTTTGAAAGGATGACACACAGCATTTGTATCTTTTAATGAAAAATATGTCTGTCTATGGAATAGCCAAATGTTAGATTATAGAGACTGAAAAAGGTTCAAATTCCATTGGAGGCACACTGTTAGCTTTGGGGAACAGAAGCTTAATATATGGTTGTGACTGTTTAGCATGTGATGCAATCAATACTTGCAAATGGGGTTCTTGGTTCTTCTTTCCAAAAAGGTTAACAGTGAAATGAACTCAATTAAAATGGTTAAAGTGGAGAAGTCAAACACTGTTTGTTTGTCTGGGGTAAGAAGCGCACATTAGTAATATACAGGTGTATTGACAATAGTGGTTTACCTGGAGGGAGGGAAGAGCTAATTTAACGGAGCAGGTGGATCCATACACCTCCATTCAATGCTGCCAAGCCAAATAAATTTTGATCCCAACACAGATGGAGATAAACAGACAACGTCTCTGCATAGTCAATAAATTAATCATCCCTATCAATCTATCAAATGCTGCCTAATAAGCAGTTTAATACTCTACATTTAAGTCGGGAGAGAATGTCAAAATGCATATAACGCATTTAGACATTCTCTCACTCCTGGATAATGAACTGACTTCAGTTGTGCAGGTACTTCATGTTGGAGAGTACATTTAAACCTGTGTGTATTTACTACAGAAGATGCATATGTATAACACAGTTAGTAAAAAGAATTTTCACGTTAAGTGTTTAATTAACAATAATATAGTTAAAAGGAGTGCTAATTTTCCAATAAGGATCCTATTTAACAATTTTAGGTTGTAAGAATGTTTCCCTAATGTTTTCATTAAGTAACAAAAACATTAAAAAGGTTATTTTGAAAGTTCTAGGAACATAATAAGGCGTTATTATGAGACGTTATTATGTTCCGTAAAAACGTTATAAGAACGTTTCTGTTCTGAAACATTTTTATAACATTCCTTTAACTACCTAATAATAAAGTTTTTGATATATAAAATATGTATAACTTTAAAAATGTTCCACTAACATTACTGCAATAATGTTTTGGATAACTCAGAGAATTTTTAAAGATTGGTAGCCTGAGAATGTTGTCTGTTAGCTGGGTAACTGTAGAAAGACACTTTCAATGAATGTAAATACAATGTCATGCCTACTCTCTCTTTAGGCAGAGAAGACCTCCCTGATTGTGTTGAGGTCCTACATGCTCCCACAAGGTCTATGAGCTCCTGAACAACAGACAAACATAACCATGTAACAAAAGGGGTCTATGGGAGAGACCTTGTTTGCTTCTGTTATGATGAGGGACCCTGATTGAACTTGTATGATATCATCTGTGGGTGAAGTGAGGCAAGAATTAGTTGAACACGCAATTCTCTCCGCAGCCCTTCTCCAAGTGTCCTGTATGATCACCCCCTCCGGAACTGTCATTTATTCATTCATTCATCTGGGTGTACATTTCTACTGTTTACCCAAACCAGACCACAACATAGAGCTCTTTTTGTGCTATTGGCAGGCACTCATCCATGCTGCAGTGTCAGGGAGCTTCAATTAGCCAAGTTACTGTTTTCCGATGAACGTCCTCCATGACCCTCTGTAGGGGCCACGGCTGCAGCCATTAGAGTGCTTCTGATCGGGCCCCTCTGTCTGACAGTTTTCTCCTCAGACTGATAAATGGCTGTAATTCTGGAAGATAAAGTGAAGCGCTGGTACTCACAGTGTGAAGGGGGGAGCCATGTCTGTCCAAGATTCTCTTCTGAGATTCGGGGATTCCTCTGCTTTCCTCCTGCACTCGTCGTCTGGAATTATTTTGTGTCTTCATCTTTTTCCTCTTCCCCTTTCTGTGTGCTGTGATTGGCCCTTTCATCCAACCAAAAAGAGATATAAGAGAGAAAAAAGGGCCAGGAGAATGAGATAGAGAGAGCGAGAGGTGAAGATGAGAGGATAAGAAGCACCATTGTGCAGCTGCAAATCAACTTTTCTTTGGCAGTCTTCCCAAGGGAACGGAGATAAAGTAATTTGGTTTTCCGATACCCAATACGGATGGTGGGGAGGGGTGTGTGCATTAGAGGGAAGAGGGGCAGGGAAAATAAAAACACATTGATCTAAGGGCCTAATAGTACTGTTATCTGGGCCAGGCTGATCGGAATTAGAGAATTGAAAAAGTAATAAAAACCGAAACATTCCCTCTTGATTGAAATAGATTGGACTGGCCCTCAGCGTCTGTGCTTGGCCAGTTAGTCCTATGATTCCAGGAGTGGCCCCTTGTTTCTCTTGTATGTTACCCATAATCCTTTGCGGCCTTGTTGCTATGGTCACGCCGCAAGGTATTCAGAGTAGTGTTGTGTCAATTATGCCCCATCATTTCTGCTTGCAGAGATGATACCTTTGACTTATTCCCAATACATCCCAGCTGTGCAGTGAGCTCATACAGGTCGCGAGGTTAAAACAGGCTCCTCGTAATTGCTGCAGTATCTGCTGGGCCGAATGGCATCTCTGACCTCTGACCCTCACTGCTGGCCATTACTGACATCTCGAACATGATTAGCAAAGAGAAGTGGCTCTTATTTCACTTCTTTTAGTGACAGTTGTTGCTCCCATTAATAGTTAATAGACGGTCACACGTGACGCTTAAACGGAGACTATGTGGAGTCGATGCAATGTGTGCACTCAAGCAATGTGTGCACGAAGTCTGGAAGTATTATGAAATAAATACAGAAGGTGGTGGACTGTCAAGCTGCGTGTTTTGATTAGATGCTTGAACAAGCTCCCGTTTGCAAATCTATGATACTCGTAGTAAATTTTCCTGTCAGACTGTTGCTGTCTAGGAACACGAGAAAGCATTAGCCATCTACTGCGCCTTGGAATCTACAAGATCATGGAACATAGAACTCATTAACTTCAGCTCCAGTTTAATTGGTTTCACTGGCATGACAATGAAAGAAAACTGGTGCATTCAAATTGCCAGTGTGTTTGCTGTATAGCTGTGTACAGTGAAAACTTATGCAACATAACAAGTAAAGTAACAAGTATATATGCACTGAGACATAAGACTATTATTCAACAAGACAGCCTTAGGAAGCCTTCTTACTACAATAACATTATATTTCTAACTACAGTCAGATTTTGCATCTTTTTCCAGCTCTTTATACGTTTCTGAACAGCTGCCTGTCATACATTCAAGCTTTGTTTTTCTGGAGGCTGTGTTTTGTATTTGTTTGCCATTATCCAGTGAAGTGTCTATCTGTCATGAGCTTCAAGCACAGATACACCATGTTGAAGCAGTTTGGCCGTGATCAGCCATATGTTGCTATTATTTTTGACGTTGTTTTCTTTAGCATGTTTTTAAATGAATTCATCTGCAGTTTGCTCACAAACCATTTCCTAGTTTTCTCATATTCTTTTATATACTTGAACTCTGAATTGTGTCTTGTCCCAATGTCCTTACATCTGATCTGACACACTTCCAATTAGCAAATAATCTTGTATGAATCATCTGCAGTGATTGTTGAGTCAGTCTTAAAATCCTTTTTGTGCGTCATTTTAGGGTTTTTTTTTTTGCCCACCCTCTGGTTATGACTTTCATATGAATGATGGAGGTGCCCTCAAAAGCCATCAGGCAGACAGAAGCCAGTGTCAGAACATTCTGAGAGATGACAAGAGCATGTGCGACGTTTAACTGACAGATGTGAGAAATGTCTAATAATATAGGCTGGTTTTATCTGTCCTAGCTTAGCTAAAGCTTTGAAGATAAAGGGTGCCTACTGCGAGGACATTTAGTTTATTTCTGTGTTCTCTGGCTGGGGTTTTTCATTCTTTTTTAAGTTTTGTATTATTCATCAATAAAGGGGATCTGGTTACACAACAGCGAATACCCAGCTAAGAGTTTTATGTTGTAAGAGCGTTTCCCTAACGTTTCCATTAAGTAAGATAAACATTACTGCATCACTGCAAGAATGTTTTGTGATAACATTGAAAGAACATTTAGAGAACATTAGCCAATATTCTGAGAACATTCCCTGTTAGTTGGGTAGCTAACTGATGGCAACTCTTGTGTTTTGTTAAGACTGACTCTACTGTTTTTATGTCTGGGGACTCAAAGTCATAAATGTGATACTTTATTGATATGTATATTTTCTTGAGCTTTTAAATAGTTGTGGGATCCCTCAGACCCTAAACAATATAATTAAACAATCTCAGATTTTGTGCAATTACAAAAGTTCCACATAAAGGCTTTTCACAGTCATTTTGCTACACAGTACACGTGTATTCAGTACATGTGTCATTATAACTGGCCTAGCTGCATGTCTGATAGCTGATCTGATTTAGCTCATAATGTCTGATTGTACCTCGTCAGGCGTGGCCATGTCTTCTCATTTGCATGCTATACTGGGCTAATAGTCGCGTGTCAGCCATCATAACCACCGTCCACTGTGATAGTCGCTTCTCACAAATAGCAGAATTTAATATAAGACATGCTCATATTTCTCTTGCTGAGCCGTGCAGCAAACCTGCTATCGGTTCCCAGAAATTCACTAAGGTTTTCTGAGGCAAAAGAACAGTAATTTGATTTGAGAAAGGCCACACATGAATTTGAAAGAGACAATCAGCTGTCTGTAGCACACGGAGAGTCTCCGCTCAACATTGTTTGAATTTTAGAACGATTGTCTGTGAAATAATGTAACTGCTCCAGGAAAAAAGTCATTAACTACTGGAACATATTACTGGAATGTAAATGTTATGCATAAGTGTATATATTAGAACCTTTATGAGTTCAATAATATCCAATATCTGTTTTAATATAACTCCTTGAATAATATAAAAAAACGATGCAATCTCTGTTTTTGTGATATTGTCTTTAGAAGTGTCACTGTTATCTGCAGTGATATTTACACATCTTTTAAATTAGACTTTTATATTTGGTATTTAAATCTAGTCAGGTGTGACATGGGCTTCGCTTCACCGTGTGGGGGAGAGGAAGACTTCGCTGATAAATATTGATAAGGCTAATCTCTTTTCATTACTTTGTTTTAAAAGATGGCTGGGAGCGCAGGCCGGGTCTTGCACACGTCATAACTTATAAGCCATATGGTTGATGCGCCATACATCTATAATGTCCCACAGTCTGATGGGAAAAACAGCAGAAGTGCAGTGTAGTGTTCTGTAATGCTTACGGTAAATACATATGAGCCAGGGACAATAGACATTATGGGCTTCATGTATCTTACAAACACATACGTACATGTATGTAGTTTAAATCCACACATACAGAAAGGTTTTTGTTAAGCTTGAATTATTGCCAGTTTGTTTTATTTTTAAGAAATGCATTTTGGTTTTAAGTTAGCGGTGGTTGTATCTTTCCTAACCTGGTCTTACTTATTGACCCTTGCAAATATAGTAACAGTCAAACGTTTGGACAGAACTAATCATTTGGTTTTGTTAATAAACTTTAAATTAGTAATAAAACCATCAAAGTTTCACTAAAATGTTAAAATATGTTTGAACTGAGTTTCTTCAACACTCTAAACCAAATTCATGAGCTATCTAGTTGGAGTATTTCTCTTAAAACAGTATTTAGAGTCCCCATTCATCCTGGGTGCTGCTTTTCCTTTATTATCTCTTCCTAACTAATCTATTATAAAATACAGTTACAATTTAGAAAAGAAATGCATGCATAGGCACAACTGATATCTGTTCATACAACTAGTTTCAAGATTGTGTCAAACATAAATTCAGTTAAATGTGTACAAACTTTTAAATGTGGTGTGTTTCCGAAAGCTGTTTATTTCATTTTATTTTTCACATTTCACAAGCAGTTCTTTGAGAACATACACTGCCGTGGACTTTGCATAATTTATGGTCAATTAATACACTTGACGAACCATCAAGTGCAACCATCAAATTGCAGAGACCCTCAGTGTGCCATCAGTCTATCTGTCTGCGGATTGGCCTGAACGCAAACTCGCACACGCACTGAAATGTTAATGATGATTGGTGCTGAAAGCCTTGAATTAGGATGGTGTGCTTCAGAGCCTGAATGCCCAAAAGAGGCCCTAAGACTGTTTGAATATGGGGGGTTCCTTTTGTATTCAGTCTAATGACCACAGATGTTCCCTCCTGCCTCCATAGAGGTCCCATTAACACCCCCCGCACCTCCTCAGTACCCTGTACGTGTGCACTTCACATTTCTATACTTCTCACACCTGCCAACATCTACTCTGAATCACAGCTTGTGTGATGAGTCTCTGGAGGGCCGCAGATGGTATGCAGATGCTAATACCGTGGTACTTTATATATACCATGGCACTAAACGATTATTCATATAGCGTGATATTTGCGTAGTGCATAGTATTACCATGGTAAATGCTAATAAAAACATGGTATTTTTATACCACGCCACACCTCCATAGATAATGCTGTGGTACATTGATTCATATACGCACAGTGGCATCTTAAAAAATACCCCAAAAAACATGGTTACTATAGTTAAACTGGTTTTGCTTCAGCAACCATATTTTAACCATGGTACCATGGTATTTGTAGTAAAACTATGGTTATACAAATAATACTAAATCTGCTTTTACTATAATAAGGGGTAGCAACACACATTTTTGTAATTATAGCAGTAATGTATAGCAGATGGCTGTCTGGCTGCTGCATTGGTATAACTTTATCTTTCTGCCTCGCAACCATCTCAACTAAGTGACTTTTTGTTTTGATAAGATAGCCCTTTAGCTTATTGAGTTAGCGAAAGCAGTTTTTCCCACGCCGGCTCTCAGGTTCTCCAGCTCTGAAATGCTTGTCTTATCATCAACACTTCGTGCTGCTGTGTGATCTCAGCGGATGTGCTTACCTGTCCTGCAGCTGTCTGTCAAAACCCCTCATGAGAGCTAGTAAATGTGAGTTGCAGTTCAACTGAGAGCCAGTAGGAGGCAGAATAACCAGTTTCACAGGCAGGGAATTGAATGAAACTTCATGAGACCAGCAGCTATCATTAGTGGGTTGAAGTTTGTGAGCATGGGTGACTGTATGCATGTCCATTGAATTCATCACATAACCAGAATCACTGCAGTATTCCTATTTTGTCATGTGGATTTGAGCTGACACCCGCAAGTGTCTGTGTTTAATCAGCATTAACTGAGGAATCAAAGAGATGTTTCAGCCCATAATGGTCTCACTGACATAATGAATGACAGCTGTATAGTATACACAGACCTGCCCCTTAATCAGGTATGTATGTATGTATATGTCTAGATAAATATAGACTGTTGGAGACACACACACACACACACACACACACACACACACACACACACACACTATATATATATATATATATGTCTCTTTGGGACAGGTGATATTTCTCTTTCTCTCTCTCTCTCTCTCTCTCTTTCTTGCTTTTGATCTCTCTCAATTCAATTTAAATTTAGTGTTTTAGTGCAGTTGTTCTCACTTGTATTGCTGCAGAACCCGTGTTTTTTATTGGACATCAAAGCACATACAAAACTACATAAAATGTCCTTAAAATTATACCTTTTCTCAAAGCAACTGAACTGAACCTTATTTTATCAATTTGTGTGTTTCCTGGGAATCGAACTCCTGACCCTGGAATTGTTCTACTAGTTAAGCTTTGTGAACGCCATCGTAATAGTGCAAATGGAGTGAGTAATATAAAAATTAATCTGAAATAAAAATATATAAACTTGGTGCAGAATATTAGTTAACAAATATAACTAAAATAAATACATTTAGTAACATTGTTAAAACAAACATAATTAACAAAGATAATGATGAAAACATATATTATATTAACATATAATGATACTACAAAAATTTATCACAATGGCAATGCAGATAACTCACTGGCCCTCTTTGTGTGGCAGGCGAGGCATACTGACATAGATTCTCTGATATGACACACATCTAACCATCTTTCACTCTAAAGTTTCAGCCCTTTCATCAGTGTTGTACTCGCACATCGTGTCAGTCATGTGAGGCTTGACTGGAAATCCCAGGATCTCTCCACAGTGTGAGCTGTCACCGGACCGCTCGTCTGTGATGCAATCATGAAAGCAACAGAAAACAATTAGAACAGCCCCAAGCAGAGATTAAAAGAATACATGAGGAGACCGATGTGGAGAGGAGGTAGTTCTGCATGCATACTGTCTGACTTTAATAAGCAGTGAGGTTTCCCTGTCGATCGCCCGGGTCTCTGGTGTGTGAGATATTGACTCTACAGGAGTATGAGGAAAGTGGCAGAGAAAACACAAGGAGGGTTTCTTTCAGATACAAGTTGAACAGGCTTGGAGGTCTTCTTTAAATAAATAAACAGTTTTAGCTAAACAGATCATGACCGAAATACAGTGCCCCAGCCAACAATTTTAGGTTGTAAGGACGTTCCCGTAATGTTTCCATTAAGTAACACAATTCTTGAAAATGTTTTTTGAATGTTCTAGGAATGTTCAAAACATCCAGTTTTTCAGATATTGTTAATGTTATGCTTAGTTAAAAGAACATCATTCAAACATTTAAATTCTGTAACGTTTGTAAAACATTCTACAACAATTTAAGAATGAAGCTTTTGATATATATATTATATAACGTGAAAGTTCTGCTAACGTCCCTGCAAGAATGTTTTTTCATAAATTTGAGAGAACTTTTAGAGAATGTTAGCCAATGTTCTGTGAATGTTCCCTGTTCGCTGGGATGTGATCATATCACTGGCATTCTCTACACAGTTTTAAAACAAATCTTTGTTTCCATGCCTTTGTAATGTTGCTTATACTTGTAATTCTACTTTTGTATCAAGCCTGTAACTAAGCAGTAAGTTGGGAGGTTGCTTCTTGTGAACATAATCAGGTCTGAAGGTCGGGTGTTAGGCTAAGAGGTTTGCAGGCTAGTAGATCTAGTCCCTGACAGAATAGCACGTTGCTATGCAACAAAAATAATAATTTGCTATGAGTGCTTTTCATCATAGTTTTAGCTACTGTAGTGTGGAAATTTAGCACAGCTGGAACGCTGTGTGGACCAATTAGAAGCCAGGACAGAAACTATCCATTTCATAGCAATTATTTAATAATGAGCCTCATTCATGCATACTTTGCTTAAATCTGGTTCAAATAAGCATGATTCCTGTTTGGATCTTTATTCATCTGCAGATTTAAACCTTACAGAACAGTGTGTTCCTTAAAACCAGCCCTAAGATGACCTAACAAGTTCTAATGGTTCCAAATTACTGACTTGGCACACAGGAGGTGTTTTCCACAGTGAGCAACATCTGCAAATTTAGATGTTCCTCACCTTTGAGGATAAACCAGATCGCTCACATTCTGTCAAAGAAATACAGCAAGCAGCTGTTTAAACAGTAATATTGTGAAGACTGTATGATTTTAATGAAGAAATCGTCCTAAAATGCGTACAGCATAACCCGTGAGAAGTTCCAGTTATATGCATAAAGGAAACAGAACCATAGTTCTCTTAGGAGATCATGTAGACAGATAGAGATCTATCATGTCTTTTATCAAAGAAGTAGGACAGTTTTCATTGGAGTAGAGTAAAAGTCTCATCAGGTGTCGAGGGTACAAGTTTAAATCTTAAGGGTTACAGAAAGAAACCCACATGCTTCCTGTTCTGTCTTTGCTCTGCTTTAGTTGCTTAATATTCCAGCAGTTCCTGCATCTGATGTCAGTGAAAGCACTCTCTTCTTATATAATGTAGAGGCTGTTAAAGGCAGCACACTGGAGTGTCCTCCACCTGAAAGCCAGGAGAGAGAGAACATCTCTCGATCCTCCTCTCACTCTCCAGCTCTCCCGTGTGTGAAATGAAAGGTTGGTGTCTTTTCAAAGCTGACAGCTGTCACAGCCATAGGCTGAGGAAGGTTAACCATCTCTCATAAAGAGATCTGAGGCTCTCAGTGTGTGTGTGTGTGTGTGTGTGTGTGTGTGTGTGTGTGTGTGTGTGTGTGTGTGTGTTTGCGTCTCACTGTGAGTGTGTGGTTGAAATACATGTGTGTGGTTCAGGTTGGATCCAACATGTGATATTGCTGGAGGACATAAAAGAATTAGTAAAATTGTTCATGCTTTCTAAAGAGGTTGTATAGGTTTACATAATAATATAATAATATTTAAAGCAATTTAACACAATATTTAACATCAACTAACATTGATTGGTTTACCTGTAGTGTGACTGGAAGAGTATTGTGTTAGCAGCGCAAAAGGTCGTGGGTATGATTCCCAGGAAATACATATACTGAAAGAACGTATAACCATGTTTGAAATCATACAAAGTTAATTTTTCATTAAACTATGATTTATGGACAATAAAAGCTAAAATAGGCTAAAATCAAGCCAAACTTTTAACTTAATTTATGAAGTAATGCATTAATCAAATACTAAAGCTCTGTTATTAAATTGAAAACTATTCTAATGTCTTTGATGCCTTGACTTTCTGTTTTTATCAAATTCTTGCCTCTGACGTTATAATCAGGTCAGACAGTAAATAGAAAAGAATCTGAATCTTTTCTCCTCCTGCCTCTTTTTTACTCTCACTTTTCATAAGGTAGACTGGCAGCCGGAGCCCTGCTGGCGATCAGGGTTCCACATCGAGCTGAATCACTTGGATTGGAAGCTGGAGATGAAATGGTTTGGGCTTTTCCTGCAGCTCAACTTAGCCTGATCTGATTTCATTGATGTTCTGATGTTGCAGGATGGAGCGATGTATAGGGCTGCAGGCTCCCTGTAGGCACGTATGTGAGGATTGTAAAATGCTCTGTGTGGGAGAAAGAGAGAGTCTGTCTTTTTTATGTGTGGCTGGGTGACCTTTTACTTCTTGAGCTGAATGTCTGTCTTGTGCAGTCAGGGGTGGTAAACAAAGTCAGATTGCATGTGTTTTACTTGTGTTCTGTAATGTGATCTGGTTAGAACATTTGTAGTATTAAAAGACAGAACTTAAGCAAGGGGCTGTTTCCGTTGGAGCCACAAATTCATATGTTACAGAGGTTGTGTTCAGTTATTGCTTTAAATGGACAAAATATCCTTGTGTGTATTGGAAAATATCCTTTCTTTCTTTTTCTTTTTTATTGTCTCTTTATTTCCTGCTTTACTCTTTCTTTCTTTCTTTCTTTCTTTCTTTCTTTCTTTCTTTTTTCTTTCTTTCTTTCTTTCTTTCTTTCTTTCTTTCTTTCTTTCTTTCTTTCTTTCTTTCTTTCTTTCTTTTAAGACTAACAAACTGGGCCTTTTTCTCTAACAAACTCCCTGTTTCTCCTCTGGCTATCTTGGACTCCCTCACGGCCATTATTCAGATCTCCCTCTTACGTAACCTTTGACCTCTGCTCCAGACACAGCCACACAGGGAGAATCATGTGATTTGCTTAAAATGTGTGCTTACATTACTTATTTTTTCCTTTGCCAGTTTAAAATATTTTAAAGTCCTATTTTTTATTCTGAGCTGTTGAAAACTTTGATGACCTGGGATTATCTGTCTCTGGGCTTCAGTAAATGTATTATTTAAATGTCTTTACAGCTCTCAGACTGCTAAATAAGAGTACAGAGGGATGGAGTGGGACTAAAAACAGCCTGACATGCCTAATACAAGTTACCACTTGCTATATCTAACTAATATTGATTTTCACTGCGTTTTGAAAGAGCCATTTTTAAATTGTAAAGGTAGCACAATTTGACAATAAACAAAACATTTATAACAACTTTTGGTTATTTAAAAAGGGTTACATACTGCAACGTAATCACACAGACTCATGTTCAAATCCTGCATAGGCAAATTTTTTGTAAACTTGATATCAGAGACACAAACTGGATTGCATTTATTGTTTGGCTTCTGGATTCTAGAAGGTGAGGACTCATTAGGTGGGTGGAACTTTTCAGAGCTGTGGGGACTACAGAATGTTGAATGGGCATTTCTGATGATATGCATACAGTATACAAAAAATAAATCTTTGTATATTAGCTTTGTTTTTAAATGTGGTTTCAGCAGCTGGCCAAGAAATGTTGACTGACCAACTGGAAAAGGCCCAGTGATCCCTAAGGCCAGTACATCCCTGTTATAGAGGCACGTGTAATGAGCAACATCTCGGCTTTATTCACAAATGGCAGTGATGGAACAGTCTTGGTCTTTGATTAAATGAAGAGGAGTTCAGCTGTGGCAATGTTATTGACGGGACAGAACTGATCGACTAATAGACAATCTGAGTCATGTCTTTGGGTCACTAAATTGATGAGCCACAGGAGGTTAGTTAATCGGGGACCAGGTCACTATGGAGACTGAGGGAGGTCTCTATGACAACCAGGAGTCCCCTGTGTCACCTAGCCATTGACCTTGGCATTTATGCCTTAATAATATTGATTGTGTATATGAGTGTGTGTCTGTGCACAACAGATAGGTGCTGCAAAAGAAAATTAAACAACCTAAGGGTTTTTATCTCTCACCGGCCATGATGAAAAAGTCACGGGGTGTCATTCATGTGTGTTTGGGTTTATTTGGGTCCTGCATTGAGGGGAATTAACTGAAGAGTATGTATTATACAAAGTATTTATGTATTAACATAAATAATGTAAAAATGTTTGTGTGACAGTTAGTTTTAGGATTGGAACTGGGAAAATCTCTTTTGCCACGTAGAAATATAATATTAAACAAATCTATAGAAAGTATAAAATATGTGTGTGCACGTGTTTGTGTGAGAGAGAATTTTAGTAGAATCATAGGAATAATATTCAAGTTCTTATTCAAAAACTGTTTGATGCTACTGTGTCTGGAAGCAAACAGCTGAGATGAGCCTGAGGGGACGTGTGTGATTTCAGATTTGTGCCCAATGAGGTTCCCCGAGGCGAAGCAGAATCCAGCTGAACCCATCTGCTCGGAGAGCGACACAAGACCATCATGACCCCTCACAACACCTCATTACTGCTTTCTCCTGCTTTCCACTGCACTCCAGGTAGACTGCTGCCGCTTCTCTTCTGTGATGACTTGTGCAGCTCTGTGCTTGCTGCTTTCTCTATTTCTCGCTCTTCACTTTTACATTCTCTCTCTTTTTTCTCTTCCCTTCTGTTTTTCTCTCTCTGTCATCTCTGTATTTCGTCTGGTAGGACCTCAGGGATGAACCTTGTTCCTATACAATTTTTTATAAAGTTCTCTAGGGAAACAGCAACACAAACACACACACGCACACACACATTCTCTTTCCTGGTAATGTGTTTCTGTGAAGTCTCCGTCGCATCTGCCCCGGGCTCTTCATTTTCAACCAGTCCATCACATTGGTTCCGGTCCATCCGTAAGATAGATGCCTGGTGTGGGCTTTAAAATAGAATAATGTATACATAATTCATGCCGTGCCAACCCTAGAGCCTCTCATTAAACTTTACACAGCAAATGGGGAAGACAGCCACATATTAAATGTTTCTCCTCATTCACAGATGTCCCTGCATAATGATATTTGAGAAAAAGGAGGAAATTTGAGATGGAAGCACCCTGGTTTCTGACTGGAGCTCGCAATACACTTTGAGTTAACTTTAAAACACTGGTATGTAATTTACTGATTAACTAACTGTTAACTAATAGCCAAATGTAAATCACCAAATGCATAAAGCGTGATAAATTATTAATTTATTTAAATTATTATTATTATTATTTTTGTTAAAAAATTATTTGTTTTGCTTGTAGTTTGCATGTACATGTCTGAATATTTGAATGTGACGGTATGTATTTGTGTTATCTTTTTGGACATCGTTCCTAATGAAGATTGTCTTGACATTCTGTAGTAAAACTAAAGCTAATTTAAATAACTGAACAAACAAACAAATAATTATAGCCAAGTAATAGCCAAATAAAAGTAATAACCATTTTGATGTTTGATATTTTGATGTTGTTTTTGCAAACTCACATTTAGGTCTGGCTTCATTCTGGTATGTAATGCTCACTTTTATCTCTGGGCAATTGATTAGGCTGTAAGAAGTCCTATCCTACATTTATTTCTTATTAAATATACAGATTTACTCCCAAACATGTCACATCATAAACGTCATGCTGACTTTAAAGCATGTAAGTGCTTTAAAAACTTGACTTGATTTCTTGACTTTCACTGTACCATCCTCAGGGCCTTTCTGAACATATACTAAAGCTCTCTCTCTCTTTCTCTTTGATTAATACATCATAAAACATCCCATAATAATCATGTCAAGATGAAAAGCTATTGCATAACAGCATGAACAAGAATGGAGGAAAGAATTGCTCAATTTAAAAGCAAATTATCTGACATCTTAATGAGCGTTACTTGAAATTCACACGGAAAAGCGATTCTGTAATGGAAACATCAAACGAAGTTCCAGGATGAACTTCTGTGAACTCCGGTGCCCCAGCGGGGTCTCAGTTTCTAGTAATTAAAAATGGATTCATAAGGCAGTTGCCCTGCAGAATCTCAGTGTGATGTGCTACTGTATCAAGTGCTGTATGTCATCGACTACAAACCTCAGAATGCGAAGAGCAACAGTTTAGCCTAGCAGATGGGAAGCGATTTCCTCAGGTGAAAAGCTCCATAAGGCACATTATGTTGTTCCAGAATGTTCAGAAGAGCTTGAAAGCCTTTGAAAGAGTTAAAGAATAAACGTTCTTTGTGAGGAGCATGTGCAATAACACCAGAACCTCCAAACTGGAAAGACACTGTGTGAATCCCTCACATGAAGATCTTCTGTTTCCCAGAAATCCAATCAGGTGGTGTTATCAGTTTTTTCATGGGGGTAAGAGAGCAAGAAACTGCCCCCCAGAGACAGAAGCTAACAACGTAACCCTTTCTGAGATTACCTTCCCAACCTAAATACCTGAATTTTACACTAAAGACCTCCAGCACTCCGGCTTAAAGCATTATAGACAAACTTTGATCTATACAAACCCAATCTTCTCCCTGTAATACTGTAAAGTCTGCGCATTACATCTTTTGCAGGCCTCTTGAATTTCCCTCAAACTTCATCAGTATTCCTGCCAGTTTCCTCCATATTTCTCTGGCATTCATTTCCCTCAGAGAACCACACGTGCTACTCGCAAGCACTTATCATCTTTGGCCAGGGCTGGATAATACATTCTTTTTCAGGAGCTCCTGGCCCCAGTGGTGCTCCTGTGCCACACAGGATCACCCAGGTGTGTCAGGATCCTGGCAGAGAGCCATGCAGAAGAAGAGGAGTCTAAACAATCCAGAGGACTGATGAAAAAGTGCAGTCACGGCAGGAAATATGAGCTCTTAGCATGCAGGTTCTGAGCAGAGTACCACACACATGCAGGCACGGGGGATTTCTGTCAATTACAGCTTGCTGATCTTGTAATTTGCATTACTATAACATTTACCTAACATTATATTAAAAAAAGACCCAACCTGTATACCTGTAGCTGTATAGAGCACAGACCCAACTAACAGAGAATGTTTTTAGAACGTTCGCTAACGTTCTCTAATAATTCTCCAAAATTATCAAATAATTTCTTGCAGTAATGTTAGTAGAATGTTTTTTTTTAATTATACTTCATATATATAAAAAAACATTATTATTAAGTAATTAGTGGAATGTTTTAAAAGCACTACAGAATTAAAAATGCTTGAACAACTTTCTTATAACCAAGCCATAACTTTAATACAATGTCTAAAAAACTAGTTCCTGAAAATTTTAAATTTTGTTGCTAAAAGGAAACGTTACAGAAACATTTCTACAACCTAAAATTGTTAGCTGGGGAATCCCCACATGTGCATACATACACAGAAATAAATAAATAAAGGGGAGAGGGGCAAGTTGTCACACTTTATACTCCAGTGTATATTCCTCAGGGTAGGTGTTTGATTGAAAGTTGATTTCAGCACGTATGTAATATTGGAATTTTAAGTTGGGCAGTAGAATTTAAACAAAAACCTCATTTAAGATCCTGGTGTTTGAACCCTCTGCTTAAGACAGCTTCATCATCAGAGATGATCAGTTTTGTTTTGATTTGTCTGCCTAAACACACCGGCTCATCAAACTTCAGACGTCATGTATCAATATGCACCCTGTTCGCTGCTTTTGTTGTTAATGTCAAGCAGGCTGCAGACGTCCGGGATCAATAAAGCAATCGATTTCTAAATGCTGCACTAACCATTAGTTAGCTAGAGATGTTTTGTTGTGTTGGTGATGATCCAATATCTGTTTCTCTGTCTTACATTTGCTAGGTGGCCATTTACGATCCCAGCATCATTTCAGTAATCATCTCAGAAATAATCTTGAAGAAGAATCTCAGAAAACTAAAATCAAATGGTGAAGTTGAAAAACTAAAGATGAAGTGTACCTGTCTCTCCAGCATGTTCCTAGCTAAAAATTTTAGGTTGTAAAAACGTTTCTGTAACTTTTACATTAAGTAATAAAAACAAAATATTATCTTAAAAATTCTAGGAGCATCCAAAAAAAACTTTTTTTACGTGTATTAATATTAATGCTTGGTAACAAAAATTCTAACATTTTTAAAATTCTGTAATGTTTTCTAAAAAAAAATATATATATATATATATATGTATTACTAACGTTACTGCAAGAAAGTTTTTGATAACTTTGAGAGAACTTTGAGAGAACGCTAGCCAATGTCTGAGAACGTTCCCTGCTAGCTGGGTTGTGCTTTGAGTGCTGGTGTGTGACATTTTTTTATTGCTCAGAAGTTGTTCTTCCATAGCTCAGGTGATGGAGTTTCATTTAAGTCTCAACTTTGTCTCAGATGTTTCTCTCAAAATTGATTAGGAACATCTGCTTTGATCAGCAGTGGTAGACTCACAACTTCTCGTCTGTCCTGCTCGTCTCTCCTCTGATAACTGGAGTATCGAGTGCATGTGATAGGCTGATGAATAGCTATAATGAATGAGAGGAATAGGCCAACAGTGCAGTGAGCTCTGCGTATTGATCTGTCTTGGGCCTGATTGAAAGGATGCATTGTGGATGCATCTTCATGCCCTGGTAATGAGAGCGGTTTCTGTGAGATGAACGCTGTGTGTTGGTGTGTGTGTGTTTTTTTGTATAACAGATTTTAAGGAACCATTAGTGTAGACAGAGCTAAACCTTGAGGCATTCATTTACAAACACACACAAACACACACTTTTAAACATGAATTAAGTGTTCTTTAAACTCTAGCTAATTTCCTGAATTTGATGTAACAAACAGAATTCATTTACAAACACACACATGCATTCAGACTTGATTTAAGAGTGTTCTTTAAATTCCAGTCATTTTTGTTTTAGAATTTGGGGTAACAAACAGAATGCCCAACTTGAATATAATTTCTGATCAATGTGTTTAACATATGTATGTTTATAATTTGTTATAAATGTATTAATTTATAATTGTAGTGTTTGTTTAAATTGCAGTTCAGTAAATTCCTTTCATCCCAATTCAATTTGAATTCCATTGTTTTGAATATTGCATATATTCTCTACATATTAATGAAAGATTTTTGTATACACACATACACATACACTCATTAATAAATCAGTGGAATCAAATCAATGAGAAACACTTTGTCATTATGTGCCTAATCATCTGCTAATAGCTTCTATTAATAGTTGGTCCACACATCTCATGTTAGCTCTGGGGCAATTACAGCATACAGCAACTAGTCTGAATATGGTATTAGCTATCACCATATCCTCAGCCCATCATCCAATGCCACGCTCTCTCCTGTCCACTCAGGCCTCCATAGAGGCCTGTCCAGCAGACAGAATTACCATGCTAATATCCGAAGTATACCCATTTATGGGATTAAACACTTGAATTAATTAACCACAAGGATTGTGATTATAACTGCAGGACCTTAAGGACAGGGAAAGAGAGTGAGACAGAGAGAGAGAGCGAGACACATTCTCATGCATTCTTGGAAATAATATTTATTTATCTGTGGTTCCAACAAAAATAACAAGATGTTTTGCCTCTTAAATGGCTTTTTGTTTGTTTTATTTAGTTGGAGACCGGAATAGTTAAAGTATAATTATAAAGAAATCTGGGAAAACTGTAACTGCATGTAAATGTATGTTTTTCATTCCTCTGCTCATAAATTGACTCTCTTGTCTGAATTATGAAGTGTGAATTGATCAAATTGACCTTGAATGTACTTTCAGTTTATTTGGATTAAAGCATCTGCCAAACGCATCTTGTGCCAAACGTAAATGTGAAAACGTTGATCTGGCCTAGAGGGACACAGTTTCTGCTCCATAAGGCCCAGTGGCCTAAGGAAATTCATACCAATGGATGTTTTGGAACATAACAACTGTTCAGAGATCAGACTGAGAGATGTTACTGTTCATTTTGATCTGATAGCTAATGACAATCTCCATCTCTTCCCTTCAAGCAGAAATTTGCAAATCAAACAGCAGATGGAGCTCCATAAACTGGAAGTTTTTGAAGACAAACCAGCCAGGCTTTAAAACTTTAATTTTTATTTTAGCTACATTATTCTACAACTTTAGGCCAATCAAGACTCTATTGGTTGTCACTGTACAAAAAAAATCTTTATGGCTTATGTAACAGCTGGCATGTTGTGAGGCCATGCTGCAGTTCTTTAAAACACTGTAGAGTATTAGATAAAGTAAGAAACTGAAGGTGCTAATGAGCTCATTTCTGAATGACATCACCAGTCACATGACACAAGATGAGGTCAGCATGTGATATCACCACGCCTTACACTGGCATGATTAAACTTTACATCACCTACATTGACATGCTCTATATTGGTTTCCATAATAACATCTTCCCATTCCAATGACAAAATGGTTGGATAACAATTTGGATTAACAATTTGGAACCACAGAATAAAGGCTGACAAAGCACAATATTCCACTTTATCTGGATAAAGATTTTCTTTCTAGGATTATTGCACTTTGCGCAATAATGAGACTATCCATCACTTAGGCGGTAATCTGCTTGTTTTTGGAGCAAAGCTCTTTAAATAAAGCTAAACATGACACATTAGCAAACCAGTCAGAGGGGCATGCAGGAACTACGATCTGTAGACTGCACGTCTCACAAGAGCTCTTTAAACATGATATCACTGGGTTTTCCAGGATGAGAAACTAGATTAGTTTCTAGCCCTCGTCATTGCCTGTTCTAATGCACTCGGGGAGGCACCACTGCACCAAAAGCCCATCTTAGATTTGCTGATGCTAAAGCGCTTCCTGGAACTCTGTAATGACATCATAGCTTTCAGGTCTCTGTTGAATGACATCATTTTTAAGCTCTCATTGTGACCTCGATTGGGTGACCTGAATTTACACTCACACAGTCGAGCGTAATTCGATTGCGGGATAAAGTGCTGATACAATGTCATCAATGATTCATACAAGCGTGAAAAGATTGAGAGCATCTGTAATCCTGAGTTCTCAGAATCAGTTTTAAAGGTTAATAGAGCTCATTCACCACATTGCATCTGAGTTATTTATGAGTGCTGTTCTCAGTGCTTACCGTGTGAAGACGGTAACTGAATGCTGCATAACCAAAGTGAATTAAGTGGTGTCAGATGTATTATATGTTACAAAGGCTTCAGTCAACTTTTATATTGTTAACAGCTCAAGGTTAAACCAAGTTCAATGTTGTCTTAGCTTCACACAGCCCTTTGGGCTGCACACTTCACCTAAACACTGATTGTCAATGAATGTTGTGTACGAAACTGCAACATACTTTGTCAGTCTGGAAAGCTCAAATTTGATTGGTTGACTTTCCAGAACTTCCAAGAGTGTGTGTGCACAGTGTTTTTTATTGTTTTACCTGGAAACAGCTGGTTGGTTGATTTACATGTGGATTAGACAATCTCTTCCTGTCTGAGTGAAGAGTTCTAGACCAGAATAAGCTGCAGTGACAATGTGAGATGTTCATAAGTTCAGTGTTTCTAAAAACAAGACAACATCCAGGTAACGTTTCAACAACCTAACATTTACATTATGTAACAAAAACATAAAAATGTTATTTTATATGTTTTAGAAACAATAAAGACATACAGGTTTTATACGTTGTATTTACATTATTGTTTGGTTATAAGAATGTTATCCACACATTTTTAATCCTATAACATTCCACTAAGAATTTAAGAATAACACTTTTGATATTTATGACAACATTCTGCTAATGTTACTCCAAAAACAACTTTCATAACTCTGAGAGAACTTTTAGAGAACATAAGCTAACGTTCTGAGAACTATAGAACTATATTTGCCAAATGCTACTGTCTACAAAATACAATTACATCACTGATCATCTCAGATGACCTTGCAAAATCATAAACTTATTATACTCTCACTGAAATGCAGTTCTATGGTGTATTATTTTATCAGGCAGTGGTAGACAGGTATAGAGCCTGGAGCTCATCACAGATGTAGATTTAATTCTAGCTGGGGTGGAATGGAGAGAGGAATCTGTCAGCTGAATCTGTATTCCCCTTTCTCATCCTCAGGCTCATCACTGACTGGCGACTGAGCTGAGATCTGGCGATGGCCGTCTGTCTGGGAGTGGCAGGAACGAGATGGTTTTGCCATATTAATGAGCTTTGCTATTGAGTGAATCCTCAGTCAGCCATGCTGGGAAAAAGAGTGACAGCCCCAACAGGTGCAATAGAATCCTGTGTGTGATTGTACTGTAAAATACATTTATGAATGTCTCCACTTGAATCCATGAGCTGGTCAATATTTAGACCACTGTGATCAATTGTAAAATATCCATTGGTGGTACAGTATGTTTAGTACCAGAACACATTTCTCTAGCAGTGTCATTAATCTGGCCTAACAGTAAATGGCCCAGTCACAATAAAATGATTTGATGTGTGTGTGAACTCAATTCAAATTCAATCTGAATTCAGGAATTGAATCGAAATTCAAAAGGCATTGTTAATTAAATTCAGAATGACATGTGGCATATTAAATGTGTACACAGAAAATAAACATTAGTAATATTGGAGAATATGTGCATGCACAGAGAGCCAATCAGAGAGAGAGCATTCAGTTTGAAATATTGAGTGACTTGAGCTTTGGTTTCTATACAAGGAATTATAAAGGATGCCATTATGACTAGATACATAGATGGATTGAGTTTAATAACTCAGCTGCTTTGCAGTGGATTGAAATGTAGCCACTGGCCCTCATAAAGGCAATGCATCAAACAGACAAGCCTATCACAGGCTACACTTGAGATCCGTCCATTGTGATTAATTGTAATTAATTGTTTTACTTAGTGAAGTGTTGTGCATCAACTCATTTATCTTACTTACATTAAATTACATTGCTCAAGTTTGCAGACGATAGATCTATGGCTGTTTTTGCTTTTGCCCAACTTATAGCTTTTTTTGCCCGACTTATAGCTTTTGTTTCAGGGAAAAATCGTCTACCCTGCCTTTAGGATTTATAGTCATAGCAAATAATGGGATGGGATAATGGGATATATAACCATCAATTAGTCTGCTGTCTCTTTCATGCATGGACAGCTCACAAAGCATTATAAAAGTCAATACAGTTGATGTATTTATACATCCACACCTTTGGTCGTTGTTAAGGGTCATCATCTCTGGTAGCCAATCAGATTGTTATTCTATGCAATTGTGTAATTATATTAAAATAATTACGTAATTTCAATGGCCTCCTTGTGATGAACTGTGCCTCAAAGCCAGTACAACCTCCTCAATGCTCAAACTCATAAAGTTTATTATCTTTTTTATATACAGGCTCATCAGCATTCTGAACCACACAATACCAACATCTGCTGCAATCAAAGATATATTATAGCCTGTAATAAAAGTGGAAAATGGCAGATTAAGTGGTATTTTATACAGCCTCATTAATTTGAAAAAGGTCAGTTGAAAATTTATTTATTTGAAGGAATATGAGGAGACACGTTTTATTAGTGACAAAGGTGCAGAGTAGTAACAGTAACTAGTGTTTATGCTCGTCTGACATGCATCATGTTGCGTGCGCTGAGAGTCGTTTTATAGGTTTGTGTCGCTGGCCTGCACGTCCATACCGCTGGTTCTGTGGTTTCCTGTAAATGAAAGGTGACCATTAAACCTTCAGCAGAGTGTCCGATGTGTCAGGGCTGATAGTAAAATTATAACCTGCATCACCCTGCTTGAAAAGCAGAGCTCCTCTCAGAGTGACAACGTTAACCAAAACATTCCACGGCAATTCTTAGAATTTGTCATAATTGCATCTCAAAAAAAGAAAAAATCAAACCCTGATGAAAAGTTGTGTTTCCAGCTTTGGATGCATAGAGCTTCTTAACTAGCTTAAGCAGCAAGACTATGCCGGTCAACTAGCTTCAACAGAAAAATCATGGATGACTAGCATATTTTGTTGGTCTATGTTAGACCTGTAGGCTGTGGATGTTATATATATTGTACTCTTTAAAAAGGTGCTTCACAAGGCCATAGAAGAACCTGTCTGGCTGTATGGTTCCATAAAGAACCTTTAACATCCTTAGAACCCTTCTGTTTCACTAATGTTTCTTCGTAGTGAAAAGGTTTTTTAGATTATATAAAGGCAAGAAAGAAATGGTTCTTAGGAACCCTTGAGTGAATGGTTCTTTGGGGAACTAAAGTAGTTCTTCTATAGCATTGCTGTGAAGCACCTTTTAAGGAGCTTTTTGTGTGTGTGTTTGTGTAAAATGGATGTTCTTGAGTTGACTCAGGAACCATGTTTAGAATCAGCAGAGGCAAGATTAGCTTACAGTCACTGGAGAGATGACTGGAGAACAGGTTATGACAGCTCTCACTCCTAATCATCTTGTAGTGTTGAAGTCACGCCTCATGCATCTAGAAGTCCACACTTTCATGGCAAACCATATGTGACACTTGTTGTCTGAGGAAACCCTTTCATGACAGAGAGTTTAACGACTGAAAATCACTTAAAACAACATAAGCTGCATCTCTGTGTAGATGAGAAGTTAATGCTTAAGGATAAATGCAAAGTTCTGACACAAAACATGGACTTAGAACCTTAGGTCTCTGGAACATCACTGTTAATTAAGGTTAATTATACGGTCCCTCATTTCTAGGAGAAACTCATGTGGCTGTCTTACTGGATCACAGTCAAAAGTCTGTCTTTCTGGGAAGATATCTTTCTTTATGTGGTTGTATACACAACAAATGTTAGTATGTATTTTGCTCTTAGATAAATCACTCTTGTGTCCTCATTATGTCTGAAGCACAGGTATGTAATGATGCTCATAGCTGGAAAAGCCGTCAGACAAAAGTCACATACTTGTTTGGTTGCAGGATTTTCTAGAGCACGTACAAGGAGTTTATGACTATCTGATGTCATATTTCTGTCAGGTGGCGTTACCGCAGCGATTCATCATGGTTGCATTTCTCGGCTGCTGATGTTGTTTCTGTCATCAGAAACGTCCACGTTTCCTCTTTTCTTGTGGAGGATCTTAAGATGCCAAGAACTAGGACTGATGCTTCACTGCATCTATGAAACTCAGTCATTTAGAAAAACGACTACTGTTTCCTTCACTGACGTGCCACGTTAGTAAAAGTTGAGTGGAAAAAATTGTACATGCCAAAATATATGCTAACCACTTGTTGGAGCCAATAAGACTTATGGTTGGCTTTGCAGTGGGTTTGAGATGAATTTTGCATTTCTTTCGCATAGTTTTAGAGGTAAATTTAGAATGGATTCTGGATTTGGCCTTACAGTATATGACCAGGCCATGACTCATTGGTTTCAGACAGATGACTTTACTGGCCTCCTGAATTTATTCTGTCTGTGTCTGGCTCAAACTTTCTCTCTTTTCTAGTATTTTCACGTGTTCCATAAAGTTCCTGATCCCCATCCACTTGCACTGAATTCACACAAGAAAAACGACATGAGGGTAAATGATATAACTTTTATTTTGGGGTGACCTATCGCTTTAAGCAAAACACAGACACATCCATAGACTTTATGACCTTGCCACTTATTTGTGAGATTTTAAAAGAAAAACATGTCACTGTTTTTAACATCAGCCTTCAAGATAGTTGTGCTGTAAATGCACATTGCATGCCAGAATCATAAATAAATCTGTGAGTGCATCACATGCATTTTTTCTTATTTTATAATCCTTGAAACTCGTAAAGGTAAATACATTCAGTTTGCTGTCTGCAGTGTAGAGAATCAAGGACACAGCACAACTCAGTGTTCTCTCTGTGTTCTCTCTGTGTTCTCTCTGTGCAAACTAAAACTTTTTAAATTTCATTTGTTACACTGCAGGGCCAGATTACAACTTTTCATGATGACCAGATAAAGTATTAATGATCAGTTACAGGCTTTCCTTTATATGGTTTATAGGTCCATATAAATTTTAACCTAATTTGATGTCCATGTGATGTCCATATGTAGTATGCAAATGAATATATACCTGTTCTGACACACTGTGTGCTACTAAGACCTGTGAAGATGAGTCCAAGCCTATGGCATCATCCATATAACAATTGAAATGGGCAGATGCTGTCTGTCCTCTCTCACTCACTCTCTCTCTCTCTGTCTCTCTCTCTCTCTGTCTTCCCAGCAGAATGACACCTCTGCAGGGGCCGGGCCCTGAAAATTGGCTTATTGAATTACAGCGTCTTCACAGTCGTCTCCCTGCTCCTCTTCTCTGTGCCCCTGATCCATCACAGTTTGTCACTGCAGCTGTTCGTCTTAGCACGCTTAAGTAAAACAGGTGAGGCGTCTTAGCCTTCATTACTTTTCATAGGTCATCTGTGACACAGTATCCTGAAGTCAAAGCAACAGTGTATAAAGACCACACAGACTCTATTCTCTATCTCACATTATGACATTTACTATGACATTTATGTACCGTAAACGTACCGTAGGGGCGAACTGGACCATGCTAACTGGCCAAACCTTGACACCTTTGTTTTATACTTGAGTCTGTATGTATTCCCAGCTAACAATTATAGGTTGTAGGAACGTTGCCCTAATGTTTCTGACAAGTAATAGAAACACTGAAAGCATTATTTTGACAGTTCTAGGAATGTTCAAAGTGTCCAGATTTTAGATGTTCTGTTAATGTTACTGTTTGAATATAAGAATGTTATTTTTGAGAATTTTTAGAAAACATTCTAAGATCATTCCCAGTTAGCCGGGTTCCCTCGTCACTTATTCTTAATGAAGTTTCCTTAAATGCTCTTCATAATCGAGTCAGTCTCAAGCAACCAAATCCATCTCGATGAGGTCACCCAGGTCATTTCCGCCCGTCGGATTTCGTAAGAAAACGCAAACAGAGACTCATCAGACCCTGTCACAGGCTCTGTGTGAGAGCTATTGCCCCCGTCTACAAATGAGATTAAAAATTATTCAAAGCTCATTTCAAAGGGCATTCCATAAATCGTCTTCCACCACCTACCTGTGTTCTCCGACAGGAGCGGCACACGGAATGCATCCTTGGATTGAGCTGAGTAAATAAATCAATAGGTCTTCTCCCAACGGGGGTTACATAAATAACCTGGAACACTGCCTCAGCTTGTTAAGGCAGGAAATGATGGCAATGACATATTGATGGCATGGTCTGGAATGCCAAAGTGCCTGTTCTAGACTACACGCTTTTCATATAGCCATTCACCTTGTAGACTTGTGGGGAGAATGTGAATATTATGTGCCTTTCTCAAGAGCTTTGTCCGCTGGATGGAAGGCTTGAAATTTGTCTGCAGGGTGTGCGTATGTGTTTATTCGTTGTATAGTATATATGGGGTAGAAATTGGATTTACCTGTGTTGTATTTTATCACATGCTGTCTGCCTGCCGTCACGTTTTCATTATATACTGCATGCTGTAAATGAAGTCATTGTCTATAGAATGCGATCAGCCTTCACCTGCCAATCTGCTCCGCCGCTCAGAGGATCTAGTTGACTCAGAATGACTAATGCTCACATGAAAACTGACTGTGTGTGCGAGTTACCTATTGTGACATCACCCCCAGGCTCTCCGCACGGTTTCTGAAGAAACCCGAGTTTAGCACCACTAGACTGATCTCAAGTCACTTTTAAAAGTCACTTTCAGCTGAGATCGCAACCGACATGTTGATCAGAGTTTCTGACAACACTTTTACCTTTTTTTAAATCAGAAAAGCTGTCTGCAGATCGGTGTTCATTCACTTCAATGAGAATCAGTGGAGTGCCGGAGCCGCTGGGGCTCAAGCTGCGTGAATATGCCTGATTTTAGCTCTCATTTGTGGAAGCACTGACCCACACAGTGGCTGTGCACAATCTGGTCCCCGGCTGGCCATTAGAATAAATCACTCCTGAACAGAGGCGCTTAATGCCTCATCAGCAGCTGAATATTCCTGTGCGGAATAAAGCGCTCATCACCCTTCCACTGCATCATCTGGGGAAAGGACACAACTCTGTGCAACAGTTCAGTTTAGTTTGTGGTTCAAAATACTTAGTGACTTTCAAAAGGCTGGTACAAAAACAAGATGTAAGAAATAATTGATGAAAATGTTGTCAGTATATTTTCACACTCTTGTCATTTCTATATTTATATGCTGTTATTGTTTCTGTGGAACACAAAAGGAGAAGTTTTTAAAGAAACGTTATGTAGCTTTTGCCATACAACAACAGCTTATAGGGACATGGGACAATCAAAGTTTCATTTTCAAAAATAGAACTATATCTGTGAGCTGAACAGCCATTGGTGACTTTAAACTGTTGCAGTATGGCAAAATCTGTGGAACAATTCAACAGCATACTGGTTTAGAAAAACATTAGGGTGAAAAATAATTTCAGAATTTTGGGTGAAGGATTCTATTAAAGGTAGGAGTTCTGGAGAGGCATAAGATCCAAGCCTTCTCCAACACATGAACGCATACATAGTTTGAAAGGCAAATGGGACATCCTATTATTGCATTTGAACAGAATACAATGATTGCATGAACATTTTATGGTCCTGCACCTTCCACTGACAATATATTCATATATAAATATATTTAGACCACTTAGTAATTGCTAACATGACGTGAAGAGACTTTCAACCAGCATAACAAAAAATGTTTCTGGAAAAAACACCTAGCCTGCCTTTAAATAGATGTTAAGTAATTATTATAAAATAATAATAAGATAATAAAAATTAATAAATAAGATTATTTTAGTAATTTGCTTTGACCTTGCCATCAAAGGAACACACAGCCATGAAAACACAGCCACACAGGCAACGGATGTAGCCTAATACAAAAAGGAGTTATGGCCGCTCACTCTCTCCATCCCAAGAGCATCAAGACCCGCATGGCCTATTGATCTACTGCTGTCATTTTACACCCTGAACAGCATTATCACCCCAGCATAACAGCCCTGCCTTCATCTCCTCATCTTCACGCGTGGGGATGCTCGCCAGTTCATAAATAACAATTATACTGATAATAAAACCAATATTTATTTTCTATATTCAGATGTAGGCGCAGAGGTGATGTTTTATGCCTGTTATGCAGAGATGAAGGCCACCTTCATTAACGTAGCGCTGATGGATAGGGTGAGGAATATGGCACGCACAGGAAGACACAGTAAATGTCATGTTGTGGAACACAGTCCCCTCACTCTTAGGGCCTGTAGCGCACTACGTAGTTCACAGCAGTGGAGAAGAGCACCTGACCTTTACAACATATTCAAACTGGCTGGAAAGAGAAACTGAGGAGGTTTTCAAAGCTGTAGTAGTGTTCTTCTTCTTTCCTGGAATGCCTGTTAATGTAGTTGTGCGAAGACACACAGACAGAAAGCTGGAGGAGTTACACAAACGACCACATTGTGTAGCTGGATTAATACCATGCTTTTTAAAAATCAGCAGGCCCACACTGAGTCTGCACCTGCAGAACAATCCCTACATTTTGCATTTTAAAATGTCATTCACGAAGTTCCAAACATTCCTGCTTTTTTTTTTATATTTGTCACTAATCGGATGGCTAAGCTTCTTTCCCAGCTAACAGGGAATGTTCTCAGAATGTTGGGTAACTTAAAAGTTCTCTCAAAGTTATCAGAAAATAACTTTAACTTTTATTAAACTTTTTAGTTAAATAAAAAATAGTTTAACTTTTAAACTATTATTTATCAAAAAGGTATTTTTCAAGTAGTTAATGGAACATTTTAAAAACAATACATTACTTATAACCAAGCAATAACATTAATACAATGTCTAAAAAAAGATTTACATTTTGGACTTTCCTAGAACTTTCAAAATAACGTTTTTAATGTCTTTGTTACTTACTGGAAACGTTCTTACAACCTAAACTTGTTAGCTGGGTTACCAATACTGTACCAAAAGAGTAGAACTTTCATCTCATATTTTACCATGTTTAAATCTATTCTGCAGAATTCTCCACATTTTTGTCCAAATATTCAGTGCAGAAATTGTTCAAAAAGTCTGTAGATTCCTGGCTTTTAATCAGAGCTGGTACAGTATGTGTGGATAGTATGTGTGGATAGCATGGCTTTGCGATGGTAAATGTTTGGTGTGGGCCCTGTGTTTATTTGGACCCACAATTCACTGCGTTATAATTCACTCCCCTCATATATCTCGACCACTGCCTGTATTTTCTCCCTTAACTTGCAGTCTAATCAAACAAGTTCCGTATCACATTGTACCGGCACACTGACAAACAGCCCCCAAAACCACCATCAAAGCTCCGCTGGAATAACAAATATAATGTAATCCGTAACTCAGTGTGTGGGGGTCTGAGTTTCAGACAGGAAAATAATTTTCACATGCGGTATGAGTGAGTTGTGAGATTCCGTTATTATCTCTCTCAGTAATGTATTCAGAATCACTTTCAGATTTATTATACCAGAGACAAGGCTCTAGCATCCGTTATCATTTGTAATCCCTGCATTGGCTCCGCTTTGCTTGTGGCTTTGCGTATTAGATCACCAATTAGTACTGGGTTTACAGGGTTAATCTGCTAAGACGACAGCTGTATAACCTTGTCTGAAACTTAGTGTTTGCTCATATCAATGAAATGATCTACATTATCAAGGGTTTACATGCAGTTGACACGTGATGTTTATTTAATGTGTGATTAATTCTGTTTTATAGGAGCAGAAATCTTAGTGTTAATGAATTGGTGATTTATTCCAACACAATCTCATGGCAATTCGTAACTATTTTACATTTTAGTGATTTGATGGCTAATTCGTATCAATTTGTAAATTTTGGTATGACCTGCTTTCACACCAGTAAGGGCTGGGTTTAGGGATGCACCTTCATGTTTGCTTCTTTTCTAAAAACGTGTTTTTGTACCATTCATATCATACGAATTCATACGAATTACAAGAAAATCACAGAAAGAAATCAAATAAGACATTGAATAGTTTCAGTCCTTTAAATGAATATTCCAATGTTGGTGATGATGGTAATTCACTTTATGAAAGACATGAAATTATAGACACGATTTAAAGACCTGATTTGCGACTTGGCCTTAGAAGAGCCAGTCAGAGGAGGAATGTTAAACATAAGAGGCCTGGTAATTATTTTGTTTCAGACTGCACAGTGCCTTTGATATCTGTATGTGATCTTTGTGAATCTGAAAATCAGTTAATTGTGACTGGAAAGTTCATTATGAAGGTCATACGAAGGTATTTTTTTACCTCGCATAGTTTGTTTATGGTTTTTGAGGACATCACATGACTTATCCAGAGATAAATCTTTATTTTACAGTTTCCCTAGAAGTTTGGCCTTAAACTTTAACAACAAAAGATATAGCAGTCATTTTCGTCCCTCTTTTAAAACTGTTTCTATTTTTCTATCCAAATTATGTGTATTTTTTTCTATCCACAACTCCGGCCCATGTTTGGTTTGCGGCCCACCAGCTGAGGACCACTGCTCTGCTAGTTAATGTCTAACTAGATTTCAGCGGTCAGAATCTGTCAGTCAGTAATGGAACAACTTATTTGTCTGCTCATTACGACACCTTCTACTGTAAACTTCTCCAGCTATGGACACAGTAAACACAATAAACTGCTATAATACAGTCTTGTTTCTGACAGACATCAATAAGCCCTGCTCTGCTGTAGATGAGGCTAAAAGCATCTTCTAAAGCCCGCAGTGATTTATCCAGCTAAACCGAGCCTGATGGAATATGAAGCCACAGATACGAGCTGAGGCACGGATAACTCACTCTTCTCTTATCTGTACAGATGCAGGCTTACATCATTAGCCCTATTAGCATTGTGCTAACAGACACACTTCCTTTCTTCCTTTATATCCTCTGCATATAAACTTTTCCCAACGTTGTTATTTTAGGACACTGAAATATCATGTTGCAGTTTGTAAACTGTATTTCAGAGCGGTTTTACGGTTTATTTTAGCGTCTGATGTGTAGCGCTAACCGAACAGACCCATAATCACATTATGCACCTTTGTGGATGATGCAATCTTAGTCAATCCAGAAAAATTTTCCATCACACACTATCACAGCAGACAAACAACTACAACTGTTTTGGCACAATGAAATTTTAAAACAGATCACCATAACCTCAGGGTTTAAAAACCGTGAACCGCACCAGGGATGTTTATCTGGCACATTTTGATTCTGCTTGTTTTTTTATGCTCGCTTCTTTTGCTAGTTTCCCACTATAGACTAATTACAGCGTGTGTGATGTTATTTATGAATTCATAATCTTTCTCTGTGTGGAGAGCATAATAGATCACATCACACACCCCACTGCCAAGTCTCCGACACTTGCTCTGTTAATTACCACTCTCATTTGCATATACAAAATGAGACCATTTAAAAAAGGGTATTTTGTAGCAGAACGTGCAAGCAGGAGAAACAGTATTCTGCATTGTGAGTCCGTGTAGAGATGTAATATTGACAATTTCATTCAAATCTGCAAATTCCTCGCTGGAACAAAAAGTCTAAATCGTAATTTCATTGAAACTGGATGTTTGTTTCATTTGAAATTGTAATATTTAGGTGCGTTCTAATTTTAATATCAGTGCTGCTGGTTTGATTGAAAATGACGTTTAGCTGGTTTATTTTTCCCTCCAACATGAAATTCATCAAACAAAAAAGAAAAGAAAGAAAAGAGAAAATGAATTTTGGGACTCCTCCCTAGAGTTGAAGCGCTTGCTGTGTTCTATGCATGATAATAAAGGTGTGGGAGGAGACGGGGGTGCGGGGGGGGGTGTTCTCAGAAACTGAGAGATTGGATGTATTCCCCAGAAAGCCACATGGAGGTTCATTACTTTTGTATGGCTTCTGTTTTCTGGTTTATCTTCAAATAGATTCCGTTTAAGATTGATTAAGGATGACACTAATGTATGGTGTGCTATTTTCTCTCTTTTAGTAGCTGAAATGTACACAGAGCCAAAATAAAAGTAATAAATTGCCCGGCAGAAATATATTGACATTGTATACCGCAGACCCCAAAGCGCAGGAGGATAAAAGCAGATTCATGCATATCAATAATCCGATGTGACAGCTGCAACATTAAATGATTTTAAAGCCATGAAATTTTGCATCTTCAGGGGTAACATTCTCTGTTTCTCTCCACCTCCACACACAGGAAACCCCAAAGGAGGGCAAGAACTGAATAAACACACTGAACTAAGATTTTGTTTACTCCCTGTCCTTTTAATCCTGCGCTGTACTCTTAGTAAATTTACCCTCAATCTGGTGCCCAATTACTTACTTCCCCACAACTGAAAGCAAACAACTCTTACAATTATAAATGCCATAATAAGAAAAGCATATTTTTTGCTTTTCTGCTGTCTGTAAGATTTTGTACAGCCCCACCCAAGTTTAGGTCTTTGTTTTCGGTGTGAGTTTGCTGCGTGTGCCCTGGGGTCCAATAAGGTAACATGAGCAGCGTCGGCGCCCTGACATCCAACTGTACCGGCCGCACTGTACTAATGAGGAGCTCACTGCCCCACCCCCTTCCTGACAGTTCACCCCACCTTCCACCTCTTTGGAGAGCCATGGGAGGACACCAGCAGCGTGGGGTGAGGGGAGAGACTGGGGAGTCTCCCATCAGCTCAGGTTTCAGAGTTGCAGCACCTCACATCACCTCTAACCGCCCCGTGTGGGTGGGTAAAGTCGGTTCAGGTGCGTCTAATTATTCCTGTCATCTCAGAGGCCCGTCTTACTGTAAAAGACAAAATAAGAAAGCCTGGCTTTGCAAATCTGTACCCAGTGGTGGCATAACTCATCTTTTGGAGACTTGTAAATTATTCATTCTCCAAGGTTAATGAAAATATGCTAATATGAAAGAGCCCACAGTGATAAAATAATAAAATTGTACAGAAATGCCTGCCTTAAAAAATTTGAATTAATTTAGGCCTTAATTATTATATTAAATGTTTATATTATTATTATTATATAATTTTGAATGCAGATGAGATCAAAATAATACTAGATCTCAACAATCAATAAAAAACAAAGAAATGGTAAAGTAATGCAGCTTTGTGACAATTTATTTTAAAGAAGTTTAACAGCAAGATTTAGCAACTATATTTCATTGTTTACAAATATTCTGTTCTGCCAAAGGCTAAAGGAGTGACCAAATTACATTAACTGTTCCAAAGCAATACACAGCTCCTAATGTCCCAAAATGAGCATGTTGTGAATGATTAAAGGACTAATGAATGCTGAACAAATAAAAGGAGAGCAAGAGAAAGGAGGAGGGAGAGAGAAATAAAGAGGTAGAGGAGCTGAATGAGTTTTCCCTGAAGTCTTACTTCTGACCTCACAATATAAGACTGACTGTATGTTTACAAATAGAGCGATGAACAGGGCTGTCAGGGATCAGTGGGGCAGAGTGAGAGTAAAGAGGGCATAAGCAGTGATTCTGACCACAATCCATCACTGGACTGCCACTCAACCCGTCCTGCCGCCACTCGCACCGTACAGCCGGTACCCACTGCTTTCCCTTTCTGCTCACATTTCTCATTTCCCAGCCATCTCTCTTCATCTTCATCACTCTTCCTCTGTCACTATCCCACACACCCCTCATGTCTTTCTTCTGGTGTCATTTGGTTTGGGGTTTTTTGTCAGGGGTCAGTTTCCTGCCCCAGTGAATAAAACAGGAGGACAAGAATACGGTTAGGTACCGTGTATTACTTTCAAAGTAATCTTTGAACCCCTGAAAGCTGGATGAGGCCTGTTTCTAAATGGGTTTGAGAATCAGCAGGAACCCCCCAGTACTGCACTATATGTTTATATATATTTTTAAAATACTATTTATTGTATTGATACACATTGTATTGATATATATATATATATATATACATACTACTATAATATATATACATCTAGTATTGTATGGATATCTTGTGATATGTTTAATGTGTAGTTATTCAAAATGTGATTTATTGCGATCTTTTATGCATTTTTTATCTAGTGCTTTGTGCAATTATTGCCTACTAATAGCTTGTTATTTGAGTTGTGAATATAATGATATCATTAAAATTGTAAATTGTATATAATTAAAAATATTAAAAATTAAATTAAAATTAAAAGTTTATTGGTGAGCAATGGAGAGGATGGAGAGATAGCTTGAACAATCTAGACAAAAACAAATGAAAATATGGTGAAATATGGAGCAGGAGCTTATTCATGAACCTTCATAAATGCTGGGTCAGCTGTCTGTTGAAACAGCTTACTGTTGTTTTGTGCAGAGAATAAGGCATCCTAAGAAAACAGAACATAATGGCCTTTTGGTGACCTGACAGACTTCCTAGTGTCTGTTTCTGCTTGTGGTTCGTGAGCTACTGGTGTGATGTTATTAATCTTCTACTGGCATTTCTCCAACACTGATGCAACTAATCAATGACAAAAGACTGAATATACTGTTGAAGTAAGAACCACTAACTTGGGTAACCAGTAGTGTAGGTGTGGGTAGAGGTCGTGTGGATAAATCATTCAAAAATATTTTTTAATTCTAGCTTTACATATTTGACTTTTATTTAATTATATTTTACAATCAAAACCTACACATATCATCCAAAATATAAAAAAGAAACCCACACATTTCAGCCAGAATACAGTTCAATAGTTTTCACTGTTACCACTCTTTTTACAGACTTTTGACTGTTTTTTTTTCACAGAAAGGGGATAAAAGCTAAATGGAATAAAAAAATTGGTTCTAGCAAACAGAGCCACAATCATGATAGATAATTGGATTCATACTCATCAGATCTGATCTGGCTGCCCCAGTGTGCATGGCTAAGAGCACGTTTTGTGGATCAATTAGATAAGGTCTTCTGTCTCTCCTTAAATCTGTCGTTGATACAAAAACAGAAGAAAGAGCCCATCTAAGCCACAGAGCCGCTGCAATATGGAAAACGAACGGAAAATGGTGCTGGTGTTACAGATTCCTCCCGGAACTCAAAATAGCGTGAAATGTCAAGCAGCCTCTTGCAGCAGGCAGATATAATTGATGTTTTATGACATTTACAGATGCGTTAGGCAGAGAACTCAAGCATGGTGCTACTTTAAATGTATACCACCTCACTGGTTGACATGCCACACAAACCGGCGTGAGAGATGCGTGTGATTAATGCAACATCAACAGCCCGCAGAGGCCCAACCTACCACTAAAAGCCTTCGCTACATCCATTTACCTTTGTGGTTACTGAGACTGTCTGTATGTAGGGAAATGAAGAAAAATAGTAACAGGCTTGTTTTGCAGATGTGTTAAGACAGACCTGTAGAATAAACCATACTCTGAAAGAGGGCTAGTGAACAACACAATAATGCAATACATATGCCTTGTAGTTTTAATATATGAGGCAACAAATTATAAAATGAACATAAACTGATGTAAATAGCTCGTCTGGAATCATTGGTCAGAATACATCTGTCTATTTATTATTTTTTTATTTGAAACAAATTATTTTTTTTACCCTGAAACATTTAGAAAACAGCACTACAGAAATAATCTTAGTGCAAGCAAATTAAAGATTTACTTGATTGTTATAGTTTTTCTGTTTACTCACTGTTCTGTAGTTCTAAATCTTACGACTTAGTAGTGCACCTTAAAACATATTTTAAATGAATTAGATAAAGTCAGCTTTAAAGATACTGTTACCCTTTCTTGTTTATACGAACATCTTTTTCTTTAAACTGAAAGTAATAAACAAGGTGATACAGATAGCCTTCATATAATAGTCAAATCTGTTCATACAGCTAGTGAAAGAAAACCGATCTTGCTATATAACACCTACAACAATCTCAGGACAGATTTATGGCTCTTAAACACTGCACACTTACTCTGACCTCTTGAATTTCAGGGCGTAGCTTGAAAAGTTGATCATTTACGGGGACTGGAGGAGTGGCAAAGAGACGTTGCAGTGAAGCAATGAGCGAATAAGCAGCGTTGTTAAGGCTAGCATTATTGCTAAGGGGCCCAGGAAAGCTGAGTCTTTCACATGCTAATGCCTGCATTTCACGCACGTAGTGAGGGTGCAGACGCGGCTGTGCAGCTGTCTGCTGTTTTATCAGCTCTCTCAGTGGGTCCCTAATGAATATTCTTCTCTCTGGCAGTGTGCATGAGCCCGGTAATCAGGTTAAGAAGACTAGCACTTAGCAGGGCTTCTGAATCTTCATCATTACCAAACCATGACCCTGCCCAGGTTCCATATCCTGCTGAAAAAAACTTGGCAAAGTAATGTAATGGCCAAACAAGAGCCAAAGACATGGTTGAAAGGCTCTGCTGAAAGTCAGAGAACATCTGCTCCCAAGAGCTTTGTTTGTCTGTATCTTTGGAATATATATTGGAATATATACACATGCTTTGTACAGATCACTGAATAATTTATTACAAATGTTTGTTCAGGGAAATATGCAAAAAAGGGAACCTTTGACACAAAGCCTGCATTGAAGAAAGCAATACATTGCAAACTATATCAGCATATAAACTATGTTTTGGCAAGGCCAAGGCCATTTTCAGCCCACATTATGTGAACGTTTGAACAAAATTATTGCTGAATTAATTGCCCTGCCATACACCCTTTGTTATTTTCCAATTAGTTTATATCTTCTAATCGGCGGTGACTGAGGGCTTAGACATTGGGTGATGTCAGACTATTACGGAGTACGCAAGGGGAGACCATCCCCAAAAAAAAGAGATAATCTATACAATGGCTTCTGTGAAGGGTGCTTAATTAAGTCAACACAAATCATTAGCACATTTTCACAGAGACTCAAATATGAGGTTTGCAGATAAAGTAAACAGTAGCAGCACATTAATTGTGTGCTTAAAATGTTTTAATAGGTGGTTGCGCCTTAAATGCCCATTAAATATTTAAATGGTTAGCAGATGCCTCTGAGATATTAGGCGTGGAGCGGCTACACTGCATTAATAAACACTAGTCTAGGAGAAATCATTGTTTATTCCTTTGTATTAAAATGAAACAAACATTTTCGTTGCAAAAAAAATAAGTAATGCAGTAATGTAGGCCCAGTTTTGAGGCGCACCATTGGTACTAGTCAAACCCTGTCGACTGTGTTTTAGATGACTGAGCCTGTTGAATTGGCTTCGGAGCCAATTCAAGACAGATCACTCTGATTGGATGAACCAGTGTACAAGTAAAAAAACAAAAGTGATGAAAGCAAGCAAACAAAGTCAAGATGGCACACACAAGAAGGCTCTTTATTTCAAGGAGGCATATGAATACAGTAAGCGAGCACTGCTTCGTTTACGGTTTGTATAACAACAGTCTTAGCTTTTCCAAAAAGTTTTTTCTCTGACTTTTTGGAACAGAAATGGAGTAAATAGTACATATTGCCAGCTCATAGTGACCAGGGGCTGACAAAATAAAAAAAAAAACATTATTAAAGTATCATAAAAATAGTCCATACCAATGTGCCTAAGACATAAAATGATAGATTTGTGCAACAAGCAAACTAAAATTTAGGCTATTATTTACTGAAACTCTCGTGTACAGACGGCTTTTATCATGTTCGTTTGTGGGTGAGTGAATAATGATAGAATTTTTATTTTGGAGTGAACTACTCCTTTAAGAGCTCCCAGCAAGCAGCTTCTAAAATAGGTCAGTGGCCTGTTGTTCTTATGCAACTGCAAGTTCTCCCTAAGCTCTCTCCTATCTCGAGTAGCTGGAAACGGGTGTTTCAGCTTTTTTTCTGCGAATCGATACCTCCGCAGCAACTCCATGTCTGAGCGATTAAGTCTTGCAGGAACAGGAATCCTGCTCTATCTCTCTGCAGGCCGCCTGACACTCAGCTCCAGCAGGCAGATAAGTTAGGATAAGTAGGAGAGAGAGAGAGACAGAGAGAGAGAGAGAGAGAGAGAGAAAAATGGATTTTACACACTTTTACAGGGTGAGAGATAGAGAGAAGGAGCAGTAGAATTAGCTTTTTGACAATGTGATAGAGTAAGTTCTTTACTGCTTTTCAGAATCATCAGTCAGGCAAATTCATATTTATGTGTGAATAGCATATCTCTCTCTCTCTCTCTCTCTCTCTCTCTCTCTCATACTGACATTAAAACAGTGCGGACGAGCTCCTCAAGGTGTCCCGGTAAACAAACTATCCGCAGTCAGACGGAAGTAAACAAACAGAGGGATTACAGCATGTGGGATTAATGTCTCTTTTGTTTAATGAACTCTTCATGAACCTAATTACTGCACCAATGCTGAATGCAGAAAACAATGTCTGATGAGATTGACATTGGCTTATTTGAAATGATAACTTGCAGACACCTAGCTAACAATTTTAGGTTGTAAGAACATTTCCATAACGTTTCCATTAAGTAACCAAAACAGAAAAATGTTATTTTGAGTTCCTTAAGTTCTAAAAACTTTGTATTAGTAAAGGTTGTATTACCATTATTGCTTGGTTCTAAGAACATTATTCAAATATTTTATAATTATGTAACATTTTTTAAATGTTCCACTAACAGATTTTTAATGTATAGCTATATAACGTTAAAAAAGTTTTACTAACGTTACTGCAAGAACATGTTTGATAACTTTGAAAGAACGTTAGGCAACACTCTGAGAACGTTCCCTGTTAGCTGGGCACCCGGCATTCAGTGTGGGCCTATGGGTGGATGGAGCAATATCTGGTAGATTAGAAATTCAAGAATCACTCATTTGTTGCAAACAGACAAAAGAGCATAAAACAGAGAAAATCTGTGTTTTTTAGTCGTCTGTGTTTTTTGTGATGAATGGGGCTGTTTTAAATCTGTGATCAGAATTTTGATACTGCTTTTTTACTAGATCCTGTGGGATAAAACAACACATGTTCCTTGTGGTTTGAATCCTGTAAACTGCCTACGGTATATTGAAACATCTGTTGGTGTGGATCTGGACAATAGGTGGTAAGTGTTGTTGTCATGTTTCCCAGTGCAATGATCATTGTCTCTGTCCCCTGTTTGGATGTTTCTGCAAAGTGAGGGTCATGAGATCACGCTGTGTAACGCACAGGACAAATACAAGTAATAGTTTGCTTTTGTGTTCACTGAAAGAACAGTTTTTTTACCTGTATGCAACCTCTATCTCTGAACTAAAAACAGTAACACTGTGAGTGTGAATGCAGACGGTTTTAGCTAAGCGAGCTTGTCACAGCAGGTATTATCGTAAACTATCTTCTTCTACTGCTCGTTTTTTCAGGTCAACTACAGTCATGGTAAAGCAACGGCTGTAGGAAAATCTTGCTGAGCAAGTTAGTTCTGTTACACATTATCTGCCTAAATAGTATGATATCCTGTTTACAGCCAGTCACTCTATCGCCCCCTTGAGTATGGAGGATTGTTACCCTCATGGTAACATAATGCACCTTATGTTGGCCAGACATTTAGGTTTCCATTTGCATACTTTCATAGGAAGTGTTTCTGACCTTAGACTTTTACAACCACATTAAACTATGAATTTACTTATGTTTTCCTAAGGTTTCCTTAAGGTCCGTGGGAGTTGTTAAAGTAAAATGAAAGTAATTATTGATTTTTTTAATGGTGCAAAAATTGTGTTTTTGCATCGTTAGACATATCAAACATAAACAGACATATCAAACATAATCAACTATCAAACTGTCCCAGTTTCAGACATCAGCACACATGGACCTAAAGCACACAAAATTAATCTGTCTGACCATCTGGATGGAGAAAGAGAACTTTGAGAGACTCCCTAAAAAATATTCACACCTCACTTTTCAGTGCTAATGAAAAGAGTCCAGTCATACGTCTGCATGGCAGTGGCTAAAGCGAGACCCCTTGGCCCACATTGCCCTGGTCTCCATGGCGATGAGGCCTCCTGACCCGCCTGTCAGCATTGCTAATGGTCATTGTTGTGAGCCATGACCTGTGAGCTTCTCATGAGCAGATGGAGGGTTTGACCCCCACCCAGCCTTAGTGCTGCTCCGTTACCCATACACCCACCCACCCGTTCCCTCCCCTCCACCTCCTCTCTATCAGCTGCCCTGATCCCAAAGAAACAGCATGACAAAGCAGGAGATGTGGGAGAGGGGAGCGAAGTGCAGCCGTCGCTGTGGAAACTGTGGAGTGGAGGGTGTATGTGTTTGTATGGGCCCCTGCAGGCTCAGGCAGCAGCAGGGCACACTCCCATCTGCAGGCGGGGGCCCCCAGGGGCCACGGATAGAGTGAGGGGCCTAATGTCAGCTGAGACGCAGCCTGTGCTTTAAACAGCAGACGTACACACTCAGAGACATACATAAAAACACACTGTGCATAAATATTCTTAGAAAAACGCACTCACTAACACAATTTACGTTCAAACATAAAATGAAGCAGAAAGCTTGCACAAACTCTTTCTTTTTCTCTCTCTCTCCCACTCAAACACACACACATAGTGCATGATGAATAATAGCTATAGAGGTGGTGGGGTTATAGGGTAGAGCAGCACAACTTCAGCATTCACTCTGTGGGAGTCGAACTCAAATCCCCACAGTAAGACTCATTGCAGAGCAAAGCTGATTCAATGCATAACCAATTCAGCTGATTCAACTTTATTCAATACACCAAACACAATACACTCTCCTCAGTCCACTGCCTTCCACAGCACCGTTCTGCAGGAAGGCACAAGCCGTGCCTGGGCTGCCAGTCTGACGCATTTTACTGGAAAGTATTTAATGGCTGTATGCTTATGTGACGGAGGTGTTTATAGATAATGAATTTGGAAGTTTGTGTTTGAGCTGTAGAAATGCTCCTGTTCACCAATAACAACATTAATATTGAACAATTTCTGAACAGTTCATGAGAGGTAATCAAGCAGAAATGTAATATCCCCAGCAATTTAAAAATGATATTCCAATTTTATATAACAACTGTTATATGAGCACAAATGGTGCTTGTTTAATCCATTAGCACAAATTTGTGGGCCTGTCCAACACTGTAAAAAGTGGATATGTGCTGTTGTTATCTGTTAAATGTATTTTCTAACCATTCTAGAAATTATATTTTAACTTAATGAAACATGAATGACGTTTATTCATGTTTGATGTGAATAAAGTTTTACATGGTGTTTATCAATTATCATAAGATTAGGTAAGGTCTCAAAAGTACCAACCTGACACATCAATGTTGTTTTATTTAAGCTCTTAAAATGATACAACCTGAGAGTTAAATAGTATTTGCAGCCTATATTACAAAACATTTTACGGTGTTGTTGTTAATACTAAAGTCACTTTTGACACATTGTAAACACTTTGCAGTACATGCTACAAAAGCTACTGTAAACTACAAAAGCTACTGTAAACTACAAAAGCGGTGAAACCACAAACTGCTTGCACAGTTTTAATTTATTTAAAATCTTTTTAAATCTTTCTATAACTCAGCAGGTGTCAGGTAAAGGGAGTGAGTTTTCAGTCTCAGGGGGACTAACTGTGTGATATGAGGCCTAGAGGCCTTCAATATCAGTGCTGTGGTATCATAGAGAAAACTGCAGAGAGTGAGAGAAAGAGAAGAGAGGGAGAGAACAAGCCCCCGAGGGGGATGGCCCAGGTCCCATCTCCTCTCCCTGCCTCCTCCTCCTCCTCCTGGAAGCCCGCCATCTGCCACAGCTGCTGCTCGGCGCAACCGCCACTCTAATTGACAATGAACCCAAAGGCGCAGCGATAATTGTGGCTGGCCGCTTTGGCAACTTCAGCGGGTTTCAATTCCTTCCTTTCAGGATTCATCAAGCCCCATCTGCTCTTCTCTGTGTGTCTGGCATCTGCCTCTCTACCCCTCCCTTTAGCTCCTTCCCCTCTTCTGGCTCTCCCTCTTTCTTCTCCTCCCCTTTGGACAGTCCAAGCTTTTGTGAGATGCTTATTAGAGAGTCGGTCGGTGGGTAACCCTGAGAGGTTAACCACACCCCAGAGGAGTGCAGCCTCGGCGGGGGCAAGCGCTGTTTGTACAATCCAGAGGCAGATAAAGGACGCTTTGTGGTTTTCTGTTTCTCTCGCTCTGCCTCGGTTGCTGCTTTTCTGCATCCTCCCCCTTTTCTTTTTAAAAAGCTAAAGAAAAGTGTCGTGTGTCGCAAAGCACGGGTGGGTCAGCCTGTGTGTGTGTGTGTGTGTGTGTGTGTGTGTGTGTGTGTGTGTGTGTGTTTGGAGTGCAGGGTAGGTTTTCTGCCTTCACTTGATAATTTTGCCACGCTGTACTTGCATGTTTTTATATTGGGACAAGGTTATATGACATCCCTATATACTCTTTTTACATTTATATACTATGATTTTTATATAATATTAACATTTTCATAACATAACTTTTACAGTGGACAATCCACCGTGTTCCCAAAATGTATATGGACACTCAAGTATCATTTTAAAATGGTTAATTATCATCGCATAACTGGGAACGTGCTCAGAACATGGGTTAATATTCTCTCAAAGTTATCAAAATGTTCTTGCAGCTAAACATTAGTAGCAGCAGTTTTCAACGTTACAAATTATGTACATCAAAAACCTTATTCTTAAATTGATAACGGAAAGTTTTAAAAACGTTACAGCATAAAAACTTATATCTCATATCTGAAAAACATTCTTACAGCCTATAAATAATGCAAAGTAGCAAAAAACTGGACGTTTTGAACATTTCTAGAACATTAAAAACAACATTATTTCAGTTTTTGTTACTCAATGGAAATGTTAGGGAAACGTTAAGGAAACTTTCATACATACCTAAACATTCATACAACCTAAAGTTGTTAGCTGGGTAGATGCAAAATATCAAAGCAAGTGTGATTTACTAACAGTCATTGTAGAGCTTTTCTCAGAACTAAAGCCACTTCTGCACCATTTTTGCTGGTGATTTGTAGGTGGTTGGTGCCAAGGTGATTTGTAGTGGATGTATGAGGTCATTTCCTCTTAGGTTCTCACAGGTGTCTTGGCAGAGTAACCACAGATGTTCCAATCCTTTCCCTCTTCGTTTTTAACATTATATCTATGTTTTGCTTGTATTTTTTCTTTAAACAACACTTGCTTTTTTATTTTGTTGTGTAAATGCACATATAAACATTATTTAAGCATGTCTTAAATATCCTCATGTTTTATTGGGTCGCTCTATATAAATTAAGCATTATTATATGTACATTAGCTAGTAGCCTTTTCTGAAATGTATGTTTGGTTTGCCCGCTGCTATGGCTGTTGCAAATCACTTTGGATAAAATTAGCCCGCCCCCAAGTCACTCCCTGATCTCTAAATGATAGAACCGATTCCAGTCAGAAAGATGGCCATCAGATATGTGTCTCCATTAGCTGTATAGTGAGCTCTGGGACAGTTGCCTTCTCTGGATGTCTCTGGGGTACAGCTGAGAGTTGGCGCACAGACAATATCAGACAGCCAAGAGGGGATTGTGCCACTGCCATGCCAATTGTCTCTGCCAACCGAGTGTTCTCTCTGCCAGGCTCCTGTCACACACCAGATATGTGCGGCCTGCACAGCTTCGCTCCTTGCAGGCAGGCCAGAACAGAACAGTGCTGGGGCTAATTGAAGGCAGAGTCCCCCAGCTGTCTAACATAGATAGAATTGTGTTTGAGAACTAGAATGATCTAGAAAAAGAAACAGAGCAAATAAGCTTTCATGTGGCCTTTGTGAGTGGCATTTACATCAAGTTGTGATGTAATTTGTACTTAAATACAACACAGCTGCTGGTCTGATGTTACAAACATTTCTTTGACAATTGTGAAATGACTTCCTGTGTCAGACAGATTTACAAACCAATCGTAAAATGGATTTAAGTAAATAAGTGGTATGTAAGAAATAAATAAAGACAGAAGTAAACTCATATAAATGTACTCTTGTCATTTAATTATAATTCACTGCTTTAAAATGACCAAAATAAACAGAGACAAATCTGGGCAAATCTGGAGCAAAATGGCATTCATCTCGTTACTTTGTCACAAATTACTGTCTAATTAAAACAACTGTTTTCTGACCAAAACGGTTGTAAGGACAGAAAAAGTAGTAAGACCGTATTCACAGTCATGAAACAGGCAAAAAAAAACTTTTCTATGATTAAGTGCTTCCATTTGGCTTCTCATCTGCCGTGACATGCTGAGGATGTATTTTTAGTTCTCTGTGGGTTTGATGTGACCGATTAATGAAGGCCTGCAATGCCAGGGCAGTTTCAACACTCTGCCAGTGCACTCTGTTTAGAACGACTGCATAAATAATGGGAACATCGTGTTCAACAAATAGCCCGGTGCCAAAATACACTCATACATAGTAAATTATGCTTCTGAAATACAGACGGCTCTGAACGCCGCCATACCAGGGCTCTTTAAATCAAAGCCTTGAAATGGCATTACTTCTACAGTTGTAGTTCTCCAGTTGGAGAGACGCAAAACAGCTCTCATAGCTACGTGGTTGCTTTGGACCGGTCAGGTAGATTGTGGATCATCTAACATGATCCATCTGGAGGTCTATGTAGGGAAATACAGGTAACTGGGACACTTTCTGATGATTTGTCATTAGTATGTAAAATATGATGCTAAATATCCCCTCACAAGTTACTTATATATTAAATAGCTAAAGATTTCCACTGTGCTATATAAAGTATAGATTCACCTTATTTGTGTAGTAAATGTAAGACAATATAAGCTGTAGATGAAACAGTTTCTGACAGGATACATATGTTGCAAACTCAGCTAACAATCGGTTATAAGAACATTATTCAAAATTTTTTAATTCTGTAATGTTTTCCAAATGTACCACTACCATTTTTATGTGTACATATAAATATATATATATATATATATATATATATATATATATATATATATATATATATATATATATATATATATATATATATATATATATATATATATATATATACATATTTTACAGAATGTTAGCTAACGTTCTGAGAATGTTCTCTGTTAGCTGGCAATGTTCTGTACCTTCAAGGTAGTGTGCTTGCATACAAAGAACAAACTTGCAATATTATTGCAGCACCCAAATGTGCAAGCAACACCAATCATTCAAATATCCCACTGTGTTTTTACACAAGAGAATACAGGGCCCCAGCGGGACGGACATGGCCTGTTCCCACAGGCTGAAGCTCTGCACAAGTACCCGTGTTTTCCCAGGAGACCCTGCAGATGGAAGGGGTGGGGTCAAAGGACTACTGCCACGCTCTCATGTGACAGAACGAGAATACTGACTAACACCATCAGCATGAGCAGCCATGCATGACACGTTATTGGATCATGATAACTTTCTGCCATGGCAAACTGTGCTTGTGTTTGTGATCATCTAAAAATAGATGATCGCTCAACATATTTTGTGAATTCTGAAAACTCCATCCCCATTCATTGTAACTGGCAAAAGCAATAAAGAGCCACCAGTACATTTCTTCCAAAAATATTCCTATTTTTGCTCTGCAGACGAAAAAAAATCATATCTGCCTGTATCGCATTTCAATACACACATACCCCTGCATTGTCAAGGTTCTTCGTCCACGGCTGGAGAAAATCTCAGGCCTCAAACCTGCGGCCATCAATCACCCCACAGCCAGACAAGCAGAATATCAGAGCATGAATGTGCAACTAAGCCCCCTCTCCTCTCACCTCTGACCCCCTTCTCTTTGCCAGCAGGGAGATGCAGAGAGAGAGACTGAGATCTGTGGCTGTCATTGAATGTCTCTAACCCTCCCTGAGGAGCAGATAAACAACCCTGTATGGGTCTCAGTGCTGAGATTTTTCTAGCTTAGTAGCTGCTGCCTCTGAACCCTATATGAGCCGGAAGATTCAGAGAGGGATTTGTAAGGATATGTGAGAGTCATTCTAGGCAGTTTTCACATCCAATTTTGGATTTAATTTGGAACTAGATTCTGGAATATGAAGAGGTAGAGTTTTGTAGCAGAACATGAAAAGTAAAGGGTCACTCTTCAGCTATTAATTTCAGGTTGTAAGAATGTTTTCCTAATAAGTAACAAAAACATTAAAAATGTTAAAAGTTCTAGGAACATTCAAATCATACGGTTTTTAAGATGTTGTATTAACGTTGTTGCTTGGTTATAAGAACGTTATTCAAACATTTTTTAACTTAACAATTGACATTTGATTGCAGACATGGTAAATTTGATCTCGGTTTGTGATGTTGAAGTCTTTAGTGAAACTGTGTGAGAAATGTAAGGCATTTGAGGCACAGGAGGCCCAAGTAAAAGTTTTAATAAGTCTATTAATTCTTACAATTACAGGAAAATAACTTGTGGAGCTTCATCATACATTGTGACAAGATAGGCTAGTTAGAAAACGTTGCTGTTTTAGCCTCACAATTTTATTTTTTGGATATTATATAATATTATGTGTGACTTTCTAGGTAAATAATAGCTATGCGTGTGGTTAAACTGCCCCAAATGCTTTCAAAAAATGTGTGTATGCACATGAAATGTTCTTTAATCTCATAGAAATGTGAATACTGATGTCATCTGTTCAGACTCATTGCTGAGACTCGTAAACGATGCAGATGGTATTTCCAATTTCCTTTCCGACAAAAGTCGCATTGACTTTATTTTTTTGTTTCGCTGTGTACGTGCAGTATGTAAATAAGAACCTTTCTGTTTAAAATCATTTCACTGCGCCACTGCATTTTTTTCCCATCTTTGAGATGATATGTCAGAACCTTAATTTGCACCTCCAAAATATTCTATCAGCACCGTGGCACCGTGTTTTTCTGGATGTCATGTAGAAGCCAAGAAGAAATGCGCAGCTAATTATGGGGGAATATGCAGCAGTCCAACGTGTAGTTAGTGCGGTTGGGCTGTAGGAATGGATTCAGACAGCCAAATCCATCACCAGCCATCTGGTTACCTTAGCGCCATTACCGCTCTGACACGTTCTGCTTGGGACCTGTCACCACCAATTGTGTAGCCCTCAGTCAGACAGAGCAGCTCATTTGACCAAGCAATTTTTAATTTGCACAGCACCCAGTATTTGACAGAATATGTGAATCGCTGCTTTCTCAATGTTCTGGCTCGCTGTGTGTTTCTGACAATTAGATGTAAACTCAGAAGAGTATGCACGCTTTAAAATGGTGATTCAAAATGAAACACTTGGGTACTACACACAGACGTGGAGAGATATCTTTTGAACGGTAATGTCAGGTTCATTTGTGCCGAAGTAAATTGCAAGTTACGTGAGTACAGTTTGTATACACACGCCTGGCGGGAGAAAAGAAAACAGTCTAAGGTGGTATGTTGGTTTTAGCTGGTTTAAGCTTGTCTTGCTGGTCTCCCAGCCTGGTCAAGTTGGTGTTCTTCTGGTTTAGCTTATTGGCTAGCTGGTTTTGTAGCCTAATCAGCTGACAAATATATTAGACAGATAAGAAGAAATTACCCAGCCAGAACCAGCCATAAGACACTAGTTATTATTTACAGAGCAGAGATTCTTACTTTACGAAAACAAATAAGAAACAGATAAACTAAAGTTATAGTTAAATATAAGTTTATAAAAAATCTTTATATATAAATATACAGACAAATCCTTTATGGGGTTTTTTCCAAGGCAAAGTTAACATTAGCATTACTTGGTTTGTCAGTGTAGTCTTTGTCAGTGCTGTCAGTGTATCATCTTTGTATATATACAATAAGCAGCTTGTTAAAAATCTGTTTTGTCTATAACCAAGAAAATAAATTCATGCATTTGTAATATTGCATTAACATATTTTTAATTATAAAGCAGAAACAACTTGTCTGTTCTTTGATCTCACACTGGTGTGTTTTTACACAGACTGGCTCTCACAGCAGATCTGGCTTTATCTACCCACACTGTTTATAATGGAATCTATGAGAGTGTTTCTTGACAGGCGAGAGACAGCAGCTGATACAGTTGCTTAATCAGGCATCAAAGTCCCACGCGCTTCCCTCCCACCTCAACTGTCATACTGTAGTCATTATCTTACACATTGTCTTTGCACATTAATATCGCATTTGTCATTAACCAGTTACTTTAGACAAAAGGGCGGTATGGCCAGTTTACCACCTCGATCGCACAATCTATCACACTAACAAAACAGAAAGCTATTTTAAATATGAAAACAGAAATAATTAAAGGCTTGTGTTAAGTAACAGAGCTATAAGAGTCCCTCTAACACGTCCGCAAATTTTATTTGTGCTTGGTACATGTGCTATAAATTAGACTGGCTAGCCCTAGCTAACAAGGAATGTTCTCAGAACATTGGCTAACGTTCTCTAAAAGTTCTCTCAAAGTTACCAAAAACGTTCTTGCAGCACTGTTAATACAATGTTTTCTTAATGTTATATACATTATATATCAAACCTTTTACTCTTAAGTCGTTAGTGGAACGTTTTAAATATGTTACAGAATCTCAAAAATATTTGAATAACATTCTTATAACTAAACAATAATGTTAATACATCTATAAAACTGGTTTTGAATGTTCCTAGAACGTTCAAAATAACATTAACGTTTTATGTTATGTAATGGAAGCGTTACGGAAATGTTCTTACAACCTCAGATTGTTAGCTGAGTCTTTGCTTTTGTGGGGTACTTCATCTTGCACTGTCAGATGGCCTCTGGTTCTTAATTATGAAGTTATAACACCTCTGTCTTTTGTCTCCATGTCTTCGTAATGAACCCTGCTGCTTGATTCATTGTCAATACTGTGACAGTACAATACAGCAGCCTTCAGGAAGAGACGGCAGACAGCCACCGTTCTTCTGCACATTGATTCACAGAGTTAATTTGGGCCTAGCAGAGGAAGGTTAGGCCTTCTGTACGCTGCTCTGAAACACACTAAAGTAATTACAGCCTTTAAGCGAGGATTGAGCGATGAATCTGCATTTATATTTCATGGCCTCATTGAACCTCCTGTGAAGTGTGTGAATCAGCGTCTACAGTAGTTTGTGGGACTCTCTGGTAGTTTAGTACTCTGTTATTTTCTGTAGTTAAGAGAAATAGTGTGAAAATCACAGTCATTTGTACATGTTTGTTGAAGATAGTCTGCGTGTTTATGTTTCTAAGGTCATGGAGTTTGAAGATGCTTGTATGTTGATGCCATGAGGATCTACTCAGCGGCTCTTCAAAAGAAAAATGCAGTCATCTGGTTTATTGGTCTGTTTTTCTTGAAGAAAATATTATAATTTGGGAATTTTTATGTTAGTTTTGTTAATGTTTAGGAGTACACGAGCATGAGCTAAAGCCACAAAACTGTCATTTTGATTTCATGAAGTCTTTAATATTTGATATCACTTAAGATCCAGAAGAATCTTTCAGTACCTTGTAAACATAAGTTTGCTTCCAGGTGGGCTGATGAATGATTTTTTTGTTAGTAAATCCAGCCAATCAGAGCTCCTGAATTCAGCCGGTAATCAGACGGTCAGCGAGCAAACTGTGGGCGGTCTGTGCAAAGCAGAAACAGGTTTACACCTCGACGGACAAGCCGAGGAACTGAGAGCTGTTTCATTTGCTTCCGCTTCATCTTTATATCATATGGAAAGACCATGAGTGTGTGTACATTTAAACGCACGCACATGCTGTAAATGCAAACACGGGTAAACATATACATTTAAATAACAATCACCTAGAATGATATTACAATCACTCATGTACATAGACATGCACACTCGCACGGAATGGCTGATTTGATTAAGTCTCAAGCCCCCATTATTATGTTAGGTAGGTGGTGTAGAATTTCAATGATAATCCATAATGCATGACCAGCTCTGTTGCCGTGGAAACATAAATTCAAGGTTACCGGTTTGCAGACACATAACGGGCTGCTCCAAGTAGGTGCTGCTCAAAATTCTACTCATGGAGCTGAAGCATCAATCAAACTGTCGCAGATTGCAAAGTACTCATAATCAGATGGAATGCCTTAGAGAGAGAAAGAGAGAGAGAGAGCTTATGTGTTTGGGAATATGTCGACAAACAACAGCCCTCCACATTAAAAGGCGCAAGAAGACTAACTAATCTTCTTTGCAGACACTGTCCATCCACACACACCTATTGCATACATACAAACATACATAAAGCCTTCATATGGAACTGGTCAATTTGAGGCTATATGTTTTTGTTCATTTCCAGGCTCTCACTTCATTTGCCGTTATCTTTCTTGGGCAGGCTGGGATGTGACCTGAGCCTTCTGCTGTGGAGAGATGATGGAAATCAATTCTCAACAGAGACTAATGCTCTGTAAGGCAGCCACGGGCCCCCTGCTGAGAGAGAGCGAGAGAGAGCATGACTTCAAGCTTTAGTACAGCAACTTTCTGCAAATCTGTCACGAGTTTGCTGTTACCTCACCCTCTACATGAGGCTGCAAGCATGAATAATCAAAAAGAGATTTAGATAAATCCTCAGACGGACACTGTGTAAATACTTTCATACCTTTTATTTGTGTATCTTGTGTGTGTGTGTGTGTAGCAATAGTTCAGTTTTTAAAAAGGAGGGGCAGTGAATCATTCATAGTGTATGTTTGGGGAGGATTTAGGTCATCTCAGAATTTAGAGCCTTGTTTTCCAAGAGCATTAAGTTGAAAACCTACACTAGATTTTAATGCATGTGTGTTAGCTTTTGGGCCATGTATATGCTAGTGTACTGCTAACAATGGTAAATACACCTATTCTATGTACACGTATGCACATTTAAAATGTATCTTTCCCTTTTGTAAAAACTGTTCAAAAACTATATTCCACAACACAGACTTTGGCCAATCAAATGCTCTCCAGAATGAGCATGTCCCTCCCTCATGACTACCTGCGACTGACTACACAGTTAACAACTTTAGGTTGTAAGAATGAATTAATATTTCCATTAATTAGCAAAAACGTTCTAGGAACATATTTTCAACATTTTTAAAATGTCCCACTAACAACTTAAGAATAACATTTTTGATATATAATATATAACATTAAGCATGTTACTGCAAGAAGCTTTTATCTGTTTTATCTATCTCTCTCTCACACACATACACACTCACTCATTCAAATTCTTTCTCATACACACACTGCTGCATCTGTCTTGGCAGGAGTTTACTAGTAGTCATGAGAGGAGCTGGTCTGGCTCCAGAGCTGTGATTGTATTCTAGAGGGGGTGTTGTTCAGCAGGCCTGTGTCTTTATAACATATCAGGTTTTTATTTTAACAAGCTTATGGCCTCTGAGGGAGGCGGGGCCTTGTGGACTGGTCCATATACATGTATATGTGGTTTTGGAAACACCTGATCCCAGCTGCATGAAGATGGTCTTTGATACTTGTTCTCCAGGCTTGGCTGACTTTTTTAAAAACTGGAAAGACAGAATGCTTAAAAAAGAAAAAGAGTCTTTTCTTTATGAGTAAGCTTGCCTCTGTTTATATTATTCTAAGGGAATCTGCCTTGTGGAATTTAGGTGCTGTGCTTGGAAACTGTGACTGTATCCTAAATTTGTATTCATAAGGTTATAAGTCCAGGGCAATGGGGGTCAGCCCCCTCAATTGGTCAGCGGTCTCTCTTGATAAAACAGAGGCAGAGTTTGATGAAAGCTTCATGGTCTGTGTCACATTGTTTATTTTTTTATCAGGAACTAAAAGAAAAAAACATTGGTTGGGGCTTCTTTCCATAAATATTGAACATATAGAGGTGGATAAGATTGGCCTGGCCTGCTGCACAGCAGATAAGCTCAGAAAGGACCGTGCAGGCATGTGGAGGGTCCCATTTGCATGATGTACAGTGGGAATTGTCTTTACAGCGTGAAGAGAGGAAACAAAATAAATCCGTATTTGATTGTATCTTTGAGAAACGAACAGTTTCCAAATCAAATCCAACCCAGCTAACATTGAACGTTCTCAGAACGTTGGCTAATGTTCTTTTAAAGTTCTGTCAAAGTTACCAAAAAGCATTCTTGCAGTAACATTAGTGGAACTTTTTTGCATTCAATATTATATCTATCAAAACCATTATTGTTACAAAGTTACAAAATAAATGTTTGAAAAACTTTCTTATAACCAAACAGTAACGTTAATCCAACTTCTGAAAAACTGGATGTTTTAAAGGTTCCTAGAACATTAAAAATAAAAGTTTTAATGTTTTGTTACTTAATGTAATTCTGCAGGCATGTGGTGGGACAAACATTAGGAAAACGTTCTTACAATCTAAAATTGTTAGCTGGGAGGAGCCGAGCACAGATTTTCACTGAAGAACTCTTGTGAAATAGCAGTGTTGTTATAGTAGAATAAGGTCTGATGTGCGTGGCCTGCATTAGTGTGCAGGTATTCACTGCTCTACTAATGCTCATTTGTCTTTAACCTTGTGATGATTTACGAGATTATGAGCCAGTGATAATGTTGTTTACCCAAATTCATTTTATTCATTTGTGAAGAAATATATGAAGTCTTGAGACAATTCATCAACCCTGTGTGCCATTTATTTATTCACTGTTCTGTTTTTACACTGCAAGGTCATACAGATATATGTTCATATATCCATCTTCCCCTGGCCATAACTAAATAGAGTTTCAATGTAGTACAATTTTAAGCATGGAATTAGAAGTTGTATTTAATCATATAAATGTCAGTTTCTACTCATAGTATTAGATAACCATGTCTAATATTACAAAATTACAATTCTGAATTATGTTGGCTGCACAAACACGGTTTCATTACAACTGATCGTGACCACAGAGTTGTAAATGCTGCCTTTGTGGCCTAGCAGCCCAAAATCTTTAGTTCTTTTTCAGCCAGTGATAAAAATACATGGTGCTTCCTGTTCAAATCTATGCTTGTTTATGCCAATCCAATATATTCAAAACACAGTGACTGTCCGGCCATTGTGCATCATTTAATTCTGTTGTACAAATCTAAAGGTTTTGGCAGCAGGGCTCATGGAGAGATTTAATGAAGTTCCGTGCAGAGTGCATGCTGGGATTGTTCTCACCAGGACCCCTCTGCTGGACACTGAGCTCAGGGGGCTCCATTGATTGTTCACTTGGCATAATGCCTGGAGTTACCAAGCCTGCTTTATGAGATATGACGAAGCATGCTTACCGAACTGACATCAAATATTTATTCGCTACCTCACAGTAATTATGTGAATATGTATGTGTCTACGGAGGACAGGCGAGTCAGGTTTGAAAATGCTGAATGCGTATGTTTTATCTGTCACCTGCAGCCGCTCTGTCCCAATTGTATATGCATGTATCTGGCCGGCGGGAAAGCTCTGCGATAGCCATGGATTTCATTAGTCCAAACTTGATTTCCTCAGGGGTATTTCCTTCCCGCTTGCAAATTGATCCAGCAAGCTTTCAAGAAGGCAGGCGGCCAATCAAGCAGTCAGACTCAGAGTGGCCACATGTGGACCCAGCTCATGTTCCAGAACTTTCTGGAGTCAAGCTTTGATACATCACCTCTGTGAGAGCAGCAGTAGCAGAGCTTGTAGGTCTTAAATGATTTCTTACTCACTCATTTGATTTCAAACCTCAAAGAGCCTTACAAAGACCTAAGACCCTTCTCAGCTAACAGGGAATGTTCTCAGAACATTGGCTAACGTTCTCTAAAAAGTTTCTCAAAGTTCTCAAAAAATGTTTTTGCAGTAGCTTTAGTAGAACTTTTTAACATTATCAAATATGAAAAATGTTACTTTTAAGTAGTTAGTGGAGCATTTAAAAAACATTACAGAATTTAAAAAATGCTTGAATAACGTTCTTATAACCAAGCAATAATGTTAATACAACATCGAGTTCCTAGAACTTTCAAAGTAACATTTTTAACATTTTTGTTATTTAATGGAAATGTTAGGGAAACATTCTTACAACCCAACATTGTTAGCTAGGTTCTTTCTGTCTTCTCCCATTTCTGCTTTCTTCCTTTTCTTTTTCCAGATGAGTAATGAAGACTGTGCCTTTTTTATTTGTGCTCTCGGTTCTGTTTGCATTTCTTATTACCATTCAGATAAGTGAATCCCAAGGCAAAGCTTTGGCCTTTGGCGCTATCATTCAAGTCATTCTCTAGGTGTTTATTTAGGCCCCTCCTCCAGAACTGAATTGAAGCGCCAGCCGAGCTCAAGTCACTTTTTGTATGCATAGCCATTATTAAGGTGACAAGATAGCATCTCTCCAGTGGGGGGTCTGGAAGAGGCCAGGGTGGAATGGATGGGCCATTCCCTGAGTGTTTTGCAAATGAATGCAGGGTTCAGTCCCCCACCCTTCCAGCTCCTGTCCTCTGTTGTTTCCACTAAAGTGTGTTTCTGTACGATGTTCAGCATTTTCCAGCACAATCCTCATACAATTCCTCAAGACCAGTGTGTGTATGAGCTTGGGTTTAGTAAAGCAACACAAATAAATGACTGGTGTAATGCAAGACAGGATTAACAAACTATCTGCATATATTTGAAACCAAATACTTTAAGAAAGCACAACTCAGATAGTATATATATTATAATTATAGGGTTATGGCTGATATTCATTTGACTCAAAACAGTCATTAAATAATATGCAATGCTTCTGAAAGTAAATAATGATATTTTATTATGTAACATCTGGCCTACTTTTCTCCACATGCAAATGACTGGTAATTAACATGCTGCAGATTAGACTTTTTCTAAAGTGTTACTTCAAAAGAACAAGAATATCTATTAAAACTGAAAAAAATAAAACATTACGTGGCTTTAAGGAAAACCATAGGAAAGGAAAATCACAGATGAGATCTCTTTAATATCTCAATTATTTCTCCTAGACAGCAATGAGATTAAATGGAAACATTTGCTTAAGATATTCCTCCTGAGAAAACGAAAATCTCGAAAATCTCTCACAGTTTCAGAAGAGATCTCAACAATGTCACAAACCAAGCTCAGATTTGCAATCAAAAGTCACTTGTTGAAGATTTTAATATTACTTCAAACATTTCTCATTAATGTGCCCAAATCCAGATTATCTGAGCTATACAATCTATGTTAATGCTAATTGGCTAATATAAAAATTAAATACTATAAATCAGATGACATGCCCAAGAGGTTCAAGTGACTAATACGAGACCTACAAAACTACTCCGTGCCCTGAAGCAACATCCAGATGTTTAACAAAGCAGAAATGTAGCCTGAGGAATGGCCAGCTGTTGATAGTAGATACATGCTGATGGACAGAGTTTGAACACAGATAGTGGTGACTGGTCACGATGGGCCTCTTCTCTTCTTCAGTTTCTGTAACAGATGGCTGGCCTGAGGTGTGGATTTTTACGACACCTCTCTCTCTTCCCTCTCTTGCCAGAATTTGTTACGTCTACATTTGACAGACACTTAAAAGTGAAAAACAAACCAGGATTTGGCATCAACATGTGGCGAGAAGGCCTGTTACACTTTTTTATAAACTCATCCAACAATTTAGTTCAAAAACATTTGCGACAAGCCCACAACATACACCAATCCATTCCCATCTGTACAGCCTTAATCAACACCTTTGATCCACCCTGTAAAAGTTCAGCCGCCATTAATGATGGTTTGGCCTGTGGAAGGTCACAGTAACATGTCAAAAAGTCAAAGACTTCCTGCAGAGAGAACCAAAATTACCTGCATCCCAGACATGAACTCACCTAACCCCGTCCTCTGGTCTGTACTATACACTAATAATGACAGCATAAAACTTACACCGCCTGTGGATTTTTATGTCTCTCTAATGACTTTCAATGGGTCTTTTTATGTTTATTTTACAGTTACTCGTGGATGTTTTTGAAACGGCACGTGCTGTTTTACAGAATGGGTAGTGACAGGTTTTAACTTCTCGTGGTCTTTGGCGGCATTTAGAGAAAGTGATGTTGTGTGTTTGCGTGGAGATGCAGGTCTGTTACAGGAAGAGTCTTGGTGGAAGCCACAGTGGAGATCCAGGTGATGACGGGGTTGATATCATCTCACAGGAAGTGCTGATGGATCCTGAGCTGGTCAGACATGAAGGCTTTTGGATGAGGGTGAGACAGACCAGCTGTTCAGGGCAACTATCACCACAGGAACAGATTTATTATAAAATACTGGTTTATTCAGATAATTAAGATTTGCTTGTGTTTCTCTGTCAAAAAAACTGACTTGACAGAATGTGAGGTAAAATTAGTACTACTTTTTAGTATCTACCTTTTTGTATTGTGTTACGTCCCAGCTAACAATTTTAGGTTGTAAGAACGTTTCCCTAACTTTCCATTAAGTAATACAAACGTTACAAATGTTATTTTGAAAGTTGTAGGAGTGTTGTGTTTAAAACATCCAGTTTTTATATAAAACATTAAAAAAGTTTACTAACATTACTGTAAGAACATATTTTGAAAACTTTTAGACAATATTAGCCAACGGTCTGAGAACATTCCCTTTTTTCCCACATCTGGTTTAAGCATTGGCAGGTTGACAAAACCTTCACAAAATACAATCAAAGAGCAAAGCAAAGCAAGTCCAAACCGATTCTGTTGGTCAGCTGACAGGAAAACATTTTATTATTTTTGCATGACCAGTCACACCATAAACAGGAAAACAAAAAAAATTGAAGCAAAAACAATTGCTGCCTCCTTAGTGTGACAGAATAAAACAAACAGACTATAAACTGGATAAGACAAGAAGCTCCGTTCAACTCTAAAATGATCTCCAATCAAAATCAAGTGATTATTACATTTCCTGAGATAAGTGCCTTGAAACCTATTTAAAGACTTTTAGTCATATTCTAATTCTGGAAAAGCAAAAACAGTGGCTTGAGGGAAGGATCTATTGTTGCCAGACTACAGACTGTTCAAATGCGAGCAGTCAAAACAAAATAAACAAGTGCATTATCAACAGAATCTGCTGTGAATACAGTGTTTCAAACAGCGGCCATTTATACTAACATATTAGCATTATGCAAAGACTCATCAAGTTTATCAGTTTAATGTTATCATAACATCTTTACTTTGATTCATAACATCAGTCTATACATACTGTAGATAAAGTGTTAGAAGACATGCCAGACATAGGAATCAATGTTTGTGCAAGAGATTCTGGGCTATTTTTAGCTTATCGGTATGCAAAATATAATGGAATAAGTGCCAACCAGCTCTCAGTGTTCCAGGTCAAACGGGTAAAACTTCCACATTTGTTGATATTATCTGAAAACATTTGAACAACAGTGGAGTGGCTCCTATAAACGTTCTTGATCAGGTATCTGTCTGTCGCCATGAACTGTTATCTGATGGTCACGGCTTTTTGGTTATTTGCATTTGGTTCCTATTTGAATGTTACAAGGCCATGAGAAGAATCAAGTCTATTATAGGAAGTCAGACGATTGGTGCTCAGGAAATGAGGGTCCAATTGTAATGACCTCAGGGGCCAGCTGAGAGGTTTAAGTAAAGAAATATGAAAAAGAAAGGAAGACTTAACCATACATTGGGGACTAATTTGTACCCAAAAGTCAGCAAAACCTGACAAATCTGAGCAAAACCTCATTTTGGGGACATCCTCATTTGTAAAAACACTATAAAAATGTAGAAAATAAAGTTTTTTTTATTGTAAAAATGCAGAAAGTTTTCTGTTATTGTTTATAAGGAACTGTGTATTAAAACAATAGAAGTCTACGGAATGTCTCCATTTACATAGATAAGTGTGTGTGTGTGTGTGTGTGTGTGTGTGCATGAGTGTGTGTAGAATGTTTGCATTTATGTTGAACCTATTACTTCCACTTGGTCTCTCAGTATGAGATGAAAGTTGCTGAAGACGGATGGGGGTTAGAGAAGGGAAACAGCCGGTTCTCCTCTGCATTCTCCAGATGGAACTGTGTCAGACCTGCTTCATAAAATCAAAGAGCAATTTAGGCAACTGTGTTAAAACTAGGTTGCTCCTCCTGTAAGTCTGGGCCAGACTGGATATGCTCATTATCCCACTGCAGAGGTGATGATATTTATTAGGTGGAGTTTAATTGAAAGTCCAGACAGTGGTACATTTTTTGATGACTGGGGACTTTAAAGTGTGTTTATTATGTTGCCTGTAATGGTTTTTTTTGTAGCTGCTCTCGCTAAACTGACACATAACAACATTCACACCTGACAGGGTGTATATTTTCACTGCAGGTACGAAGTGGCTCCTTAAGGGATAGTTAACCCCCCAAAAACATTTAATTTGCTGTCTAATAATACCATTAATCCCTCATCTCATTCTAAACTCATATGACTTACTTTCTTCTGTGGAAAACAAGAGAGGCAATTTTGAGGAATATTGACGTTGTTCTTTTTCTCACACAATGAAAGTGAATGGGGACTGAAATGGTCAGTCACTAACATTTTGTCTATCATCACCTTTTGCATTCTTTTCAGTCACACAGTTTGGAACAACATGAGAGTGAGAAAATGCTGCCAAAATCTTTAAGGCACCATCTGCCAGCGTTTACTTGCACAGTGTACAATTACATCATGTTGCCCATTCAAAAAAAGATTTTTGTTTTCAAATCCCGTTGCACCTAATAGTACATCCCACTGGTAAAACTATATCTTCAACTCTTAATCTCAGAAAATTACATTTCTCATTTTCATATACCAGAGACACACTCCCCCTGCCCCCCGCTGAGCCAATCCCAGTCCTGCATTTGCATTACACCGCGTAGATCTCATCTCCGCCTTCACTTTTGTCTGCTACCTCCATCTAGACACATAATGAAATTGTCTCGCTTGTCTACCTGATTTAATGTTGTTTAACAATCCTCCAGTCAAAGACGGATGCAGGCAGAAGGGCGCTTGAGGTGAGAACCAAAAATGGAATTCAGTGCAACCCCCTCCAGATTGATACAAACTAGTTGTTTGCTCCGGTCAGTTGTGTTCAGCTAGTCAACTCCGTCATCTAATGCATATGCTTATCTGTACTGCCACGTGTTTGTGTTATGAAAATGCTTGAGAAAAGCACGCCAGGTTGTGGTATAACACAATGATGGTACATTGTTAACCACGAATCGGTGAATAATAAAACAAAGTATTTGCCACTTTATACCCCGCTGCTGTGATTGCGTGACTACACCCACACGTTTCCCTTTTCAATCTTGCCAGGAAGCCTCTCCACCATGTTTGTTTGGGTTACTGCAGAACCAGGCGGCCACATGACCTGAGGTCAGATTCAATCTCCGACTCTGATCCACCCAAGTCCTGCCCAAAATAGAGTCTAATAGTATTTGCGTTCTCTGCAGACCCCGCTGCATGGGTCACTGGTGCTGGATGCATTGAACTGAACGCTCCCTTCTGGCTGGTTGCTTAACAGTGCCTAGAATTTGCATTGGGATCCTATTGTGATCCAGATTCGTGCTGTTCCACGGGGGACGTCAATAGAAGGCACATTCAGATGCAACAGAGAGATCAATAGATCTATTATTCTCGTGGCCGCTTGCCCACTAACGTCTCGGTAGAGGTGGATGAACTCAGATGACAGGAAAATGCAGCTGTCTGCTTTTAACTCTTGCGATGTAAAACGATTTTAAAACTGTGTAATAGAAAGTAGATAGAGTGGTTTGTTCCTTTCCCCAATGATGAACAGTCAATGGAACATGCTGCTGAGCTGGGGTTCAGCTGCATGGAATAGATTAAGGGCATTAGAAAAAACTATATATACCCTCTCTTTGTATTTGTATAGTATGTATTCAAGGGCAAAGTTACATTACAGCAATAATAGCCCAAACAAGCTGTGGTTTATAGTGAATTTAGTGAATTTAACACAGTGTGTTGTTAGGTACAGTGCAACAGATTTAAAGTTAGGGTTTCTGCTTTTATAAAACGCTTGTTCCACATACATGTCAAAGTTTTAAAAAACAAACACACAGCAACAAAAATGTAGCTGATACTGATGAAAATATTATTCTTCCGCCATCAATGTAGTTCTTCAGAACAGACGCAGTGGCGCAGTAATGCTGATGTAATGAGGTCACAGAGTGTATGTTTACAGAGTAATTTACAATGGCTCAACCAATCATAATCAAGGACCGGAACTATCTGTTTTATAATCATTTATCATGAACAGGAAGTTTCACAGAATCTGAGTGTTATGCTACTTTAGAATGGAGACATCGGTCATGCATTTTATTTACACAATAATGGCTAACGGTGTAAAGTTTCCCACTGAACATTTTAGCATGATTACTAATACATGTTAGACCCAATGTGGGAAGCAAATGTGTGCTATACAAAACACAAATAATTCACAATAATATAATGTAATATAACATGGCATATATCTATACTGCTAATGATAAATCTCGCCTTCAGATTTTCATTTAAATGGCATTTCTTTAACACTCTTCACTTTTAGCTCATTATAATCAGCTCTAAAAACTGACGGGATCAACACAAGAAAGCTCCACCATCATCTGCTATTCTCTCCTCACTGTCTCAGAGCAGCTGTGGACCTCTTCAACCCTGACTGGCACTAGAGGTCTGCACCCCTGCATGATGAACAATAGAGGTATTAGAAGACCCTGTTAAGCCGCAGCTCTCTTCAAACAGGCAGCCAGCATGGTTTCAGATCCGAGCCCTCAGCAGCTGTTCTAACCCCATTCACTCCCACTGACAGAAATCCATGCTCTCGCTCTCTCCAAAAGACTGCTTAATGCAGGGCCCTCTCAAGTGAAAAGACTGTTTCTTACGTCTTTATTATCTCCGAAAAAGGACACACAAGATCTTTTTGTGCCTGTACACTTTCATTTGCCAAAGGCAAGCAGTCTCGTTTTTTTTTTAAAGGGTATCAGCGAGAGAAAAGGGTTTTATAACAAGCTTGTAGCAAAACGAGCTGGTCCTGCAGCCGAGACGTCTTATGTTTCACTGCTTCTTTTCCTGCTATCTGACGCGGGCCTGCCCAGCTTCCAAGGTAATTAGAGTAAAAATCCTCTAGCACAGGGCCCCTGCATAAAACTTTCTTTGATGGGGAACTTGATTTCCTGAACATTTCTTTTTTGGGGGGCTAAGTTGTCTTTTACCCCTATTGAACAACCCCCCACCCCACCCCCATCTGTTTCCCTTATTGGATTTTTACCTACTGTACCAACACACTTGTGACACCCTGCCCAGTGCTGATATACAGAAACCAATTGGACATGCTCTATAAATCATCGCCCACATCCTTCCAGTGGAGAATGGAAAAATGAAACAGCAGGCAGGGCTATAACCCTGGGAGGAGGGGCACAACTGGAATGTGTTCTAGCAAAAGAACAGGGGATATTAAATACATATCAGCAGCTGGAAATGTTCAGATAGATGGAGGAAACGTGTGTGTGTTGCTTTGCACAGGACAGAAAAAACATGCATGAAAAAAATCAGTCCTAATCATTATTTTTAGTCTTGTTTGCCAGTGAAAAAGCATAAACATCCTTATAACATTCAACAAAGTTAAGATAATAAAACAGACAATATATTAAATTCAGTTTATTTTTGTTACCCTATTGACAAATGTTTTGTGTTTTGTTGTAAGCAGAAAATGTTGCACAGTTTATGCTTTAAACAAAAGCTATAACAGGGAAAAGTCTGTGACTCTTATTTTTTTATCATAGACATGGATTGTTATTGTAATCATGCAAAACAATGCAGTTCAATGGGTTTGTTTACTAATGTTCTTGTGTGTAATTGTCCCTCTTCAGCATTAAAATCTGATTACACACACACACTCATATAAGCAAACAAATTCAACTTCTGTCAGAATTAAGTGGAGAATCTCAGATATGTGCATTATCTTTTCTTTGCACACAAGGGGGTCAATAAAGGAAACATTTCGGTGCTGAAAGCTCTCAAGTTATTTTATCATACCGTTCTGTGACACAATGGAGCAAGAAGGACTTTGAGCTTTGAGTTTAAGCTCAGCATGACCTGGCATGTAGGAATGGTTTTCATTGGGAAGGTTTTCAGGCAGCGAGCCCAGCAGACAGATAACTGTTTTAGCATACACAAAAAAGCTTTTGAACGTTGTTGAACTGCTCCCATCAACAGCCATTGAAGTGGTTCACCTTGAAAAGACCCTCTTCTCTCCTCGTTCGTTCCACTCCATTTTGGATTCTCTGATGTGTAAATCTGAATACAGGATGTAGAACCTCCGACTCTCACGAGCATGCTTGCAGATTTTAGATATCAAAACAGAGTGGCCATGAGAAAAGCAGAACGATTTTATTGCTTTCCATCTGAGCTTGGCAAACAACGGAGACGTGAACGGCAAGGGCTCTTCTGCCTTTTCATCTTCAAAGGCGTGCTATTAATAATCTCCATAAATAATAACAGGTTGCCAGGAGTGTGGCGTAGATGAGTGTGTCAGAGTATTTGCCCCCCAGACACCTCGTCTGTCTCAGAGGGCACAGGGAATAAGGCCTATTCACATACATTGATCACTTATCACTAATTTACAAACAGAAAATATATATTTTAGTTATTCCTGGTATGCGGGAATAATAGATTTAAATTTCTAAAGTGACATACCACTTGTACTCAAATGACAAGATTCAAAAAGTATTGCATTACAGGAATTACTTATTAATAGTTTTACAAACAAACCTTCGACTTTTTAAGAACCAGTTTCAAGGTAGGGCAGGCAATTTTGGAGAGGCTAGTTTTGAAGCTAGTTTTGAAAGCATAAGATCCACCCTCCCTTCAGGGTGCTCTCCAAAGCCACACCTCCTCCAGCACATGAATGCGTACATAGTTTGGAAGGCCAGTACGATGTCCTACCATTGTATTCAGACCGAATGCAATGATTGGGTGAACATTTGTGGTCCTGCCTCTTTCTAGTGATTGTGATTAATTTTAACCAGCCTAACAAAAAATGGTTCTGGAAAATTGTCTACCCTGCCTTTAACTGGAACTTAAGAGTTGTGTGGAATTTGCTTGCTTTAAATAACATGAATAGACTATATTTACATTCAATACTCTGTTTTTACAATTTTACAATGTCTAACTTCTACATTGGTCCTACTGCCCCACTTTAAAGGAATCTTAGTCATTTAGCTGAGCAGAGTTTCTGTTCTCACTACAGTTCATCTTCAATGTAATAAATTAGGAGACTGTGTCCAAGTTGCCTCCGTGTATTAATTGGCTATAATAGATTAGTCGATAATACGATTCACTGAACATTCTAGCATTCTATCTCTCTAACTACCTCCCACATCTTACCCTCATCAGAAATTATACCCCCCCCCCCTTCTCTTTGCACATGAAGAATGTGCACATGTAAGTGTAGATGACCTGGGGAAATTACTGGACTGTTTTACACGAACATGCAAGAACCCCATTTATCTCTTCTCCTCCGCTATTAGACGCTTAATCTGTCATCATGTTCGTTTTTTCCGTTACAGCAAGATCATGTGACACACAGCTGATTTTGCCACCATAACATCAGATACGTGGAAAGGAATGATTTCTTCATGGCGCAGGTCATCACCACAGAAACCACACTGACATACAGCTGAGTGAATGTAAGGTGATGTCACCTACCACTTTTAGTTGCATTCCCAATTTCAAAAACACTTTCCAGAATAAACAGTTTTTTGTCTTTCTGCCCAGGCTGCTTTTTATACTTTCAATGTAAATGTAAAATTTGGAAACGCAGTATGAGAGCAGAAACACCAAAATTGTTTATCTAATAAAACTTTTAATATGAAAAAAAACTGCCAAAGGAGAAATTCAATCCAAATGTTTTTTAACTGTCTGAAACCACACACACAAAGATTGAAAGTTTTTCTTCATATGAAACATTAAAATTTAAAAGCTCTAAACTCTTTTCAGAAGTGCCTGCGGTATATTTCCCAGCTGGATTACATGTTTCAGGTTTACAGGGCAGGACCAGGTCCTGTTTACACCTGGTATTAACATCAGTTTTAGGTGATCTGATCACAAGCGGTCAGGTGAGACAGATTGTTGTTTGCACCTGTTATTACTGTGTGTAACCTCTTGTGATTTTGCAAAGGGATTTCATTTCTCTACAAACGTAATTTCCTATGTGTTGATAAACTTGGCAAAAAACACAATGTTTGTGTGGATATCAGACATACAGATGTTGTTCAGGTTAAGTGAGTAGGTGGTCCATTGCTGCTGTCCAGGGCGCATTTATTTAGACTACAATGTGATCTTATGCATTTCTGATTACCTTCAATGTGATTCCAATGGTCAGATCACAAAGCGTTTTGGATCCCGTTCACACCTATATTTAACACTGACCACTTGTGATTAGATCACCTGGTGCAGATGTTATTAGCAGGTGTAAAAGAGGCTCTAGAGCTCCAGGAGTTTCCAGCTTCAGCTTCGCTAATCAGACCCAGTGTCCCCGCCCCCAAATGTAATGGGCTAGATTAATCCCTGCCTCTCTGCCTGTACTGAGGGGTAGCAGGAGCTTTGCCTTATAATAGCTGCCATCCATCACTGATGTGTACGCTTCGTGTCAATAGCTGTGAGGGAAAACTACTATAATCACAACTAAAGACAACATTGAGAGCACAGTGAAGAAAGGATACATGTATCTTATGCGTTGTTAGAGGAATAAAGACATGGTGGATGATGTTTTCAAAACAGAAGAAAAACACAGTGCTTATCCTTATATAAAATACATGCAGATCATATAAATTAGTGTTTTATTGCTTGTATTTTGCCTCTGAATCTAAAAAGCAGATTTCAATTGAATGCACTTCACAAATAGGCACAAAATAATAATAGTTTTTCTCAGTCCCTGTGCTTTTTGTCAAGCAGCCGTGAAACAACTGGGGCCAATTTAGCTCTCAAAAAAAGGCAAACTCATTCGAGAACATCTGCTACAAAGGTATATTAAAAAATACAGTTTTCTGTTCTCACACAAAGAAACAGGAAATGAGATTAAGGGCCTTCTAAATATAAGTCTTATATGGTTTTAGTTCTTCCACGAGATATAATGTTTCAGAAAAACAGAAGCACTATATACAGTATTCCATTTCATGGCATTGACTTGCATAAGAAATGTGACGTTGTGAGATTATGTGATAAGATAGAATGACTGACATTTGTGGAATTTAGAGAAGAAAGGCACTTAAAAGGCAAAGAAGGACCTTTTGATACGGAATCGTGGAAAATGCCAATCTATATGTGCATATTTTAAGGGAATGTGTGAAATTTCTACCATCAGACCTATATTCATTTTCCTTTATCTGGAATTCAAACTGTAATTTAATTATAAGTGGTGAAATAACTTGAAAATTTGATCTGATTATGTAAGCATATGACTAATTCTTTTCTGGTAAGCCTTACTGTACTTCTTACCTTACTGCCTTACATACAGTACTGCCTTACTATACTGTACTTTTTCTGATAATACTTACTCTACAGTAAGGATTTATGGTATATATGACAGAGAATGTTGGAGACATTAATAAAAGGACAAATTTCAATTGAAACATACATGAATATAATATAATATTCCACTAAATATGATCTAATTAGGTGAACTTAAAGTGTAATCCGTTTACTTGTATCCTTTTCGATGCGGTACACCAATGAGTGGACGTGACATTGATGGATAGATGAGAAGCAGGAAAAAATGTAGTTCAGCTAAATCCTTGTGTAAAAAGAAGACCAGAAGCACCAAGCATCTTAGTATAATGAATTCTGTGTGCTTGAGTAGGTTTGGCAGCAGCCAACCTCCCAACACCTCTGAGCTGTATGTCAGTCAGGTTCATCAAGTTTCTTTCAGGCTCATTAGGGCCAGTCGATGGGAGCAGAGCGCTTTGGATGTGGGGGTTGAACTTTAAAGGTGCCTGTATTAAGAGCACTCAGAGAAGTGTGTGTGTGTCACAGAATAATGTGTACTTGACTAAAGAACTGTAAAGTACTCAGAGGTTATTTTCCATGTTTTAACACATCAGACCAGTGCTGCTTATTTTAGTCAGCCTAACCCAGCATTTATCTGGTTGAGTGAGAGAGTTTATTTTTGTAAACGTCAACATGGAATCGAAATTGACCCTGTTTGCTTTCTTAATGGTATTATAGTAAACGAGTCTGTGAATATTATTCTGAAGAAATAATCTGTTTGCCTTTGTAACCTTTAATCAAAATGCAATAACTTTCTCTTCCTTTTAAATTACGCTTCTTTTTCCACTGACATCACATCCAGGCCAGATAGGCTATTGGATGTGGATTTTAACCAGTAGCTTAATTGCTAATTAGGCATCATACCTAATGTCCACTTCTCACAATCCAGTTTTTACCTACATTTACATAGCACATTTTTCGCTCCGGATTCACTTCACGAAGTATAATAGGTTATTGAAGTATAAAAGGTTGCAAACAGCAATTTACGTTATTTTTAAACATAAAGTACAACTAAAGCACAATTAACAGAATCAAGCGATAGTTGTGTGTATAATCGAGTGTGAAAATTCTCATTAATATCAGACTGCATTTTCATTTTGCTTCGTAATCATCAAATCATTCACTTCAACAGCCACAGAGTACACTACGTTTTTATGAACGTAAAGAAAAAGCCCTTCACATTTCACTCCAGTTTTGTTAAATACCATGTTTCAACAGCAGCACTGCCCCCCCACTGATTCATGTGGCATCTCAGCGTTCATTAAACTGCGAGGGAGCGTGAGCGTTTTTAATGGATGTTGACGTGGTGCCTCGGATAAAGTGCAAGCTGTGGATCTTGTTACCTGCAGGTTGTTTTGAATAAGCCCACCTGCAACCTCAACTTTAGCCTTTCTGTGTTTATCACGCTCGGGCTCAGCACACCTCTCTCTTCCTGCACCAGGTAATTAACTGGAATGTCAACACGAGATGAACTGCTGTGAAATAATAGCTTCTTTTATCCAGGACCCGTGATCATTATCTTTGTATTTTTTTCTTTTCCTCCCTATCTCCACGGCTGTCACCTCCTCAACCCCAGCTCCTCCTCGGCATTGTCTTATTTGTTCACAATTGATGACATCCACTACTTACCTTTAAATTAGTCTGCCCCCGGGATGAAGTGCCATGAAGAGGCTTGAGAAGGAATGGAGAACAATTTTCAAGTAGCTGTGAGCGGTCTGCGAGTAAAGCTGTGGCAGCTTACTAATTCGGTGGTTTTCGGGAAACAGCTAAAGTTTCGCTGTAAAATTTCACAGAAAAAGTATGTGTTAGAAGGGAAAATTTTTAATTTTTAAACACTAAAACCGCATTGGATCTCAATTTTGCTTGAGTTACATGTAAAAAAATGTAGGAATTAAGTAGCTTAGCTCTTGTTGCACTAAAAAAGTCTTGTCAGCTAAAAGACAGATTCACATTCTGATTCTGACAAAGGTCTGGACTGATTCCAGTCCCTTGGAAGGCTGCTAAAAGTAGGTCAAGTATTCTCTTGTCGCAATCTTACACTGCAACTCAGGTAGTGATTTGGAAATAAATAAAATGCCAGAGGCATGACATAATCTGACCGGCATAAACATGCTTATTATTTATCTACCTTGCATGTTTTTGTAGCAAGATAATACAGCAGCATTATTTGATTGATGCCTTTCATCTTGCCCTTTGCCACCCAATATGCATGAGGCCTGTAGCTATGACACGAAATCGGCTCCAGTAATCGATAGTTTGAAAAGGGCACACACACACACAGAAATCTATGTCCACCCTGCACCTTGTCGAGCCTTCCTGTGGTGTCAAGAGAGAAGAAAAAACTCTCCCTCAGGCAGTGCAATCCATCAACACAGGGCCTGGCCTTCAGTCTAAACACACTCTCATTATAGCGGGTCAGAGCCCCACGAGAGCCTCTGAATACATGTTTACTATTACTGCAAAAAGTGGCAAACAAGTGCTCTGTACCTACCAGGGTTTGGCTGGCAGGCTAAAACTGCTGATTTTATGTATTGTATGTTTTAAAGACTAGTTTAGTTGGGAAACTCATGGCAACATCTTAATTTAAATTGTCAATGGTGCCTGACAATAGCACAGCTAACAGGGAACGTTCTCAGAATGTTGGCTAATGTTCTCTAAAAGTTTTCTTAACATTATCAAAAGCATTCTTGAAGTAATGTTAGTGGAACACTTTTTTAACATTATATATCATGCATTTCAAACATGTTATTCTTAAGCTGTTAGTGTTAAAAATGTTACAGAATTTGAAAAAAGTTTGAAAAAAGTTCTTATAACCAAACAGCAACATTAATACTCGAACTTTAAAAATAACATTTCTATCATTTTATTATATATTAGAAATGTTAGGCATACGTTCTTACAATCTAAACTTGTTAGCTGGGATAAATCTATAAACATACAGATTTTAAACATAAAGTGAGTCATTACAGTGTAATTTTAATGCTGTATGTCACATGTGACGCATTTCAATCTTGTATACCTAACTACAGTTAGTAACACACAACTGCAGGGTGCCGTCATCGTTTTGACACACCAGAGAAAATGTTTTGAAATCCTGTAAATGAACTTCAACATCCACCTTCAATTCACACCAAGAGTGTGTTTGAGAGTACGAGAAACCCTTTGAATTGGCTACTCTGTGTGTATAAAACTAGCACACACCAGTGTGTTAAGTATTCTTTGTTTATCTTCTCGTGAAGTCACTCCTGTCTGCCAAGCATCAGACCTAGAAAGTGTGGAGACATGGGGTCAATTGCATTACAGTATGTATTCCACTTCAGAGACTCCTTATCTGACCCTGATAACAAAATCCTTTACTCTCCCCAAATCACAGTGACCGTGGTATTTTCACTACAGAATGAAAAAAACTGTTTTGGTGAAGACAAAATAAGAGAGGACCATAAGATTGAAATATCATGCGTGGCGAATCGAAAAAACACCCATAACATAAAAGTTTCTGTAAGAAAATTAATTTTATACAACATAAGTGGTGTGAGGTATACTGTGGATATTACAAAATAAATTTCACCTTTTTTGTCCTAAATTTTGATACTGATGAGCTATTTAATTTCTAATTAAACACAGAGAATTGTTTAACCTGAAATCAATCAGATAGATTCAATACAAATACTTCTGTCCAACCTACACAGTTTTACGGGTCAAAAAACAAAGTGTTACAAAACGATCACAACAGCCCGTTTCCACGCCTACTCAACAGTGCTTTGAGTTCGCACCTTTAACAGCAGCCGTTAGCTAAACTATGGTCTCTGAGACCAAAGCTAGCCATGGCATTCCCAATCAATGGCCAGGATGCTTGACTTGTTAACTCATTTATGTGAATGTGGCCCTCCACCCATTGCAAGTGTCCTTCCAACCCTGCGGTCACCTAATCTGACTTTGGCCTTTTGTGTGCTGTTGAGATTGAAGGCATATTGAACAAGCCTGTCTAGGGGCCATTCAGAAGGAATACATTCCTGCATCTTCAATATCAGATAGCTTCTAGTCAGGGCTGTGTATCGATCCATTGCTTTAGCACTTCTCCAGTGAGTGAGTGGCAGCTTCTTGTCTAAAGAAGATAAACGCCATGGAGGAGATGAGTCATTCCTGTCTGGTGTGCTCGTCTCTCTTTCTCGATCATCTTCTTCTCACATCTATTTTCAGCCAGGACCATTTTACCACTGTACAAACCTCATCTAATTTACTGTAATGCACTGCTGCTCTGAAAGCAGGAGGGTATTATTATAAACATAAAGGGCTGGGTGCAACAAGAGCGATTTAAAGTGACAACAAGAATTTTTATGCTCTTGGCTTAAAGCTCTACAAGCTTGTTAAAACTGTTCAAGGTAGATGATAGCCTGCCGGCTCATTTTGTTCCTATGTAAAATTAATACATTAACAGCATTCCAATTTTAAGTGACTTCAGTCCTCAAGGGTGACACAAAGATGCTGCCATATTTTAAATTAGATCACAGGAAGTAGCTCCAAATGCAGCAAAATATTAAGTTACATCATGGCTAAGAGTTGGAAAGACATGGCTTGTAGCAGGCAGCCATGTCAAGGTGGGTGGGTGGGGGGTGTGAGACGGTTTCTGATGCTGCTTATGAAAATTTATCTTAGGCTATATCTCAATATTGCAATGCAAAACTGTCCAGCAAAATCCTCGTCTTGCATTTCTAATGTGTCACTGCATGAGTCTAAGGTGGGGGAGTAAATGCTACGTGGGGGTGGGGCAGGAGGGATTCAAAGGGGTAAATGATTGCCCTCTAGGGGAAGGAGAAAAAGAGAGAGCGCTGGAGAGGTTTATCAGAGAAGGAGCTGGCTGTCAGCCAGAGCTGTGGCTGGGGTGGTCTACAGAGAGAGAGAGAGAGAAAGACTTGCTCACCTCCTTGACACAGCAAATCTTTGCTCTCTCTCCCCTGTCTGCTCTCTGGACACATCATTTCACTACCTTAAAAAATAAATAAGGCAAAATGAGTATGTAGGTCAAGGCGAGTGGGTTGTATACAAAATCATTATTCAATTATGTGTTTAGAGTAATAACCCACATACATTTTCCTTGCATAATGGAGAAAGTGGGACAGTGTGGTATAATCGGCACCACCGCTTACACTTCATTGTCATGACATGAATCAATAAAGTCTGCCTGGATGTCCAGTAGTGTTCAAGCGCCACAGTCCGGATGCATCCGGCAAAAATGACAGTCCGGATACACCAGTTTCCAAAATGCCTTTATCCAAAAAATGGGAAAAAATGTAATGTGCAGCGTTCCTTTTTTCAAATACAGCACAGCACTGAATGTTGATCCTCAAGTTTAATCTCTATGCCCTGATGTTTCAACCTGAAAGACTGGTGTTCATTCAACATGCCTGTCTCGCACACCAAGTCCAGACATAATGAAAATCCCACCCACAAATGAAATCTTCGTCTGGACGCAAAGAGTTAAAGGGACGACCGAGGGCTTGTGGGAGGAGCCAACGCACGCCATTGGATAATTATACGTGACGTAATCGATATGAGAAACCTAGGAACTAGTTAAGAAGGCAGACGGTAAGTTTGAAAAGAGGTTTGTCTTAGCGCGGGGCAAGAGAGTACAGCAACTGCGAGCCCATCAAGGGAGAAAGTATCTCTGAACTTTCTGAACTGTGAACACAAGAGGGAACATGGTGCAGCAAACGGAGCACAGCGAGACGGAGAGCAGTAGCATGTCCAGAGAGACCACAGACACGGAGGAAAGCGAACTGATGGCGTGCAGCCCGGTGCCACCGAAACCGGACTGGTGCAAAACAGCCACCGGCCACATTAAGCGACCCATGAACGCCTTCATGGTGTGGTCTAAGATCGAGAGGAGAAAAATCATGGAACAATCTCCAGATATGCACAACGCGGAGATTTCCAAAAGACTGGGAAAACGTTGGAAAATGCTGAAGGACAGTGAAAAGATTCCTTTCATCCGGGAAGCCGAGCGGCTCCGACTCCAACACATGGCTGATTATCCCGACTACAAATACAGACCCAAGAAAAAACCAAAGCTGGACGCGGCTTCGAAACCAGCAACGCAGTCGCCGGAGAAGATCGGCAAAAGTGTCAAAGCCGCGGGGAAGAAGTGCACAAAACTCAAGCCGAGCAAACCGGGAAACATCGCCGCCAGACCTTCTTCTTCCTCACAAGACGGCCGATTTAACTATGTTTTCACCAACTTAAAAGTGACAAAGTCTATCAAAAGGGAACTTACTGATGATGAAGATGAAGATGACGACGACGACGAGGAGGACGACTACGACGACGATTTCCCCTCTCGGATTAAAGTGGAGGAAGACGAGGAGCCCATCAAACTGCATAAAGTCCCGGCGAGTCCCACACTGAGTTCCGCTGCAGAGTCGGAGGGCGCAAGCATGTACGATGAGTCCAGGCACACAAGCTCGACCGCCGGCAGCAGACTGTTTTATAACTTCAAGAACATCACCAAGCAGAGCGCAGCCTATCCTGCCTCCATATCACCAGCATCCTCTTTCAGGTCCGTTTCCTCTTCGTCCAGCAGCTCCAGCGATGACTCCGACGACTTGTTGGTGGACTTCAGTTTAAACTTAGCGGCCAGCTCTCACGGAGCGGACACTTCAGGAAACCTCTCTCTCTCTCTGGTGGATAAAGATTTGGACTCGTTCAGCGAGGGCAGCCTCGGTTCTCACTTTGAGTTCCCGGACTATTGCACTCCCGAGCTCAGCGAGATGATCGCTGGGGACTGGCTGGAGGCGAACTTTTCAGATCTGGTTTTCACGTACTAAGAGGCTCTCGCCGTCCTCCGGTAACGAGGGGCCACAGCGCGTCTTCAGGTTATTTTTGACTTTGCCTCTGTGGTTAAGAGTGCGGAACTTACGTTATGACACTGGTAACGTAACCAATAAGTGACATGTCAGCTTTGACAGGGTTTGTGTGTGTGCTTATTCTGTGGGATCGCAGTTCAACTGCTTAAACCGATGTTGGAGCGCAAAGTGTAAAATCTGAACTATGCATTCCCATCCCACCCATATCTCTACAGGGAGCTGGCGAACGGCTGCTGGTCCGAATGGAGGCAATTCAGAAACACTGTTCAGGATGTAACTTTTCTTATGTAATTTCTGTATGCCACAAATGTTTCTTTTTTTGTAAACCAGTTCCGTTTCCCTGCAAGTATGGGAATATTTAAGCAGATAACCGCTCTAGACACACACACAGGTATGGCAGGAAGCATTTTGATACATAACCAACATACCTCATCTTTTTAAGAAAAAAGTAAACTATTTTCTGGCATATTTTTGTACAGTTAAAGGGAATGTTCTTACTGTGCTTTAAGTGAGGTTTCTTCAGGCACTTCAACCCGGTTTCATTTGTAAAAGCATGCAAGGTTTAAACTGAGAAGTCAACTTGCATTTGTAATTGCCTGGTTATTATTTTCCTTGAGGCAAATGTACAGCTGTAGATCTGACGCATTTCTATAGGGAAGTGTACAGTGGAATTTGGGGGAAAACACAGACCTCATTTCTGGTACTAGAATGAAGATTGTATATGTTCTGTAATATAGTAAAGCTAGGAGTTTATGTATATCTGTGTGAAAGGGTCCCAAAATAGCAGGTGTAAAACTGGATTTTGTTTTGCATTTTTTATCATAATGGCACATTTGTTTTTTTTGGTTTTGTTTTCATTATTTTGTGCAATATACTCTCAAAAATGGACCATCTGCGTTTTGTAGCAAAGGAAATGTTACATGTCGTCATGCTAAAGTCTGTATCTGACACAAATAAATCAGCTGGAACTGATGACAAGTCTGTTCAATGTGTGCGCGTGCGTGCGTGCGTGTCTGAATGCGAAACGGGCGATCAGACGGGCGATCAGATCTTGCCATCGGACTCGGGTCTTTACAGGGTTTTATTTTTAACTGGTGAAACTCTGCTCCTTTAAGAAATCAAACCTGGCGCCGCCGGATGAAACCCGCTTTGATTGGTGTAAACCCTCCTCCCCTCCCCAATATCTCTTCTCTGTGCGTTATGCACGCAGCAAGCCTGCCTGGGCCTCCGGTTACTGCCAGCATGGTAAGAGTAAAGTTTTGCTTTTGAAGAACATGCATAAACGTTAAATGTATGTATGTTTTTAACTTTGACAATTGGCTTGGTAAATTCATTAAGATGCATTTAAGCTACAGTTGTCAAATAGCCATTAACAAGTTGATCATAAGGGTTTTAAAGGTTATGCAGATGGGGTCGCTTAAAGAGTGCAGTATATGGACGTGCTAAAGCCTGTGTTTTATTAATGTTTGCAAACTGGCCTAAAATGATGCAATGTTACTGCTTAAGTGTTAAGTGGCAGTAAACCAATGAATTTATTGTACTTTGTGTCATCATCATTATTATTGAGTCATGCCACCCAACTAAAAGTGGGTATAGTGGGTTGTTACTGATAATTGATCAGATTACTGAGCAGTCATTATAACTAACTGTAGAAGAACATTGTTAACCCACACATTTTTTCCCAATATTACATTGTTTCCAGTGCACAATTCAGTTTTCACAATACATTCTACATACAAACAACAGTACAATAACAATTGTCTAACAGCAGGTTATATACAGTCTGTTATGTGCTCAGTTTGTCTTATTCTTAAAATTGATGTCTTAAAATGGTTTCTTACTCTTAGATAAACATCAGGCCATTCCAGGACATTTTAACTAAAGCCATTACACCTTTTATCCATATTCGTAATCAACTACAATTTTTATACTTGCAATTTTTTTTCTGGGAAATGGGCTTATGTGAGCAATCTGACTTATTTAACTGGAAACCCAGTTTACTTGAAAGCCCAAGTCCGTCTGTGTGCAGCGTGGGGCTAAGGGCAGGGAAGTAACTGCTGGAATAGTGTTCATTCTCCACTCTCAGTTGCCGCATATGTTAATCTACAGGAGGAAAGTCATTCACTGGACAGCTGCCAAGATACATGGGTTTGATTATACAGTCTCCTGTTCTGTTGTGTTCTGTTACTATTCTGAGCTAAAAGCCCTTCTTTTTTGTAAGTCTACCAAAGCGGTTGTCTTTCTAAGAGCTCTCTGCAGCTCTTGTATAACTCTACTGATTCGGTTTTAAAAAAACAAGTAATGAAAGCTGTTCATCCCATCATTGTTTTTAAAAAATAAATAGCAGTGCTAAATGATTTCTCTAATCAGTCGTGGCTGTTTAGAGAACAGTTTTGGTGCTGGGGCTTGTTTTTTCTTGTAGCTTGGCTACATACCTCTCTGCTGGTCAGGAAGTGAGTCCAAGTGCTGTGTAGTTACATCATGTTTGAAAGTTCATCCAACATCTGGCCTATTGCTTGATTCATACAGAAAAATGAATGATGACATTAAGATAAATGTATTCCAAATAAGAATCTTTGTGTCGTTCTTTATCAAAAACTTGTTTGTCAGGTCATATTTTCACCAGCTCACACACTTCATATCAAATTTATTAAGGACCAGAACATGTTTTGATCATTGTGCTGTATTAAATATAATGTTACAGTAGTGAACCTCACCAAAATATGTGACTGCATTAAGTGAGAGAACTGCCAGTGATTGATTTTGGTAAATACAGATGAGCACAAATTTCCTGAATTAGAATCTTTAATCTTTATTCTGTTTATGGTTTTGGTTTTCTCAGTCTTAGTTGCTCTAGAGTCATATACTAGACATAGAATAACAAGCAAAGCAGCTTATGGATATTCATATTTACAAAGTATGTGTCTGTCAAATCGTACTGCTCCCACAATCTGGTGTGAGGATATCCTGTCATGTATGTCTCTGCCTTTAATTAAAGCCAAACAGACAGACAGACTGGATTCGCTTCAATGTATGCTACAGCGCATTACTGATACTGCTAGAGGTCTACACACCGCACACTACAGTGTGTTCCTAAACTGGGTTTGTTTGCTGTAATTTGAACAATTTTGACATTCTCTGTAGTGTATCAGTCATGGGATAACTCATGTGAATCAGGAAATAGTCTTATTATAATATTTTATTTATATACACAGTGGGAGGCATCTAAGAAGTTCATGCTTTAAATTAAATTCACACTCTTGAGTGCTAATTTGACTTTCTGCATAAATAAGTGAATGCATAAAAGTTGAAAACGTTTCAGCTGTTTAATATCTATTGCTCTTCTTAGAATGATTAGGAGAGACCTGATCATAATGAACTTAGTATGTACTGCCCATCATGCATTTACCACGAAGGCCTAAAGACGATTTCTCATTCATGTTCTTTTGATCTTAGACTGAGGATAGTCAAAATGGCTGCTAGAATTAAATATAAAAACAGCTAATAATTCAAATATTGAATTATAATGTATTTTTTAACTGTATTTGTATCATAAACAGACTGTAGTGCTCAATTTATTTGAAAAATTATTCAATGTACATTTTTTGGTGAAACTTAGACATTATTAAAATTCCCTTCTGTTCTGTTTTACACAATTCATGATTTAAAGTTGCGTGACAATCCTTCATTTCACGAATTATCTCTGAACATTAATCTGCTGCATCACTAAACCGCATAATAATAAATAATTGTAAATCAATGATCTGACACACATGCATAACCTCTTTGGAGTGGCGGGAAGTCCAGAATTTACCGCCATTAAGTCCCATTCTAGACATGTTAAGGAATGTTGGATGTTGGGTTGAAATTAAATAAATTGAGGATTAATCTGATTTCCCTCCCATTTTTCTCTTTCTATGCACTATACATGTTACAATCTGCGCACAATTTGCGACACCTATTTTCTACACTTCAGTGTAACAGTATGTTGCCTTGATACCTGAAACATGCTGTTTTCTGTGCTTTTAGTAGTTTTGCTCTCATGTGAAGATAGATGACATCACTATATTCAGAATAAGCTATCTGGTTGTCTGTTTCTCCTTTGTTTCTTCATGAATCTTCTGATTGACACTTACCACACAGAAACACACTGCCGGTCTTTATTTTTCTAAGCACACAGACATCCTGGGCTGTCATTGGTTGCATATGTGGGGTGTATGTTCAAAGTGAGTTCACCCAAATCTAGTGTAGCAAATAAGGGAGACTATAAAAGCGCAACAGCATGTTATCAGACTATTTATTAGTACTGTGGTCTGTTCGGCCCCTGAGGTTGTGTCATAATATTCTTTGTTCAGTCAGAAAGCCTTTAGAAGTTAACAAAGCTCCACAGCCCTCATCTGCTCTGGCCCTCATCTATAATATGTCTGCATGTCTTAGCTTCTCTATAACCGACTCTCAGCAGGTTTTGTTATACTCAGTTTCCTGTAATTGAGCTTGTCGTGTTTGTGCAGAGAGATGTCACATCAGATCACACAGGGTAGCCTTAAAGAAGGTCACTGGTCTGCTTAACTTAAGGATTTGCCTCAGCTCTAAATTTGTTGGTTTTGGGCTCATTTTTCTAATTGCTCATTTGTATAGCACCAGTACTTCCTGTCTATCATTTACTTTATTATTAAACTGATATTTTGTTATATCAGTGGCTACTCTAGAGCTGCACATCACCTAAACATATTAACTAACCATGGACCAATCAGCTGTAAGCTCAAGGCTAAAGTTCAACTACAATATGCATTTAAAAAATGAAAAAATTTCATTGTTATAAACGTTGTATGGATTATTTTGCATATGCACAACCTGTTAAAGGTTTAGGGTCACGTTAGGGTCATTTCCACATTTTAAAGCTGCAATCCGTAACTTATTTGGGCTAAAAATGAACAACTAAGCAAGTTCATAACACTACCTTACCTTTAACTTATCCCTACCTTATCCTGTTTCACATTATACATTTATAAAAATGATTTATAATTTGAGCTGCTAGGTCCTATTTTCCAGGAAATGCCAGTTTGGCTTTTTTGACTTTAATATACATAATGAAAAGTACATAAAGTAACGTGCAACTTTCAAACAGGTATGGCAGTAGAGAGGCAAAAGTTATGAATTTTTAAAAAGTATTGTATGTGAGCTCTTTTTGGCTGATTTTTCCTTATTATCAAGTATTATCACTTTTTTTACAAATTTTTTAATATAGTATATAAAACCAACTATATTTTTGTCTACCAATACTAATTATAAACATTTAAGATATACACCTACATATTGTGGGATTTTTAAGATAATAACAAACATTTCACTTAAGTGACCCTAAATGTTTGACTGGTAGTGTATATGTTTTCCTTTCTCCTCATGTAATGCCCTTGCAGGTATTCTGTTAGTCTCCCTGTGTCATGTTACCCTGCGGCACCCCCCAACCACAAAAAAATCACGACCAACCCGAACGTCTCAAGCCCTCCTCTTCCCTTCCCCCACAGCTGCAGCCCAAAACACAGATAAGCCCGGCTTTCTGTTACTTCCTGCTGATCCTGTGGACTGATAAGTATGCAGTGCTGCTGTTAAAGCACTAAAACACGGAGGAAAATGTCTTTACTTTTATTGGACAGTGCTATCACTGTCAATCACAGTGTCTTTACCTACTACATCTTCTCACATTAAATAATTCTTATAGTTCTTGTTTTTTCAAAGCAAGACGTTGGATCACAATGTATTGCCTGATCATATCTTTCAGTCTATCTCTGTCTTATTGCTTTATGAACCAAGACTCTTTCTCTAAAGGATGCATGTTTGCAAATAAACATTCCTGTGTTTTGGTCTGTAGTGATGGTGTCACCAAGCTTTCAAAGATGCCCAGAAATTTAACCTACAAGTGTGCGTTTAAGTGTTCCCCTCAAGCCGTGCTATTTCTGGCAAATGGCAATACAATGGGCCAGTGTGCCTCAGATATGACAGGTCCGTGTTTTCACTTCCAACATGCCTTTTAAATGTAAGCATTTGCATGAACGTTCCCCTCACCGAGGCTTTCTTAGGCCATCATACGTTTTTAAATATATCTGGTGTTGTTTATAATGCAAGTCACACAACATAATGGCCGAATGCTTTTAAATGAGTGCATGTACTGCCCAGCTAAAGTTTTCAGGCACTTATGGATCCGGGTTATTTGTTTTCTCTGCTCTCATATCTGACAACATAATTGAACAATCTATATTTCCCCTTCTTTCCCCTGCCAGAGAGCCATTGTGGTCCGGTGGATTGATTAGATTGATTCTGCTGGTATATGTGCTTCTTTCTTCAGTAATGTAAACTTTCTCCAGGTCCTCAGTGGAGCCACACTGCCACGAGTTTGCAGATAAATGCACTGTGAGCACGATCGTTTATCTTTGGGGGACTGTACACTGCATTTTTCTGGGTGTAACAGGAGCTAAAAGTTATCCAGACACTCTCCTAAGGGACCTAAGAAATGAAGCAAGACTGGAGATTGGAAAACACACTTTTTCACACGCTGTTTACTCTCAATAATATAATGACAGGGTGAGAAACACTTAGTGTTATGATACACCATGACAGTAAGCTGGAGCTTTAGAGCTAATTGGATGCCTGCACATATACACATACAGAAACATATAAAGACAAGGCTCATAGCACAGGTGGTTGCACATACAGCTGTGAATGCATCACAAAATGGCGTAAAGATTCACATTCCATGTCAAATTAGGAGAAGTTGAGAATTTACTAGCTGTTGGATCCGTGTTGGATTTCTGCTATCAAGAGCAAATGAAGGACATTTGAACGTATAGAAGAGCTTGTCATTTTTGGGTGAAATGCAATGATAGAGGAGGAGAAATAGAAAAGATGGTCTGGAAATCTGTGAATTGCAATTCTGCTATAATTAAAGCCATCCTCTCTCGCTCGCCCGCTCATTTCTCCTCCTCTCTCTCTCTCCGCACATCACCAGCTTCCACTTTTCCCGTTCATTTCTCAAATTAATGTATGACCTGCACAATGCTCCCTATGTGTGAAACGACTAATTGGCTGGTTTAAAGTCCAATCTTGTGAAAAGAGCTGTCTACCATGTTCCCCCTTTTCCCCTCACACTCCCTCTTTTTCTGTGCTACAAATCATCATGCACACATGCTAATAGCTGAAGTTTTCCAGAGGTCTTCCAATAAGTGGCCCAAGCACTTTGCATGCTTCTCAAGCGGAGATTGGCTCCTAATGGGGACTGTTATAAACAGCCCGTGGCTGGTGAGTGAGTCAGGGTCATATGCTTTTATGAGGCCTCAGTGAAGAGGTGTGTTCGTGAAATATACTGTTCTTATTAAACGGCAACAATTAATTACAGGTGACTGGCAGAATATTAGATCTGTCATGCAACAGCTGTCAATGGCCATGAAAAATTTTAGCAAAGTTATATAATATAGCATCATCTAGAAAATATATTTTTTTATTTTTTTTCTTTAGTACATAGTTAGCTGTTAATTTGATAAGCTTGTATCATTATTACAATTAAACTCATGTGGTTTTATGTAACTTTAAGATTGGTCTCTCTCTCTCTCTCTCTCTCTCTCTCTCTCTATATATATATATATATATATATATATATATATATATATATATATATATATATATATATTTATATATATATGCATGTGTCTGTATACGTGAGACTGTACACTCAGCCATTACTGAGTGAATGTATATGCGGGTCATGCTGAGGTCATCTGCATGTGCATGTCTGCAGGCGTGGCGGACACATGCTGACGTCGGCCTCTCTAGCATGTACTTCTCCAATCACCATCCTTTATCATATCTTTCATTGTCATCCAATTAGCTAGTATGAAGAGGAAAACAATAAACATTATTCCGACGCAGGAGATTCCAGGCTCTGATGTTTGGTTTACCAGTGAATACCTTCCATTCCAGAGGGTTCTCAGATGTAGGCCCTGTGCTATTGCTTTCTATGATTCCATCTCATTATGACACGATCACAGCCCATATCAAAGCCAACGAACATGTTTGGACCAGGGAACAAGATGTTAAAATACGATACTTTACCAGCATAATTCAAACTATAAAGGCAGAGGGAAAAGATTTCCTGATCTGATCATCCAGTGCAGATGACCTCAGTGAACTAGCATTACGATTCCACCAAACAAATATGGCGTGTCAACTTTCCCAAAGACTTCATAATGCAAGGCTTCGGCTTCTCAACCAAACTGTTTTTCAAAGCTGTTTGGATGGGTGAGGTCAAACAAGAATCTTGGAGGCTGGGGCCTGCCTGGAAATCAACAGATGCATTATTTTAAAAGCCTTTTCTGTTGTGTGTTTTTGCAGCATCTGTTTGTGCAGAAATTTGATGCAGAGATTAAATGAGCTGTAGGCAGTAATACACGGTTCTGCGACTGACTTACAACACCATCATGTGAGAACGGTAACAGAGATACACAGGAAATGCAGGCAGACTATTGAACAAGCCAAAACACCCTCACACACATATACACATTTTTGTCTCAAAGAGGGTTAAGAACTGGGCTCAAACACAACAGCTTTGCTGTGTTTCACACAGTAGCTCATGTATGGAAGGATTAAACATCTCAGGTTCCTGACTTACATCTGCAGAGTGTCAGAAACCCAGCTAACAGGGAACGTTCTCAAAACATTGGCTAATGTTCTCTAAAAGTTCTCTCAAGTTAGCAAAAATGTTTTTCCTGTACCATTAGTGATATATTTATAGTTTAATGATATATTTATATATCAAAAGCGTTATTCTTACACTGTTAGTGGAATGTTTTAATAACATTATAGAATTATAAAAAAGTTTAAATAACGTTTTTATATCCAAACAGTAATGTTAATGTTAATCTGAAAAAGGTATATTTTTAATGTTAATAAAACTGTCAAAGTAACGTTTTTATTACTTAATGGAAACATTAGGGAAATGTTCTAACAACCTAAAATTGTTAGCTGGGAAGGATTTGAAAAAAGCCAAGCACGCTTCACCAGCACAACTTTCAGTGGTTACTTACTGTATGAAAGAGAACTGACTTATGACATTATCAAAGTTCTTTAATAGCTACCATTTCATATTGTTTGTGGTCAACAGTGGTCTTCTTCAAAGTGCTTCATGTCTTAATCTCCTGTTTTTGTCTCAGCTCTACAACAAGTAACGTCTGTAAGAAACGTCCCGTGGGATCTTGGTTCTTATGCTTCCTCTTATTCAGATGTCAAAGAATTGAAAAATCTGTGTACTTTGTAGGGATTTCTGGGCATGTTCAGAAACAAAGAACACAGACTTGTCTGTGTCTTTTGATCTTCTTAGCACCTGTGGTCTCCTTACCACCTACACAAAACACACACAGACCAAAGGAAACCATCAAGTTTCTTTGCTTGCCAACGCACATAAAGGTTGATGGGCCCAACCTATTTCTGTCTTAAGAGTAGCTACTTGTTGCCCGTTGTTGCATGTCACCATCGTCATCACGGTGTGTAAGTGATGCTCCATGTCTTTCATCTGCTGATTCATGTAGCCTGGGTGTTTTTGTTTGCTCTGTTTTAAGGGGAACGGGGGGGTGCGGGACGGACCCTTCTCCATTGTGTCAGGCCTGTGTTTATCCACAGCAGTTATGCAGTGTCTCTTTACAAAGGGTTTATGTTTGAGAAAGGAAAAGTTGTCGGAGTACTGAGTTAGTGGAGAAAGAAGATGGAGAGGTGAGAGAGTGAGAGAAAAGAAGGAGAAAAAGAAAGAGAGCAGTAATATAAGGGCAGTCTGATTTCTTCTCACAGATAAACCTGTAATGCGTGCGGTAAATGCTCTGGAGAAGCAGGAGAACGTTTGTCTACCCTCATATAGGCTATTCACCAGATGTCATTGATAATTTTGTGTGTGTGTGTGTGTGTGTTCCTGCAGTTAAACGATCCACCTCACCGAGAAATTAAACTTAAAGGAACCTAGAAATTACAGGCCAACACTACAGAAACCACAGTTTAAATGAAAAGACTCCGGTGTAAGGCTTTAACACGCATAACATTTCCAGCTGTCTTTCCAATAAACCAAAAGTCATCTTGGAAACTGGGAATGTTAATGCCTTTTGCTATCTATAAGTAAGCCATTCAAGTTGTTTTTCCCCTAGAGTGTAAACAAACAGTCCTCATTCACTACCATTTTCTCTTCTCATATAACCTGCTGTGTAGACTGAGAGGTGCTATAGGAGCGGGAGATACTGTGGCTGTTTGTCTTTTCTTGTGATTGTGCAGAGGTTTATCTTATCACCACATATCGCATCCGTGTTTTATCAGACTTTCTTGTCATTGGGCTCCTTGAACGCACTATATACTGCTGACGGAACATTTCCATCAGTCAGATTGATATGAACTGTCTGAAGGGCCTTGTACATTTTGTTTTCATGCAGATTTGATATAAATGAAAAATCCCCCTTGATATATCAGCAGCGTCTCATCTTCACCTTGTTTTAAAAAAAGGTTCGAAAAATATTTTGAGGGGACACCTGTGGAAATCCAGGCTTGCTTTGTGCCCTAGAGATTATATCAGATGACCAGAGAAAACACTTTTATTAATAACTTAGTAGTTCAATGTTTATGTTTAATTTATGTTAGTAACGTTAGTAAAAGCCATTAAGGGGACATAGGTTCAAATCTTTGACTACATATATCCTATAGTATATCCTATCTTTGTTTCTAGTTAAATTGTGTTAGCCATTTAAAAAACTGTGAATATTTTCCCCTATGAACCTGGCTTTATTATTTCGCTCTGCCAGACCAGGGAACCCAGCTAACAAGTGACATTCTCAGAATGTCGGCTAACGTTCTCTAAACGTTCTCTCAAAGTTCTCTCAAAACTTTCTTGCACTAATGTTAGTAGAACGTTTTTAATGTTATATGTAACATTATGCATTATGTAACTCATGTATTAAACACATTATTCTTAAGTAGTTAGTAGTGTGGTTTAAAACGTTACAGAATTAAAAAAGTTTGAATAAAGTTCTAACCAAGCAGTAACGTTAATATAATGTCTAAAAAGTGGATGTACACTTTTTAAATACCATTTTTAACGTTTTTGTTACTTGTTTTGTTGAAAATGTTAGGAAATTGTTATGTAACCTAAAATTGTTAGCTGGGAAGGGGGACTGTGGATCTCTCAGTGGATGGATTTGTTTTATACAGGTTTGCTATAAGGCATGTTAGCATGGCCCTAAAGGTCAATGGGTACAGAGGCATTACTGTCAGGGCAGATAGATTATGATCATCTTCATTATCTATGTATAGCACCCAGAGAGAGACACTGAAAGAGTTTTGTTGACTCTTTATGGATTTCCAGATATGTCTCTTTATTCTGTGAATTATTGGTAACAATATTGCAATAAGTGAATGCATTAGTTAACATAAATTTATTTTTTTAACATAAAACACTTTGTTACTGTTAATTAATGTTTGTCACCATTAATTTATGCATATAATAATGCATGTTTAACATTAATGCATTTATGTTGACATTACTTAATGCATCAGTTAACATGAACCATGAGCAACAAAACAAACAACCTTACTGAATGTTAAGCATTCAATAAATTATATAAGTGGGTTCACAAGAAAAGGACAGAGAGAGCTATTATAGAATATTAAACTGCAAAAAATTGAAAGAGAGAGAAAGAAACCCCTCCCTCTAACGCTTTTAAATGTTTCTTCTGCTGTTTCTGCCCTCTGCAGTGGCATTAACCACAGATGATGATGTCAGCATGTCTCAGGTGTTATCAGAGATTCAGACAGACAGCAAGAGAGGAGGACGGGCAGGAGAGAGAGTTACAGCATCAGTTGCCTGACTCTCAGCACACAATTGTGAGACAGTGGATCATTTAACACACACATACACACATACGTATGGGGGACATTCCATCATAATGGTTTAAATACTGTAAAAGCTGTATATTCTGTCTCCCTACACTAACCCTACCCCTAAACCTACACACCACAGAAAACTACTATTTTAGGTTTTCAAAAAAGATCATTCTGTATGATTCTAGTCTTAGGGACCTAGAAAATGTCCCCACAAGGTCAAAATCTGGTATTACTATTGCTATTACATGTGGTCCCCATAACATAGTAAAATACCAGAACTAAACCTACACACACAAACACACATACACAGACTAGATTGAAGCTGAATCATTGTATAACAATGAGTCCAATCATAATTTCATATCTGTGTAATATTTTTTCATGATGCCGCAGGCTTGTAGCTTTTGCATTATCAGCTGAGCTGCTGTTATCCACAGGCCAACATTCCTGCAGATTTCAAAGATCAAAGACTCAAGAGAAAGCGAGTTTTAGATTCAAGCGCTAGGTCTGAAATCGCTGTTTTTAACCTCAAAGAAAGTCAAGGCATCATATATTGCATAAGACTTTCCATCTGAATTTAAATCCCTTCAAAATCCTAATATAACAGCAGATTCAGGCCCTGACTTGAACAGACTCAGCAGTAAAGATCAACATGCACACATTACAGACATCTACTTCCTTTGCACAGTAACAGTGGTGCTAGTCGCTCCTGCAGTGAGCACCTATCAATAGCAAAGGGTTTGAGTCAATACAAACAGAGAGGAGAAAGAAAGGACACATCTACATGTGTTGTGGGAGTGAAGAAAGATAAAAAGAGAAATTAATTCAGCACAATCAATATGGGGTCCAGAAACCCCCAATGATCTGGATCTATTGCACTTATTTCACTCTGTTCGCATTTATCTCATCTGTTTTTTCTCTCTTTTCCTTCTTTCAATATATCCCCCCCTCTCTTAGTCTCTCTCTCTTACTGTGTAGTGTATGACGAGTGACCTTCATTGCACCGTGAGAGGCTGCAGCGAGTGAGAGGTGATTTTGCTCTTAATTGCTGTGGTGACAATGCTGCAGTGAAGGGTAGTCTTTAAGATTCTGCTGTAACATCACAGGTCAGTGACATGGCATTTCATGTCTCTTAAAGCTCATATTACTACTGTTAGCTCCTTAAGACTCCAAACCACAGATCCTACCAATGCCTGTATATTCTCAGACAAAACAGCTGTTTGGTTGTGTGCTGGTTTATTGGGTGAATAAATCAGCAGTTCAATCTGTCTCTCTCCATCTCTCTCTGTCTATAAATCTATCTGTCTGTCTGTCTGTCTGTCTAATGTGTGTGTTAAGATATATATATTATCTTATTTATTTATTTTTTTTACAAAGACAGATTTTTGTACCACTTTTTAGCATTACAATCCTCTCAGTTTGACACGTTCCCTCAGTCTAAACGGGCATAACACTCCCAAACAGTTGGTATTTGTTTTTTAGTTCACATTTATTTGTTTCTTCTTTCTCTTTTATGAGAACTAGCAATTGCTTTTCGTTATAGAGACTTACATCAGCAGAGCAGGTAATCCTTTTTGAGAACGATTTTGCAAGAAGCCCACATTCATTTAGCATAGAGTCTACTTTCAAAACAACCTTCAGATTATGATTCATCGTGGCTCAGTGTTATGAACACCAAATGCACTCTCATTCTGAATAGGCAAACTCTCCCTTCTGACCCTTATACAACATACTCAGAACAGTATTAATGGAAGATCAATTCATATGATTCTAATGAATGATAACAGCAGAGCGGCTCATTTTCAGGTCGTTTTCCCATCGCCTACCATATAGTTTGGATCTTAAATATTGATCCTCCATCTTGAAATCTTCATAATGACAACTCATTACAGAAAGCCTCAGATTTTCAGTAACGGTTCAGTTCAAATGTCTCTGCTTTATATTCAGTAGAAAAACAGCTGTTTCCACGACTGATCTCTTGTATTGGAAGTCAGATGAATTATGCAGCATACCTTCCAGCCAAGTGAACCGTGCTGTGCCTCTAATTAGCCAGAATTTCACTGAGAGGTTATCAATAAAGGTATTTCATGCACATTTGTTAGCGACTCAGTGAGGCAGTCCGTGTATTACTGCCTTATGTCTTGGCCAGAAGCACAGTCTGGATTTGATGAAGGTTTCTTTTATCAAAGTTACAATTTTGTTATGGTTGGGTCTGACTGCAAAACACTATTATCACAAAAAAAATCACAAACAGATTTTATGTCTCTAAATGAATTGTTCTGGAATTTTGCTGACAACACATTCTTGATACAATGAATATGTTTAGAAGTTATAAATGAAGTATACAAAGCTTATTGGCATGCTATAAGTCTGTACTTTGTTAGTCTAAGCTGCTTAAAGCTGCCTCCAAAACATCTGTGAATTTAAAGTATTTTATTGGCTTTTCAGACAGGATAATCTTCTTGAAAGAACAAAACAGACCAAAATCACAAATTTGTCATTGACTTTCAGTGTACAGTATGTAAAACCTGCTTTGACATTGTGAAGAATTCCTTTAGTGGTCTTTCCCTTCATCTGGACTATTAACACATTTGATTAATAATTTTGTTCTCATGTGGAAATAAATAAGCTCTAGTGACAGCAAAAATTCCTCATACCCAGCTAACAGATAACATTCTTAGAATGCTAGCTAACATTCTCTAAAGTTTTCTCAAAGTTACCATAAATGTTCAGTACAGTACAGTAACGTTAGTAGAAGTTTATTATTGTATATTATAAATCAAAAATGTTATTCTTAAGTTTTCTAGCAGAATGTTTTAAAACTCTTAAAGAATAAAAAAAGTTCATATAACAATAAATAACATTTTGAATGTTCCTAGAACATTCTATATAACTATACATCAACTAACATCTAACTATAATTAATATTTTAAGGTTTTTGTTACTTAATAGAAATGTTCTTACAACCTCAAATTGCTAGCTGTTTCTCAAGTAAGCAACTGTTTCTCAAGTCATTTCAAATTTCATAAAATCAGCTAAATGCACTATTGCCTGCAGACACACACTAAAAGAGAGAGAGACAGGCAGAGAAACCGCCAGCCACTGGTCTGGGGAATGAAGAAAATTGAGAACCATAAGGGCTGCAGGCAGGAACAGGAAGAACTCTGCATTTGATTCTGCTTCAGAGGGGCATGTGGTGCCACTGAGTGGCGGGCCGGCGATTAATGAGAGTTTGATTTAAGGGCTGTTCTCAGAGCAGTCGTTCCTGGCGCAGACTTTGGCTTTGGTGTGGTTGCTCTTGCAGACATGTTAATCATGGCTACAGATGACTCTACCATACACTACCAGCAGGGCTGCAGTCTGCACGTTTCTCGGCCCATTAATAACCTCGGAAGGCACTGCCTCCCGACTGTGTGCTGGTGCACTATCTACTAATGCCCTGTGAGTGAGTGTGCTGGAGACCACGTATGCTGCCACCCGCTCTGCTTTAGTGAAGAGCTTTCCAAATCAGATTTTGATGTTTCATTTCTTGCACTTTTTCATTTTCAAATGGTTATTGCAATATACTGTACATACAGTGGGGTCCTAAGTCTGAGACTGTTGGTGAAACTGCTTATACTTCATTATAGTTAGCAGTATTAAAAAATATTGGAAAATTTACACCAATTTCGGTATTCTGCATATACTCCTTTGCTTCAGTGACAGCATACATTGAGTTGGCATGGCCTTGCAGGTTTGTGCAAAACCTGATGATCCATGTTATCCATGTATGATCCAAGAATGTTTCAGCCCTTTTTGTTGGAAGGAAGTACATCTGATTTTTTTTGGACAAGGGTGTTAGCATTCTGTGTGTCAGAAACTTGCTTACTGTATGTTTTATTTGTAGCATAACTTTTCTTTGGGTTTAACCAAAAATCAATGTCATAAATCTTTCTGTTTTTTTCCAGGTTTAATGAAAAAGAATTCCAGATTTGTATGTGGTTTCAGATTTTTGGACTCCACTGTAAGTTAGACCCATATTTTTGCAGTTGAAGTTAGGAAAATGACTTTGCTCAGGTATTTATTTCTTTTATGTACAGTATCATCTTAACATATGGGTTGTTAAACTGTCAACAAAATTCTGAAACTGATATCTGTCAGTGCATCTAACAACATCTTCTGCGCAGGAAATTTCATGCTGAAGAAGCATGTGACTGAAACTCAATACAGAGTGACTCACTGAGGTGAGTGTTACCGAACGTTGTTACAAATGTATTGAATAGAGATGCGAAGAATATCTATCTGTGGCGAAAGGAGTAACAAAAGTACCTTTTAAACTGATATGCACATAGAACTTTAAGAAAGAACGGAGCAGAAACAGCCACAGCACACAGACATCAAAACATCAGAATTAAAGGTAATGATTGGTGCAGGTTATTGCTACCAATGAAGGCTCAACCAATCAAAACACAAAGGTTTACATACTTTTTCTATGCTGTATTGTGAATGTTTACACTGCTTCTTTTATATCAATATGAAACCATATTATTGTTGGTGTGTTATTTGTTTACAGTGTTGTTGTGACTTCTTTGCGGATCAGATCAGAATTTATGACCAGCATATGCAGAAATACATGTAAATTCACATACAAGGTTAAAAAGATTCACAAACTTTTCCCAAGCTAACAGGGAACGTTCTCAGAATATTGGCTAACATTCTCTAAAAGTTTTCTCAAGGTTCTCTCAAAGTTATTAAAATTTTCTTGCAGTAACGTTAGTAGAATGTTTAGTTGTTCTTCACATTATATATCATAAATCAAAACGTTATTCTTAATTAGTTAGTGGAACATTACAGAAACGTTACAGAATTTAAAAAATGTTTGAATAACATTAAAAAAAGATTTAAAACTTCCTAAATTACATTTTACGTTTGTGTTATTTAATATAAATGTTACGAAAAGGTTCTTACAACCTAATTTTGTAAGCTGGGTTACTGCAACACTATCTGTTTGTCTGTCAGTAAGATATACAGCAGTGTGCAATGAGCAAAGACTAACAGTTCAGCTCTCTCTATTCACCTGCACCCACCCCAGCAGAATAAATGTTTGGAAGAATAAATGTTTGGTGAGATCTTTTGACAGCCTTGAAGACATCACATTTCCCAGAAGGCCGATGAGATTATGCATTGGGCTCTGCAAGGCTTGTGATATCGTTTTAGGCTGAGCCTATATAAATTGTTCGTTTACTTACTAGCAGGGAACACTCAGAGGGCCTTTCTTCAATGGAAGGAATGAAATATATCTCCTGAAGGCTGTTGTGATCTGTCTATCTGCACACCAGGCTAAGTGTACCAGAAGGCCTGGCCTGAAAGCTTACACTGCAACACCCACACCCCCACACTCCGTTCCTGTCATCATAAAAAAACATACATTGCCCTATTTGGCCCGACTGTTTTAGTGTTCGCACAAACAATGTGAATGAGCTGCAGTGTGTGTGAGACTCTAAAAGCAGTCTCAAGGGTATTAGGGGAGTCTATAGTGCTCCTGCCTTGCTCTCGTCCTTTCTTAGCGAGAATGCAGGTCGTGTAACAGCTCATCAGGGCTGGCATGCAGTCAGAAAAAGAGAGTCTTAACAGACCAAAACACACAGAGGAGAGAAATCAGCCAAGGTCAGACAGGGCCAAATGCTTGCTTCCTGAGTACCGCCCACCCCACCACCCGACACCCTTCCTCCCTGTTCCCCACATGCCTGCCTAACATTATGATCAGCTAGCTGATGGTTGACCTCATCAGAGGGAGTAGGGTTCGATGGGGTCATCCACACCAGCCCAGCATGAGAACTTCGGCCCAGGGGTCCGAGGCCCACTGTACACAGCCGGCTACAACACAAACAGCTCAGTGTTGACAGGGTTCTCGAATCACTTCCAAGCTTTTGATGTAGGGCACGTTCACTGATTCATACTGATTCATGTGGTGGAGGGCAGGACTACCACGTATGAGACAAATTCTGCTTGTCCAGTGTGATCGACTGTTACCCTCCCTGGGGAAATCTTCCCACAGGATGATCATGCACGCAAACCAGCTCTTTCAAAACAAATGGACTTGTTTGTGAATGGAGAGCGGGCGTCTCTCTAGCCCAAACACTCTGGAGTGCCTCATCCTCTAATTCCAGACTGTTTGGATGTTTTTATGAGCTGTTTATACTGTTTGATTTATCACTAAGTTTGGTTGTTAACTTAATTAATCATATACTTACAGCTTGCTAAAGAATCAACACCATTTTTTGCACTGACAAAAATCGGTCATGTGTTTTATTTCAGCGTCACTGCCAAGTCTCCTCTCCTTCAGTTTAGGATTTAAAAACCTTTTCATCAGAGAGATTCATGGTTACGTTAATGAATTTTCACTCGGCACAAACACAGATTACTTGACGCAGAGTGTATTTAGCCATCAATAAGCGGTAAAACATTTAGCCAGCTCTATGAAAGCACAATATCTGGCAACATCTCTGAGACTTAATCCTCCATTTTTAAAAGTCTCATTAATATAGTGCTCACAGCCCAGAGGAAGCCTGAAACACAATGTTTTGTGTGCGTTATAAATGAGGATCTGAAAGTGAAGGTCTTCTTTTTTAGCAGACGCTGTTTTCTGCATTTAGCATTTTCCATCTTTCCTTTCTCTTTGAGTACAAGAGCCCATCTGCTACCTAGTGCAGAAAGATCTTGGTCATTAGCTATACTTAAGCTTTCGTGGAGGGGGGAAAAGGTCCGGCAGGAAAATTTAACATCTCCCATATGCTTTCTAAAATCAGCCATTTGCACTGGGAGCCAAATGGTGGGTTCCACTATTTGTTCATGTGCTTAGCCTCTGCTGCTAGACTCGTTTTTCCAATCTGTGTTCAGCATCTCCTGCTGAACGTTCCTTCATACAATATCCCAGCTAACAGAGAACATTCTCAGAACGATGACTAACGTTCTCTATAAGTTCTCTCAAAGTTATCAAAAACAATCTTGCCGTTATGTTAGTAGAATGTTTTTTAATGTTACATATCATATCTATTAAAAACATTATTCTTAAATTGTCAGTGGAATGCTTTAAAAAGTTACAGAATTAAATAAAGTTTGAAAAAATTGAATGTTCTTAGAATTTTTAAAGTAACACTTTTGTTACTTAATGGAAACGTTAGGGAAACATTCTTACAATCTAAAATTGTTAGCTGGGATGTAGCCTTCCCTTGCAGAGGCCACAGACAAGAGCTGAGACGCCCCACCCTAACCTCTGTAGCTAATGATAGGGTAGAAAAAGCCCTCTGTCAACCCTAATGTAGCATTACACTAACAGCTGATGATACGAATGTTTGTTTTTCCTGTTTATAATATCAAATTATAATATGCTTTAAAGTGTTTTGAAGCTTCAGACTGGTATACTAGCTGCCTACTAACTACTAGAAAAGGGTACTTATTAAACAAAGTTTTAAAAGCAGTTTTATAAGGCAAAAGAGACTGCTCACAAAAAAATGAATGAGGGAAATACTAAAACGGCTGCTGTAGGAATGTAAGACCCGCCTTCCAGTTAAAAAAGCCAATGGCCTTTTTGACTGAATTTGTTTAATTCAATCAAATTATGCGTGTGAAGGTGCATGTATACACAGAAGTGAGCAAAATCTGAAGAAATAGGGGATGTCCTTTTGGGGATGTCCTCATTTGTAGAAATGCTATAAAATATTGCATTTTTTCTTGTAAAAATGCAAATGTTTTCTTTTGAGGTTAGGGTGTGGGTTAGGGGGTGTTCACATTTATATAGCTAAGTAAACGTGTGTGTGTTTAATTTAAACTAATGAAGCCACATTTATGACGCTGTTCTTGTTGTATTGCTGATTTGAATGTTTTTGAAAAATGATCTTGACAAAACAAAAGATTTCTTTCCCCATCTGATGAAATAAGAGCTACTTTTATGTCTGTTACATACCTAGAAAGTCGTTGCAAAAGAAATTGATGTTGCTTACAGGGACTTTGATTTTGAACATATTCCTTCCGGAATTCATGCATTTCCTGAATCACGCGTGACTTTATTGTGCTTTGTTCACTCAATAGTCAGTTGGTACATAGCCGCTCTCTGCTTGTTTGGTCTGTGATACATGCTGGTTTCTGTGCAGCATGTATACGGGGAGCCCAGAGTTAAATAAATCATTTATTTGCACAATCAAGCAGGAAAATTGAAATGGTTGACGTGTTTTAACTGCAGGGCTGATTGCTGTATATTTTGATGTTCTTTTACAGTTTACTTTGTGAATTGCTCTCTCGCTCCCTTCACTCCGCTCACTAATTGAAAGTGAGTGATTACCCTGGACTGGTGGATGTGATGACATCCCCCTTTCACTGAAGGAAAGTGGCCCTCTGCTTTGCATATGTTAAATTGATAAATTATTCAAATCTCAGTGGTGAGGAACCAATCAGGGAAGAATACAGAAGCTCTTATTTCATCAGCCCCACAAAATAAAACCAGATTAAAGCTGAAGTGTGCAAATGCTGTGCCACTAGTATCAGCAAACAGAATTGCAAAAAAGCTGTTTTAAACAGCTTGCCTGAACACGCCCCAAAACAGATTTAGCCCCACCCCCAAAACCATGCTAGAAAGATAACAATAATTCTGAATGTCCTAGGAATGTTCAAAATGTTTTCAGACATTGTATTAACATTACTGCTTAGTTATAAGAACGTTTTTTTAATTCTATAATGTTTTTAAAACATTTCACTAACAACGTAACATTTCGTTATATATGATATATAACGTTAAAAAACATCCTACTAACATTACTACAAAAACGTTCTTGATAACTTTGAGAGAATTTTTAGAGTACAGTAGCCAGTGTTTCGAGAACATTCCCTGTTAGCCAGGGAATTGGTTGAGCCCAGCGCCACAGAGCCACAGTGGCAATACATGGTTTACATGGCAATACACCTACAGAAAGCAGACTTTTGAAACATTGAAAAAAAAAATTTAATCTTCACCTCAAAAGGACTGATTCCCAGAGGCATCTCAGTTAAACATTTTATTTCCTTAAAACAAAGTACATTGAAAGAACTCATCTCTAATATAATCCTTTTGCTTGCACAAGGACCCTTATAAATAAATCCCTTCATAAATCTAAAGTTGTGTCTTATTTCCTGCGAACATTCTGTTTACCCACTTTTATTTCAGCACGTCTGCTGCTTTAGCACAGACTGAACCTTTCTTTTTTCTAAAAGTATTTATTCCATATTTTAGTTGTGAAGAGATGGAAAAAATTGTCAGCGGTGCAGTCTGGAGGTGGACATGAATAATTCATGAAGCTGGCCATGTTCCTGCTCTTCTCTGTGTGATAATGAAAGAGACCCTCTGGGACCCCCAGTTTCTGTCGGTCAGTGATTCACATAACACCCAGCAGACAGATAACCTGCACACAGAGGCAGGCCTTTGATTGTTTCTACAGTTTTATATTTTCTGCACTCTATTAAATATTTATCCCAGACAGTTGCTCGGAATTATCAGCTGTGGCCATTGCCGGCTCTCGCTCCTGCCTGTGGCATTAGGAAAAAGGTTACATTTGTAGCTTCTTGCTCCAAGAGACTCTTGTTTAGGTTTTTCCTCATTTTGCCGCAAGCCTGGGTTTGATGCTTGAGTTTTGATCTCGGCGTTGGCTCAGGCTGTTAGGTGTCTCGTGTCAGAGCTCAGTAATTCCTCCACTAATGCCCTGCAGCACTTCAATCACCAACACAGTCAATCTACACTCGAGAGATGACTCTCCAGCAGGTTCAAGATATGGAGTGCCAGCTTGATTTTCTCCCTCCCTCTAACCCACTCTCTCTCTGTCTCGTTTTCTTTCTCCTTTTTCTACATATATACTGTGTTCCTGGTCTGAACTCGATGTGTGTGTGGTTGCTGTGGTTATTTCCCCATACTGAGGGGGGAATAAACTATGAATAAATAGCACCCATGGAAAGTGCTGTTTATTTGCATATGCTGTCTGCGTTGTTTTAGCACGATTCGATAAAGGAATTATGCAAATCAGGTAGCGATGCAAACAGGCATTATTATCGAATGTGCGAGTGGTGAAGAGACTTTGAACGCTCCACCACTGTAATCCAGACATTGGAATCGGCTTTTTAAAAAGTGCCAAAAGTGAGCTTGTCTACACCAGGCATTTGGATATATGCTTTACAATAAATACTTATTTACAATAAATACAATTCTGTGTGTCGGTGCTGTCCATAAATAGTAATAGAACGACTCTCCAGCTAACAATTTAAGGTTGTAAAAACGTTTCCATTAAGTAATGAACATTATTTTGAAAGTTCTAGGAACGTTCAAAACATCCAGTTTTTAGACATTGTGTTAACATTATTGCTTGGTTATAAGAACAATATATCATTTTTTTTAATTCTGTACTTTTTAAAACTAACTACTTAAGAATAATGCTTTTGATATATATGATATATAACGTCAAAAAAATGTGCTACTAACATTATCAGAACGTTTTCTGATAACTTTGAGAGAACTTTTAGAGAACATTAGCCAACATTCTGAGAATGTTTCCTGTTAGCTGGGTTTGCCCCACAGGCCCGCCTGTGGTAATTAAACCTGTCGGGCTGCAGGAGGTGAACTGAAGCTCAAATCCACACAGTGTGTCAGCCAATGACCCCCTGCAATCTTTGATAATTCAACCACCCCCTCTGGCTGTGAGAGCACTGTTTGGTCACACACCACTGGCTGGATAAACAAAACTGTGTACCAAGATGAGAAAGGAGAGGTAGTTAAAATACGAGGGAGGCAATCTTATTAAAAGGCAGCCAAATGTGGCTATAGCAAACATAATGTGAAATTCTTGTGCACATCACTTAAACATCTGACACTTGTGTAAATCACTGTTTAATGTGGTTATCTGACAGCAAAAACAAACTCTAAAGAAATTTGAATTAATTTCATAGTTTTTTTTTGCTAGTATGCTTTGCACAAATCTCATTTTAGAGCAATATATACTTCCTCATAAAAACATTTTAAAGCTGCAATCCATAACTTAAAAAATCAGTTATTAAGCAAGTACATATCAGTGTTAAAAATGGTCTCCTCACCTTACTCTAATTCACAACAGTAAGCTTATGATAATCCTTTATAATTTAAGCTGTTTGGTCCAATATGCTGGGAAATGTTAAATGTTTTAACATACGTAAAAAAGTATGTATGTAAAGTAACCTACAATTTTATGTTTCAAACAGAGATGGCGATATAGAGACAAAAGTTACAGACTGCAGCTTTAAACAGCTTTAAGCTAGTCACAGCAGTATCACTACTTTCAGTGAGACATTACTAAAGAAAGGAAATAAAGACGTGTCTGTTAAAGATTGTGTGGTGTGAAGGTTTATTCTCCGTTCTAATAGACTTACTCTGGAATCATTCACACTCACTGTTCAGAACTCAAACCATCAAAACAATGTCCTGTGCTGTAAATTTTACATATTGTATATCTTTAAAAACACTGTCGTTTTTATGCTTGCTGTACCTGTTTCCTCTCCAGCAGTGTTTGTCAGTAGAATGAAGAGGTCATACCAACTAACCCAACACCTGGGCCAGGATGTTAGTAATAAAACTCAGTGAGTTAACATGCTCCACATTGTCCAATTTGTAGACACGGTCCTCTTTATTTTCTAAAGGCATTTATGAACAAGCAGGCTGCTCATTATCTCCACCATTTAACTATAACCCCTGCTATCTCTTCTTTTATACTAAACAAACTCTGTGAACTGCCTCCACTAAGCAGCAATTTGACAAATGTTCACATGCTGTATTTTAAACAGTAGGCCCTACTCTGCTAGTAAGACCAGCATTGCTTGTCATCAGCATATGCTGTGTTTTACATTTAGACTTAATATTAGAGTGTCACCGCCACGTGTCTTGACTAGCTTAACCAGGAAAACTTCCATGGTCAACCAGCAATCCAAGAAAGGTCACAACGGTTACATAGTGTCACCATCTAAGGTGATGCTGATCCACCAGCTAGACCAGCAATAAACTGGTAGGTCAATAAAGTCCCCTACCCAACTAACAATTTCAGGTTGTAGGAATGTTTCCCCAGTGTTTCCATAAAGTAACAAAAACGTTAATAATGTTATTTTGAATGTTGTAACATTTTTAAAGCTTTCCACTAACAACTTAAGAATAACCTTAAGAATATATATATATATAATATAATTATATCTATTATATATAATATACAAATATATATTATACAATGTTAAATAAATGCTCTACTAATGTTACTGCAAGAATTGTTTAATAACTTTGACGTAGACTTTTAGATAATGTTAACCAGAATGTTTCCTGTTAGCTGGGTAATGCCATCATGTAACTGCGCTGCATGCCAGTCTCTGCTTTCCTCCCCAAGGCTTGGCTGCAAATATCACATGAATGTGATGAAAGTTGTATGTTCAGTCTCATGTCCAATGAAAAATGAAGAAGGAGAGCCCTCTCTTCTTTATTTCTTCTTTATTTTTTCCTTTTTATTCCTCTCTCATGCATACAGCTATAACACTCACATTACAGGGTCTCTGAGGGCCTCATCACATCTCAGTCTTTGTCTCCACATTGAATCTCAACTCTAATCAATATTCAGCTGCTGTGGTCCTGGGGCTGGAATGAATACCCTGAGATCATTTCTTATGAGAGACCACAGGTGTCGGTTAAGCTTGCTCAGTCTCTCTCGCTATCTCTCTCTATGCATATATCAGCAGATGGCCTGTGCTATTTACCTGTTACTCCGTCTTTGCACTGTGAAATCTCACAGCAATAGGCTGCAGTCTGTTTGCTTTATGTCACAGTCCAGTTAAATCACTTTTCTTAGGGCCTTACCGTGGGATAATATCTGTTTGAATATCCTTCGTTTTTTTTCTGCACTTCAGCTCAAATTTCTAAAGTACTCATGCTGTATTTTAAAGTGGAATCCAAATCAGCAGTAAAAATGGAGATCTTCTTCTCATGAGCACTCTTGACCATAATAAAGACTCTGATTTGGGCTACATTGACTTGCTAATGTGGCCAAGGGGAAGGGCTGCTCTGAAACACCAGCAGCCACAGCACAGCAGATGGAAGACGAGGGCAGCAGGGGCCCTGCTGGGGCCACAGAAACAGAGGCACAAGGGGCATGGGGCTGTGGGGGAGGAGATACAAGGGATGTAGGAGGACTCAGATCCTCCGAATGACCTCAGGTTCAGGGTTCCCGCTGGCAGGCACAGCTTTAGACTGCAGGGGGTTGAGGTGGGAGTGAGACCTTGCCCCATGTTCGAGATGAGTGTGATATTGCGACCGCCAGATCAATAGAAACCATGTTGAGAGAAAGAGAGGCTGCATGGCTACAGATGTGGCCTCAGGGCTCTGTTATTCAGGCCTGCTGAAGTTATATATATAATATAATTGAGAAAGAGGACATCACAGTCTCACAGTCTGTTAGAAAAGATTGTCTTGCCATTTTTATATTATATAAGTACTGTAAGCGTACAACATTTTAATTTACGTTTTTTCTCTTTGAGCAGTAAAAAATTAGATTAATGGAACTTACAGTGTATTTAAGGTATAGTTTTTATCAGTCTGAGTGTTCCTTGTGAATCAAACCCATGGTCTTGTTGTTGCAAACACTGTGCTCTAGCAGTTGAGCTGCAGGAATAATTGCTCCAGTAACCCAGCTAACAGGGAACATCCTCAGAACAGTAGCTAACGTTCTCTAAAAGTTCTCTCAAATTGATTAAAAACGTTGATGCAGTAACGTTAGTAGAACTTTTTTAACGCTATACATCAAAAACATTATTCTTAAATAATTAGTGAAACGTTTTAAAAACATTACGTAATTAAAACTGTTTAAACAGTTCATATAACCAAACAGTAATGTTAATGCAATGCCTAAAAAACCTAGAAGTTTCAAAATAACATTTTAAATGTTTTTGTTACTTAATTTAAATGTTAGGGGAATGTTCTTACAACATAAAATTGTTAGCATAAATTATTAAAATGTAAAATTGTTACAACATAAATTGTTAATTGGGTGTCCATCAAAGCAGTGATGTGCTCATGGTGTTTGTGCTGGAGGCTGCATTTAAAACATAGGCAAATTCAGACAGCTTTACAGCTCCATTTGCAATAGGTTATTGCCCAATAAATAAGTTTTATGGCATTGTGTTATTCTGTTTGTCACCGTTTATGTTTTGTGTAGCCATTAATTAGATTCTTCTGATTCAAAGTGTGAGATCTTGTAGCATGTTGTGTGGGGTAATGATTATTAAAATGAGGCTTTTACTGGCCACACACAATAAAACAGTTAGATCGAGGATCATAAGATTAGGTCTTTACCTTTCATTGACCCCAACACAGAATATTCACATTACAACAGATTCCATTTGTAGAGCGAAATACTAACTATACTACAAAAAATATTTTTCTTATTTAGTATTTTTGTCTTTTTGACAGTAAAAATATCAGAACATCCTTAAAATATGAAATACAAATAATATTACCTTGAATTAAGTTCATTTGTCTTAGTCCATTGGCAAATTGTTTTTTATTCCTTGTTTAAAGCATACATCTAACAAATTTTAGTTGGACTCAAAAAAATATTTATTTAGAAAGTAAGTCCTATATGAAATCAAGCATGTTTAGATGTTATAGTCACATATGTATTGTTGTGACATTAAAATGTGATTGTATTAGAATCAATTATACAGTAATAAAGAACAATGTATAAAGATTTTAATGTTCAGTTGTTGCAAAAACAGCAAAAGGACAGCAAAGGTCTGCAGAACTGTATGTGCAAAACTGTTGTATCAAAGCATGGCTTTAATGTCCTTTCTGATAAATGTACGCAGATGACGAGTAAAGAAATAGCTAATGGCCAAAATGAATCTTTAAATCTTGAACACAGAAGCTACAGGAAGCTTTTGTATCTTATTGCCCATATTTCATCCCCCTTACTCGCTCCCTCTATCTCCCCTGCCCAGCTTTAATAAAGCACAGGCATGATTCACTAAACACTAGATGGAGAAGAATCACTTGCTCCTGAGTTGCTGCTTCCACAATCCATCTGCAAATGTGTGCTGACCCCTGTACAGCCAGCTGCACCAGAATCTGTAATGAAAGCCTCGCTGAACCAACACATTCATGTGCATTAAAGCAGCACCTTAACCGCATCCCCTCTGCGTCTGATGAACACAGCCTGATCATTTTCATCCCACATAACCTTTTTCTTTGAACTGCTCAGCAGTTGTTCTCCTATTTTACAGCAGATCAGGCTGCAATGAAGTAGGAGACCATAGATTGTTTAATTGACCTTGTCTTTAATAGGCCTTAGCAATGGGCTTCCTGCTTTATAGTGGAAAGTCTTGTAGCATTGTTGTAACGGCTCTTGTGGCTATAAGTCACCAGAGAAACAGCGCCGCCATGAAAGCAACATAGAAGAGAGGACTAAAACCTTCCCAGCTAGCAATTTTAGATTGTAGAAACATTTCCCTGATGTTTCCATTAAGTAAAAAAATTGTTTTATTTTGAAAGATCTAGAAACATTTAAAACATCCAGACTTTATGTTACTATTAATATTGCTGGTTTGGTTATAAGAAAGATATTCAAACTTTTAAATTCTGTAAAACGTCCCAATGGAACATTCCCTGTTAGCTGGCTTGCAAATTAAGCATCATTTTTCTCCAAACAAACCCTGTTTTCAGGCACTGGCTTGTCAATAACCTTGTGACAGCCAGTAAAATTTGTTGACCTTCTGAATCGGTGAGCCGGCCATAATTTATTTGCATTACAGTGCTGGTGACTGTTGAAACGACGCTCTAGTTTTGATCGGTCTGTCACACTGTAAAGAATGGGTCATTCACATACAAGGCTGTCATGATTCCTGTGGGCCCAAAAGGTGAAAAAAATAGAAAGGGGAGAAGGAAAATCCAGGGAAGGGCTATAAATTTTCAGCACGACAGCTTAGTTTGTATGAACTTGGCATTGATTAATCAAAATCTCCTGAGGCTAGTCCATAACTCAGGGATGCAGTTGCACAGAGAGGATCAGGCTGTTACACGGACCATCACGGCTCTCTGCTCTCCTCAACAGCCCCATCTTTGTTCTGAAATGCAGCTCTGGAATGGCACTTTAGGCAGGATTGTGTATTCATGCACAACTGTGTGAGGTTTAATTCAACTTTTAACCTTGGGCTCTGTTGTTTCTTCTTTGTATGTTTGTGAATGAAGAAACATTCCTGTGAAATCAAAGACTTTGGTTTATAAACAAGAGTTTAAACATTCCGTCAGATAAATAATGTGTTTGAATGTTAATAATTGCCATTGTGTTTAATCTGCCATTACATGCCTTGGTTCGAAGGCCACAGGGAGCTTCTTAGAAAGAGAATTACATGCAGATATTTGTACAGATATGCTACATTTCAGTATTCAGAATGATTTAGTCACATTGATTGTTTAATGCTATTCCTGGTTTTCAAAGGCTGGAATTACCTTCCCCTGTTTTGTTGATTTTAATATTAACGTGATAATAAACAAACACATCTTTAAGCATTTAAAGCCGAGCAGGCACCAGCCGTCGAGGCTCATATAAACTATTATATGAAGCCAACAAGTGTCCTGCCTTACAGGCAAAACAACCAAAGCTATTTTTGTTTAATTGTTTGTTTTGGGTGGAAAACATCATAACATTTATCCAGCAAATCACATTTACCCAGTTGGGGGCACTTGTCCAGCTAGTTTAACAATCACAAGTGCTGTAGACCATAGATGGCAAATATTTGTCTCTGTTGTCCTTATGAGCATTTGGCTGATGAACAGGGCATCCTGTCTATAATTAGAGTCACCCCATCCTGCTCCAACTTTGTCTGTCTGCTGGGTCAGAGGTTGGTGCTTATAATTATAGTCTAGAGGTCAAGGGTCAGTATAGACTGAGGGTAAGACTAGATCCCTCTGAAGATCAAGATATGCACTGAAGGTCATTCTTTATATCAGATACACATGAGTGTGAGCGTTTGATCAGCATATACATTACCCATCAAATCTTTAGAAAATGTTTCTTATGATCTTAAAAATCTTTAAATCTGAAGGTGATTCAATGTTTGAACTTACTTTTTTAGACAAAAATATATATGTGCCAACCAACGTTTCTTTCATTAGAAAGGTTTAGACCTGGGAAGCTGGATGCTAAATAAGTGTATGATTTTGAATTCTAGAAAAGGGTTGACTGAGTTTGTTTATTTTGGATGCCTATAGTCACAACATAATTCTCACAGTTACAGTTGTGTTATTCCATGGTTTTGATGGGTTTACAATTATTCTAAAACATGGAAAAAAATATAAATGAAGAATAAGTGATCTAAACTTTTGACCGGTAGTGTATCAGCAAAATGTTCTAATTCACTCAGTGTGCTTAGATGTCTTACTCCCAATTAATTTCATTGCTCTGGGCATACCAGTGTCTTAATTATATTCATATTCCAGGCAAAGAACTATTTTAATTTGAATTTTACCAAAACAGTTAAATTAGATATGTAATTGAAGCATAGACTATCACACAAGAAAACACAAGCAAACTAATGTAATAAAGAATCTATCGGAGAACGTTCTTTATCAAATAAGTGAGTGCAACCTTTTCTGTTCTATTGATTGCATCTAAAGTGGGTCATGTTGTAATTGGAAGGTGAGAAGACGAAGCTGATTCGCTCCATATGTTTGTTATCAAAGCTCCCACAATAGAACTTGGCACTATCGAGTAGAGATCCTGTTGCTGGTCCCACAAACAGCTTTCCTTGCTTGTTCTCTGTTTATGCAGCTGGGTCTTAACTGCAAGATCACTGTGATTATCATCATTAACATCACTTACCTTCAGCCCTTCTGCTCAACCCAGAACCATGTTCTTCACGAGGACACCGTGTCCTTCTAAGTTCAGATATCTTTGCTTGGACGAGGTGGTCTAGACATTTGGCCTTTGGATGTTCCTTTGGTTACAGTTGTTTCTCCTTCTGATAAGCACGCAACATTAGGATCTCTCTGTTACTGCTGGTGGATTAAGTATCTCCACAGTGGAGCTTTATGGAAGCACAAGAACTTTCCCAGATATACTGACATTTTCTGCTGTCTTTTATTGATGAATGTATTAGATTTACACACATACATTTGCATACTGTAATGATTCCTGTTCTGCGTTGACAGTTAGGTGTAATACCACTGTAAATATGCTTAGCAGAGTATATTTGCTGTCTGGTGGGTAAAAAGTGCTGTGAAAGCTATTGCATAGAAAATTAAGCAGCCCTGTTGCAGTTTGCCCTTGACTTCCTGTCAGTGTTAATGCAGATTCAGTCTGCCTATAGAACAGGAACATATCAAAATCAGTATTTCTTTGATATCTCAGTTGTTACTCCTAAACAGCAATGAGATTAAATGGAGAGTAAACTGAGTCTCAGTTTCCTAAGGTAAAGAGCCCGGTAATCTCATGTCTCCTCTAGAGTTCCAGAAGAGATCTTAACATTCTAAAGATCTTAATGTCTCAGGTTGCTCAGATTTGCCAATGTCATGTCAATATGACCTCAGACATGTCTCATAAAATTCTTCAAAACCAAATAATCTGAGCTTTGTTATCCACGTTAATTGTGTAGCTCATACTATTAGTGTAGTTCAACAATTGTCTCATTTTACTTCTTCCAAAGAAAATACATCTGAGACAATGCTGAAACTCATTCGACACATAAATGAGACTTCCACTGATATTCAAAAATAACACTTTGTCTTGCTTTTTCTTTCTAAGCCAAACAATTTTAAGTATTGATATCTGAAAAAAGGAAAATGTAGGCATAGTAATGTTTTCCATGCAACAGATTAAGGCATATTCTGGATAATGAATATGCCTTTAACTAAGTGTACTATCTCTCTTAATATCTTTATTCTGTAATGCTTCATCAGAGGCCTCTTACACCTATTTATAAATCCAGAGCTTTTCCACAAGAAAAGCCACTGAATACTAAGAGGTTTTTTTAAATACATGGAAGTAGTCAGGCCTAATGAATATTTGGAGGATGATGTAAACAGCACTGACAGTATTTATCTGTGTAAAAGCCCTTAATCACTTGAAGGTATGACCCAAATTTACTGACATGCTTTTAGGTGATTATACGCTCATTTCCACTGCGCTATTTACATACTTAGTGTTTTTCTGCATTGGAAGGTTATTTACAGCGTCTGTAAATAGCAAAGCTACCTACATGTTTTTACTTAGGCTGCTTAAAAGACTGTTTTTTGTTTTTTAACCAGTGTTTTGTTTGTTCTTTAGTGGAAGTCACATGATAATGGGTTTAAAATGGTTTACAAAAGCACATTATTAGCTGTGTGGAAACAATCATCCCCCTCCAAGACATGGACCAGAGAGGGACAGAGAGAACACACAGTCTGTGTTTGTATACGAGAGAGAGAAAAATAAGTACAAAATGCAAATGAGCAGCAATGCAATGAGAAACATACTAGCAACCAAAAACACAAAGACTTGAGCGAGGTAATGGCAACCGGTTTGACTTAAGACAAACTCACATCTCCAGCTGTGTGGTCTTTGCTATTTTGCACATAAATGAATAGCTTTCACTTCCATCATTGCCTCTTCTTCAGTCTCCACTACAATCAACACATCAGTGATTCTTGGCACCATATATTGGTATATAGCTGGATTGATTACTGTATTTACACCCAAACTAATACACTGATAGCAAACCACAACATGGAATTCAATGTAATGTCATAGCAACACTTTTTAATTTTGCACCATTACTCATGAGGTGTTGCTATAGCTCAACTGCTAGAGCATGGCATTAGTAGTGCAAAGGTTGTGGGTTTGATTCGCAGGGAACACATTCACAGGGAACACAAGTACTGATAAATTGTACACCCTCAATGCACTGTAAGTTGCTTTGGATAAAAGCATCTTGCCAAATTCATAAATGTAAATTAATTGTTACTTCTAAATTAGTAAACTCAAATTTATGTTGGTTTGGTCTGTGTTCCAGATGCTGGCCTCTAAAGGTTTGGTGTGATGCCATGATTAGATGATTATGTCTTTACAGAGGGGATGCTGGACTTGTTGCTAGGAAACAGATCTTTGATTAGCTGAGCCACAACAAGTCTTTTGTCACAGGATTAATTGACAGCTTCCTGTCTTTAGGGTCCAGTCTCCAGCAACAGGTAGTTGCTAGGTTGAATCAGAGCAAGAGGACATGTGTGTATTCCACTAATATGGTTGTAAACTCATTCATGACTGAAATGTATTACTTTAATAAGTACCTTATTGGTTGCCCCTGTGGGCCAGTGCTGCATTATAATGTGACCATATTAAGCTCAACTACCAAATAGCAAGATTATCCATCCAACTAATGTGGAACGTTCTCAGAATGTTACCTAACATTCTCTAAAAGATATAAAAACATTTTTAATGTTATATATCATATACACCATACCAATATACCAATATGTAATTTTTAAGTTGTTAGTGGAACATTTACAGTTACAGAACTTTTGGCTAACATTCGTATAACCAAGAAATAATGTTAATACAACGTCTAAAAAACAGGATGTTTTAAACGTTCCTAGAACATTCAAAATAATGTTTTTAACATTTTTCTTACCTAATGGAAATGTTTGGGAAACATTCTTACAACCTAAAATTGTTGTTGGGTTTGTATCCAAATTCTGCAGGAAGGAAGATCTCTGCTAGCATAACTGAGCCTGCTGTTGTACAGTTGTTCATCGCAAAGCATTGTGGGGGAGATAGCAGGGCTTCAGTTTTGAGGAGCACTGATGGAGGATAGCCCAGTGGGACTTTAGCATAGGAGTGAGATATGATATGGCCCTATCAAGTGATTGCAAATGGGGCAGCAGGGCAAATAGTCCCTATTTCTGCTGCTGCTGTGTTTGAGGATCCATTTATCATTTGACCCACATAAGAAAGCAATTTGTTGCAATACTGTCAGACTCACACAGTGTGTTTCTTGATGGTCCGTTTTGAAGAAATTTGTCCATCTGTGTTTGATATGTTGGGCTCTGCTTTGCTTCCTCTGTGGGTTTGTGTCAAATCAAAATCACTTTCATCTTCAGAGTAACCAGCCTTTTGCACATATTTTGTGCCTGTTAATTGTGCTTTGGGAGGTTTGAAAAATTGCTTCGAAAAATAAAAACAGCATACAGGATATGTGCTGTAAATTATATTTTGAGTAGGCTGTGAAGATGCCTGCTTAAACCTTAGCATAATACATTTGAAATGACTCGAGCGCAAGTGACCCCATTTAAAAATGTTGTTACATTTCAGTCTGAATGAAATTACATTTCTGTGCATGGCTGCGATAAAACCGTGACATTTCCAAGTAATTATCTCCACATTACTGCTGAATGTTTGCTAAAAGAATTATTTGCACCCCCCTAAGCCCGAGCGCTCTGTCTCTCAGTTAGTCATTTCCAATGTGTTGTCGTCGCATTTGACATTGTCATGCGCCCGGTGCTCGTCCTGCATACAAATACATCCTGTGTCTCTCCCAGCGGCAATAGCCCAGGTCATTAAAAATGGTAATGCTTCATTTCCTGACAGTGAAGATTGGGTCTTGTTAAATGCAGAGGGTGCGATTGGAGGAAAACCATATACAGATGACTGCCTCCGACCATCACCTTTCTGTTGCAACCCCTAATTAGAAGCAAAGAAGTGGCCACTTACTCCCATTGAATACTTTATCAGTTACATGATTTAAAATCAAGGACAATGGGGATAAAGAACTTTATAAAGGACTCATTTGCACCGTAATTAATTGGGCCGTGGACACCCTGTGCGAAATTAAAGGCAATTAGGCTCCGACCGCCCTCAATAACCTATTTAAAAGCTTCTGTATCCATTTAATCAGCAGGGAGAAAACCTGTGTCACATCGTTGTTTTTATGCTCACTGTGCCCTGCTGTGAGATCTTCACTGATTACCACACAACAGCTTGACACGCTGTCCGTTTTCAAATCCAATTTCCATTTTCAATCCATTTCAAAAAGGACACTACAAGTCTGTGCGAATGATAATCATGCACTAGACACAAAATAGCAACTCAGAGACCACAAACAGAATAGCACTGGGGTGAATTGGAACTGTCAGTGTCTAGTAGTTCTTGGAAACCAAATTTTACAGAGAACAAGAAGAAGGGAACAAATATTATTCCTTGTGAAGGTTTCATTTGAGCATACCCAGCTAACAGGGAATGTTTTTAGAACCCTGGCTATAATGTTCTGTAAAAGTTCTCTCAAAGTTAGCAAAAAAGTTCTTGCAGTAATGATAGTAGAACTTTTTTTAACATTATATATAATTATATCAAAAACGTAATTTTTATGTTGTTAGTGGAACATTTTAAAAATGTTACAGAATTTAAAAATGTTTGAACATTCTTAAAACCTTCTAAATAACATTTGTAATGTTTTTGTAACTGGAAATGTTGGGGAAACATTCTTACAACCTAAAATTGTTAGCTGGGTAGTCCTGTTGGTAACCTCTCCAACTGAGGTCTAATGCATATTGTTTAATATATTCACCAGCAAAGCTCAGCTGGTGAAGCTAGCCAATGAGCATGTTTTTTTCCTAAAGGTGGTTTAGCAAAGTAATCTTTCTGGTTAAGCATGATCTTAGAAGTTTGCATGGACCAGTTTTCAGTGTTTTAAGCAGCTGGGTGGGAATAAACTAACACACAAGCGTTCCATACCTGGGATCACCTTACAGGTGTTCAAAACGTCACATGCTTTTGACCGGACATGCTAATCTTTACAGTGGGATTAAGAAACCTAAAGGAGAAGTTACAACTTCTGGCTACATGAGAAATCACAGCGTAGGTGTGTTTTTCAGGTGTGCATGACAACGCGAAGAACATAAGACAGCCAACTAGCCTACTTTTCAACAGTATCAACAAGAACTGTCTTTTGGAATCAGTTGATCGGTATAATTTTAATTATAATAGCAATCAAAATGATCATATAGATAATGCATTGAATTATTGATAAATCACCTAAATACTATATTTAAACACGAAAGGACAAAATTAGCTTAACCTATTTACAAACAAAATTTGAACAAGAAAATAAAAAGTGTCTATCTTATCCTGCACAAATGTATTTGCCCCCATACATCAGGAAGTATGTGGACTGCATGTGTGTCTTTTGGCTAAGATGAAATGACATGGAGGCAGTGCAGTCCTCATTCAGTGCAGAGGTGATTCATGGGCCTGGCGTCTGGGAGCAGCGCATGTGATTTTCTGCCCAGGTGCACCAGATCTGTCTCGCCCACAGCCACTCTCCTTCCCCCATCATCCATAACACAGGGCTGCATCACACTGATGCATTACTTGTTAGCGTTAGCTTGCCGTCTGATTAATTATTGTGCCACACAGGGTTATCTGTATCTGCCTCTGTCTGAGAGTTCTCGGAATTCTCCAAGCCCACACTTTTTCTCCTAATGCTACTCCGGAGATTCCGGCTTCTTGTCGGATATGTGAAAGCTCATGCGCCGGAGTTTGAAAACAGGATTCAATGTTGCACTTGTTAACTGAGAAGTTGCAAAAGGGTTTGGCTGTGACATGATACTCTGACTTTAACAATGGCTGCAGGCTACGCATTAAATCATGTCTAAAAAGGGTGTTTAGGTGTTATTTTTTAAAACGACAGAGAAGAATGTAAGGTAAGAGGTTGGGCCTAAAATGTCACAAAGGAAGACCTTTGTTCTTTTGGTGTTTTTGTTTCAAGACTGTCAGCACAGATATCATTTTCCAATCATATTAAACCGAGGCAAATATTGTTTTTTCTCACACAACTCAAAAATAGTTCCATAACCATCCATCATTTTATGTTTAATCTCCACCAGAACACATTTAAAGAGTTAGAAAATGAAATTCTGCTGTTCATTTACTGTTCATCTATCTGTGAGCAGCCACACAAAGCAATTATGCTGGAGCTTCTTAGTATCTGAACTATGAAACAGTGTAATGACAATGTGTCTTTCCTTGTTACTTTTTTGGAAAGGGTTATTTGTTGGGAACAATCCCAGCAACAATTTTAGGTTGTAAGAATGTTTTCATAACGTTTCCTTTAAGTAAAACATTTTCTAATTTTAAAACGGTTTTATAATGTTCTACAAACTTCTTAAAAATGGAGTTTCGCTATACATGAGATATAATGTTACAGAAATGTTCTACTAACATTACTGCAAGAATTGTTTGATAGAAATTTTAGAGAACATTATCCAAGGTTATAGCTGGGATGGTGCAGAAGGCAGTGTGTTTGCCCCTGATATACGTGGTTGACTTGTGAGAACCTGGGTTTGAGTCTGGATTGGGTCATGTTTGATTCTCACACATCTGAAAACCACAGACTGCATGGACAAGAAGGCCAGCTTCCATTGTAAGTTCATGCCTGTTGGCTGACTTGGCTTGTTCTAATTGCTGGGATTGTGTAATGAAGAACAGAACAAGGAATCAGGATTGTACATCATCGTCAAAATACATATAGATTTAAGAAATAATATAGCACTATATACGTAAATACTGAAACAATCATAAAAGCAACTGCAATTGCCTATTATGTCAGATGAATAATTAGTATGAATAAATATTTAAATTAATATAAAGTAACACCACTGATGATACAAATTTAAAGTTAAATCGGCTCTTTACATTCTGTTGGGAAAAGCAACATTAAAGGGGGTGCACTCCAAATTCCAGGAACCAATGTTGATCTTAGTGCACCAGCAGTTTGTTAGTGCAGTTCTGTGACAGGCTAGCCCTGGTTCTCCCCGCTTTGATCCTAAGAAGTGAATTTGAAGCTCTCAAGTTATAGCAGAAAGCAGATCTCTCTGGCTTAAGAGCACGGGCAAGGCCCGGGGTGGTAATGAACATCACACACACCCACACAGGAGGGAGAGAGAGAGGAGAAAGGAGAAAGAGAGCGTGGCCCCGGAGGCTTTGATCTCAAGTGGCAAATGCTGATGGAAAGGGCGAATGCAACAGCTAACTTTCATTTCTTTTTGTGTGAACCTCTTTACTGAAAATGTGCCTGGATGAAAAGAGTGAGCGTATGGTCTTTCTGTGTGGGAGGGGAAACGGGTACAGCAATAACATGATACAGACGGCTCCTAACCACTTCTGTCATACCCTTTCTCTCAATTTCAGCCGCGTTATTGGCATGACTGTTTTGTACAACGTTGCCAAAGCATGAGGTATAAACAAAGAGAATGTAAACAATTATATAACAGAAATATGATTTATATAAGAAAAATATTTAGCACATAAGACAGCTACAATTCACAGACCGGGACACATTTTATGGGTGGGCCCCTCTCCCCCAGGCCAAATGTGTAGAATACACCATAGAAGACATTAATGGGGCCCCTCAACACAGGGCACGAGAACTGCACTTCTACTATGTCGCATTCATACTCATGCAGCACTAACATAAAGATACAGCATTAAAAACAGCTCAGAGTTATTGCCTCTTAGGTCATGACGCTGCACAGCAACAGGAGCTGTATCTTCTCTCAATATGTTTCTAAATTGTTAAGGTATTTGTTTTAATTCAGCTATAGTTTTACTGAAGTTTGTGAAAACAAACGTTTATTTTTAAAAGAACTTTTGAGCTGTAACTTTTGCCTCTCTACCACCATCTCTGTTTGAACCATAAAATTGCATGTTACTTTACATACTGTATGTATGTTATATGAAGCCAAACTGACTGACTGATTTCCTGGGAAATCGGACATGACCGCTCAAATGACAAACTATTATTATAAGCTTACCATTGTGAATCAGGGTAAGGTAAGAAGACCGTTTGGAAAACTGATCTGTTATGTACTTGCTTAATAACTGTTTTTTGTTTATTTTTAATCTAAGAAGTTCAGTAAACAGAAAGTGCATCTCTATGTAAACCTCACCCATCTGACAGGGCCTCATATCCTGATTCCTCTGGGCAACCAGCTGGTTGTTATTTATGTCTGCCCTCTATTGCTGCGTTGTGGTCACTCAGTCTGTACTTGGTCAGAATTTGTTTTGGCTCTGGATCTGTGATGTTGGAGAGATACTCTGCCAATTCATATTTTAGTTTTAGGGTCCTATAACACAATAATTTGTGCTGTAATTCGAATTTTATTAACTCAGTGTTCCGAATAGGCATTTTTACTGCATCTTATAATCTGACCATGTCTTGTTTTGGTCACTTCTCACTCCATCAGTCTCTTTCTATGTACAGTCCATTTATTCATCCTTCTCACAGGAACAAAATGAATTTTGAGAATGAGTCATCAGTAGTTTTGGTCTGCTTTCACAGAACAGAAAGTCAATTTTAAATGCATTTGTGTGTTAAGTATATTTTACCAATGTCGCCAATGTACCATGTAGATAGACTCAAAGCTAACAGATATGGAATAAAAGCCACATAAACTCAAATGCTGATTTCACAGGATCTTTAAGACTGTGTGTGAAGTAAACTTATACATCCCTGGTCAGAATTTTATGTCTTGCTGTTCTACTTACCTCTGTCTGTTCACACAGTCTGGAGAGATGCAGTCGTCTCTCCACAAAGACCTGCACCTGTTGTCTGCTGTACTGACTGTTTCCTGCCGTCTCCCGTCTCACTTGGGACCATTTATTGCATTGTAACATTTCATCCTAGTAGGATAAAGCCCATAAGAACTGCACCTGCTTTCCAGTGCTGAACACTAGTCTTATGGGTTGGTCCTGCTGGGCAATACCTTTTGATGATAATCTCAGTAAAGAACTGCAGCTGGAAAACCTTTAAAAGTAAAAAAAACTGACAATACTTTTACAAATACAACTAAACTTAAAGGGATATCTTAAAGGGATAATTCACCCAAAAATGAATGTATAGGACCTTTATTTTTTTCTGTGCAACACAAAAGATGTTTTAAAAAATGTCAATGGAAGTCAATGGGGGCCAGTGTTGTTTGGTTACCAACGCACTTTAAAATATCTTATTTTGTGTTCAAAAGTAAACAGTCAGACACAGAAAGGTCACACAGGTTTGAAATTACATTAGAGTGAGTAAACGATGGAAGAATTTTCATTTTTGGGTGAACTGTCCCTTTAAGAGATTGCTTACAGCAGGGCCCTGGCTCTTCATTAAAGGGTTATTTAAAAAAGACATGATAAAAGTGATATTGAGGACACAGAATAAACCTACAGTATATATTTTTCACCCAGGGAAACATGTTTGGTTTGAAAAATTTTAATTAGAGGAAGGATGGTGAGGACATGCAAATGTACCGCATAGCAAGGCGACCTTTATCATTAACAAGCTGCAGGTGCTCAGAGGGACCGAGCTGGAAGAGAGGGGGGCTGCTAACGTGGCACAGAGTTTCAGAGCCATCTGTGGAAGTGGCACCATTACATCAGCTCCGGGCACGAACCTGCAGTACTGCAAGAGTGTTCTCTGGCAGAGATGGGCGGCAGCTCATCACTGATTTTTGGCAGAAGGATTATTCTCTCTGGTTGAGATGGGCTGTTGGAGCGGCAACCGTTTCAGCACCGGGCAGTTCTGTACTGTGTGTCCCTATTATTCTGCCATCTTGGGAGAAAGCCTTGCCTGAGGCAAAGGCCAATTTGTGTTTCTCTCTCATCCACTCAGTCACTTTTGCTCAGGATGAGTTAATATCACAGGAAATGGCTTTAGGGGATGCGGCCTTGCAGCAAACAATAAGGAAATTCTCATTATCAGAAAGGAAGGGAAAAATCTCCGCGTGGTTGCGCACAAAAAAGTAAGAGTTTTGATGAGCGTGCCTCCATGCTGCGGTGGACCGGGTGGTTTAAGATATATTAGTTAATAAAGTCTTCACCTTCTCCATTTCCTCTTAGCACCAGCTTTATTTCAGAGGGAGGATGGAGGAGTTTCCTCCTGAGACTGCAGAGGAACAGATTGTGGAATTACGATTGGGCTACAGGAGTACCGGACCTGCAGGCTTCTGGCACACGAAAAATCACTGGAGCATATGTCGCCAGCATGATTCATTCATTTAAATTTATGGAGTGGAATTGGGCCAGGTAGCGCACCACGGCAACTGTCAACAGCACCTCCATCTTCACACACTTCACATACACCCGTCCCACCACCCTGCCATATGTCCCGAGAATCACGATTTTTAATGGACAAGGACAGCTGTATCAGGTCAGTCCTGCTTTGCACAGACACACAATAGGAACTTTTGGTGTGGAAATTAATTAGGCAGGTGCGAACACCCACCAGCTCTCACTGACTGGCTGGGCCTCACAGTAACCTCAGCATCTGACACTCTTGACTCCCTCATTCTGTTTTGCCTGCTGATTTTGTTTGTATTTAGGATTTAGAATTGCAATGTAAAGGTTGAGTTAATAAGCAAGAGACCAGTTTTCATGGTATTAGTTGTGTTTGCGAAGCAGATCACTAAATATTATTTTTAATATTTTCAAAACATCCAGTTTTTTAGAAACTATATTATTGTTATTGCTAAAAATGTTATTCAAGCATTTTTAATGCTTGAATAATATTAAAAAAAACATTTCATTAACATATATATACATATATAACATTTAATAACATTTAAGTAGCCAACTTTGTGAGGACGTCCCCTGTTAACCAGGTAAGCACTCGATATTCTTCTGGACAAAACTGTAACTTGTTGTTTGGGTGATCAAACTTACAATTATAAAAAATCCAATAGATACATTTATAAAAATGTATGGAAAAGTCTGGATCAGTCTCCTCTGAGTTTCTTCTCATCTGGATGCTCTGCTGAGCATGTTGCTTCCTTGCCATACTTGGGTGTGTCTGAGGAATGTGTGTGTGGGATTATGGGAACTGTGTTATTCCCTCACACTACCATCCATATGAGGACTTTATCAAGCAGTCTCTGTTAAATCTCCTGCCATCTACTTCTGAGTGACACACAGACCCATCACCTGTTTCTCCCTGAAAAGGGATTTACTCAGTTCTGTTGTATATTCCTTCATCCTGATTCAACTGGATATTATATATTCTACCTGGTCAGCCTTAGTCACCCTATAATTCATTTGTGTTCAGCTAATAATAACAGCACATTTATTTTCTGTTTCTGAGGCTAGTTTTGTTTTGAATTTGGTGTAAAACAAATATACAGCAATTGTAACAAGTGACTTTATAAAATTAAAAGTGTGAGCAAATGTTCAACAAAAATATAAAATTTAAATGAATTTGTATATAATCGTCATTATATTCTTCAGAATTATGATAACGTCTTTCCCAATGTAAATATTAATATGATACTCGTGTGGTTGGCATCACCAGTCTTTCATAGGTAAAGATGGCAGGTGGATTGTATTGATCTGTGAGTTATGAAGAATAGCATAAGGAACTTCTCAACAGCACGACTGCCATTTATTATTAATGTAACATTGACTCACTTCCATGCTCTGCAGACACAATAGGTCACAGTTTTATTTCAGCAGGGTTGTCACTCAGGTATGTCCAACTCATTGAACAATGTCTGGGCACGTTTCCAGAAATATGGCATAGGAGACCACTATTAGATATTCCCTCCACTGTTTGGGCTATAATCTCGACCTAATAGCAACACTTCAACATAAATCCATTATTCTTTTATAACTTAATGGACCTAAACCTCTAACGACGGACAGCTCCTGAAATGAAATATTACACATTAACTTAAGAGGCTTTATTGATTTCCCTTTCATACATAAAACAGCTCAAGGCAACAATTCAACTGGGTGGTTGTTTGTTTGAAAACTTCTTTTGGTGGTGAGGCATTTTAATTTTAAATGAATTTTAAACTCTTACCATACTTCATTACAGAGGATCACTACAGCATTCTCTGTGCTTGGACGGTTTATTGTTGGATTTGTGGAGTATTTAAGTGGTTTCCCAGCTAGTGGGAACATTCTCAGAACATTGGCTATCAAAAAATGTTCTTCCAGTAACATTAGTATAACCTTTTTTAACATTATCTAACATATATTAAAATGTATTCTTAAGTAGTTACTGGACTGTTTTAAAAACGTTACAGAATAAAAAAAAATAACGTTAACCAAACACTAACGTTAATACAGAATCTAAAAAAATAAGCATTCCTAGAACTTGTTTTTTATTGATACTTGTTTTATTACTTAATGGAAATGTTAGGGAAACGTTTTTACAAAACTAAAATTGATTTCTGGGTTTAGTGGTTATCAATAGTCAGTAGACACCTCGCTGAACTGAGATCAGTCTTTGTGACACTAGCCATCCTTCCCCTGAGCATTACATCATTCTGAGCTAGAGCCTGACCAATCAACAGTCACCAAAAACCTGGCAGGATTACACAGCATATGAGCTTTACTGACAGTGGGATATGGGTTTCTCTTTTAATGTTTACATCATTTCTGAGCTGAAGGCTTATAAAACTATCAAACTGATCTTTTATATTAACATACCGTTAATGAAAAAACAATCAAAATGTTTTAAGCATTTTTTAAACTGCTCCAAAAATAATAACCACAATAATTCAGAAAGCATATTTTGTGTATATTTTATTTCTTACAACCACCTGTTTTTAATAGCCACCTTTCTTTTTGGACCATTATTCAACAGATCCCCTGTAAATATTGCAGTCGTAATGAAGGCCGTAGGCAAGTAGGCTCAACTTTATTTTCACAGAGCCCAGAGTTTATTTCAGCCCTAATCAAACACACTTGCTTGTAATGTGATTGGATTAGCTTGTTCAGGTGTGTTTGATTAAGGTTGGAACTAAACTCTGCAGGGCAACGGCCCTCCTGGACTGGAGTTTATTTGCCCTGCTTTAGGCCCTCATTATCAAAAATGTGTGCTTTACACACTACTGAGCTTATATTTTTTAATATTTGTGACATATTTTGTCGTAAGTTGTATTGATTCTATATTCTTATATTTTCATCTGCACATTTTTGAGGCACTGCACATGACAACATACCTTTTTACATTGCTTTACCGTTAATGTTTTATTTTACACCAGTCAAAATTTAAAATTGTAACTTGAAATGACTTGTACAGTCATTCGGATTTAACTTAAAAAGTTAAGACAGCAAAAAAGGTTTGACAGTGTGCCTCTGTTTTCTCCTATAAAAAAGCCCCTGCAGAGAAAAACCATGGCCATAAATACCATATATATATATATATATCGTATTTGAGAATGGTTAAAGAGACAGATGTTTACACAGGAAGGCACAGAGTGCATCTGTTTCTTACAATGTCTCCAGAGAGAGAGAGAGAGAGAGAGAGAGAGAGAAAGGCTGTTCACACTATAACATGCTGTCTGGATCGTTGCCATGGAGAAGTGTTATTCTCAGTTAACTCTGAGCACTTTTTAGTCAGGTCATACATGAAGTCTATACTATATTTAAAGTCTGCATGAACTGGAAACTGCAACTGACTTCAGTGTTCTGATGTAATTAAAAGTCAAACAGAATTTTGATTAAAGATTATGGGGGGCTCATGATTTTTTTCAAAATAATGACATGTACGGATAAGTCATTTATAATAAACGCTGCAACTTTCTAAAAGAAATAAAAATAGTGTATTTTGATTTTATGGTGACAAAAATATACCAACTGGTAGAGGCTGATGTAACAGAACTGAGGTTTTATGTAAAATCAGAAAAGCTACATTTAATAGATTATGTTATCAAATTATGGTTACATTTCGATTATGATTAAATCATCCAGAAGAAATGTTTACTCTGAGAGTAACAAATAATTAATTTAACTGTCTATTAAACACCAATGTTGTTAGCATATTGAGCTAAAAAAATATATTAATAATATAGCAACTCTATCACAATTCACATTAAATCCAGCAGGGACTTGCTTATTTAGTTCTTATTATCTTGCAACCATCACTGAAAAGATTTCACATGGAAGAGAGCACAAGCGTGTATTTTTAGAGCGTGCCAGCACTGCAGATGATGTCATTAGATGCAGAGCAGGAAGCGAGTATGAAAGTGATGCGTGCTGTTCTGAATCATTGGATTAGTTTGCAGAAAATGACGTCTGATCTCCCTGCAGCTTCCTCTCATCAGACTCTTTCTGGCATGCAAACAGCTTGTATCCTCTCTGTTACCAGCCAGTGCTGTTTGTATGAAGATCACATGACTCAGCAGTGATGGACTGCACTGAGGTGTCAGTAGAAATGAGTCTTGTAAATGGGGCCTCATTTGTACATTTGGGGTCGCTTTAACCCAGTTTAAGAGTGTCGTCTACTGTAAGTACTGTATAACAGTCCTATAAAAAAGAAATACCATATACATATTGCTGTTTATTGTAGTTTTTGGTTATGTTTTATTAACAGATGTGTATACTGTAATTTAGTTTAGTAGTTGTTGTTGTCACTGGGTGGATTCAGCTCATAAAAAACATCCCAAGTCATTTAGAACCTAAATTCAATTCACATTTACAAACTCACTTATGTAGTACTCAGATTCAAGTATTAATTTCCCAAAATAAAAAGAGCTATTTTAAAGAGCTGAGGTGAAAGAAATGTGAATTCACACCAGCCTCCACAAATGCTGAATAAAAACTGCCATGCTTTGATATGCTTGTGTTTGGACGTTTATTATGCCTCTTTATCTTTCTCTCTTTGCCATCGTCTGCCGTCTCTCCCGCTTCGCGGTGTAGGAGTGCTATCACACAGGTTGTACCGCACTGAGTTACTCCACTCCTAGACAGAGGACAAGTAGCTCTTATCTGCCCACAAGCAATACAAACAAATAGCTAGCTAACATTTAGCAAACTCTCAATAAGAGTGTTAAAGGCCCAATGTGGAGACAGACAGATCAAATTGAGTTTAGATAGAAGAGTTAATACTGAGAGTTCCACTGTGTGGCCATCAGAATATGCTTTGCTAGATTCCTCCAGAGTTCGATTTCTGGATTCCACAGCCTGTCAGCATTTGGTCTTCTAAAGAGACACCCGCACACATATTTGCATACAAATGCAACACATATACATACAATTGAGAACACAAGACAGGCCCTGTTCTCATGGCCTTTGATCTTTGAGTTCTATAGATAATATAGCATATGGTCAGTATGACATTGCGTAACTCTCACAGTATGCATCTCATGGTTTATTCAGTTTCTTTGAAGACCTTCTCTCTTTCTCCATCCTTCTCTTCACATTTGCCTTCCCTCAATTGCATCAAATGCTATATTTATTTATAGATCCACATGCAGTCTCTCAACCACAGACATTCAAAATGTCTTAAAGGAATGGGTCACACAAAAAAAAATGTTAGTGTTTATTCACCTCGTTTATGTCATTCCAAACCCATATGACTTTCTTTCTTCCACAGAACATGAAAAGGCAAAATGACATAAATGATGACAGAATTTAATGTTTGGGGGAACTATCTCTTTAATTTCTTTCATGAATGTTTTGCAAGGGCTTTATTTAGCTTGTACATTCTGTATGTATGCTTCTTATCTGTGCAATAAATGTTTGAGTAAACTTTAACTTTTTTCCTCTCTCTCTCTCTCTCTCTCTCTCTCTCTCTCTCTCTCTCTCTCTCTCTCTCTGTCTGTGTTTGAGCACTTGCCCCCAAACCATCATGGAGAAAGTTATCAAACTGAGCTCAACTTGAAAGCTGCAGCAGAATTACATAATTGCAGACAAATGTGGTACAAGCAAGAGAGCTGGAGAGCAGAGCGTGTTTAAATATTTAAGCCTCATCAGTGAGAGCCTGAAGGCTTTGATAGACCCTCCAAAACTCTAAACTATGTGAAGAATAGACTTTTCCTTGCTTTTCAAAGGCTGTTGTGCTTTTTCAAAATGTGAATAAAGAGGATTGAGAATCACAGAGCTTTAAAACTTACATGGCAGTATTACTAAAGAACATCTAACTGCTAATTATGAGCGCTGATGCTATCTGGCAACATTCCACATGAAAACGAGTTTAAATGACTCACATTTTATTCTGTTCAGCAGTTCGTCCTACAGCGCCCGCACCAGGCATATTTCACCCTCTATCCTTCCTGTGGCGAGACATCGAGAGGGCCACAGGTATTTATAGCTTGTTAAGCTAACGGGGAGGAGAAATAGGTCAAAAGTGGCTCATTTAGCTTGTTGTCACTAAACCTCTGGTGGCACCACGACCCTGAGCCTGTTACGCATCATCACTCAGTGACAGCCGCCCACCATGCCCAGCCAACTATAAAACCAGAGACAGGAGCAAATTCTCTCTGGAGCACCAGATATTCACTGGGCCTACTATTAGGTGAGTACCCATTTTCGGCCAGACAAAGCTAAATAATGAGCAAGCTTAAAAGTCTATTTTTACAACCTGGTGGCCTATAGTTCAAAGAAGGGCTTTATGGTGCCTTTGTTTATTGCATTAAGCTTATTTGCCATTTGCCAAATGGTTTTATATCGTGTTATTATTCTCAGAGAATTCTGTCAAAGAGCGGAAGTGTCCCTTTAAAAAAGGTGATCTCAGGTTTCCTCCAATCACTGGACTAGAAACATTTTAGTGGCTTGTAATAGTATCAAGTGTTGTCATTGCTATTTTATTGCATTTTTAAGCAAAAAGCCAAGAAAGATGTGCGTTTCCTGTGTATTTCTATCTCAGTCGAGGAGTTTGTTTGATCATAACATCATAAAATCACATCATAAAAGACACATCATCAAGTTTAAGCAACAAGAATTAATGAACACCAGCAATAAGATAAAACACATCTATATTTTAATTGAATAATCACAATAAACATTTCCTTCATTTTGTAATATTGATCATTAGTAGATAAAAAATGAAAAAATATAATGATTTGCTTGTTTCTCAGGCTAAATTGGTTTTGAGTTTTAGGTTTATGTTGTAAAGGCTTACGTTGGATTTAAGACATTTATTCAGTAGGAATTTTAGATATACAGGAAAATTAATATTGGAAACATATATGGTCACACTTACGTATATTTTTGCAATAGTTTCAAAGACAGCTTAGCCAATCAGAGGGGATAAACTTCATTTTAATAAATATATAGATTTGTATCTTGTGCTTTAGCTTGATGTATTTTATATCTGACAAATGCACATGATGTCCAACGATGAAACTGACATTCTCTCTCTCTCTCTCTCTCTCTCTCTCTCTCTCTCTCTGTCTCTCTCTTATTAGTTGCTTTGGCACCCAGGACTGTCCATCTCAGTAATTCGATGAGAGGAGCCATTTAAAGCTGCCTGGGCTTCATACTCAACCCCTGCACGAGCACCACAGGGACTATGAGTATCGATCCAGAGCCATAAGTAGGTCAGAGAAAAAGCGACTAAGAAACAGGGTTTAGTCTGACACAATTCCTCTCAGCCTCCGTCTCTGACACAGTGAGTCCATTTGCGTTCATCCATCTCAATGATTTTTCACAGGCCATCTCAGTCAGGAAAGCACATCCACTCGCCCTGGGTCGACTGGGGCCCGGTACATCCTGTTTAGAGCAGGCATCAGTCTGCTCTCACTGGCAGCTCTATGTGCTGCTTCAGGAAACCCTGCAGAGAAGAGGTCATTGGGTTTACAGTACAGCATTTTCCTCTCCCTCTTATTTTGCATTCTTACAGAACACAAGGCATAAATTAGTCCTGTTTGTTTGATGGATCAAAGACATGATCATCTTTGCAATTCAAAGACCTCCGGACCTCAGAGTAGCACACAAATGCTAATCATAAATACACCAACATTAAAGATCCAAAGACTCGGCTGACCCCAGGTCAGTCTAAAGAAAGCCACTCTGGTCATTTGTGCTGACCTGAAGCCTTGGAAAATGAAAGAGTTCCAGCACTTTGAGTGATTAGAAATGACTAATCAGCCGTCCCTAATGACAGAACTTTAATTACGGCTCTCTGTTGAGTGCAAGCTTTGCTTTCTGCCCTTATCTACCATCACAGGCAGTTTGCATATTTGCAGTGTACCTGAAAGAGACCGGCAGGAGCTGTTCTTATCTCAGCCTGCCTGGGATATAAAAACAGCTCCACGCTTGCAAAAGAGCCGGACCTCAGTTTGTGTGAGAGCATTTGTGGATGTTTATATGAAGGGTAATCAAACCATAATAAGCAACAATGTGTTTTTTAGTTGTGTCTGTACATGGTTATCCATATAGGAGCAATATATATCTAGATAGCCTTAATTGTCTCTGATATAGAAAGAAATACAATTAGCAAAGCAATTGACCTCATTGTGTTCGTTGTATTCGTAAGGTGAGTTAATGTTTTGCTCAGTGCATGAGCTTTCTCTGAACTGTAATATAATATGTTGGGTAACTCTCACATTAACCTCAGATGCAGTTATTATTTTTCATGAGTTACCTTTGAAGACCCTTAGGCCTTTTCATTGGCTAAACAGAAATCGTGTCTGTGTCCAACCAATGGGCTGTGACTCAAATAATTTATTCAGATTCAAATCAAGCAGCATTATCTCCAGGATACAAAAAAGCTTAGAGGCTGGGAATAATTACAGGAATATTTCTCGTGCTCTTTGATGAATGATTTGTATATCTGATTCAGGGATTCCTTATTTGAGGAGCATGAGAACCATATTATGGGAAAGAACAATGTGATAGCTCCAGAGATTTCCTCTGATCTCTCAGATATGATTGTACTTGCTCAGACAAACCTCTAGTGGTGAACTACAAGATTGGCCTGTTTGCACTGGACATACCTCTAATAGCGTGGCTGGGCTGTTTAAACACTGTGTTCTGTTTGGCCTAAAGTCTAAAGGCTTAAAGACATTAGGAACTGTTGCAAGCACTGAGATGCCCTGAACTGCTTTTTACATTTATGCGTTTGGCAGACGCTTTTATCCAAAGCCACTTTGAGGTATACATTTATCAGTTTATGTGTTCCCTGGGAAACGAACCCATGACTTTGGTGGTGCTAGCACTATGCACTCCCAGTTAGCACACATTCAATTAGAACAGGTTTCTTCTTTAAGAGGCCTGACTCTACCCAAGAATGCACAGAATGTTTTTGTAACATTTTCATTAAGTAACAAAAGCATTAAAATGTTATTTTGAAAGTTCAAAGTATGAATGGTCAAAACATCCCTTTTTAAGAACATTATAAGAACATTAATCCTACAGTTTTTTTAAATTTCATAACATTTTTAAAATGCTCCACTAACTACTTAATGTTACTGCAAAACATTTTTGATGGAATTCAAGAACTTTTTAGAGCACTTTGAAGGAACTTTTAGAGAACGTTAGCCAATGTTCTGAGAACGTTCCCTGCTAGCTGGGGTATTTTTTCTGTTATTAAGCTGTTCAGTCTTGCATCACTGTTTGGGTTTGAGGACATGTGGCAGCCTCACATATGTATGAATCTTCAGCTAAATTCAGGTGTGATCATAAGTTCGTTTCATGATCAAAGTGCTGACTGCTCTGGGGTCAGTGGAGGATGGTCAACAAGGTGTGCAGATGAAAGAGAGAATGAAAGAAAGTTAGAGAGCAAGAGCAGGGACTGGGGTCACAAGCAAGAATCCATCAGAACATTGATGTCATCTCTGTCAATAATACTAAGTTAAAGCACCCACCTCATGGTGCAGCTCGGTCTGTGGGCTCCAGCATGCTGTGAGAGTCTATGTGTGTGTACATTCTGTTCAGTTCATGCTGTTCTGTTCAGCAGTACATCATCTCCTCTTCTCAGTAGCTCTGTTAGTGGTGAAGTGGTGTGTGGGTGGCCAGCAGTCTAATGGGTCAATCACTCAGAGAATAAGACTTTTCGAGCATGGTGGATCTCTGTTCTCACCTAATGTTGTGAAGGTAATGATACACCCTGTACTCCGGTGATGTTCTGGGTTACGTAATGATACAATAATGATAACAGCTATTCAAAAAGCTCACAGAAACCGGCTGAATATAGAAACATATCTTCAGTAACCTTAAAAAGGCAGGAGATGGAGAGCCTGTATTTTTAAAACATGATTGTATAGGAGAACAACTGTTTCAAGGAAAAGTACTGTTGTTATAGAGTAATGTTCCACTAGTTCGATGAAATTAACTAATCACAACAAACTTTCTGACAGTTCGCACGATTTCATGATTTATGTAACACCCGTAGCGCTTATGATTCATTCGTGAGTTTTAGCTGTCACTTTACAGAACAGAACATTATTTGGGGGCAGGCGTTTCACGTGTTTTTGAGTGGATACGTGTACAGAACAGCGTGTATTATGTTTATTTATTATTTTTCTGTGGAGCTGACAGGCAGAGATCGTGCATGAATCACGGGCTGCCCACTCCCAGACATCAGCGATAAAATCAGACCACTGATGCAAAGTGACCGTTGAGCACATAACGCGTTCACACCATCAGCCATGTTCCCGTAGCAACATGATAACGCAGGAATAACATGCAAACAATGTTGGATCTGTGCGTTAAAATGGAGGGTGGGGCTAAAAAAAGTCACCACATGAGAGCTGCTGATTATGTGTGGAAATGTGTGGGAAATTAGTCAACTCCTATAATGACTGTTAATACTGTATTTATGATTGTAAGTGTTTCGTTATTTGCAATGGGTCATTGTTTCAGTTTTCTGTGATTGCCAACTGTTTCTGTTAAATTAGTGCCATGGTTTCATTTGAACACCCACAGATGGTTTCTTTGAAATACATAGAAAGAACCTTGTAAATAACATAGGCTAGCACAAGGTTCATCAGCTTTCCTCAGGCCAAGGGAGAGACTGGATAGTTATCCCCAGTGATATAGTGTTGCATTTTAAGTTTGGTTTATGAATGAACATATACCATATTAACGTATCTACATGCTCTGTTATGAGACATGCTCACTGTACCTCTTACATTAGCAGTGAGTGACAGCTAACATTGCAAAGCCATTGTAGGATCATGGAGGGGCCAATGAAACATTAAGCTGAGTTTTAGCTTAACAGTAGCTTTGTCTGACGTCAACTTGATAAATATATCACAATTATTTGTTTGTTGGTTTATTCAAATAATACTGGTAGCCTGACGCCATCATTGGCACTATGGTGTTTGTTTTAAGCAGTGTGATTTAGTCACAATAGTGGTGTCAACACGATCGATACAGTTTGGATCAGTGTGTGTCTGTTTGGAGCCTGCGCTTATGGGAGGTGGATGTGAGCGCTGAATCAGGTCCTCGTGGCGCCTGTGGCTGGGGGAACAGGAGAAGTAGGTTATTCTCCAGACAGTTGAACTTGAAACACTTGGCTGGCTGCCTGTGGAGCCACGATTTCTGCGCCCGTACTGGATTACTCTACTGCCACCTGCTGGCTGCATTGGTTCACATTGATTACGTTGTATTTAATTGCTACGAAGCTCATCTTTGATCGTGATGTAAAAGCATATTCAATCTGTCTGTCCCTCGCACACGGGGACACTTAATGGCTCTCTCTCTCATTGATATGCATGGCAAGATCGGTGGGCTGAAGATGGTGAAGATTAAGTGTTTATATATAACCAGAGGAAAATCCTTCTGCTGTGGCAGTCTGCTTCATTATGGGCTGACAGACATACAGCACCCTGGTGTTACTGCACACAGACACCTCACTGGTCCCCATTTCTCGCTCATTCTGCTCCTTTCTCAGTCTATCAGGCTCTAGATTCCAGGAGAATGAGATATTGTAATGAAAACCGGGATTAGGATCCAGTGACCTTGGGCTGATGATATTGCATGGCTCTATAGAGGAAGATGCCACTTTGTTGATATTGAAGACTCCCTGTTGTGTTAATCAAAGGGATTGTGAAATGTGATGTGAAACGCTCACTGTGGTTTATCATCCTCTTGCAGACCTTCATCATCCAATGCTCCTCTCATTTCCTTCTCTCTTCTTCTTCTGCAGCCTCCCATGGTAGACACACCCCTAATCCAAACAGCAGTCGTTGTTATCAGGGGCCCCTGTGTTGCCTGGTTGCCTGCAGGACCTTGGAGGCTCCTCCACCCAAAACAGTTCCCCTGCGTAGAGGCACCATTGGCTGGCTTATCTCCTCACCTCTTGGTCCCAAAAGGTCCCAGCCCCATTCTTCTATGTCTAATCTACTGCACAGCCATTGCTCATGGAGATTTAGCAGCACTGCCACAAGGCAAATGAAGCATGCAACCTGTTATTTATAAACATTTACAAACAGAGCAGGAATTACAGTCTTGTATGTTGCCTACAGTGTATAAAACAAAGAACAGATCAGTAACACCTGAATGAGATGCTGTATTAGATATAAGTAAAATACCAGGAGGTAGTGTTTTCTGTTGCAGAATTTTCCTGTGTTTGAGAGAACAGGAGAGAGGTCTAAACAGCCGTCCTTGGAGAGAAGATGAGGAAATGACCTCATTCAGTATGTGCAGAGGCGCTGCTAATCAGTGGCTCATTTCTGCTTTCTGCCCCCAGGCAGCTACTGTCTGAAATGCGCTTCAGCTTCACACCAAGTGCAGACACTGGATATTAACATTTCTGTTCATTTTTTCTAGTTTCTTTATGTAGCATTTTGCCTTTCATTTTTATTTAATAACACAAATGCATTATCCTTCACAAATTTACAAGTGTACTTTATAATCTATAAAGCTGTATTGTGTAATGCCACTAGCATCCCCCAACAGAATTGCAAAAATAATAAATTTCCAACATATTTCCCATTATAACACTCCTCCCTTATGCCATTGGTCAGCCTTACAGATAGAACCGCCCCCAAACTCATGCTATTGGTTGAGATTATGCTGTTGGGTCAAGCTGTTTTGATAGTGGCACTGTGTTTATACTCGTTGGTGAACCCAATCTACCAATGGTTAAATATAGTTGTTTCTGCAAAGAAAGTATTTTGAGAGCGAAAAAAATAACACACTTCAGATTTAAGTGACACTGAATTCACCAAAGATCTTTTCCATTAATCTTTCCACAACAAAAAATCAATAGCATGGTACCATTGCCTTGTAACAGACACAGCTGAGCATCAGCTTTATAAAATTTTAAATTAGCCGTGTGTTAATGGTTTGGTCCCAGCTGCACATGCCTGTAAATTGTACTTAGATAATGGATATGGGTCTGTAACCAAACTATCATTAGCGTGTCCAGCGCTCATTAAGACACATACATTAATGCAGATTGAATGAGACCAGGGGCCCGTCGCCTCTCGTAAATGACTAGACAGCTGTTCCCTGAGAACTAAGACATAACCTTTTAACACACCGTGCCACACTATAACCTCTGCGGTGATTGTGGAGATATTGTACGATACTTGCCACATGAAAAATTTACTTAATGTGATTCCCCTTTAGTGGAACTGATAAATGCAGGGTTCACATTAACACTGTCCTTAATTAGATTAATAAATAAACAGTTTGTTCAATGCTTTAAGCCCTTGGTTTTTCAGTTTTTCTTCTTTTTGTATGTTTTTTTATGTGTGTACGCTAAATAGACTCATGTGAGTTGTAGTCTGAAACTATGCCCACTAATGTGTCCATTAATCTGACTTTATTTTAAAAATCAGCAATCGTCCACTTTCCAGTTTTCAAACATTTTTTAAAAGTTGCTTGTGCATACAAACACTATGGGAAACTCTTGAATCTTAGGGTGTATGCAAAAGAAAAACGTAAGCATGGGCATCACACTGTGTCACAAAACTGAACAAATATGCCATAATTTTCAAATATCTTTCCCCACCCCACATCTCAACACAAAATAGTGTTTTCAAATGTAGTCATATGGCATATTATATTCGAAAATCTCTGTTTTAACTGGACATAAACACACAGCTCAGTGTGGACAAGAGCACAAAATATAGAGTTCTCAAATATATCCGCATTAATGCATATGTAGTGAAGTCCTCGGCTAGTTAGGGTTTATTTAACGAACACAAGTGGCATCAAGTGAAAATAAGAGCAGCTAAATGTTTAGCTGAGTGCAGGACTCTGCTGTCGCCAGGGTGGAAATATTCCCTCATGGTCCATCATCACTATGTAAGTCATGTTCATTATTCGGCTATAAAAGTTTATTGCGTTATGAATCATAAAATAAATTGGGCAATAATCAAAACAGCTCCCATCACCATGTGGCCAGAGTATTCTATCATCACCAACCGGCTACTTCATGACTAATACACAGTGTGCCAATATGTATGCTCATGCTAAAAAAATGACTCTTCCTCTGTATCAGAGGAAAATCCAATTTCCGAATACTGTTAATCCTTTTTCTGTAAAAGGCATCACTCAGAAACATGTTGTATCAAAATTAGCCCACACAGCTGTTGCTGTTACTGTAAGTATTATTTGACCTAAAATATAACAGGGTCTTTGAATTGTACATTTTTCTCACACACTTCTTATCTGTATATCTGTGTTCTAACCTTTATTTGTCTTAGGTGCCCCCATGGCCCCATCAGTAATACTTCTTTATCAAACGTGAAATGTTTGTCTGTTAAAGTTGCAATCTGTAACATTCACCTCTCTATCGCCATTTCTGTTTGAAACATAAAATTGCAGGTTACTTTTTTTTTTTACATTTGTCAAATGAAGCCAAACTGAGAAATCGGACCTGACAGCTCAAATGATAAATTATTATTATAAGCTTACCACTGCAGATTGGAGTAAGGTAAAGACAGTGTTTTAAACACTGATCTGTTGTGTACTTGCTCAATGTTTTTTGTTTATTTTTAACCCAAAATTTACGGATTGTTACGTTTAAAACTGATGTTTATTTTACGCATTGCATCTTATATTATCTTTTAATCAGAATTGGTTAAACTGTTCACTAGAAAAAAACATCCCTAATATTGGAAATATTATTTAACAGCCCTGATATTTTAATTTTATTTTGATTTAACAGCGCAAAAATCAAAATCACATTTTTTCTAGCTGCCCCTGTGGCATGCATACCCCTGATATGGAATCACCGGCATAGAAAATTTAGAACAAAGATTTTTATCTTGGTGTTCCGTTTACTGCGAATTTCACGTTATACAGACAAATCCATTATGTCAACCCTCCAAATGATTACACTGTGTACTGTATGTAGACACCAACACAGAATTTATATTTGCAGAAAGCAGGGCGACTGCTGAGCCAATTACTCGAAACTGAATATTCTTTCTCCAGTATAGCGCGTATGTCAGCAAGCTGGATGTCTTTTCCTCATTAACACTACAGCAGAAAAATAAGCAACCTAAAGATGAATGTGACCACTCTCATTACTGCCTTTAAGCACATGGTAGCCCCGCCTGCCTCCCTCCCTTTGCATAACTTACATTTCCATGACAAATTGTTTCAGATGGTCTGGGTGCTGTATTAAATGAGTAACTCTAAATAAACAGTCTCGTTTGGAGGTGGGTTGCAGAGGCTGGCAGGGTGATGCACATCAGCTGCAGGCCTCCCACGGCCAGATTATTAAAGTCACTCTGTAGCTATTCATCAACCGCAATAGAGACCTGCAGGCAAGAAAAGAGGCCAGAACATGCATCAAATGACAGTATTGTCACCCGGTAACTTACCGTAATGTCCCAGCGGACAACAGGCCACATATTGCTCCTAATGACTTTGCAATGATTTCTGGGTAATTTTGCAGTCAGATTATACAAAATAAGAATCCTGATATTTTACATAAAGTAATTTGCTAAGCGTACGCGTTATGTTTCTAATCGTGCTCTCGGAGGTGGTGAGGAAGATAGAATGGATATCAGCTCTTGTAGGTTTTTTCTCTGTGTTTATTATGGAGCAACAGTATGTATGAGTTCCTGCCAGTCTATTGTACAGTCTGCAGCAGGTACAGTGACCGTGTCTCATAACTCTCCAGTGCACATCAGTTAAAAAATCTATGACGAGGTTGACAATGTATTCGAAATTCCATTTCACCCACTTTAGTTGCTTTCAGCCTAAAACAGCCTTGTATCGCTGCATCCACAGCAGCAGGTTTTAACTGTGCATTTTGAAAACACTATGATGTCCCCAGAATAAACTCTTATTCTGATCTTTACTAGCTAAAGTAAATTGTTGTCTCTGTGCTCAAAATGCTTGTTTGGTTGTAAGTGAGCTCAGGGGTGAAGACTTTTTCATTTGGGCTTTGGCTGCTGTTACTGTGAAAATGTTGACTGTGCTCTCTGATTTCCCTGATCAATAGATAAGCCCACAGTTCCCCGAAACGAGGCCTCTGCTTCCCTCTCAGCATCCAAAATGACACAGTAACAGCTTGATGACTTCGATTTGGGGAGGAAGATCATCAGATGAGTCATCTGTTGTATCTCGGTTTTGTTCAAGTTTTCTGCAGACACTTGTTAATGACATTAGAAATGGTTATATGGTTACATATTTGGTTATATATATATATATATATATATATATATATATATATATATATATATAACAGGGGCTTGCGTGTGTGTATATTTATATATTATGTGTGTGTGTGTGTAACATATATATGTAATATTCTGTATATACTGTAAAGTAGATGCATTACATATAACATAAATATTATATATAATGCATCTACTTTACAGTCCATGAAGTAGGGTTGTTGAACAGGCATCACATTAATGTGATAAAAATCTGATCCTTCATAATATTTATTTTCAATGTAATTAATCTAGAAACGAACAGCATGCAGTATGTAACCGATTTTTGCATTATGTTTGCATACTGTATGACACTGCATACGCACCAGCTGCAGGCATGAGACATTGAGACAGGCACATGCATATGACTAATACATTTTTAAACATATTCTAATGTATTCGCAGGTCTATAGTCATGTTTCCAGAAATCCATCTTGTCTTATCTCAACCGCACTGGGTGCTGTGGTTTATAACCCTGTGTATTTTTCCATCAGTTTCTCAATGCATCCAGTACAGAAGCATGTGGAGTGCCGTGGGCATCTTAATGTACAGCATAAATATTTAATTACTGTATGTGTCTAATTACATAGGTTTACATTACTTCACAGTGGCTTCAAAACAGCCTCTTGTTTGGAGTGGCGCACCGGCACTTTCTCCGAATAAAGTTCTAGCAATTAAGCTAATGTAGAGCTAATGTCATTGGTGTCTAATGGATGAGTTCTGCATTAATGATTTAGCATAGATGTGAACTCGCTAGACTTTCACTCACAGGCCACAGGGTTCACTTTACTGGATCCAGGAGTGGCACCACTCTGCTGTCATCTAAAGAGCTATGTGGGGAAACAGGGGCTATCCTGCGGCATAACTATCCTGTTCACGGATGCAGGCACGCAATGTCTGTCTCGGTTGCCACAGTAATCCGGCGCGACGTTGTGAAACCAATGGCCTGAATGACTGTTGTCATGAAGCAAGAGAGCATGGATGCTTTCCATGTGTGTGTGTATGCTAACTTACCTGAGGGTGTACTGAAAGAATGTGTGGTTCGGTACTTAATGGTGCTTACTACCGCCTTGGGCATGAACGCAGGGATAGGGTCACGCAACAGCCGTAGCCCAGGTTACGAACCTCCACAGACCCTGCAATGGATAATGTAGGTTAACTGTCACATATTGTAACTTAAAGCTTGATTTACTCCCATCTGGAGTTAGGTACAGGATTTGTATGAGTGTATCTCTTTTGCAGGTCAGTTGTGTGTGGTTTGTTCGAGGGTTATTTTCTGTGAAATGTTTTGCGATTGGAGAAGGTCTTGTTGATGAGCGTTATGTACATGGACGTTTCTTCTCCTCTGCTCCCCCAAGGCGATAGCAGGTCATGGGTGATGTCGTATTGTGGGTGGCGGCTGTTCATCAGCGTGTGGCTGGCATCTGTTGAAGGGCAGGAGGTCTATCCAGACTTCTCTGAGGTTCTGAAGCTGTGGAGCAGAAACACAGGTGGCTTTCTATATTCTCCTGGGCCTCTCTCTCTCACACTCTCTCTCTTTCACTGTCTCATTCAATTTCTCATCTTTTTCTCTTTCATGCTGGGGTCTTTGTGGGGTTGGTTTTGTTGCTTTATTATTGTTTATATATTTACAATAACCTGTTCCAGTAATGCACTGTGGAAAAATGTAATTAGTTTTTCCTGTCCATTTTAATTTCTTTCTATCTTTCATAATGAAAGGTTCACCAAAAATAACATTTCTGTTATTATATACTCATCTCATGTTACTCCAACCTGTAGGACTGTCTTTATTCAGTAAACAGAAAGGTAAACATTTTAGTCATAGCAACTTATGCAAGTATAGCATACTTGTATGGTGCTTTATGGATTCATTGTAAGTGTATGGAAAACACAGATCAATTCTGTAAAATGATCATTTTGTGATTTTGGAAGAAAGAGGCTATACTTTTTGGAATAGCATAAGGTTAAGTAAATAATGACAGAATTTTGGTGAACTGTCTCTTTAAATCAAATCAAATGTTCTTGTTATTTCATGTGCGTGGTTTTGCTTATGTAGGATTTCACTCTTGAAATGTTCTTGTAGCCCACACCAAATCAGATATCAGCCTTCTACCTAACCTTTAATTTATTACTCCCAGCCCGAAGCGCTTTACACCAACAGAAATGATGGCGTACAGTATGCCTTGCCTTTTTATTACTCCTTTTTTGTGTGTTCCACGTTTGTATCATGTTGCTGAGTTGAATGGGCCAAGCCCTGAAGTGACTACTTTGTATAGGGAGAGATAGAGAGAGACAGAAGAGGGAGTCGAGGTTGAGCTCCACTCCCCTCACTGACTCCACAATCAGAGAAACAGGATCTCGCCCAGCCCTATCTGGGCTTTGAAGAGATGACTGCTGTTGTAAATGGCAGCAGTGGCCGGGGGCCGTGCGTGAATAATTGAATAGAAGAAACTCCACAAAGCCACATTTCCGTTTCTTAAGAGCTCAGTGGGACTGTCTCAGTTACCGGTTATGTGTGGAGAAAATGGAGCTCCTTTGAGTTGATGCCTTGGTTTTGTGCAGGCGCTTAGGGCTGGAGGCCAGGTAACAAAGCCGAAGTGAGGTAGCCCCATGATAAAGTTTGGGCAGCCATTATGTGTGTTTTATTCAGGCTTTTAGGCTGAGCCTCAGGCTAGACTGTGTACAAGTCATTGTCTGAGACACATGACATTGATCTCAGATGTTTCAGCATTCCTTACTTACCTTTTCATTATCTGACTCATCCGCTTTCAGGTGCCTCTGACCGTGGGCCAGACCACAGAGCGCACGCACACAGCCTGACGCTGGTCCAGTGACCCTGAGGTCTCATGACACCAGCAGACATGTTGTGATAAAGATGTTATGATCAACCGAAAAGGTTTCCCATGTTCCTTATTTCCTTATTCTGAAGAGTGATGATAAACCTGTCTGTGCACATACAGTGGTGTCAGAAAGTCTGAGGCCACACTGAAAATCTGGAAATAAATAGAAAGTTTAAGGCTTTGACAAATGACATGAAATCCTGAAAACTTTTGCAGTGTCTTTTGAGCTAATAGGGAATGTTCTTAGAATGTTGGCTAATGTTCTCTTAAAGTTCTCTTAAAAAAACATTCTTGCAGTGACAATAGTAGACTGTTTCTTTACTGTTATATAATATATATCAAAAACGTTATACTTAAGTTGTTAGTGGAACATTTTAAAAATGTTTGAACAACTTATAACCAAGCAATAACCTTAATACAGTGTCTAAAAAGTTTCAAATGTTCCTAGATCTTTCAAAATAGCATTTTTAACATTTTTGTTACTGGAAATGGTAGGGAAACATTCTTACAACCTTAAATTGTTACCTGGGTGGCCCCTAGTGCACATTTACACATTTGGCAGACACTTTTATCCAAAACGACTTACAGTGCATTCACGCTATACATTCTTGTCACTACATGTGCTCCCAGGGAATCGAACCCACAACCTTTTGCGCCGCTAACGCAATGTGTTACCACTGAGCTACAGTAGAACACATAGGACTCAGACACACCAGGTGATCATAAGAAGATCAAAAAAACCGTACTCTGTTTAAATAGATGTTTTATGAGTTATTTTAAACTAGATTTTGGATGTCATGTGTCATAGCTTCACTCTGTATGGAGCAGAACCTGACTGTTCGGTGCTCTTGAGTTTTTGTAGCTGTAGGTCGGATAGAAAACTTAAAGTGATGGATGTGTGCAATGAACCTGTCATATCCAAGAATCTTGAAGCATTTTGGTTAGCAGATCTTTCCCAGTAACAGAGAAACAGTTCAGTGGTCTTATGGTCCTTATGTAATGCAGGGATACAGAGACTAAGACTCGGTTGTAATGTTTTAAGCACTAGAGGATTAAGATCTATATGCAGAGATAACAATAACTTGGGTTGAATGGCTAGCGGCTAATGGCTTTCATGGTAGGTTAATTTTATGTTAGATTATGGTGTATCTAACATATCTAATAGTTCCCACAACAGGAAATGTAATTTCTTTTAATGGTTTAAAAATCCATTTAAATTTAATGTTATGTGAAACTAGAGTGCACCATTTAAGAGTGCACCATGGTATTTATAGAAAGATTCTTGATACACAGTGTTTTTATTCCTTCATACAAAAGTGATGGAAACAGGTAAGTTAAATGAGGACAACAGCCTTAGAATTCAGGAAAAGCTGACCTCTAGTGGTGAGGAGGTAAAGCGGCAGGCCCAGTTATTAGATAATATTGAAACGCCTCCTGTCCAATCAGATTTAAGGACCAGGACAAACTGTTGTATAATAATAATTAAATACATTAAAGGAAGGAGCCTTTAAAACCAATGTTTTAATTTTTTTTACATTGATTTATAATGTTTTGATATCTTTCATAAAGAATTACAGACATTCATGTCACAGCCACCGTTTTAATTAAACTGTCTATCTATTCTCTCATACAATGCACTTAAAGCAGAGTGAGACCTAATATGACCTGTCCTGATGCTTATCCCCATCTATCACAAAGTGGTCTGCGAGTCTGCGATGCGAAGCAAAGCGACAATGGGATCAGCCTGCATTTGCATTATGAGCACACATTGCATGACACAAGCTTGCCCAGAGAGATATTTCTGTTCGGAAAATCTGAGGCTTCAGAAGGATCTGTCTGCAGTTCTCAGCATCACTCCAGTGATTCTGACTCGTGCTTATTAACAAACCAGCCTGTCACTTTATAAACCCAGTGTTAGCCTTGCACACACACACACACACACACACACACTGAAAAACACTCAGACAAGGGGCTTGTCCATTTATTTTAACTGAAAATGTCACCATACATGTCATTTCAGTCACACAGACACCCTGAGGTAAAAATAGTTGCATATGTGTGTGAATTATCACGTAACAAGTAGGGACTTTTATGCTAAGTTAAATATAGATAAACATTGTACATCTGCCATGCAGAATTTAGGGCAGTTTATCAATGTGATTATAATCACAGGATCATGTTTTAGGCCATATTAGCTGCATGCAGATTTGTTTTGTTTACTCCTTGGTGTGTTTTCTTAATTCTGTGCTTTATTTCACCAAAGCAGCTACAAAGTAGATGAGAGTTCATCCAGAAGTGTTGAGTACATGAAAAAAATAGCAAAATTCCTGAGAGGTTTTTAAAGCTGCAATCCGTAACAGCCTCTCTTCTGCCATCTCTGGTTAAAGCCTAAAATTGCAGATTACTTGAGGAGTTACTTTCTTAACAAGGACAAGTTTAAATTCTAAACTGCTGTAAGAACAAGCAGCGAGGGACGAGAAAGTTTATGCAGGAATATTTTATTATGCTTGTCAGGTTAACTGGAAATGTGAAGACAAGCCACAAATCACAGTAATGACAAAAAAATCTATCACATATTAAAATCACACATTTTAATAGAGATTTTGCAGGGATTTGACATGGTTCTGTATTTACGTTCAGCGCTACCTTATATAACAAGAACAAGTCCTAACATTTTTAATTTGTTGCAGAGGAGAGAGCATTCCTTCTTTTGATGACTTTCCAATTTTACAGTCTTGTGAGACTAAAATACCTGAAACAATGTCACTGTATAATGGTGAGGGTATACAGTGAAGGTTTATATAGGACTGTGTATTTCTAGGCTGTAATTAAAGCTTTTAAAGGACTGCTTATTGGTTTTGCATTACAATTCATCCAACCTATACATACATTTATTTTAATCCATTTACAAGTCTTCACACATCTCCTCCTGAGGTCACGCCACTTCAAGTCTTAGATGTTTTCTGATAGGTCCAGATTCTGCATAGGTCCAGGGGCCTTTAGGGCCCAATGTGGGTCTCTTACACAACCTCTCCAGCCTGCAGGATTTAGGCATTAGCCTACAGCTGCTAATGGAATCACTTCCACCTCAAGTGATGGACACAGTCCGCTTGCTTTCCGTTGGGAAAAGATGTGCAGCTGGGCTGAGGAAAGAAGTGTTGTACAGCCTGTAACAAATCCGCACACACAGGTCTTCTCATTTCCTCCTCCGGAGTCTATCACCGGCCCTGTTCATCTAGTAAATAACAAGGCTACAAAACACTGGACTTTCCTGCTGTGTCTGCAGTAGCATCTGGTTATGCCATTAATTATTCTGAGAAATAAAGGCTCAGGGCTTTGGGTATACACTGAAAACCATAGCAGATGAGTGAAGTCATGCAACTGCCTGATCTTAAATGAAACTCTGATTATGACAATGATGATGAGGTCATGCCACAGTCTACTCTAGGTATGCAGGAACAATGTTACATAAAGTGTCCCATACACAACTAAACAGAGTGTTTTCAGGTGATGGGAGGGGAAAATCTGGACATTGTCTGGCTGACAACGGTGCCCCCACTCTCACCCTTGACCTGAGGGGTTCATTAGTTTGGGCCAGGTGGAGAGAGAGGAGATGTATGGTTTACGGTGCAGGAAAGAGGAGAGGGGTCTTGGGATTGAATGACCTGCGGTGGTCTGGTGTCAGAGTGGGTGATGGATAACGGATCCAAGCTGCCGGTCTCTGTTTTGCTACAGTCCTGTAATCAGGACTCCTCTGATGAAAAGAGACTCAGAACTCAGCGTTTCTTATGTTGAAGTCAGCAGAGCAGTATACTTACACCTATAACTAAAAGTGAGATGTTTCTCCTAGGTAGGAATGAGGTGAAATGGAGAACAAAAGTGGACTCCAGATTTTCAGATGTTTCTCTTGAAAAGCAGACATTAGTTACATCCTCTCTAGAGTTTCAGAAAAGATTCAAACATTCTCTCGAATTGTGTTCAGATTTGTCTTCATTCTAAAATGTTTAGTAACCTTGTTAGTTTCTGTTGTTAAAGGGACAGTTCACCCAAAAACAGAAAATTCTTACATCATGTACTCATTTACCCTCATGTCATTCCAAACCTGTATGACTTTTTGCTTCTGAGGAACACAAAATAAGATATTTTAAGCTACATTGAAAACCAAACAAAAGTGGCACCCACTGACTTCAACTGGACACTGGAAACCACTGAGACATTTCTCAATATCTTCTTTTGTGTTCCACAGAAAAGAAAGTCATATAGGCTTGGATTGACATGAGGGTAAGTAAACGATGGACATGTTTTTTAATTTTGGGTGAACTATTTCTTTAAGATACCTAAAAACATTCAAATGTGTATTTAAATAGTTTAAAGAATCTGTTCCTATCCTTTCCAATGTCCATAACATAAAGAGGTCACATGGGTTTGCTGTCTTTCCAGTAATTCAATTAGTGTCAGAGGGCTTCTGTGGTCTGCATTGAGGACGGCCCTGTGCACACACAACCCCAGAGGTTAAAGCAGGAGCAGAGGAGACAGCTAGATGGATCAGTGTCTCTGGTTAGCTCATCCATGAAGATTTAATCAAGATTTCAAAAGAGATGTATTGATTGGATGTAATGAAATTGTATTGGGGATGCGGGGGCCTATCTAAACAAAGAGGTCAGCAGGTATGACATGAAGGTTTGCATCTCTAACCCATATCTAACCCTCTTCCATCTTCTTTGAGAAATGACTCCACAGTCAAGCAAACTGAGGAATCCAACCATGAGGTATGAACATGGGATCTTCAAAATTGCTTGCAACCAGCTATGTCATAATTGGTTATATATTTGAGGAAAAGATTTATGCTAAACTTGACAGGGTTCTGTGTTCAAATCTACATAATGAGACATGTAGTAGAAAACTTTCCTATATAAATTCATGCAGCTGTCGTGTAGCATGCACAGTGCATGGTACCGCGTCTGTAGAACCTTTTCAGACCTCTAGCAATCCTTCACACGTGCTGTTTTTAGAAGTGGATTTCTGTAACACAGAATCTTTGTTTTGACAGCTTTACCGCACACAATTTAGCATTTCTTTCAGACAATACCATGCAACTGGAGCTGAAACATACTGACAGATCAAAGTGACCTCTTGTAGCAGAAATGTTCAAAATGAAGAGAATATCTTTAGCCATACTGGAGCCAAAGAAGGAAAACTTTAAAAATGATGTGTGACTAATAAACAAAATCCCATTTACTTTTGAAAATCATTCAATGTTTTTAAATGCAAAACAGATTCAGCGCCAAGAAAAATACATTTCAGAGCATTTTAGCATTTGATCTGTCCCTATTTTGCTTTAATGACAGCCTGCATTGAGTTGGCATGGACTCCATGAGATTATGCAAAATCTGATGATCCACGTTAACCCTGCTTGATTTAAGAATGTTCTAGAGCATCTTCTCTAGAAGTCTGATTTTATATATAAAGGAATTAAATTAGCCAAGGTCATAAATTTGCATATTTAAATTGTGATCTAGAAACAGTACAAAATGTCTAATGTTTCGTAGGCATTTTATATCATACCATCCTTTGTTACAGATTTAGCGATTCTTAAAAAATAATTCGTTTATTATAGGTTTATTAAAAATTAGGTTATATTTATTATGTTTGAATTTAATTTTAATTTCATTGTGAACAAATTGTAAACAATTGAACCCCACTTTATGTTTCTCCTGACATGAAACATGGTAACTTTCAAAGTAACCATTTATGCTATAAGTAAACCCACAGCTCTGCAACACATAATCACAGAAAATGTTACAGGAGGAGCTCAATATGTGACTGTGCTCCTTAGACAGACAGATTGCACAAAACTATCACCTTTGACAAGACACCATCCATTTGGAATACCGAACTGCAATTATTTCCTTCCTGGTGCAAGGAAGTTGCTATAGTGACCTGGCCTTGGGGCTACATGGAGTGCAAAGGTAAACACCAACCACAAGGCAATATCTGACCTGCTGTGCTCTCCAACATTTTTCACCAAGAAAGCTGCATGCTGGATATTTTCTGTTTTTCTGTGCTGCTCATTTCATCCGCTGCCATCTTGTAAAGGGGTTTGTTGGTGTTACAGCCTAAGCAGTTAAATCCATGGGCAGGGACTTATTTGATATAAAAACGTTTGATAAAAAAAGTTTATTAAAATGTGTTTTCCATGTTAACTAGTTTGTCCTGTTTGCTGTGCTCTCGTGCTGTATAGTTTAATGTCAGTATTACAGGCCTTATTTTAGCATGCAAAGATATGTTGTGTGTTAATTAACATTATGTACACATACAATATATAAATTCACATTATAAAGCTTGTCCATTTACTGTCATATTTATCACATACCAGAATTATAATTAAACAGTATGTGCCATGAATGTGATATTAACTTGTCATTTTTTTACAAGTTAAAATTTTTTAAATGACATTAACTTGTAAAAAAAACTTGTCTTGTAATTTAACTGCCTCTGACATGATGAAGTCATACATTTAATTGACATATGTAATGACATGTATGATGTCAAATCATTTTGATGCAAAATTATAAAACCTTACCAAACTTCGACATGTCAAATAGGTTAAATGTTAAAAGCTTAACAAAATTTCTGAATAAATTATAAAAAATGATCACAAAATGATCAAAACTGTTGCAATGATTTATTTCACAGCTCATTCATTGTTATTTTATAGGCGGGTATCAAAATGAGTAACAGTGTGTGCCAAACCTGGAATGTTTTACATTGTGTTGTAATTAAATGATGTTTTATGAAGTCAGCTGAAGAAAATCAGAAACAGCCACTATTACATAAGCAAATTTAGGTATTAAAACTGTATCAGAGGCTATAAAAAATCCTTCAACGCATTAGCCATTAGTCTGAATCAAAATGTAATGAATTTACAATTATGTAGGACGCTGCCTGCAGCAGCATTCTGTGTTTTGCATGCTTACGTACTTTTCAAGACATCACTTCCAAACATCAAATTAGGATGTAGATTAGTATGCAGCCTTCCCAAACAACCGACGTGCTGAAACCTAACATGCTGTAACCTGTTCTGGCATGTTCTGCAGTCCGTCTGCCTGTGAAGGGATGAAAGTAGACAAGTGCGCTTCTTCAAAGCAGGATGAGGAGGATCTGTCGTGACGTTTCGTAGGAATTATAATAAGCCTCACACTGACACCTAGTGGTGAACTTTGGTACTGTCCCAAACTCCTACATTGCATAGATGCGCCAAGAGCCCTTTTCAACTTTTCTGAAACGACTTACATAAGAGACATCTGCAGAATTTGGCCACAATTTGTTTAAAAGGAGCTGTGTGTCCATTTTTTTTTTATTAAAGGAGCTGTGTGAAAGCTGTGCACAGTAAATGCTGGGAATGCTGAGAGGAAATGATGAAACGGTGCAGACACAAACATTTAGCTGAAGTTTGTATTGTTAAAACATTATACACATAACATTGTATAGTGCAGTATATACACACATGACATTGCATACATATTTGTTACTTTATCTGGATCGTTTTGGCACGTTTAGTCATTGCTAGTGCCTTAAATAAGCAAACATTCGCAAATAATAGTAAACATTAATAAGTGCATGAAGAATTATTATACGCTGTGCTAGTACACTGTAGCCATTCATTGAATTAATTATTTTATGCATGCCATTTAATATATATATATATATATATATATATATATATATATATATATATATATATATATATATATATATAGGTCTAGGTGCATTAGGCGTAAAAGAACTATCAAAGTTTTGTAAAAAGCAACAAAAATATATAATTATTAATTTACAATTAGTTTAACATGTCATTTTGTTGTTGTGATATGATGCTGACAAAGGTCAACTGCGGTCAAAGTACTAGAATAGTCACAAACCCTTTATCACCAGCAGATGGCACTACACAACACATTTATTTTATCTCTTAACAAACCACGATTACTGTGCCGGCCGGCACTCTTTAAAGTCTGAAGAGGGCGCCGGTGAGAGCTCTGATCTCAGATCAGCACATCAGTGTCGCCTAAGAGCCGCTCGTCTTCGAGCGCAGTCAAATGGCGCCGCTCCAGAGTCACAGTAACCAGTCCGACCAGCTGATTTTCATCAGAGAATAAACCGCGTCTTGATATTTTCATGCATTACTCGCTTTCTGTGGCGGTCTGCGTCTTCTGCCAGCTATGCTTTCCTAATTTATCTGCGACAAATGCGGACATTTAAGAAAGGCTCGATCTTATTTGTGCATGAAGCCGATTTTCATATTCCGACAACGAATTGACGACTAATCGATTCAACGCCAGGTAAGTGATATGCGATCATTGTCCGCATTTGTGTTGCTTTGTGTTTTTACTTTGACACGTCGTTGTGATGTTACACCAGGGATTTATTTGCGTTGCGTGAAACGTTGCATTGCGAAATGTTTACGGTTGTTTAGGTTATTTACGTCGTGTAATATTTATATCATTATATGACGTGCAATAAATACTCGACGAGTGCATGTACGTCTGGGAAATCTCAGCATGCTTATCCGATTCCCATAATCCGGGGAAACTCCATTACACCTTACGTGTCATTAAACAACAGGTTTCCTTAGGTTTTCCATAGGAATTGCACAGTTGCGATCTTCATACGGGGAACGTGGGGAAGCTTTTTCTACTTTGTAATAAATTAGTTAGACAAGTTGTGTGTGTTGACTGCTAGTGCACTTATAAAAACAGGTGAGATCCTGTCTCGTCCTTTCCCAGGATTTAGCTCGGTCAAAACAGGACCTTTTCCTCTTAGTCTTAATGTTTATCTGTCGTTGATATAGTGGGAGATTGCACTGTGTAATGTAAACTGTGTAAAATGCGGTGTCAGCATTGTTTTTAGCAGGATGTTTGAGTTGAGATTGGGTTGAAACAACTTATTTCATCAACAGCTACTGACGATGCGTAATGCTACCTATACTGTAATATACTACATTAAAACATCCGCATCCACTTTACATATGCATATAAATAGATAAGAACATGCTGTAGACTTTGTTGTTTCTATATAAAGTTTGTTTCGATAATTACTCTAAACTAACCCCATCTCTACAAGAAAACTTAACTTGTTTTGAATGTGGTTCATTTATTTAGTAGTTACTGAGGGTGTTTCCAAAAAAAACAAGATTTTTGTGTACTTCTGTTACTTCTGTTGACAGCTGTGTCCTCCAACTATAGCCAAGTACCCACGAACAAACACAGTTACTTTCAGAGCTTATCAATATTTAACAGCCTGTAGAGTTGAACGGTCATCAGTTCATTTAAGAGGAGCGGGGCCGAGTCGAACCTGTGCTCTATTCATGCATATAAATGCCTGCAAAGCCCTTCAGCTTAGTTTGACTCCACTGGCAGCCGCAGCTATAGCATCTTTTTATTGGTCTGTGGCCAAGCTGGAAGTGACCCAGTTTGTGCTTGATCTGGGTGTCATGTCATGCCCGACTTTTGATTGGAGGCCACTGGTAGTAACTTGTTAAAAGAGGGGCTTTAGTGTTTGCTATAGTACAGCTGGTCAGTTCTGAATGTCCCTTTCATGAGACGGACATGGACTTCCTGTGTCCGGAACGCTGTGTGCCTGCCAGTTCGCAGTCTTCCTGGTTTACACAACACATGCACTGTTAATATACGTCAAAGTAATACGACAATGTTACGTCAAAGTCAATGTTACATCCTTCACGGAATGGTAGATGAATTGTTATTCAGGCCAAAAGAAATGAATTGCACATCTGTGTCCTCTATACGTATTTTCAGTTCCGTCACAAGGGATCTGTGTTGTCTTTTTAAAGGGTAAAAAGGCTCTGTGAGGTGGCTTACTGCATGCTAATTACCGGCTTTATTGGTCTTGCGTAGCCAGACCTTTAGCTATGGCAGAAGGTTTGGTGCTTTTTGTGCCTTAAACTGGTCATGGGCTGCCCACTTGAAGAGCCGCATGATTGACATGTAATACAACCAATCACAGTTCATTTTGCTTTATGTGCCATTTAGAAGCAAGGTTATATTATATCAGTTAAAGAGAGAGGGTTGATTTGAGTTGAGTGGCTCTTTCTCACATGTAGGAAATTTTGCTGTCTGTCAAACCAGAATTTGGAAATTCCTAGCAATTCCCAGCTCTGCATGGACCTACGTTTTAAAAAATATATGGCAGTGAATCTGTCAATGGATCACTAGGAAGTAGGTTAATCTTTGAGCTAATTAGTACAGTGACTTCAAAACAGAGATTACAAATTCACCCAAAAAGTAAAAAGCAACTTAGTTTTAAAAGGATTATATATTGTGTGTTTATATCTTCAGTGTCTTAGAAATGTATGAGAACAGAGAATTCACAAACATTCACCTGTTGATCTGTGTTCCTCATACGTTTGTATTTTTCCTGAATGAGAGAGAACGTGTGCATTTTAAACCGCTGCAAATCCTTTGATCGCAGCCATTCAAGTAATCTGTTAAATCCTCTTTAGATCGTGTTGTCTAACTGAAATGGAACAAGTCCTCTAGAGATTCATCTCTTCAGTGATTTCTGGCACACGGTTGAATGTCACTCTGCAGAATGCTTCCTAATGATTGTAAAAAAAAATGGTGTCATTACTAGAATGGATTTTTTTATTATTTTTGTTTTGTAGCTCAGATTCGGTCAGTTTGATAAAGAAATATTACATGTATTTTATATTAATATAAATACCTATTGCGTATGTAAATGTTTAGCTCAGTGTGTGTTCACCTGTAATCCTTTACTTCTAAACTGTGCTGATGGTGTTGACTGTGAGCGACTGTCTGTGCTTTTAAATGGATATGCCAGCAGCAGGAAGCATTGCCGTTTCCTTGGGCAGAGCTGACTTCCTGTGCTTGGCAGGGACACGCCTGTCTCCCTCCGCCCTGCACACTCCAGAACACTCACATGGATTATGTCCAGTCAAACTGTTCTGGGATTTCTGCAGAATTTGTTTTATTGCTGTCTGTTCCTCTTCTGTCTGAAGGGAGTGTTACCTCTTCCCCACAAGCTCAATGTATTTTTAATAATACAAATATTAAAATACAAATATTTTTTCTAAGACAAAGACAAATAGTGATTAAAGCCAAAATAATACATGCTATAGATCTATATTTACTGAGTAATACGTCTTTTTCTCTTTAACATTCCTCTTTAAATACAGTAAGTATCAGCTGTTTGCAAAGTGAACCACATTTAATTTTTGAACATTGAAAATTTGAACATGGATTCACATTAAAATTCCTCATATCTCTGGGATTGTACTATGTAGGGCCTTATAAATGTACCAAAATACACGTTTATAATACATGATTTTAAGATATCCTTAATAGTAGTTAGTTAAAGGCATGCAAACTTAAAAACAAAACACACAGACGGTGCTTTTTCTCATTTGATCGGTCACCACTGGAATGTGATGCAGCAAGGTTTTCTAAAATCAACAATCAACAGAATGTTAACCATCCCCAGCACAGTCATTCTTTTGACTTTGTAATGTAATCTAATTAAGCAATAAGGTTGTGCTGTTCAGACTCTGGGGTATTGTTGCTGGCACGCATTTGGCATGTGTGATGGTGTAAATGTCATCAGAGGCAAGTATGAAGACCAAGAGGTAATGTAAGTTAATGAGCCTGTTTACACCTGATATTAAAATGCCCTTCAGGTAATCTGATCACAGTGGTCAGGTGATACACATCACTGTTTAGACCTGGCACTAAAACATCTCCTGTCATCACTTGTCCATATTTCTTGTGTATATGTTTTTGTGATCTGATTTCAAAACATTTTGGATTGTGTTTACACCCGTATTTAGTGCAGACCACTTAGGATTACATTAAACTCGCCTGAATTTGAAAATCCTGCTACTGAATGTAAACAAAGCCTTAAAAATGTGGTTGTGACTGGTATTGATACTTCTTTATGGAAGAGAAAGCATATGATTTCAGGTTTCTCCTCAAGCTCTTGACTGTAGGCCAGCCATCTCTACCCTGCTCAGAACAGACATTTGGAGTGACATTTGTGTGGGCATGTGAATGAAGAACAGCTTAATTTAGCTTTAACCTAGATAGATTAAAATAGATCCTACCTTGCATAAGACTTTCATGTTTATGTAATTTTGTTCATACTTTATCTACAAGCTCAAACAATGTCTCGTAGCTTCTCCTGGCCACCGTCACTTTTTGCAAGATTGAGCGAAACCAGTTTGTAATTAAACTGAGCTGAAGGCGATTCAAAATGTGCACACACTACAAGAAAAATTTGCTAAAGTGCTACATTAGACTGTTCACCTCTGTCAGCAGACACAGAAGTTCAGTTACTGTGCCAGGCTGTTGAACGTTTTTCTGCCCCAGCTTTAGGCTCACAACATCCATTGTAATGTAATGTTGTGCAGCTATTTAGACCGTTTCCCTTTCTGACCAATTTGTGCTTCGAGGAAGCACAAATTGTGCTTCTAGCTGCCATTGGTCTTGGTCTAAATGAATGAACAATGAAGGTTTACAGCACTTCATTTATGTCCAGGGTTTCCCTCTTGAAATGGACATCTTGAAAAATTTGCATCTGTTTACAATGCAGACTTGATTGCTAGTCTAAAACTACTTCATGAGTAGTTAATGAGAAATGAGAAACGTAATGGGAAAAGACACAGCTAAACGGGAATGTTCTCTGAGTTCTCATAGTTATGAAAATGTTCTTTCAGTAAGGTTAGTAGAACGCTACCAACATATTCTTAAGTTGTTAGTGTAACGTTTTAAAATGGACAGAAATAAAGTCTGAATACCAAGACAATAATGTTTATGCAAAGTTTAAAAAACTAGCTGTTTTGAACATTACTAGAACATTCATAATATTTGTAAGGTTTTTGTTACTTAATTTTTTCTTACAACCTAGCTGGGGATGATTCTGTAGCTTGTTACACTTATCAAGCTACACTAAAATTTACAGTCATAGCTTGTTTTTTTGGGCTGCAGAATGAATCTGTAAATATCCTCAGTGTAACTGTGTTTCAGATTTAAGATTGAAGGTTTTGCATATGGCTGAGACTGTCTGGGTGAAGCTGTGTGGGTGTGCTGACTGAGGTGAGAGAGACACACACGCAGCCTGCTGAGATGATTGTGCTGTTTGGACTGTCGACTATTTCCACCACTAACACAATGAGAGACTGCAGACGCAAGCACACAGTCTCCATCTGTCTCCACCCACACAGATATCTGCTGTGGAGAAATGTACCAGACCCAATTCAGTTAGCTTGTGTTGGTCTGAAGTGCACATTTGGGTTGTATAGTAAACCACATTGCTTATTAGTAAACTTGGGCACAACAGTTTTAATGTGCCAACTTTTTAAAGTGTGTGTCAATGATTACATAAACAATAAAGTACTGTAAGTGAATAACTACATGTACGGTAAATGTACTGAATGTTTGTTTGTGTGTGTGTGTTGAACGGAGATCTGTTTTTTCCTGGCTGTGCTGCTTGTTCTCTCAGAGGGAGTGTGTTCTGTATGGCTTTACTGCTGAGGGATGGTCATTAGTTGTTGTGGGTTGCCTAGTAGCATAGTAAGAGAAATTAAGACACTTTCCATTGGAAAAAAAAAACATGGTCAAAAGTCAAGTTTTATTCCACAAGCTTAAGTTTTCATTGGTTTAGCAACAAAACGGTATTAATTGCACCTTTGGGCATAGTTAACATTTATTTGAACCACTTATAGTGTGATGTAATTTCAAGGTAAAGCAGAATATTAATGAGGAAAAATGTACAGTGGGAGTTTTACTAACCAGTAATTGATTGGATTAGAAAAGTGGGTGGTACATAACATAATACGGCATGTGATTGGAGTGAAAAGGTCATCGGAACAAAACGACTGTTTCAGAGGAAGTTAACTGATCAGTTGTTAAAATAACTAGTTGTTGAAGGCTAACATTCACATGAATACGGTTAACGCTGATGTCTGTCTGTGTTTCCTAGCGTCCCAGATCCGTGTACCATGAGCAGCTTGCGATATGAACCCAGCTGTGATGTTGACCTGGTGCCCCTTCTGTCCTGTAAACTCTGCCTGGGAGAGTTTGCCATGGAGCAGATGACCACCATCTCTCAGTGCCAGTGCGTGTTCTGCAGTCTGGTAAGGATTGTTTCCGCTCACAATTTTAGGTTGTGAGAATGTTTCCCCAACTTTTCTATTAAGTAACAAAAACATTAAAAATGATGTTTTGAAAGTTCCAGGATTGTTCAAAACATTCAGTTTTTTTAGATGTACTAAAACGTATTAACATTATTGTTTGATTGTAAGAACGTTATTCAAACATTTTTTTAAATTCTGTAACATTTTTAAAACGTGTCACTAACTACTTAAGAATAACGTTTTTGATATATGATATAACATTATAAAACGTTCTACTAACGTTACTGCAAGAACATTTTTGATAACTTTGAGAGCACGATAGCCAACATTCTGAAAACATTCCCTGTTAGCTGGTTGTGTTTTCTGTGACAGCTCTTGTTTGTTTTCCCTTGTCTGTTCTTTCAAACATGGCTTCATCAAAATCTATCTCTTACAGTGTCTGAAGCAATATGTCGATCTGCTTATTAAAGAGGGCCTCGAAACAGCTATTAGCTGTCCAGACTCTGCCTGTCCAAAACAGGGACATTTACTGGAAAGTGAGGTAAGCTCACTAAGTTATTCAGGCAGACAAAGCAAACTTCAAAGTTTTTTGGCAAAGAAGAAATAATTGTGCTTTATAAAGGGTTTACAGTATTAAGGTGACTTCTGCCTTCCTCTGTATGTTGTTTCTGTGTGTAGATTGAATGCATGGTGGCTGCTGAGGTCATGCAGCGTTATAAGAGACTGCAGTTTGAGCGTGGTGAGTTTCCCTGCTACATACATGTATGGCAGCCATCTTGGATATTAACATTAATTCATTAACTGCAGTTTCTAACTTACACAGACACTTTTGATAAAGAACACTGTGTGATTTAAAGGGTTGTCGACTTAAAATGTTTTTTTTCTTTGTCAATGTCCCTTGAAACTCATTTGTATGTGGCTCTTTTATCTCAAAACATCACAGAACATTTTATTCCTATGACCCCCTTAAAAGGAAATGAACATTAGGAATGGAGATGTCTGAAGTAGCTGCAGATCAGAGCGATGAGATCATCATTTCAGACATGCTTTTTCTCATACAGAGGTGCTCCTGGATCCGTGTCGGACCTGGTGCCCGTCCTCCTCATGTCAAGCGGTTTGCCAGCTGAAGGAAGAGGAGGTGCAGACGGGGCAGCCAGTGCAGTGCCCTCAGTGCGGCCTGCGCTTCTGCTCCGCCTGCAGGGCAGACTGCCACACAGGCCAGAGCTGTCAGGAGAGCCTTCCAATCACCACCTTCCTGCCTGGAGAAAATAGGTGCATACATCTAAACCTCAGTTTTAAATGACAGGACTTCAATTTGCAGGTTGATACTGTGTATCAAATGAATTAAAATAGATTAAATAATTTGTCTCTGTGTATATATTTTACATTATTTTGTATTGTTTCTAGTATTTCTAATTTTTCTCTGTGTTCATTTAGTGTGGGAAAACATTCCTTGATTATTTTGGACTACATTTTTATTATTATTTTTTGTATTGTTTCTTATTTTTCTTTATAAACAACCTTTAAAAGTCAATGTAAATAAATATAGTTATTAGTTTTTTGTAATAAAAAAACAAATAAATATAGTTTCTTTAAGTCATTAAGATGTGACTTTTAGTGCACATGCAGCAGGGACAGGTCCTCAGGAGTAACCTGAGGTTATATGCTTTGCTCAGGGGCACAGCAGTAATAAGGCAGGCAGGGACATCTAGCCTCTGATTTCATACTGCACTCATCAGGGTTAAGACTTACAGCTTTAATGTGAAACCAACACAGAACCATCTACCTAACTCGTGAAGAGAAACACCCGTGCCACTCCATTATTTAAATCCGGTTCATATGTACATGTCCTGCTTATAAATGTTTATTTCTCTTAATCTCTTTCCTTTCAGTTCTAACCCAAAGAATGAGGATGACGAGGCTCCGATCAAACGCTGTCCTAAGTGTAAAGTTTACATCGAGAGAGATGAAGGCTGTGCCCAGATGATGTGTAAAAACTGTAAACACGCCTTCTGCTGGTACTGCCTGGAGTCACTCGACGTAAGTTTCATATATGACGTTCACTTTACTAAAAATAAAAAAATACCTGCAACATTTTAAACATGAAAATCTTAGTATTTGGTATAATGACATACTTGTAAACAAATGTATGTAAAAATAAATGCTTTCTGAACATTTTCAGTGAAAACAATGAAATCTGAACTTTTATATAATGAAGATAACACTGTCAATGTAATTTGATTAATACACTTTTTACCCTAAAACTTTGTTTTCAGATTTAAATTAGGTTTAAATCTCAGACTGGTCTGCTCCCAGACTTATGGATCTCATTGTATTAGCCAGGCTGACCACTTATGAGAGATTCTGGCATAGATCCACAGACAGCTTTACCACTATAATCATCAACACAACAAACAATGGCACTTCTGTGGGAAAATGACTTATTCCTCCAGTACAGTTACAGATACCTGACAAACCTTAGTCTTGGATTTTCTTCCTTTGGGAGTTATGCTGCTTGTCCATATGAGTGATATTTATCTTTAGTGGCACTAAGTCCCTCTTCCATCTCCTCAGGATGACTTCCTACTGATTCACTATGATAAAGGTCCCTGCCGGAACAAACTGGGTCATTCCAGAGCCTCCGTCATCTGGCATCGGACGCAGGTGTGTACTGTACCACATGAGCACGTCTCTCCAGACTGCAGGTCTCAAATGAAACAGGCCTGGCTTGTTTTTCACTTAAAAGTCAGATTATTAGAGGAACACAGCAGTTTATGGAGATGTGTGATTCATCATTCCACAGCAGAGCCATATTGTGCTTATTTTATTCAAGGGTTGCTTGGTTTCGTTCTCACACCTGCTAATGGTTTACTGTGTATAACGGAGATCGCAGCTGTTCTCTCAGTTTATTGTATTAGGAATGAGAGAGTAAGTAAGAGAGAGAAAGTGAGAGGTGGATGATCCTCAGGAAGCAGAAGACAGTAGGAGGCAGTGATGACACACAGGGTTTAATCCACCTGTCCTCCACAGCCTGTCTGTATGCATGTGTATATGCATACCCGGTTTTAGATGCATTTTAAAGATACATTTTGACTGCCGACTGCTTTGTATCTATATTTCAGAGGTGTGATATAAAGGTAGTAAACATCCATCAGTTGATTACTCAAAGTTTATTCCTCAATTAAATTAAAATTTGCTTAATTTTTGCATGGTGCTTCTGTAGCTCATCTGGCAGAGCATCACATTAGCACTGCAAAAGGTTGTGGGTTCAATTCCCAGAGAACACATACTGACAGAATGTATAACTTAAATGCACTGTAAGTTGCTTTGGATAAAAGCTTCTGCCAAATACATTGGCAAATTTGAGGGTAAAATCAGTATGTGTTTTTTTTAATTAATTCAGTTTATCCTGATATGAATAAAATTTATGAATGAGCTTTGATAAAATCATTTGCAAAATTAATAAGGCATCTACCCAAAATACTTAAAGCCCAGAGTTATGTCTCAACACAAAATGTTTGCCTGTTCATTTACTGTTTCAAGGCACTACAAATGCAGATATGTTTGTTGATATGCAAAATGTACCCTTAACCATCACTGGAAGCTTTTTAGTACAGTGCAGGTAGCACTGATAACACCAGTATAGACACCAAAACACAGTGACTAAACCATTACTGCCCCCATGTGGTAGTCCTGAATCTGGCTTAATGTTCACTTGTATTAGCATCACAAATGTCTTTACCTCTAATCAGCAGGAGCCTACACTTTATATGAATTACTTTTTCTTTCTCCTGTCTTTAAAATTTCTGTTTTGCTTTTAACTGTTCTGTGTCCTTGGGTCCCTCACCTCCTTCCCTTCTCCTGTACTCTGGGCACAGGTTGTAGGGATCTTTGCTGGCTTCGGTCTCCTCTTGCTGGTGGCGTCCCCCTTCCTTCTGCTGGCCACTCCCTTTGTTCTTTGCTGTAAATGTAAGTGCAAACGTGGCGACGACGACCCCCTTCCTACCTAGAGCTCCAGTCCACCTTCAGGAGGTCCCTTTCGGCTCAGTCGACTTGAGGTTTAGATACACTCCCGTCTCTGAGCTATCTTTGTAGCTCCAGCATCGGAGAAAGCTTTCTCCAGCATTGGAGAGACTCAGTACTTCTGTCTGATTTGAGCTGAACTCTATTGGAGTTAAGTAGATCTATAGTGTTTGGAAACAGGAACTTTTAAAGCAAGATGGTTTGTTTTGGAGGGTTTATACATTATACATTATTTCTGTCTGACATGTAGCTTTCCTGGGTCTGTTGTTACATGTTGTCGTGGATCTTTTCTCAACCTCACTATTCACTGTTTAATTATCTTTGTATCGTATTAAAGGGACTCATATTTTGGAACAAAAAAATGGTCATTTACTCAACTTCATGTTGTTCCAAACCTGCATGACATTAAGTGTCCAAACTGCTTATTTTCGTGTTAAATGGGGACCATGAATATTTTCTTATTGTGTGGCTAGCCAGTATGTTGGACTCCTGTGTTCCATGCAATAGTTAAACAGGTTTGGAATGATATGAGGGTCAGTAAATAAGGACCAAACTTTCTGTCTGTCACTTTAAGGCTGACTAAATGTATTTTTGATGTTATTTACCCTGGTATACAACAAATACATATTCTTCTACACAGATTTAAAGAGCATCTTACAAGGATAAGAGGGTTATCTTCCTCTTTCCTGACATTGATTTCTTAGTTTTTTGTAGCATGGTCACATGACCTCAATTTCTGCCAGTTTTTTTCTAGAGGCATAGCATATGCATGCGGAAAGCTACTTACTTATTGGATAAGCCAGTGTAAGACCAAGTCTTCAGACAGAACAGCCTCTGTAGATATTACCACTTGCTTGTATATGCTCCTTTATGCTTTTTCTCTTGGGACAGTTAAACATTGTTCTTCCATTTGAATCAATTTACATGCACCACAGACGTAGCAGACACACCACCTGATGCCTTGGCAGATCTCGTAGGGTTGGGTGTTGCAGAAAGATTTTATGTTCTGGTATCCGTTAACAAGTTACATATCAACCACTGTTTATAACAGCTGTCAAAAACATATAAAAAGTAAACAAATGTTTGATAATGCTTTTCACATCTGAACAGTCCTGAATGATGTCATGTACAGACAAATTCTGTTCTTGTTAAATATGTTTTGGTTAATCTTTAAACTGTTTATTGTGACTACAACTTAAAATACAACCTGAATTGCCACGTGCCTGCCAATTTAGGTCAGAGTAATCAGGCCAGTGAAGATAAACGTACAACTTTTCAGGTCACACCGAGTTGTTTGGTTATTTAATAATTTAATTGTTTTTTGAAAGTAATACTTCAGATTGCCAAATATGTCCTGTAAGCCCATGTGCTTGCTGTTTAGCACATTAATATTTGGTTGATGAATAGGAAACACCAAGTTTTTTGTTGTTGTTGTTGTTGTTGTTGTTGTGTTAATCTGTTAATTATGCCTTTCATTTTTTTTAAGTGTTGAAACGTTTGGTAGCTAAGTGTATATAATTTACATGTTCTTTCACATTTAAATATATTACACTGCAATACTCTTGGTTTGCTTTCTTTAAATGCTTCCAGTTTTTAGTTGCATCACATTATAGATAATACATTTCCAGACATAAACACCATCACCAGGTTCATTTACAACTTCATGACATGTCAAGCACATAAACTAGTCTAGTTTAAATCCTGCAACACAACTTATGTTCTAGAAAAGCCATTCAAAATAATCTCAGGCTTGAAAGGGCTCATTTTTGTCCGGGTTTTAGGGCTGTGAAGTGGTCGGCTCTGCGTCGCATGTCCTCAAATGACAGCAAATGAGTTGTTCCATCCAAAAAAATTTCCATCCAGATTTCCAAAACTTTATCAAATAAGTTGACGTCCATTTTCCGGGAAAGGTTTAGCCGGGGTTCTGCGGCAGCATCTGTTAAAGCTGAAGGGCCGTGGCTGACCGGGCAGAGGGGCTCTCGGGGGGCCGGTGGGCATCTGCTTCGACCCGCTACACTTCACCCTCCAGCATCATATATTCATGCGCCGCTCCCCCCGCACCATCTGTGTCCGCACTCGCCAGCGGTTCACACACCAGCTCCGGTGACACGGGACGAGCGGAGCCGTGCGGAGCGGAGCGGGGCACGGCCGCAGAAGAGCAGACTGCAGATCAGTGCGCTGTGCCAACACGTATGAGTGACACAGAGAGACGGAGACAGGAGCACAGCTGTCCTCCTGTCAGTAAACCGGCTTAGATGTTCAATTAAAGTAGTGGAGCATGTGTCAGGCAGCGAACAAAACTCGTTTCTAAAATTCAATTACGGCGCTTTCGTGAATATTTCGCATCCTCGGTTGCAATGCACTCGTGTAGCCACTAGATGGTGTTAATGCGTCATTCTTTGCGAACAACTTCCCGGGAAGTCAGTTTTCCAAAGCCGTGCGATCATTAAGGTGGCTGTCGTTGAAGTTTGGCTTTACGATCATGCAAAAATATTTTTATATTTCCTTTTTTATTGATTTCTGCGTCTGTGATAATGAATCTCTGACCAGAGCTCTTTTTACCTCCATCATGTGCCCCGTCCTCGGGCCGCGCTGTGCGTCTGAGACCCAGCGGCTCGCTGGCAGGTGTTGGTCCTCCTGTCGGCCTCAGTTAGGGGAACTTCACTGGGCCTTTGTGCCTGCTTCAGCCTGGCTCTTCTGTCCCGCTGGCAGATGGCATCAAGCTGCGGGCGCCTCTCCCAACTATAATTACCAGCTTCAGCTACAGATGGAGACAAGCAGGCGCGATGGTCCCTGCATCCTCTGTGGCCTTCACCAGCCTCCGCAGTATGCCCTGAAAAGCCTAAACAGGCCTGCTGCTAGGACAAACTACCACACATCTCACCAACTGCTGAAGTGTATGAGCTTCCTGCAGATTAAAAACTGTGTAGATGTTTCTGTGTAGAGATCAGATATGGACTGTTGGCTTTGTTATTTTACTGATTGTTTTTAACACACAGCACCAAATGTCATTTCAAAGCTCTAAGCAGCAATACAGCAGCTGGCTAAAATGATTTCAACCATTACCAAATAACTTTCGTTTTATAAATCCATAATATGTTTTATGGATATCTAAGTAACTGTGGTGAATTTTAGTTTAGGTTTTGGTGAGGTTGATTTGGAGGTTGAACTATAATAAACATCCTTTGTCTTTGCCTCGCTGTTCACTTTGCCTCACGGACATCCTAATATGGATGACGATCGCCTCAGCCTCAAAAGTCTGAGCTACTTTTTCAGCAAGCTAAAGGTCCTCTCTGTATCTCTCCAATCTCTGTTGAAGGTCACGCAGTCATTGCCTCCTGTGCATGAAAAGCTTGAAACATGTCCTTGATGACCAACTGACCTTCAGTAATTTCACTGAAACAAATGCCCGGTCCTGCTGCCTAAAGCTATGAGGAATTCCCAGCTCCTGTGCAGCCTTTACTCATTGTGTTTAGGTTTGTTATTTTTTTAACTAGACAGATGTGGGTAAAGCTACTACTCGTTTTGCCTAAATATTCCTCTCAGTCCCTGTAATGCATCAATAAAATGTACACTGTAATAAAACAAATTTGCTGCCTTAATTTTTTAGGTTTAATCACCTTGGCTTTACAAGTCATTTCAACTTAATATTTTAAATTGTGACTGGTGTAACATAAGCAAATTTTTAAACTTTTTTTTAAGTTACAGAAACGTATCACTAGTCAAGATTACAAATTGTGAGTTGAAACTATTATTGGGACATATAACCATATCATTAAATTGTCTTTATTCCATTATGACAATTACATATCTCTTTTTAAGTTGACTTTTGAGTGTATTTATTTCAAAACTATTACAGCAGCTTCTGTCTCACAGTCACTCATTTTCTTTAGTTAATAAAGTGAACTATCACTTTTAGTGCAACTATCATCTTTTTAGTGCAAGTGTTGTGGGCAATAGGAGCTCAAAAGGACGGATGCACACTACTAAAATAGTATGCAACATGGGAACATTTGGCAAACAGTTTTCAATGTACTATTGATTATGGCAACACTAATTCTAATCTCCTACACTAGTTAGGGTAGTATGTGAATTGTCCCTATCACTCTTGTGGCATATTGTGCATTTTTGTGGGTCCTACCATGATTCTGCCAGATTCAAGATTTTGTTTCTGGTGTGCTATGCATTCTTTGAAATGCTACCCTGCTATCTTCAAACTATGTTTGAGCCAGACACCCTGTCTTCACTGCTGTAGTCATCCAATTCCCTTATGCATAACATTTCCTTGCCTCAACATGAAAAACTACTACCAACCATGCTAGTTAACCAAATCTGGAAGAACTGTGTCTTTGTTGGCTATTCCTAGCTGTAACTACGCTCTTTATTTTATATCTTGCGCAGCAAAATTCCCCCAACAAATTCCAAGCATATTTTTATATTTCCTAAAGAAGCCTATGCAGATTGTTTTGGTAAGAAAATGTCGTTTTTATCCCAATAAACATCACAGCTACTTTTGTGTACAACAGCCCTAAGTGTCTGTGCCTGGTCTGTTTCATCACCTGGTAATCGTGTCGCTAAAACCTCTGTGAGATGAATCTGTGTGTATGTGAAGGAGTGTTTAAAAGTGTGCCTAGACTAGTGGGAGCTGGGTTAGTTCTCATGCCCAGCTGGCTCTTCTCTGAATCAGACATGGCTCTGCAGTAACAGATGGGGACTCTGGGGAGACTTAGAGAGAAACACGCCTCGCATATCAGACGCTCTCTGCTCTAGATCCACGCTACTCACAGACGCACCCTCTCAAGTTGCCCCTTGGTCCTTGCAGAGAATCGCTAGTCAGTGTTTCTCCATTAACTCATTTAATATATTAAATATGACATGACTAACCTGATAGTTGTGTGTGTACTTTGGGGAAATTGCAGGGGAAGGTGAAATTTTTCTCTACTTTATAAATCTAACAGCTGTGTAAATGAGCTAATTGTTGTTAGAGAGATGCATGAGATTGTGAAACCTATACGGATGCACAAAACTACACGTTTTGAAATTGTCTTGTCAGCTAGTAGGACTCAAGGTAACTTTGTATAATTTGGGTATCTTGGTAATCCATCTTATCATATGCATTTCTTAGGGGATGCGTTCTTGTGTTCAGAAACCAGTAACCTTGTGACTAATAGCTTTTGTGATGATTCTTCTGTGTTGAAAAGTTAATTAGTTCCCTCTTCAATATTATGAGAAGGCCTATGTGTTTTTAGTCTATTGCTGGAGCAGATCATTATCATCATCAGATCATCTGCTATATTATTATATTTGGGTTTTGTCTTCTGAAGTCGCACTTGATGTGGCGGCCATAGTTCTGTTTACCTGTTTTATGACGACTTTACTCCAACACATGGTTTCATGTTTATGAGGGACCATTTAAAGGCATATATAACAGCTGTATAACAGCTAAAGCACAGCATGTTGTAAAAGTGTGAAACTATCCCCCTAAAATATCAAAAGCAAGATAGGTGATGTTTTTCCAGAAACATTTTTTGTTATGCTGATTCTGAAGTCTTTTCACATCCTGATAGCAATTACTAAGTGGTCTAAATATATTTTTATTCATATATATCTCCTGGGGAAGGTGCAGGACCATAAAATATTTGTCCAATCATTACATAGTATGTCCTACCTGTCTGTCCAACTTTGTACATGTTCATGTGTTGGTGTGGCGTGGCTTTGGAGTGCACTTTGAAGGGCTAGCATCTCTTTGAAGGGCGATTACTAGCATCTCCCTTCCTTTAAAACAACTACAATTCTAAGATGAACTAGTTGACCATACAAATCCATTAGTCTGAGGTTATGTGACTAGTCAACCCGTAGAATCCATAAACTCCACCTCACCTGAGGGAATTTTCCATCCATTCTGTCTGTCACACTCTGAGGCTGAGAGCTCTGTGGCTAATGGGGATGCAGCAGGTCAGGTCGGTTTAGAGAGGAGAACACGGGAATGAGAGGTAGAGGTGACCTTCTTACTGTACCATTTTAGCCTGGCCAGGCCGGTGCGGTAGAAGGGATTCGTCCATGGGGATGTCAGACAGATGCTGTTTCTCTCGCTCTCTCTCTATTCCGCCCTGTGGGTGAGACAGAGAGCAGTCTGGCCCGTGCAGCTGCCACCCACACCATCAGGCACAGGAGCCACTTCTGCCTGCTTCTCCTCTATGACCTACACTCTAAACTTCACTTAGAAGAACACGTTTGTGAGGACCACACCAGCTCGCTCAAATGCATCTTCATGTATGGAATGCTTCTATTGCCTTATGCTTTAAGTAAATCTATTTAAATATAACAACTTCTGTTTGGGGCACTTTTCAGATGGCCTTAAGAACATTGTTGTGTTTGTTACGTAATTGCATTGTAATGCTGTTTGCACGTATTTAAAAATAAATGTTATTCTATAAATGACAAAGTTTTCTGTTATTGTAATTAAGTCTATAAAATAAGTCTGTATGAGGAACAATTATACCTGTACAAACAATAGAAATACAACAGAAATCTATTGTATGCCCCCATATAGAAAAGTAAATAAATGTGTGTGTGTGTGTTGCTGATGAGTGAATGTATGGGCAAAGAGGGGTTGGGAGAGAGAGCCAAAAAGGAGAGGAGGCTTCATACCAGCTGCTAAACATGACATTTCCTGGCTGGGCTTGCGGTCCCCAGCAGGGGCGACATCTGTGTGCCTGCCTTTCATCCCTTTTTGCTCCTCAGGCAAGATGGCTGAACTACCTGCAACAGGGCACAGGCCCCAGAGACAGCCTGCACTCTCTACTGCAGCCAGCCAAAGCCTATCCCAGCTGGGCTCCTGTTGCCTGGGGCCTGAAGCCCAGGCACCCAGCTGCAGCATCTACCCTTCCCCTGGCCCTGTTTGATCCTCCGCCCACCGGCCCTCTATACACACACCAGTCACCTTCAGCCCTGGGAGGACAGATCGTGCTTCACAACTGGAATCAGAGATCTGGTCCTGAGAGCACTATATCTGCACACACAGTCCAAAATTTATTTTTGCCACCCCTTCCAAGAGCAAGTGAATTTTACGGTCCATATATATTTCTTATCAGCCTTCAAACTGTATTTTGATTTATTTTTATTTAGTGTTTCCGTTACTCAGTTGGTAGAGCATTGCTTTCACAGCACAAAGGTTGTGGGTTTGATTCCCAGGAAATGCAAGTACTGATGAAAGAAATGTATACTTTGAATGTATTGTACAAACAAACATGCTCATGATTATGGAGTAGTACAGGAAAAATAACACTCAAGTCAACAGTCCGAATTTATTGGTTACGGGAACAGCTATCATATCTTACATTTTCCAAAGTTCCAGTAACTCTGTACATTCATATCCACCCTGTCTTGGTTTCATGAGATGTAATGACTTTTTAGGCGAATGGAGCAGCCCATTTACAAATGGGAAAACATTTTCACCTCAGTTCATTGACGCTCACTCATGGAAAATCCTGTGCAGCTCAATCCATGCAAATGTTTCTAACTCCCGGTTAGATCGCAAAACTCCAGGAGCCGCGGACTTATCAAAGCCACATGTTGAATAGAGGACTCTGGGTTTGCCACAGTGAAGTCTGGACAGTGCGGTTTTGGACAGTTGCAGTTTTCATAAATATGCTGTAAGTTGATGCAGAGTTTCTACTTAGGAAAGAAAGAAAATTGAAGAAAGAGCAAATGTGTTCCGGGAATGATGACATCACCATTTTGATTATATTATTATAGGGTAAGTCATTTTGTAAGACAGTATAAACAAAACATTGTACAAGTTACATAAACATTATTGCCTTCATAATCATTGTGACCTTGTTGGCATTTAAAAAGTCATTGTAATGTATCTGAGTGACTTCATTTCAGTGTCATTGGACCAAAGTTAGCATAAAAGATGCTAAATCTATCACTTGAATTATTCCCCAAACCATTTCGAAGTACTGTATCAAAGAATAAACTCTGGAGCCAGGATAACAGATCTAGTCATTTGCATTTCCAGTCATCAGCCATCCTATTCTGTCCCTGTTTTCACAGAAATATTCAAACGCAGCTGGTTTGCAATCTTGAGCAACAAAATTTTCCTCCTTTTTACTTTGTTGACTGAGTGAGTTATCAACATATTTTCCAATGGAGCTGTTCTGGTGTTATTCTCTTGGGTTAATGCTTCTCTGTATCAAGCCATTTATTCATTTTCTTAAGAGAATCTGGTCCCTCCCTTCACTAAGAGACAATTACTTCTCTGTAAAACTGATGGGCCAGTTTGGCAGGGAATGGATTTCCTCGTGTCATTTCTCAAGGAAAAAGTGTGCTTGGCTCAAAATAACAAAATATAACACTGTCACAACGCAAGACAAACCCACAGGCTGTGAAGAGCAGGCACCAAGCCAAGCCTTTTTATGAGAGGAGGATATATTTATGCAGTACTTACACTAATGGAAGCACATTTAAGAGGTGGAGGCAGAGAGAGACATTTACAGACTTTTTCTCTAAGGGTATAAGAACACAGTATAAGAAAGGTTATATATGTGAAATTAAGTTTAACTGGCTCAGAACTTTGCTTACTGTAGACAGCAACAACAGACCCACAACAACATGCTGTAAAAATGCTGTAAAACTAATCGCCAATGATCCCCACTTGCAAGTTAACACCACACAGGGTACAACTGTTTAACTGCTTAACTGACAATGTTTAATTTTTCTGTTTAGAAAGAGAAAAGCAGCTTTGAAATATATATACTATGTTAAATCTATACTGTGAAAAGCACTATACAAATGTGAATTTAATTGAATTGAACTAGAACTGTTGCATATATTCAAGGGGCCCAGGACATATCTTTGGTGGGCCTCTGCTTTCACCAGCCAAATAGCCCTTATCACAGGGCCTGGAACAACTTTGTTCATTGTCTAATTGGTTGCGATGCATGTCTTACAGTAGTTGCTGTATTTAAAAAATGATTAACGTCCCCCAAAAGTTGTTTGTTTCCTCATTCATCAGACACCAGCTATAGGCAAAGAAGCTCTATAACATTTACCTAGTGAGCGCGTTGCTTAACAATAGAACCTCGCTAATAACCCTGTGCAGTTTGCATGTTATCCTCTATCTGCCCTTTCAGCTACCCTGCCAGTCTCACTGTATCTGCAAATTGCACGCATACATGCAAAACACTGTTTGGGGTCATCGCACAGCTGTGCTGCTCCAGGCACCGGCGTACGTGTATGCATATACAGAAACACACATGCTGTGGGATATTCAAATGCCAGGACAGTGCATTACTGTTACATGTTACAAAAGGGTTTTTCTTACTGTGCAGACTTAATAACAGGTTAGTGCATAATTGTTTGTCTTGCAAATGAAATGACTTGTGCTCTGGTGGAAGAAAGGCAATGATATTATATGAAAGAATATAAGCTATAGTTCTTTATTATGTATAATAATCAATATATGAAAGAACATAACCTATAGTTCTTTATCATGTATTAATCCATTTATATTAGGTGTCTTTAAATACTGTGTATTTAAGAAAAACAATAAATACATTATACGTATTGTGTACACGTGTTGTTCTGGATAGGTTTAGGATTAGTGGTGGGTTTAGGTTTAGAGATAGGGTCAAGAGTGTAATTACATGCAGATACTTTAAATGTATTTAACATTACGTATGTACACAATACATGGTTTTTAATGTTATATATTACATATCAAAAACGTTGTTAGTGGAACCTTAAAAAAAACAACATTGTTTGTTTGAACAACATTCTTTAAACCAACCAATAATGTTATTACAACATCTAAAAAAGTGGACGTTTTGAACGTTCCTTGAAAAAATAAATATTTTAACGTTTTTCTTACTTAAAGGAAACATTCTTACAACCTAAAATTGTTAGTTGGCATGGTAGTTAGACACCTAATATAAAATGGGACCCAATTCACACGTCCAGAGGAAAATGACAATGTTGTGTTTTTATCCGGGATGTTAGGCCTCACTTTCACACTGGTGGTAGAGAGATTGATTCCTGTGGTCCACCACAGCAAGCTGGAAACCATCAGAGATGGAAGATCACCAAAATCCCTGTGGAACAGAGACCAGGGAATTCCAAAGCACAACATGCTGCCATTCAGCAGTCAGTTACTCTAAATGCTTTTAACGCTCCATTTTTGTGTTGTTTTCTGTTGTTGTTAGTTCTGATCCTCTAATTTGATTGGCTGATCAGTGTTTCATAATCCATACAGGCCTCCATTCTGTAATTTTAAATAATTAAACAAGAAATAACTGGAAAAGCAGGAAATCTCGCCAGGTACTCCAGATGTTTTACCAACTTACTAACATAAAAAACTGGTGATTTGTTTGTGAGATCTGATTACAGGAACAAGAAACATTAAATAAGATTTATAAATGAAACTTTTTATAACATTCTGCCAGTAGAAAAGTGTTTTAGAGCATTGGACCTGATAATCGTTAGGTAATGAAACACTAAAATAAATGTGTACAGCTCATCTTTTTCTGTACTAAGACATAACAGATAAAAATGTTTTTGGAGCATACAGTGTTTCAGCTGTGAAGGCAAGTGCCTACAGAGAAGCAGTAGAAGGCTTTTATATCCTGGAAAATGTACAGGATGGAGTTTCTCTGAGCCTGTTCTTAGTCTAATGGATCAGGGGCCCATTAGGTGACCTGACCGTGCTGGTGTTGGAGGAGGTCCATTACTCTGCGCTGAAATACAGAGTTGAAGCACCTCTTCAGCTTATAGGATGAATCTGCTGATGGCAGCACTAGACGTGCCAGGGATATGATTAGAAAACTGAACCCACAAAATGCTTACCAGCAAAATGCAATGCATTTATATATATATATATATATATATATATATATATATATATATATGTGTGTGTGTGTGTGTGTGTGTGTATACATATATACACATATATATACACATGTGTATATATATGCACATATAGCAACACAAGAGACACAAATCTCAGAGTTTTTTGTGTGACCTATTAAATCTATCATGAAAAGCAGATAGTTTTAAGCAAACCCTAGCAATGGCATTTTGTAAATGAGATAATGTGCCTCAGCTGACCTCTCGTGATCTGAACCCGAGATGGATGTTAATACCAGGTGTGAACAGGCCCACAGGTGCCCCAAATGCACCCCCGAAACTGTACACTGAACAATTTGAGAGAAAACTATAAACCTCCTCTTCACTTCCCAGCGTGGCCGGAAAACTAATCCTGACTGGTCATTTCCTCACTTTGTTCACTTCCCTCCAGCCACAGATAAGGGCCACATGCAGCAGAGTGGTGAGAGGTTGCTGAAACACGCAGTTCTTCGGCATCCACCGCCCGTGCTAACTCTCAGGAATGTGAGAGTCTGTGGACGATAAGCAGACAGCGGACGAGAGATTAGCAGCTCTGAGGGAGGAAAAAGAAGATCTGCTTTGTATTTGAGTCTGTTTTCCAGACCCCTGAGCAAACAGAGTGAGAAGCTGTGATTGTTTTAGGTATCACATCAGAAATAAATAGTAACGTAAATTTGTTTTTTGTTGTCTTATATATCCTCACAGCCCATTAAGTAGGATCAAGTACTGTTTTCTATTATTATTACTTTTTTATAAATGATCATTATAACAATTGCTTATTTTTATAAAAACAGTTGATACTGCCTTAACAAGCAGCTTGTTGTGTAGGTGTGATTGCTAAACTCATCACCTACAGAACCCATATTTATATATTTCTTTCCTTAAAATGTGACTGAATATATTAAACCAAATATATTTTGAATATATTTATGAATGCCATTTTTATTTATCATTTTTTACAGCCTTTATATTTTATTTGAATTTTTTGTCACTTTACAAAGCAAAGTGTAGTTTTGTACATCAGGAACCTGTTTAAGAATCCATGGTTGGGAATCAACATCCATGCGTGTAAAGCAGAACTCCTGCAGAACAAAAGAATGGCAGAACTTTATCAAACCCCCTTTGATTCCACCCTGTCTGTGATGGGGAGCTCCCTCCTTGTGTTTCTCGTGGCTGATTAGATTATCTGTCTCAGTGCCGGGTGCACACACATTTGCGGATGTCCTTGCCCAGGGAAATGAACGCACCATTCCAGGGTGGAGTCCAAATCGTTCTGGAAATAAAAACAGATTTCAGATAGGCACCCTGTCCATCTTTCAAATCAGCCAGAGCCTGTCTGAATCTACTATGTAGATGTTAAAATAATCTCACCTCCCCCAATGACAGTTAATTAGTGGTGATTTTCATCAGGGCCCAAGAGGTCTTCAAGAGGTCGTCAGATCCAGGAAGCCTCAAAAATGACCCCCTTATAGTACTTAGAGACATCATGATGATTACTGTTCTGTCCTAGCCTGAAAGTGAGGGTTACAGCAAAATCTGAGCTGTTGTCTTAAAACTGCTCATGATTCAACCTCTCCAGTCTCTGTTAAAGGCCTTGGCCAAAAAACTAAAATATATGATTGCTATGAAAATAGCACATGTGTAATAGAAGCTCACAGTTTTGAAGCCACCTCTACTTTCTAAACTAGGAAAATCTCCTCTGCAGTTTTCAGATCAGATTTTTCATTTGTTAATCTTTTGATGTAATTCATTATATTCTTTGGTTCAATACAAGCTGTTATGAGGTAGCGTGCCAAGAGATGCTTCCGGAACAGACATACAGCAGTATAGATACAATAGTGCTGAGATTTTTTTTTCTACATGACTTCCGAGGTGACCTTGAAACCGAGATGCCAGATGCAGAACCTAAAGCCTTGAGCTAAAGATTTTTCACTCAGTGTACTTTCAGTTAAAATATTCCTGCTGACAAAACCATCATACTGTATGTTCTGTTATGGATGCTGGTCCATACCAGAATGAGAAGCTGGTATGCTGATGTTCCTAGCTAAACTAGTTTAACCAGCAAGCCTCCAGCTTTATTTGAAAGATCTGGAAAGCTTTTCTGGGAAACAATATGGCTATGCTGCTTATGGTTTTCAGCACAGATACTATATGTTTGACTAATTTGTTGACTGTTCTGTGACTGTTTTTTTGTTTGAGTCCATCTTACAAATTCTTTCTAGCTCTAATTCCAATCAAATGTGATTGTACACTTAAATAAGGCCAGTAATCATGTAGATTAAAAGTGTAAACAAGAGAAAGAACAACGTCTACGAAAGTAATAAAATATCTCTCTTTTCTCTAACTAGGCAGGTCTGATCGGTGTCTATAAAGTTCTCCTGCAACTTTAAACGCGTTAAAGCTTATAAACATTAATAGCTCATTCCTCCTTTCAGCCACGAGCAATAAACTGTTTTTTTTTGTTGCTTATATGTGGCACTTAAAATTTTATTCTGTGTAAGCACAGCCTTTGATATCATCTGGCTCTGATAATGCAGTAGAAGAGGATTTCAAACAGTGCCTATGATTTTTGGAGAGCTATGACAGACGCTCTGTGGCATAAGGACAGAGGAACCTCACAGATGGCTTATAATGGCACTTACTCAGGAAGCGAGAAGCTTCTGCTTTCACCGTCATGGCAAGACCATTAACTAATTATGACAATGGTGAATCACAGGTGCAGTGTATGACCTCTTGTCAGTGTAAATCTCTGAAATGGCACTACACAAACCGAAATGCTGGAAAATCGTCGAAAATATAATGCCAATATGAAGCTTTGTGCTAATGGTGAAAACAAACATTACAGTTTTATTATGGGATGGGGTTGTTGTTGTTGTTTTAATATAAAAGACTGAAGTCTTATAGTGTGCTTCAAGAAAGAGTTACCCAAAAAATAAAATTTAAAAAGTCGTCTTTTACTTACCCAGATGTTCCAAACCAATCTTTTTTTCTTCTTTGGACCACAGAATGTGATGCTTTGGTCATTTTTTTCCGTGCAATTATGATGAATAAACACTAAAGCTTTAGGCTTTACAATAGACAAAAAAGCACAATAAGAAGAGGGAAAAGTACATCCAATTCATCATGGTTCCAATCACCCTATCTGGGTTTATTTTGCAATAACAATTATGCATAATTAGCATTCTGCCCTTTATTACACGCCTACTTGCTACATGAGTCAATAATTGGACATGAAATTATTGATTGATATTGATTTTAAGTGTTTTGGGCCAAGTTGGATATTTTGTTTATGCTAGCATGAGAAAAGAGTTGGCAGAGTAATAGTTTAATATGTCTAGCGTTCTTTGTTCCTCATTCCTCTTTGTTTCTCGTTTTCTGTATGGATTGTTGTTTCTACACTTGGAGTTATTAAACTAACAATTAAGTTATTACACTGATAATCTTTCCCTCCAGGGACCGGTTAACTTATAAATTTGACTATACAGTATCTCTAAATGAATCATTCATTTTAAAGCTGCAATCTGTAACTGTTGCCTCTCTGTCGCCACCTCTGTTTGAAACATAAAATTGCAGGTTACTTTACCTATCTTTTCAAATATTGAAGTTACATGAAGCCAAACCATTTCCCAGAATTCCAACCCATCTGCTTAAAATATAACTCATTATTATAAGCCTACTGTTGCTAATCAGGATTAGGTGAGGAGACCGTTTTAAACACTGTTCTGTTATGTACTTGCTCTATAACTGATTTTTGATTATTTTTAAACAAAACGTCGTTTGCAGCTTTAACCAGTTCATTGAAAAGATGTGAATCAGACAATTGGGCAAAAAAGGTGAAAGTCAAGATTTTCAGTGCAAAACGACTCTCGCAGTTGCATCAAAAAGAGCGACCAACACATGAGTGCTAGTCCTTGCTTTTGTGTTCCATACAGGCCTGTAATGACATGAGGTTGAGTGAAGGATAACTAGCATGACATCACTCTGAAAAGAGCTGTATGCAGTACCACTCAAGTTTGAAAGGGTTTTGACAACCACAGAAATCACAGCCTTGTTTTGTTTCTCATCAAATGAACAGTGAGCTACAAACTGGCAACTTTTCAAAAGCTTATTGCTTTCCCATAGACACGTTCAGAGAGCCAAGTTGGTGGCTGTGTGCAATATTAGCTTTTATTGTTTCCAGCTGTCTGAGTGATGACTGAATGTCAGAGAGATGCCGCATATCTGGGAGAGTTTGACATTAATTGCGTAGCTCGGAAATCATCTCTGCTTATAAACTTCCAACAGCAGAGTGCTGCTTATAGAGCCACTCCTGCCATTTTGATTAAATTTCATTCACACCCATTTGAAGAGTCCTGGTCCTGTTGCTGCAGACACACCCTGCTGCCTCATCCTTACACCAATGTGAATTTCAGCCTACTTTGTGAATTCACATCCGTGCGAATACCTTATAAAAGAATGTCACTGCAATATTATGCGTGTGCGAATAAAGCCTTTCCTGTCCAGCTGGGAATTTTGCGACAGTGGACTGCGAGGCAGTGCATTAGAGAACGCTTAAGAGGCATGCACGCTGCGGAGCACAGACTTCAAAACCGCAAGAGTAACAATTCAAGGTTGGTGCCCATCTGTTATATGACCTCTACTGTAAATGCTGGAGGAGAACAAAGGTGTGTGTGTGATCTGTGATGGCAAGAGAATGGGGTTGTTATTGTATAAAGACCAATACAAAAACATGACCTAATTTTAGGCTTTAATGTCATATCTTAAGCCTGCAGGTGACCCTGTATTGCTATCTGGCATGTGGATCCCTCATCTGCCAGCTAAACTTCATACAAGTCCTTTCAACCAAAACTAGACAAAACTAGTCAGCAGTTCAAAGGAACAAAGTGATGCTTACATACACAAATACACATTCCCAATCCTGTAATATATAGTGTCATTTGTGGATATTGTTGTTAAAAGTTGTGGTAAGTTAACGAAAGTGGTAAGTTAATAAAAAGTTACTGATGCTGAATCTGACGCATAACCATCATAATACAAAACTCATTTCACAATGAAAATTAGCAGCTGAGTTTTTGTTAGATTTTTGTGAGATTTTTTTACTGCCTGCTAAAAACCTTCTCTTCTTCCTGAATCGTTACCACAAACCATTTATAAACACTGACACACATAATCAATTATTGATTCAGTTATTGATTCAAGTATATTTAAATACAGTTTGAAACTTTACAACTATGTATGGATATGTATTTCATGTCAATTTGTACTTTGTACTGATTTTGTTAAGGCTAGAACTCTCTCTCTACAAGAGACAAAGGACACAAGATTCTGAGCTTGCAGAACTTAAGACTGATGAAAGATCCCCAGACCTACAGTGGACATACTGGTGAGTTGAAGACAGGACAGATAAATTAGGTCAAGCCTTTGTGGTGAGCAGCCAGTGAGAGTGACAGCTCCATTACCCAGAGGTGGGCAGATGCCCGCAGCATGCAGCTGGGGCAGGTTGGGGGAGGGGGGAGAGAGTGGGGCAGGGTAAGCAGGTGTTCTCCCTGTGGGCAACGCCCTCCCCATCCTCATCCACTACCACCATCACCAGCCCCCCAGCTAGGCATACTCCCCACCCATGACACCCACATATGGGCTCCCCACCTGGATGCTCAACCTACCACACTAAGCTGAACACCAGGGGGGAAAACTTCTCTACGGTGCACACCTAGCAAAAGACACATGAAGGATTGCATGCATAGACTATCATTCAAAGCATACAGCTGTGGCGGCAATTAGAAGGGTGAGGATTATGAAGAAATGGAGATTTGAAAAGTTTTCTTATAATTAGTATCAAGTATTGGTGTGGTCAGAAGATGCAGCTGTTTGTTTAGAGGTTATTGTAACAGGGGCGGGGAAGCCCAAAAGAGCCTTAGGTGCAACTGGCACTACATTTAAAAAAAACACCTGCAGAGTATGTGTGTGTGTGTGCATTGCGTCATTGGAGGTCAGTGCTGGTACAGAAAGACATTGTAGCCACAGATCCATCACCTGCGATGAATACCACAGCCATACATTAGCTTCCTCTTGTATTCTTTGCTAACAGTCAGGTGTGACCTCTTCCCATCAGTGTGAAAGCATATTTCCACATGAGGCTCTCTTCATATAGCAGCTGTGTGTTTTAAGCACATGGCTAACCTGAAAGAGGTCTGAGGTCAGTTCAGATGTGGTATCTAAACCTCTTCTTCAACGATCTCTCTGACTCTCACCTTTGATGTTTCTGCGCTGTTCTGAGGCAGCCGTGCACACAGCACCTGTCCTGTGAAGTCATGCCTGAGGCATCTCTCAGACTCAAACTAGAGGAGTATGTAAACGAATGCACCCTTAGGGCATCACCATCGGCTGGATTTGATGTGCTAGATGTATAAACATGTAACTGTCGCTTCTAGAGGTCTCTGCTGAAATACTTTATCATGTAGCTAGTACATTCTAAGAAAGCAGTGTGCATGCTGATGAGGGTAGGGATACAACGCAGTCATCTGGTAAATACATGAATTAAAAATCGTTTAGCGATTAAAACTCACAAACTGCATATAGACTGACAAAAGTTACATAATGTGCTACTGTGTAAAAAATACTGAAGAATTTTGTCCGGTGATCAGTTACTGACAACAATACTTCATTGTTGTATTACATACAAACGCTACAGAGCCAAAACATGGGGCCATATAAGTTAATATGAGAAATGAATGTTTCTCAGAATACACACAAGTTAAAACTGGCACAACTTCAGGAGCTCTCTGGATCGAGAAAACATGTTCTTCTGCTCACATTTCCCCGAAACAGCTGAGAAAAGAACATTATCCTGAAACTCTATTCCTTTTGGCTTGTGTACTTCAGTAATGGGCACAGGGAGAGCCAGAAAGGCTAGCTCTCAGTTGTGTGTGATGCTCAGAGGGATGCCATTCCGTAATGTGAAATTAGACACATTCCTTTGTGTTGGCACCAGTGTTGATCTCTGGAGGAAAAGGTCAAAAAAACACTCACTGCTGTGTATTTTTAAGATACTGATAGGTCGTGATGGCTCGCAGACTTTTCCCTTGCATAATAAATCCAGTAAACAGTTCCCACTTGACCAGGAATATTTAACATTTTACAGCTTGTGCTAGTTACGAGGATAGATTACTGTGATGAAAATGGGAAATATTCTCTTAGATTCACAAACAACCAAAAGGTATAAAAATATAAAGCAAAATCAGCTTGCTTCTAGGAATCATTCTCAGAGTTTCTGTTACATTAACAGGCTTTGGTCTCAACCAGGCTGGAATTATTATGGGATATTAGAAGCCTGATGATTACGCCTGTGCTTCTAAAACAAAGGTCGCATGTTTAGTCGCAGGTAGGGGTGACCCAGAGACTAAACAACCGCTGATCCTGCTTTATCAGGATTGTCACTATAATGCACCTGACCTAGTAGCTTGAGTAGGACTGGATCTGCAAAGTGACCTGCTGTCAATTACTTTGGATGAACAGCATCTGCTTAATGGCGAGTAAACAATGTTTGTTTGTTTGTTTTGCCTGACTTGTTCGAGTTGGCAATTAACAAAGGAACAAGAAAGGAAAAAAGACACGCTGCAAAGCGCTGCAGGTGCGCACAGGCAGGAGGCGGTGAAAACTTCGTCGTTTAAGTTTTAACTGGAGCAACACATTAGAGAAACAACTCTGAATGTCAATGAAGGCAACCGGCCGCGCTGCGCCTCAAGCACAAGCTCCGAGGGTTGCTCTGCATAGATGACGTCACGAACCCGGCGCCCGAGAGTCGCGAGCTTCAGGGGAGCGCGTTCTCGTCACAACATCTTTATACTTGGAAGTCTCGCAAGTTAATTTTTTTGCTAAATAAAAGTCTTTATGCTTGGCTTCTTTGTAACCGCGTATAAACACCCTTGCAAGAATTCACCCGTGCAATAATTCACCCTTGCAAAAACAAAAGTTAATGAAACGATTTTACAAAGGCAGTCGCCCCGTCCCAACCTAAACAAATGCAACACAGTTAACTCCCGACGTTGCTTTTTTATTTGCGGGTTTGTTTAAAACGTTTTCACACCGTTTTCACGTCGCGTTTCGGTCTCCGCGCGCAGTCGCTCAGACACTCTTCCGCGCGAGGAAAGAATGCAGAGGATGTGGGAGGTTTCTCACGTGCTGCGCATTCGGCCAATGATGACGCCGCGCTTCACGGAGTGACGTCGCCTCCTCGACCAATCCGCTCGGTTCTTTATCCCTTATAACAAACCCATTTCGGTTGCTATATAAACGCATTGACAACAAGCTACTGTAAAGCTTTCAGCGCAGAGCCGCGGGGTGACGTTGCGTGCAGCAAAACCGAATATAAAATAAGAATCCGCTATGAAGGCAGTCAGTCCGGTGCGGTCCGTTAGGAAACCTGCCTTTTATTTTGTGGAAAATAATCTCGGCGTTTCGCGGAGCAAGACCTCCCTGGACGATCCTCTTAGTCTACTGTACAACATGAATGACTGCTACAGCCGGCTGAAGGAGCTGGTGCCGAGTCTACCGCAGAACAGGAGCGTGAGTAAGATGGAGATCCTGCAGCACGTCATAGATTATATTCTGGATCTTCAGATCACACTGGACCAGAACCCGCAACAACAGCAGAGGATCGGACAGAGCCCCCCCAAAAAGACTGTCAAATCTCTCGGCGCTGATATCACCTCTTTCCAGGTAAGACAAAGCAAGTTTGTTGTAACACATCATGCACAGCGGTTTCATTACTGGACATCATAATAAAACAAGACTCGAGCGATCAAATGTTATTTTAAAGAGAAACGCAATTTAGTTTAAACTAGAACATGTATACAGAAATACACACTTCAGTATAAAAGCCTACAGTAAATAAGCCTAACGTCGCACATTTTTAACACAGAAGTAAAATTTCAAATGTTTTTGCAGCCACGCTGAAAATAATTGATTGCCTCTGTTCATTAACAGCCCAGTAACCCTCAGCGAGAGATCAGCTCAGATGATCTCATAGCCCTGTCTCGTTGAAATGGTAAGTTTGATGCTCCACATTCATCTCTGAGTTCAAACAAAGTTAAAGCAAACAAAGTTAAACTTTTGCACGTGGGGCATTTGGGCTGTTCGCCAGTCGCGCGCTGCAGCGCACCTGTACATTGAAATGATGAACGCTGACGCCGTACTGTAAAAAATACAGAAAGAAAACAGCACTGAAACATGAATAGATGGTTCATTTGCAATCAGATAGATTAGCTGTATATATTTTTTTTAGATGATGTATTATATATACGTCTGTAACATTATATGACGTATCATGTTTAACCTATTAATGAAAGTTATTTTGAATTGCGTTAAAGAATATGATATATAAATGGCAATAATCGGATGCTTAGCGTCCATCTGGAGCTGTGTGGGGTTGCCTGGTATTTCACTAGTGTTTGGTTAAAGGTCCGAAAAAAAGTCCTGTGGCTTCCTCCCTGGCGCCAGTCTGTCCCGATCTCTGTCCCTTTGCCTTCTTTAAACACGCCTCTCTCTCTCCCAATCTTTTGCAGGTGTTTCGGCCATGGAGCAAAAACAGGACCTTTTTGTGTTTTGTGTCCCGTGTCATTCGCCTGGACTTCGTCTTGAATGACAAGGATTTCCCTCAAATGGACATAAAAGATTCTGAGCTAGTTAACTACGGACTTTTCTTTCTGCCAAAGGAAGATTAAAAAAAAAAAGACTCTGGATAAATGTAAATGAAAAACAGTAATTAAGCAAGAAATGTCAAAAAGCAGGACTTTGTTTGCTTTTGCGTTGTCGAGATGTTGCGCAAAGCGAGCGCGCATGTGAACAGCTTTAAACAGTTCGTCGAAAGCTGAGGACACTGTAAAAATGTATTATTATTTTCCCTTTCTGCTGGAGGTGTGATGTTTATAATATTACAGAAATTTTATAATTATAACCTACATGGCACTTTTATACACAATTGAGCGCGATGTCGATCTACAGCTGATGCATTTTGTTCTTTGCAAATTCATAAAGCTTATTAACTTGGCCAGTGGCTGTAGAGCTGCTTGTGTTGACATTTGTATTGTAAGGGTCACTTTATCGTGTTCAGGGTGTGGGATCTCATATAATTGTAATGCCCGAGCTACTGGTGCCACCCATCTGTAATTCCCGGTACTAAAATAAGTTTGCTCGTGACTCTCGAGACACGTTTAAGTCTGTAGAAAACAGCGAAATGTTTCTTTAAATCATTTTGTTCCCTTAAACAAAAACTCAAAGATACAGGCTGTCGATGCAGGTTTATTTCATGCTAACAAAGAGCATCACAAGCACGTTTTACAGACGGTTGTCAATGATACAGTTAACTGCTAAGACTAACATCACATGGCATGCAGTAGCTACAGCCTATTGTAATACTCGCTGCAGTCTGACCCATGCTTGTCACTGCTTAAATACTACTGTTACTATTACACAATGACAATAAGCGTGCAATAAACAATTCAATGCAGCACATTTCCAAGCCAGATTTATGATTACTGAATGGAGAATGCCTATATTCCACTTTTAATGGGTTTTATGCAAAGTTTTGGTTCTGATTAATGCCTTTATGCATGCAGTTTCATCGTGACAAAGGTACTACAATCTTTTCCTCTGGGACACACTACAAAACTTCATACAGCTGTGATTCCGAAATGCTTTATAGTCATTGTTTAGTGTGTCCGGGACTATATTTAGAAAGGCTGACATACCTAATTGATTGAGCTATTAATACTGTATGGAAACAGCACTTACAGCACTATAAGAAACTACTTTAGAAGCTGATGGATAAGGACTGTAGTTAACAATGTGAATGAAAACCACTTAACTGTAACAAACATTAACATCTAACATTAACTAATCTAAAGATTAACATCTAACATTAACATTTAACTATACCTAACATCACAATTAACCACCATTACACATATTTCAGCACTTTATGCCAAATATGCTGACACCACAATAGATAACAATAATTAGCTAATACCAGACCAGACTACTAGATCAAGCCTACAGGATGCTCTCTCGCTCCTCTCCAAAGGTGACAGTGTCGGAGGACACCTTGAGGATCTCCGGAGGATCTCCAGGGTTAAGTCCCCTCTTCAGATGCACTACACGGACATTTTCATTTTGGGTGGTGGTGGAAGTGGTGCTGGAACCAGGAGTTAAGATGACTTCATTGCCAGTAGTGGTCGTGGAAGTGGTGTTGGACCTATCTGTGGGCTGACGAACGTTGTTTCCTTGTTGGGCGTTCATGTTGTTATTGAGGGTGGTGTTGCTGGGTGTTCGGTTGAGGTTGTAGCTCTTAGAAGAAGGCCAGCTCTCTTCAGGGCTGCTGGCCAGAAGACTGCACTGGTCCTCTGAGCAGATGGACATGCGGGCGATAGCTGGATCCTGGAGGCCACTCAGACTACTGGGCAGTCCCCTCTTTCGGGCTGAATTCTCCTCATCCAGCTCGATCAGGTTAGCCCTCTCAGACTGCGACAGGTCGGCTTCTTCGTCTTGCAGAGAGTGGTTGGGTGAGCTTTCGTTAGAGCGGACACCCGAGTCAGATGAATCCTTCTTATCTGAAAGGTAATCCTTACCTTTGCCCAAAGATCGATCTCCAGCATCAGATGCTTTAGGTTCAGGTTTCTTTCCATCCTTGAGCAGAGGAGCATTGTCAGACTCCTCAGACTCTTCATCATCACTGGTCAGTTTCTGGTAGCGTGAACCACCAGCAGCCTTCAGCTTCAGATCAGCAGCCTGGAACAGGCCCACCTTCTCACCAGAAGTTTTGCGTCCCAGTAGGGACTTTGATGACCCATGATCAATCTTCTCATCCTCTTCTGATATGGGATCTAAAGTCGCTGTGTCCGCCGTGGCGTAGTCTGTATTATCAGTTGTGGACTTGCTGCTCCCTCGTTTCGAAACGTTTTTGCGCCCATCCTGATCGCCCCCATCTTTCCTCTTGTCCTCAGAGCTAGTGTGCATCAACTGTCCCGCGTAAGGCTGTACAGGCTTCTCCATCCCACTGCCTAACTCAAGCTGAGCCATCGAGGCGATGTATTCCTGGTAGGCGTTGCGATACTCTGCCTGCTGTTTGTCTGTTAGCTTGCAAATTTCATTGGAGGACTCTTGAGAGTTGAGGCTGGACATGCTAGGTGTACGGTGAGTGGTGGCCTACAGAGTACAAGAGAACAGGATACACATAATTGTACCCAAATAAACATGCATATAATATAAAATAGCTTGGAAAGACTTATAGCCTGGAAGAAACACATACCATCCATGCAGGGGCAGCATTTTTAGGAGCTTCATCCAAGCCCACATTACTGAGCTCCTCAAAGCTGATGTTAAAGTTGTACATGGGTGAGGCGTCTGTGTTACCCGCTCCTCCGTGAACCGCTGCTCCAGTATGTCTGCAAGGCTCCACACTGCTGCCCTGCTCACTAGGAGCCTCCTCATGCAAAACCTGGTTCTCCACATGACGGAGCTCCATCACCTGCACAACACCACCTCCATTACACCAGTATCTGGCTGTTTTAGTTCTAAGATCTATCATTATTACAACACTAATAAAACATAATTTGGCAGTTGGTTGTGAATGTTTTTAAAATAGTCTGATATTTGATACTTCAAACATTCAAGTTTTGTATTACAATGTTCCAAACATTTTGAATTCAATTTTGGAAATTAAACATTTCAAATAGCATCTCTGAACTGAATCCAAACATTGTAGTCATGTAATACCAGCTCTTTATTTCATCTTACCAAGGTATGTGAACAACAAAATAGTTTGAAAGGAAAAGAACACACTGATATAACAGGAATAATTACTTACTGTTGTTCGGAAAAGTTGCCAATCTCCAAAATTCATGTTCATTTCTTTCTTCAGCTCGTCAAGGACACATTGAGACAGAACTCGGCCGTTTATGTTAGCCTGAGGAATCACAAAATACAACTGTACTGTAATGTTCTTTCTCAAAGAACACTTAGATATTGGTGGGTACACATCTTACCTTCTTAATGGTGGCAGTATACTGGGGCAGCATGCTCTGATCAATGCCATCAATGAGCCTGAGGCGTTCACACACGACATCTGTGGTCATTGAGCCAAGAAGGATCGATGGGGTGCCAGACACCACCGAGGCAGAGCCCTGGTACACACAACACAGAGGTATTACTACCACTAAACTACGTCAAAATACTCAGCATCAGATCTGTTAAGCCTTTATATTGCTATCCTGAGGGATTTTTAAATACCATGCGGATTGTTAGAAAGTCCAAACTACCCAAGGGGTTGAAAACGTCTTTGAATAAAAATTCATGGAAGTAAGGAATCAAAAGGGAAAAGTCAGGCAGGACTGTAGAGGAAAGTATGCAATGTATTTTGCATGAATTGCTATCAGTAGGATTGTAAAGAGACCTATACTAGTGTAATATCATGACAGCTACAGCAATACATTGCTAAGATAAATATATTAGGAATAAAGATAACTGTACATGGAGTTTGTTAGTGCATCCAGTGTGTCGCATCCACAGCGTTAAGTGTTACGTTGCTTTCATATAGCTACGTCTAATTATAACAAAACCAAAAACTATGACCTACACTATGTGGGCTATAAATACAGTCCTCCATTAAAGAGAAAGTCAGAGTGGCACCTGGGTTCTATACTTTTTAAAGTTCTCTATCAGGTGTGATAGAATCCCCAAAAAGTTTAGCATCCAGGCCATGCTGTGCGAGAGGCTAATTATTTCAATGGCTTTCGATTACGCCGGCATCATTGAAACAACTGCATCGCCACAACTGAAAGAGTACAGAAAGACAGGAATCTGTAATCTTTTATGAGAGAGAAGCTTGGAAAACTCTTTTGGAACAGGGGACAGAGAATTCCGGGGAAGAGGAGTCAAGTTTTAATGTGACCAATAAAATAATGCTGCAGGTCTTCAGTGTATCTGTGAGGTAACATTTAATTAATCAGCACTTACATGTAAATACAATCAGGGGTTAACTTGGGATTTTGTAAGTATGTGGGGGAATCCTAAAATCGTATGGTGATTCTGGGGCCCTAATATATAAAGTCATCCCTTGACATTCCTATAATCAACAGAATAATGTCAATATAATGTGTTTTGGTACAGTGGTATCAAAGAGTCACAAAATTTAGATCAAAACCCAGACAAATATTTTTTAGGAAACGAATATAAATGGTTGCTGCATATTAGTAGATATATATAATTTACACATTTGGTTAATTTGATCAGTTCACTGTAAAAAGAGAGTGAATACCACTGACTAGGGGAAAGCACAATGTTTAAATGTTTAAACACTCTCTAAATGGAGATGGAAATCGTGTACTGGAGGTCACAGAAAATGGAATGGATTGACAAACTGGCAAACTGTTAAATTCCCAATTTAACCCCTGCAAGACCTGAGTGCAAGTACTAATCTAAACATTTTACGGACATATTGGTCACTGAATATTTACTATTCAGTGACTTCAAAACTCCTTCCCCACTGTGGGACTGTGGGTTTGTGAACAATTTTTTGTCCCACGTTGCATGCTGGGGTGTGAGTGGAGCTCTAGATTGTTATTGTGTTTACGAAGGCGTGAGGGGGGGCAGCATCAGCAGAGCAGCAAAACTTAAGCAGAGTCCAGAAGGATTTAGTACCTGCTTCTTTTTCAAAGATGGTACCCTACCCTGCTTGAGAGAGAGGAGAGACAAAGGAGGTGAAAATGGTGAGGGAACCACATTCAAGTCATGTTGGCGAAAGAAAGATGGAGCAAGAATTTATACAAAAAGCAGATGAGTCTCTGCGGCGTGTGGGGACTGGTGGACTGCAGAAGGCTCCGGTGATCATTAAGGCAGCTGGTGACTTCTTGACTTTGTTTTATGTATAAAGAATATAATGCACATTCTCTTATCATGTCTACACTCATTAGTCAGTGGTCTACAGAGGCAGCGTTTTAAAGCATCACGGGCACACTCATGTTCTAGAAGGTGCTCCTTTTAGCCAAATTCTAAGGCAGAATTGCATTTATCCATAGAGAAGGCAATCCCACAATGCATTGCAAGATAAGTGAAAAAACAATGCAAGATGGTGGACGAGAACAGAAATTAGCAACAAAAATTCTACAGTATAAAGTATAAATAAAAACACAAAGTTAATAAAATAGTTATGTAATTTAACCAGTGTGTGTGCTATAAATGTTTAGGCCTTAAGAATTTGCTTGGTTAACTAGGCTAATGTAATCTGTTCAAATCAATTGCATGTTCAATTGCACACTTATGTAAGCGCTATCTGTGTGGCACATGGATTTGCAAACTTTGTGGAGGATTCCTAGTCAGTCACTTGTGAGGTTCTGTAACAGTCATAATGCTGCCCTAGAAGGCACCTGCCCAGCTTTAGGTCATAAGGACGTTTCCCTAACATTTTCATTAAGTAACAAAAACATTTAAAATGTTACTTTGAATGTTCTAGGAACATACTTTTTTTACATTAATTTAATAAATGTAAAACATTTTACATTTATTTAATAGTATTGCTTGGCTGTAAGAATGTTATTCAAACATTTCACTAACAATTTATGAATAACGTTTTTAATATAACAATATGTACAACGTTAAAATCTGACAACTATCTGGACCAACAGCAATAAAAATAAGTGAAAATAAACAGTAATAAGAAAATAACATCCTCAAGACAAAAAAGGAAAAGAAACAAAAGGCTTGAAATGACAATCTGAGGCAAAAATTATACATTAACTGTTGCACACAAGTATGTCACCGTGTGAAACCTCAGCAAGAATGTCTAACACTAACACTGAATCTAAAAGCACAAAGTCTAACAGCTACTGTTTTTGACCAGTACTTACGGGTGCACTGCTAGGGTCCCTGGAATAGCCGGTTTTAATGAAGGGGCGTGGAGGAACATGAGCAGGGATGGAGCTGCCAATGTACTGCCGTGGCAGCTGGTAAAGATGTTGGGGGAAATATGGCTGGCAGACCAAGTGTGGAGGAAACAAAAAATTTAGGAAATGAAAATATAACAGAAAAGCATAAATACTTAAACGCAAACATGTGAAATAATGAGGTCTCTCTCTCTCTCTCTCTCTCTCTCATATATACACATACACACTCATTCTCTAACATACAGAAACACTTACAATAAAAATGTTGGGATACAATATGCATTAACATGTAGTATTCCCACACAAACACCTCCTTTTGTCACCTCATAAAGGGGTTTAACGTAAAAACAAGGCTGAACACAAATCATTAAAACATGACAATAAAATGAAGAAAAACAATAACTGGAACACGAGCGCAGGGAGATGAATGAAAAATAGTCTGGGTGGGCATGTGGAAAATGTTTGGCGCTGGTGCTGGAACACTTTGAGGTGTGTGCGTGATCAGGGGACATCCCTCATCTAATAAATGAGCTGACGTCTCTGGTAAAACTCTGTGAGGAAAGTTCAATCTAAAACACAGTTGAGCTATCAATCTACACTCAACATTATTTATCAGATTTAAATGGACCCATTCCATGTCCCCCAAAGAGCTGATAAATAGAGCTCCTAATAATAGAATGCTAGATTAAAACAAAAACAATTTCAGATTCAGTTTCACCTTTTAGGACAATGTGAATGCAATTAGAATTCAAAACCTGAACCAATTTTGGAATCAGGGCTATATTATCAAAGTCTCAAGCTATCTTTTGTGGGTTATCAGTGCAGGGTCACTCACTCTGTTGTAGAATGGGTGTTGTGGACCAGCCATGCCGCTGAAATAAGCACTGTGGGGCTGAGGAGACACACCCGGCGGGTTATATGGGCCATTGTAAGAGGCAGTAGGGGAGCAGGCAGAAGACTGCTGGCTGTAGACCGATATTGGGCGGCCCTCCTGCAAGGGCAATGTAGGATAGGTGACACCACCCATGTTCACCTGCTCCCGGGCAGCACGCACATCTGAGACAGAGAATGCAGAGAAAAAAATTGTAAAACACACCCCAGCCAACAAGGAACGTTCTCAGAATGTTGGCTAACATTCTCTTAAAGTTATCAAAACATCCTTGCAGTAACATTAGTAAAACGTTTTTAAAGTTATATCATAAATGTTATTCTTGAGTAGCTAGTGGAACATTTTTTAACCATTACAGACTTACAAAAAGCTTGCATAATAACCAACGCAATAACTGGAATAACCTAAAAACAGGATGTTTATACATTCCTAGTAACTTTCCAAATAAGATTTTAAATTTTTTTCTTAATGGAAATGTTACCGAATTGTTCTTACAACCTAACAGGTTTAAATACAGATGTACCTGCAATAATCTCTCTGAGTTTGGGATCTAAATTAACCGTGCAGGGGAGGAACGTGCGGATGTCTCGAGCAGTAAGCACTGGTGTCCGGGAGGAGAGGAACACCTCAAAGCTCCGAACATCTCCATCTATCTCCAGCAAAGGCTCCACATCTTTAGTCGTCGGAATATTCTTGGAGATTCTGTCAGGCAATATGTGAAATGTACAATCTGAGCGTCATGAAACAATACTGCATAATATTTTAAGGTTTGTTAAGGTGACTGCTGCATATGTGAAGTAGCCATGCCGTTTTTTTCCTCAAAGAATGCAGGTATTCTGAGAAGGGTGGGTTTTTACATATGCTGGCATAAATTGCCTTGACCCTTGCCAGGTAAAACAAAGACATTATGGTTTTATTGAAAACGATGCTGATATAACTCAGCATGAGCTGCACATCTTCATTTTATTTTGTGTTACTGGAGCACAAACTGCTTTGAGAGGGGAAGGAACACGCAGGCAGCCAGTGTCAACAAAAATACTGCAATATTACTGATGTTTTGGAGGACAAACCTCTTCATAAAACCACAACCTTCATATGTTTCCACTTAATCAGACCTGAGGGTTTTCAAAAATGCTCTATAAACCCCTCAAAACATCAGAGTACACCCATGCTGCAAATAGGTTTCACTTCATCTTCATGTTTGGGTATAATAAAGATCTGACAGTGAGATGGTACAAGACGATTATACACTTGTGAAAAGAAGTAAACAACAGGAGTACAGTCAGAACAACAAAATCTGAGCTCTGATGAAATGTCTCTATCTGTGGAACCAGAATGCCTTGCATGAAAAGCATAATCTGACTAATCACCATTGGGAAGCCTATCTAATGATCTGAGCCTGCTTTCTTTGGCTTCATGTGAAATTCTGTGGCCTCTCATTATTTGTTTCCAGGAAGCCTCCCAAAGGACACATTTTTCTCTAAGACCCTAATGGGCTATCTAGCAAACTACACACAAGAAATGCAACATAGAGGACGAAACAGTGTTACAAAAAACGTAACACAAATAAAGTGACAAAATTACACTGACGGTAAATACACAAGAAACATTTTTTTTAAAAAGTTTTGTTAGAGGTTCACAAGGATCTAGCTACCACACATCAGATTTAAAATAGTGTGTACAATTTTAAAAATATACAAAACTGCGATAGTGCCTACAATGGGCAATCAAAACTAGTGCTGTTGATCAATTAAAATGTTCATCTGACTTACAAATATTAATTTATAAGTCATTTATAAACATTAATTTGAGGACTTCTCTCAGGATATGCTTACGTGCAATTATAATTTCCTTAATTACTCAGCTAATCATAATTAATGTAAGTCCATTATTTGTGAAAAATGACTACAACAGTAGACGTGACAAAAAGCAGTATAATACTGTTTTTAGTAGAAGTTAACGGTATAATACTATTTGTTTTATTTCTAATAATCAGCACCATGTGATGGTACTGTTTTAAACCCTTACCTTTCATAGATGGTCTTCAGAGTGGTTTGATCTGGGATGCCATCTGTCTCTTCTAGGTACAGTATGAGCCAGGATGTGCGATATGGCCACTGCTCGGTCAGGTTGATCCACGACGCGAGCCGGTCCCAGTTAAAACTTATCTGATTGGCTCTCAACAAGCGGCCTAAACAAAAGAACCGCATTTTATAAGCACTGAATGACTTCCCAGCTAATGGGGAATGTTCTCAGAACACTGGCTAATGTTCTCCAAAAGTTCTGTCAAAGTTATGAAAAAGTTCTCATAGTACCGTTAGTAGAGCGTTTTTAATGTTATATATATATATATATATGGATATAAAACAACTGGATGCTTTGGACGTTCATAGAACTTTCAAAACAACATTTCTGTTGTTAAGTTTTCATGACTTAATGGAAACATTAGGGAAACATTCTTGCAACCTAAAATGGTTAGCTGGGTTTATACAGTATCTAAACATTCATATTCTGTTATAACGATGAGCTCATTTTGAGATTCAGTGCTGACCTGTGACAGACACAATGTTGAGCAGACGTCTCATAGTCTGAGGGCTGATGTCACTGAACCAGTCCTCAGTGACCAGCAGCTTTGTGAGGTCAAATGACATCTGACGCGTGACTGATCTCTGCATCTGTCTGCGCCGGTAAGTATCCTGAGGAGAGATCAGCTCGGTTAGATTTAAATTAAGTTTATTATTTAGTAAATCAATGGCACTGCATGGATAAAAGGATGAGAAATGGCACTGGAGAAATGTTATAATGTGATATTACCACATCATGTGGCAGAACATGACATTACGTTACTGCAATATTGGATTACAGTTAGGCAAACTGCACAACAAGTGAAAATCAAGCTGTGGTGCAGATAAAGGATGGCCTGACAGCAATTAAAAAAAGTTAAAAATGCAAAGCGCGATAAAAATTATTCTCGTAAATATTGATGCAATGTTATTAATAATATCACATATTCGGCTCTCTGTACAGATGTGTAAGGATTGTCTTTTAGCAGGCTAGCACTTGGTTTAAACAGGTTAAATGCAATAAAGCAGTATTTTGATCAGCTCACCCTGCGGTTCAGAGTCGTCTTACTCCCAAACTTAGTCTGTTCACCCAAGCTGTTCTGAGACAATTTTCTGTCCAACTCTTCATGCCAGCCTATAGCAAAATTAAAACAAATAGATGTTAAGAAAAATACATTTGTACTCGCAATAAATGATATTTAGTTCCTCTTAATATGAAAGTTTGACTAATCAGCTGTGATCGCAAATGGCCTCTTATTGATAGTCCAGTGCTTAAAATGAATATTTCATTCACACTATGAACTAAACAAAGTGAATTCACTTTAAATTTGGGGCACTTTCAACTAAAAGGTGTCAATAAGGCCTTAAATATGGTTCAGGTCCACACTTTTCATTTTTTATCCTTCAATTGTCTCCCAGACGAAAATCATTTGTCCAATTAGGTAATGTAACAAAATGACACAAAAATAACGTCAGAATGTGCTGTGAATTGTGTACAAACCCTCAGAGTTCCCGGTTTCTCCGTTAGCAGGAGCTGGCGCGCACATCTTCTTTGCACTGCTGAGGCCGCGACTGTTGAGAAACACGGGCAGGTGGACGATGTTGCGCATGTAGTCGTGGCCGTTGATGTTGGAGTCACGCAGCACGCTGTTGAGGTTCTGGTTTATGGCTTTGATGATGATGTGAGGGTCACTGGCAAAGATGGAGATGAAGGGACCTTTGGAGAACAGCACCCTCACCTGATTCAAACAGCAATTACAGAAACAGCTATTTACAATCCAAAAATCAACTTCAGAGACTTTTGTTTTGTATATAAGAATGTACTGAAGTCAATGCAAACAGTAATTCCATAATCACTGCTTTAGAAGAAAGGCTACAATTCTTTACATGAATAATCACAAAGTAACTTTGAAAAGGACCGCAGAGAAAGCTCAGATGGGTGAAATAAACAGGGTTTTAACTGACTAAATGAATAAAGGATGTTGCTCACAAGAGGTCTATTCATAAAGCCAAACTCTGTTAGGCTTTAAGCCAAAATAGTTCTAGGAGACCAATTTCTCTCAATAACCCAATATCAGAAGTACAAGAAAGATGTTGTAAATAAGTAATAAATGAAAGTATAAAACTCAGTAGATGGTTAGATAAAGGATTGTGTGTGCACGACTGCTGCTGCTCACTGTGTCTAACATCTGCAGCACTCTGTCCTGTTCACACGAGTCCAGACCATCGATGATGACGACGAGACGTGTCTGATTCTGAGTAAAGCCGTCTATGGTCTTTGCCATTTTAGCCATGAGCTCCACTTCGTTCTTTAAGACCTGAGAAGATAAAAAGAAACATATTAGGTGAATATGTTCAAGTTGGTCGAGTTTATTCCTTATATAAACAAATACATAAAGCAATTCTTGCCATTTCTGAAAACAGGCAGACACTGTATAACTTGACACTGTATAAAAACAGCACTTGTATTTAAGACACTATGAAACTATGTACGTTTGTAAATGATTTAAGAAAGTTTCAAAGAGCCGCTTGTGTGATTCAACAGAAACAAGGCATCTTGACCTTTTGCACAAAGAAGTTAACATGATCAATGTCACAAATCTGCTTATTTGATTAGTGACTCAAAAACAGTGTGTTCATTTACGTCAGTTTTTTTAATTATTTGAAAATTTTTTTAACTATTTGAAATTTCTCTCAAACTTTGTTTGTTGTTTTTCAGGATTTAAATAGATTTTTAATTCCTGATTTTCAATGCTACTGTATCAGCTCCAGTGGTAGGGAAGGTTATGGTGACACAAACCTTCATAAAGCCCTCGCTCTTCAGCTTGTGCATCTTGTTGGCCGCACTGTGCAGCCTCTTCCTCTGAGAGTTCAGCACAGAGTCTGTCACCTGCCACCAGGTGCGGCAGTTCAGCAACAGCGCCAACCCGACTACACTTGCCATGGAAACCAGCACTGCGTTCACTGTCTGGTTTTGCCCATCCACCTTGAAGACTGCCAGCAGGGCCATCCCCATGATTAAACAGCCCAGGATGAACAGGAAGATGACAAAGGATGGAATGCAACACGTCTTCTTCCACTTCTTTTTACCTGGAGAGAAGAAAGTATCATACTATTAAGTGTGACTTCTATTAAGGATGCATGATCCACATATATGAGCATATTAGACTGAATGGACCCACATAGACAGGAAGAATGACCTGACTGTCAGTTATGATTAGGCTTATTGTTATGTGCTCTTTAGAGGCGGCCTTAGCATAGATATATATTATACCTTAATAAATAATGCTAAATATTCACGGCATGGCACATAGAAATGATTGTACGGAACCAAATGGTAAAATAGAGAAAAATATGGAGAGACTCTAAATAAATAAAAAAAACTGTATGACCTTATTCACATTCAGTCAGCTGATCAGATTACTGCTTACTAGCTCAAGAAAGTCTTTTCCAGTTTTGTATAATACATAGCAGACGGTTAGCGAGCGGAATGTGGGCGGTTCGTGGGTGGTGCCATCTGACAAAAAGCTCATGTATATCTGAGGATGGTCAAATGGCCCATTACCTTGAGTATCCTCAGTTTTGAAGACTCTGAAAAGTCTGGTGGCCAAGAAGCCAAACTCCCTCTCACAGGCATCTGAGAGAGTCGCAATCATTTCAGCCATGGACGTCTCACCACCCACACTGGATAACCTGTTGTAGTCTGTAAACAGAAACCTGCCAACAGAACATTTAATGAGAGTTAAGATCAGTTCACATTCTCCAAAAAGTCATATACAAACAAGGCCTAGTTTTTTGCTTTCATCTTAAGCGATAACTCAAATATGAAAACAACGTAGGGTCTCATGAACTTCAAGAACACAATCATTCAAGGTCACCTTCAGCGTTTAAAGGGCTTTTTATGGGTTTTGTATAGATACCTGACAGGTAGAGCTCGGGTGGTCTGTTCAGGCAGCTCTGGTGGGTTGACAAACATGAGTTTAAGCAAAAGCTCCAGGTATCCAATGTGTCGGGCAAGACGGGTACTAATGACCCACGCCCAGTTCCAACTCTCACCCTCACGCCTGCTTCCGAAGTACACGACCACTGTGTGGAGATTAAGAGTTACCCTAAAGCTACAGTGGGGCAATGGATACAATACAGCTATAAACCATCTACAGCCTCTGTAGGTAAAACTAGATTGCATGGCCAAAGGTATGTGGGCACCTAAATCCTACACCCAGATGTTCTTGTGTAACAATTAGATGATGCAACACTGAATAATGAGTTCATTTCTTACCAAAAAACACATAAAGCAGCGCAAGGAGGCTGAGTGAAATGGCGATAGCCAGTTTGGGATCCACAGTGAAGCCGAGCACCAGAGCTACAGAGCCGCACAGCATGAATGATAACAACACGACCAACCAGGAAAACTGGAACAGAGGCTCCACCTGCTGCCCTGCAAATGTCTTCATCTCATCTGAGAAAGAAATATGAAGATTCACCCACCAATGAACAAGCACCAGATGCGGCGAATTGAGCCGTATTAAACATTTCAAGCTCCAGAATAGCTACAAAAGCGCGGTACGTGAGTAAAGTGTGCTTTAAAATATCCTTTTGAGGTCACTTTCCCAGTTTAAGCTGAGCGACTGTAAATAACGCTCACCCTCCAGTTTCTTAAGCAGGAAGGACTTGCCGCTGCCCCACTGGGCATACAGACCGACGCAGATGGGCGGCTGCATGGTGGGCTCACTCAAAATGTCTGCCAGAGCGCTGCTGTACAGGTCATAGCCCAGCATGTCCCCATCTGTCTCTGTGGGGGACAGATGTCCTAAAGGGGACATAACAGAGATGGACAAAGAAACACTGGAACATAAATTACAAGAACTTATACAGAGCATATAAAGTCTAATCAAGTGATTATTTCTCCATCACATGATGGAGAGCTAGTAGCACACTTACTGGCTCCAAAAATCTGGGTGAGGATGCTCTTCTGGTGGCTGCAGTCGATGTTATAAGGGGTTTCTCCAGCCTTGTTGGGCCTGTAAAGCAGGCGGCCATCTTTAGGGTTACGGAGAAGGAGCTCAGCCAGTCTACGGCTGCGCCCACGTATGGCAATATGAAGAGGCGTGTCTCCTTTCTGGAGGCAGAGAGAGCATCCACGTTTAATGTAAAGTAGAATTGCTTATAGATAAAAGGCCTTATCATGAGATTCCTTACATTTGTGGAATTATTAAGTTAATAAGACTTACCTTGTCCACAGCAGACACTTTGGCCCCTTTGTCCAGTAGTAGCTCCACAATTTCTATATTTCTCATCTTGGTGGCTTTGATTAGTGGAGTCTCAGAATCCTACACACAAACACATTCATTGATATTTTTATTCAATAAAATATATGGTGACTGAGGCCGTCAATCTCCAACACACTGCTTAAAATATCTTCTTATGTTCCACAGAAGAAACTCAGTCAGGTTTGGAACAACATTAGGGTGATTCAGCAGTAACAGAATGTTTATTTTTGGATGAACTGTCTATTTCCATTTGTTTTGTTTTTTTTTACCTTAGTGGTGGTCTCTGTGTCCGGGTTACACTGCAGTATGTCTCGAACCATGGTTGCATTGCCTTTTTCTACAGCCCAGTACAGAGCAGTTTTACCTTCCTGTAACAAAAGAAGAGTCATTTGAACCTGAAAATGTAACACACCTGTGAGTACAAAAATATTCTGATTAACATAAATCATTCACTGTCTAACACAGTGTTTTTCAACTGGGGTCAGGGCCAACCAGGGAGCCTCAACAAACTTCCAAGGTGGCCTCCAGATGACTCAAGATTATTTTAAATAAGTCAAAACAAGCATTAAAATAATCTGTATAGAAATTTTGAGTGTGTGGGGAGAAGTGGGTGGAAATTGTTACCCACTGGTATATGATTTTTAAGCAGGTTACCTGTCCTCTGATGTCGATGTCGGCATACTTATGCAGCAGGGCTCTCACAATCTCAACATGCCCACCTCTCACAGCTCCAATCAGCACAGTGTCACCACTCTGCAAGTGTATAACACACAAAATGAAAATACATCATATACCCATGGGTTCTAAACCAGTGTATCAATGTAAAGTTGCAAAATGTAGTGTCAATGACAACGTCAAAGTAAGTCAATGACAGCTAGTGATCTCATTTACTCACCCTATCTGGGATGTTAACGTATGTGCCAGCATCCAGCAGGTCCTGCACGATCTCTGTGTAGCCCTCTTTAGCTGCGATCATCAGGGCTGTGTTACCATCCTTGTCTGTCATGTTCACATTGGGGTTCCTCTTCAGAAGCTCTTTAACCACTTCTGTATAACCTCCTCTCACAGCCACAATCAGTGCCGTCATGGAGTTCTGAGAGAAAGATTAATAAAATTAATACCAAAAAATTCCTGGAGCTTCTGATGCAATGCTGTTAAAAGATGAGTACATACCGCCCCCTCCTGGTCAACATCGGCTCCATTCTCCAACAGGTGCATCACAGAGTCATAGTGACCCTTTCTCGCAGCCCAGATCAGTGGAGTGGTGCCATACTAAAAGTACAGTAAGACAAATTATTAAGTATATATGTTTTTATTTGCAATATTCCTCACAATTACAATCACTACTACAATCACTACAGACAACTGAATTAACATCAATTAAATCTGTGTGACTATTTCACGCCTATAAGGTAAAGTATTTTCAAGTGAAACAGGGCAATCAACAAGAAGGTTGTAGCATGAGTTGGAAGATAATTAAGAATTAATTATAATTAAAAATAATAATGACATGTGCACCAAGAAGACGCACTAAACAAGGGCCAGTACTGATTTCATGTTAAAGGAGTATTCACTGTTAAATACAAATTAAGATTTATTTAAAATTTGTTTAGCAGAAAATGATTTTGGCTCAATTTGTGTTTTCATTTTCAGTTTATAAAAACAGAATCGTAAAAACATGAACACATGCTGTTACATGGGAAAGACTTAGTTTAGCAACCGGTAACTCACCTTATCAGAGCAGTTGACTTTGGCTCCATGTTGCAGCAGGAGTTTAACGATCTCTGCATGGCCTCTTCCGGCTGCCCAGATGATGGGGTAGACACTGTACTGCTATAACACCACACATAGTACAAGGTATGGTTTAATCAGTAAATACATGTGTTAATGTAGTATTACTGATTAATCCATTTTGATTAGTGATTACATTTTGATTATAGATTTTATATGCATCTCATATCTGATCCATCTTTACCTGTCCAGTAGTGTTTGGGTTTGCCCCGGACTCCAGCAGGACCCTGGCCACCTCAACTCGGCCTTTATATGAAGCCCAGGTGAGGGCAGTCCAACCCCCCTGCATGACACAAAGCCATCTCACTAAATACATCATTGTGTCAGAAATGTGTTGCTTATACAGTACAAAATAAAGAATGTGTTGTTTTTGATACAAACATCTGCTTTAATACTGACACTTAATATTGAGACTAACCATGTCTCTGTGCTCAATATAGGCACTATTCTCCAGCAGCTCTTTCACCACTTCCACATGCCCCTCCTTAGCTGCAGAGATCAGAGCCGACCAGCAGTCCTATCAGGGAAAGCACAAAGAGACAGGTCGCTATGGAAACTACTGGACCACTGGCTACTGTTGCTATGGGAACAGTGATGAGTGAGCAGCATCTGTACTGTATGAAAAGCCCTCAGGCATGGTTATAATGGGCACCACACCATATATGAAATGAATAATTGAAACAAAGTATTTGTTAGCGAAACAGTGGGGTTTAAACGTCTGAATTGTAAATCTGGACCAAATCGATTTTAAGTGCTAGGTTTTATACACAAAGCAATATTATAGCATTAAAATTTACTTTCTGCTTTCTTTGTCACTAAATCTAAGTATTTCTAGGTCATGAAACCAAATCAGCAAACTGTGAAATTAACCATATTAACTTGTGGAATTTTTGTAGTGTTTGCATTGTAACATATGCTACTACCACCCACTGTTCTCAAAAAATAACCATTTTCTCACCACATCATCCAAATTGACATTTGCTCCTCTTCGGATGAGTTCCTGAACAATCTCCAGACTGCCCTGCTCTGAGGCCAACATCAGAGGAGTCTGCCCATTCTGTGAAAGTACAGATAAAAGAGACACGAGCCCCAGAAAGACAGACATATAATTGATAAGAGAAGCAATATTTCCCCATACATTTCACTTTTATGAACGTAAATTAAATAACTTACATCACTTCGACCATCCACCTCTTTGAACTTGTCGAGATGTGCTTTTACGGCGGCCAGGTTCTCTTCCTCCACGTAGCTGAAGAGGTTTTGGATGGCCAGAGTGGTCATCTTGATGGAGGTGGTGGTGTCCATGATTGCCACTCAACACTCGGATACCCTGAGCGGGGAGACAGCTGTGTTAGTGAAAAGGTATACCGTAAAAGCTGTTGGATGAAAAACAACAAAGAAAAACAAGAATCTGATATAAAGCACTTCAGGAGATACGGCTACAGAGATTAAATTATCATATGATATCACAGTGTTTGTTTCCAGCATGGGATGAGAGAATGCACGGGCGATGGATTTTAAATGTCAGGAGAAAGGAGTCTGGCATACATAAATGTTACACAGAGATAACAGTGGTCTCTCTGTCCCACCCCATGATAACAATGTTGTTTTCTCCAGCGGCTAGAGGACAGACAGGACAAGCCAAAAATGTATTTTAAAGCACTGATGTATAATGACAATATACACAGCGACCGACACCGCCCTGTATGGCTAAAAAATCAATGCAAATACATTTTTAATAACAGTATATCACAGCATTTGACCTTTAATGGCTCTACACTGATATGTGGCCTATCATTTAACATGTAACGAAGGCTATATAAATAATGATTTATTACAGAAAACTGCAGCAAACGGATGACAACAACAAAAGAAACATGGCAGCTCTGAAACATGACAAAGATGTAACACAAAGATGTAATATGTGTGCATGTATTATGCGCGTAGATATTAAAACAAATGGATTTATATGAAAAACAAAAGAAACGATAAATGGTTATACGATCAAGATAAATGATCGTAAAGTCCCAATTACGTCGATATAATTGGCTGTGTAAATGTTATTGTAAACTGATACCAAAGAATGTATTTGTGTAAATAAACAGGGCGGGTTGCGTCTCATCTGCAAGGTCGAAATCGCTCCCTATGGGAGACCAACCGATTATTCGCCATCAAAACAATCACACGCAAAAAAAACATCAGTATTTCTGTCAGGATATTAGCACACATACATCACCAACAAAATATTATTCACGGTGAACGTTCACATCTTGTGAGTTTCACAGTCTGATGCTCGCTATAGCAGCTCAAACAGCCGCGATAAAGAGACTACGAACTGTCAATCAGACGCGGCATCAACCTTCAATCGCCATATAAACTCCGTATATACGAGCCGTACCTTACAAATGAGAGACGTCGAAACACTCCGCTGTCTGGAGGTCAGTTTAAAGAGCCGTATTTCTTTTCTATGGCGTTCCTCTCTTCCTATTCACCATCTTCCACAACAGCCATTTTGAAGAAGCTGTTTCTCTTCCCGACGAGTCCCTGACAACAAGCCGCGTGACGTCACGGCGACTACCCGTAACTCATCACATGAGTACGCGAACATTTTACAGTCATCCACTCCTTTAATAGAAATAACACATGACAGGTCATTGAAATATGATCAGATACATAATCTGCTTTTTTAGTCATTCGCGAACACCATAACGTTACGTTTGTTAACATTAGTTAGCTGCATTAGTTAACGTAATTAACAATACGCACAATGAACACTTGCATTTGCGTTAACTAACATTAACAAAGATTGATAGATGCTGTTGAAACATTGCTTATGGTTAATGTCAGCTAATGCATAACTGATATTACTGAATGAGACCTTATTGTAAAGTGTTAATAATTCATTCGATTAAATAAATAATAATAAATATTTATATTTTCTAATACTGGGGAACCAACTATCCTGTGGTTGCTTTATTTCCTTATCAGGGCAACAGTCTGTATCATGTCACCAAGATCAAGTAACTTATTATCAGTAATTGGACAAAGTGCACAGTTAATGTCTGCAGAGCAAAGGGAAGATGTTATACATGGACAGCTCAAGTCAAAGCATGTGAGAATACAAGGCCTAGTAAATGATCTATGTTTCAAACATTTCACTACTGGATTAAAACATTTACATTTATGCATTTGACAGATGCTTTTATCCAAAGCGATTTTCAGGGCATTCAGGATATATATTTTATGAGTACGTGTGTACCCTGGGAATCGAACCCACAACCTTTGCACTGCTAACGCAATGCTCTGCCCATTAAGATACAGGAACACCTGTTGCTGTAATTTGTGAGGACAGAGTGAAGATAAACAATATCTGTACAAAACAAATACACAGTGACGTTGTATAAAGACCTCTTTTAATCACATAAATTGAAAAAAAAATGTTTCAGGTCCACACAGACAGTGCAGAGGATGTCCCCCACAATTTCAATAAACTTTAATACAGACATCAGCTTCCTGGCCAAACTTGAGGCCAAAACGTGCAACACGACATACAGAATCACTGTCTGATAAACTCACTAGTCACACAATAAACAATTTTCCAGATGTTACCTCAACATTCCAGTACAGGTTAACTGTTAATTTTTCAACATTCCCAACTGAGACTTGATTCATCTAATACTTTCATTCATGGGAAAATAATCTCTGGTCTTTAGAGTGGAATGTATTACATATAACTTTCAGAGCTTTATGTGAAGACTACATGGACGAGACGTTACGACAGACCATAACAAACATAACATGACAAAATTTCAAGGGCTCCATTTTGTAGGTGCAGACATGAAATCAAATCTTATTGTATCTTTTAAGATCATGTGTCTTTGAAATAACATCCTTAAATGTTGTGGGCAACTTTATATAAAATTTAGATTTATTTTGACTGCTTCTTTCATATGCACACTCCTTTTGTTTCCAAACATAATATTGTCATCTTTTTTCAAACGGTATAGGCCTCGTACCCTGCAAGAAAATCCTATTTACAGTCCAATACATGACCGTGAGGTCAGGACACAAATACTTGCTGTGGCAAGCTGGATTACAAAGGCAAGGTCAAGTAATTTTATATAACTGTGTGTACTTGGCAACTTCACCTTCCAATCATGTTTAATTCCATCATCTCAAATCACAGTTAAATCCTGGTACCACTACATACCGAGCCAATGGAGAACTCTTTTCATGTGTGGCTGGAGAATAGGTACATTTGCCCAGTCTGTGTGTACATAAAAATTAGATGTTGTTACGGTGTTCCAGGACTCATGTAGTTTTTTGTTTCTGGTTTCTGTTGCTGTCTGTGGTCTCCTGGCCTGGCTGGAGGGCAGCCTGTTGCTCTTTCAGCCGCAGGTGGCGTGGCTTCACAGGCAGAGCGATGGCCAGCAGTATACAGCCTATGTGAATGCAGCAATACCATGACCTGTAGAGCATAGGAGAGAAATAAATTATTCTGATTTGCTTCACTGCATCTAATACAAAGCTATACATTCAATCAGTATGTGTGTTTCCGTTGGAATCAAACCCACAACCTTGGCACTGCTAATGCAATGCTCTACCAACTGAGCTACAGGAACACAAATGCGGCACAACAGCACACATTATGAATGTAATTTTAATATTTGTTTAGTATTTATTCCTGTTTGCTCCGCCCACCTGTAGAACTTGAGCGAGGGGCCCACAGAAAGCAGCACAAATGGTATCACTGTGTAACAAATGGCAATCTGCGTAGCCGCCCATGTGATGATGTCATACACAAACTTGTGAGTGGGTGAGCCCAAGAAGTATGGTCTTACATTGTGCCTCACCTGAGGACAGAAGTGATTTAAATTAGACACACCCTAGCATTATGGCAGCATTATGCAAGCAAACATCATGTATTTCACGCCTGGTACACTGTGATGTCACTCACAGCTCTGGCTGCCAGTGTGATGACAATGCCGGTGAGGAAGGTGAGGTAGTAGCCTGGATACGCCCCGTGCCACATGGCTGACAGCAGAAAGGTGGCAGCAGTGGGGTTATAAGGACAGCGTTCATAACATACCCTACATCAGACAATAAACAGGGAGTTAACACATAATAGATGATGCTAATTTGTTCTTTACATTAACAAGCACAATTTCCAGAACAGATCAGTCCAATTCAGTTCAGTTCTTTCATCTTGAAGTGATTGCATGCTTTAAATCTTGACTCTGCTGTGTGCTTAAATTTTTTAGCCATATTTCTAAGGTATGAAAAATCTTTTTGGCCTGTGGGACCATGAGATGGCGCCATCTCACATGCTGCGTTTCTCCAAAAATCTAGGTCACGCATTATTTGAAAAGTACAGCATTTGTGAAATTGTGATGGTAGACAGATGACCGATACATACAGATTGAAACACAATGATGGCACAATCCATGCGCTCTCACTGTTCATACCTTTTAAGCCAGTGCGCTGTCTGAATATTCCAGTTATCCAGGAAAACCTTAAAGCTGGTGGCAGACTGAAAAACACAAGGGTTGAACATAAAAATTCGGATTCATTCTGACAAAGCTCAGAGAAAAGACCAGCTGCTGGACTGACCTCTATATTCATGATCCTGAGGTTGGAAATGAGATCCCATCGCGGCACACCATCACTGTCATAACCATTAAAACCAAACCCTGCTGCGTTGTTAATGGCATCAGCTGTTCCAACAGAAGTAAAGAGATATGAAAGACAGATGAATGTTATGAATTCAATATCTGAACCAAAGAAGTTCCATGACTATTCTAGTCTGATAAGAAATTGTAAAACTCATTTTATAAAAAAAATGGCACTCACAAAGACCACTATACATTTGATTAAATATTTTAAGCTGAGCTTAATTTTAAAAAATACATACACTATTTTTTAACTGTGGGAACCCTGTTTACCTTGAGAGTTACTTTGAAGCAGGTATTAATTTTTAAAATGAAAAATATCAGTGACTTTTTTCCATTGTTTATAAAGAAGGCATTACCTGATTTTTGGATTAGTTTTTAAGGTTTTTTTACAATTTAAATATTTGTATATTGAGTATTATCAATACAGGCAACAAACAGTTCATTTTGCGTCATAATTAATCACATGAATTACATGTTATCGCATAGGTTCTCTTGTAAGACATTTTCCTTTCAGTTCCATATCTCGCCTGATGTGGGCAATGCAACACAACAAGTCATAAGGACCAAGTCTCTGTTGTGTAAGATGTTGATCCCCATTCAAATGGGTCACACAAAACAGAACTCAGAACATGATGATGGATGATGTGTGATGCGTAATTAATCACACCCCAGATAAAACATAAATGATAATGATAGAACGTGAAAGAGAAACTATTGCTTGTGCATCAATAAATCATTCTTGCCAGTATGGTTCATCAAACACACATATACCACATAATAACACAGACAATTCGGAAGTAGAGCAAAAAACCAATAGACACACAGAAATTAATAAATAATATATATATAATATTAAATGCAAGAACAAAAGAAGAGAAGATAAGAAGAGAATGTTTTAAAAAATATATAAAAAAATATAAGACAGTAAACGTTAGTCAGATGAAAGGAGGAGGAGAGACAGGAAGTCCACGCACCCAGCGTCCAAACAAAGTAGTATTTAGGCCGGGTGGTCAGCATGGATAAATACAGGTAGACCACCTGAGCGTAGAAGGGCGTGGTGGCGATAAAATCATCATCAACGTTACGCTCCACAGGAAAGACTTTGCAGACGGAGAGGAAGACCAGCAGCGAGATGAAGCAGGTGGCCAGTTTTCGGATGACCGCTGTCTGTAAAACAACAGTGACAGAAGGTCACAAACTAACATAAACTTCATGAGTCAACCATATATCATTACAGTAAGAAGTGAAACCAAAACCAGTATACAGTCCTGTGAATCATAATTCTCATGTTACTCATTCACCTTTAAGTTTAATTTTAACACAGAGCATCTCTTCAAAGCATGATGAAGCTGTTAATATTCTGTAATTTTTTTCACAATTTAATTTTTTAATTTTTAATACCAACGGCTGCATTGCAGGTTCTTGGCCTTTAGAAAATCTGCTTTTGTAATGTGAAACCAAACTATATTACGATCTTGTGTATTTAATAAATGACTAAACTTTTGGGTTAACACAACTTGTGGCTTAAAGACCACATGGCGATCATTAAGATTACAAGAGAATCTGATTTTGAACAGTCATTGTTCAGCCCTTTGGTGACGTGGCCAAGTGATGAAGTGTATCGACGAAGTGTAAGTTCTACAAAAACTAAAAATACTAAACGTTTGGTGAAGGGTCGTTCAGCCTGCTCTTTCCGTTCACTTTTCTATTGGTCTCTTGGTCTCTATGGCGACAGGGGGAGCCCTCAATGAAGGCAATGTAATCGTTATAGGAGCAGGTGGGACCAGCCAAAATGCCCATGAAATTACAGTTATAACTGAAGTACTCCAATAAACTGGGCATCCGCCTGGGTAAAAACACAAATAGAGGAAACATTGGAATGATTTTATAGTTACCAAAGTAACATACATAAGAGAAAAGAGTGACATACACAATCACATACAGTAAAAGACTGTAATTAATTTCACTTTGGTCAAATTAAACCATAAGTCAGTGTTCATTTTATAACAATTAACTTACACCTGTAGATGACAATTAAACATTTTAATATGCAGTGATCCATGTGAGTGTCTTTAATGTCTTGATATTGTTAACATTGTTAACATATAATCTTATTGTTAACATATAACCTTATTGCCAGCAGTTTTTGACTCCGATTAAGCTGATCTTCTTTCCTCGCCATTCCTGCCAACAATAAAGAAGAAAACGATCAATCCCACTTTTCAGACGTTCAATTCAAAACATTGATCTCTATGTCATATCTCTCCACCTTTGCTGGAAAAGTGGTCAGTGGATCCTGGCGGGCAGATCTGTAATTTATTTTTCTCTTTTGCTTAAGACTAGAGGATATGGTTAAAACAATTATATCTATGTTTTTCATTGCTTTGCTGATATTTAAGAGGTCAAAATGATCATATTTCTGTATTTGAATTTTTTTTTATAAAATTAACCATCATTTTAAGCAATTAGGCACTGTAGCCAATTACATTCAAGATGATTAATGTAAAATACAGTAACAATTGAGTTGAAACATCTGTTAAGTGCTAAATGAACAAATGGAGGTGTGATATTTAATCATTTTTATCAACCATCATCAGATGTTTTGGAATAATAACAATAATAACACAAAAGTCATGTGACTACTTTCACGGTGCTTCTGCTTCATTTTTGCACTGAATTTTTTAAAATGTCTTTTTTGTTTTCCACAAAACAAGAAAAGTCATATGGTATTGGAATGACATAAGGGTGAGAAAATAATGACGGCATTCATTTCAGTGTGAACTATGCCTTAAAACACAGAGTAAATGCAATATTTTTTATATTTTACCCACTTTTTTTTATTATGTGTCCTGCTGTTGTATTTGAATGTCTCTGTGTCCGTACATGAAGCTTCATTTACCAGCGCAATAAAGCTCTCTCTGATTCTAATGTGTACATCTTTCCACAGTGGAGGAATGTACAGGCTAAACAGGCTAAACTCTGTGGCCTTTGAGATGTGGTTTGTTCTTACTCCTCCAGCCCTCTCTGATTTACAGAGGTAATTAGAGTGAGAAAGGAGGTGTTGTAAATAGACTTGGCTCAGAGTTCACGCAGTCGACTCACGAGTCTCCTCTGCCTCTGTTGTTTGTCTTCCTGCGTGATAAGATGAGGCAAGGCGACCCGGGGGAAGCGGCTTGAATAATTTCTCGTTGTTTTATTGCCACCGTTATGCACACAACAATACAAGGCACTTATTATGTTTTCATTAAAGTTTATGACCAACCCAGTGAGAATTGAAGAGAATGAGCTAGACTCGCAAACAAGCACCAACAAGTGCAAGAGCTAGTGACAGGGGTCAGCAAGGACTCCTTGAGGGACCTTGTACTATTAGTGTCTTACGGACCACAGGGAATATCAGTGACGGTTTATTCAGGGCAACGGGCGAGTGAAACCACTTTATATTCACTTTGAGTCCTGGCAGACATCTTGATTTTACTCTTACATATGGTTTGGGGTATGACTCTTATATCATTGTGTTTCTCATGTTAAATCTTAGTAACATGAATGTATTTGTTCTTATATTATTATGCTATATATGAAAATGGTTAAGTCAAAACTCCAGTCCACACAGTCCACACAATCAAATAAATACTTTACAAATGACATGCCTCATCTCATGATTATTTTCAGTATTTGTGTATTTCAGTATTGTGTGCGCTTCGCTGGCAAGTATGGTGGTCCTAACCTGACTTTACACTGACACTTGGCACATGAATGTAGCATTACAGTAAAACAATAGCAAAAAGCAAAATGCCCCACCCCATAAGGTGATCAGCTCTATGTAAAATAAAATATTTATTTTTTAAATCTTATCTGTGCAGATATATTTCCCACAGTATAAGCTGTGCAGAAAAATCTGGGCATCTATAAATAAAGGCTTGCAGGACAGCAGCTGAACTCAGAAGAGACAGAAATGAATTAGTGATCGTATTAATATTAAGGATGCACTTTGGGGTCCAACACATTATCAGGGTCATTTGTCACCCTGTGGAACAATAGAGGGCAGGGGAGAAGGGGGCGGGGCTTGTTTTCATTTGCTTTCATTGCATCTCTGTCTTCCATTTCTTTAATTAGTTTCTCAGGGCCTTTGGCAGCACATTTGATGATCAGAATGGCAAATGCAACCCCCTGCATCATTTCTGTGTGTGTGTATACTAAACCTCCTAACCAAACGCATGCACATTGCTCTCACCATCATGGATCTCAAAGGCCACGCTGGTTATCTTCTGCGTGATGACCATCATGGGCCTGTCATGGAGAAATAAAGAAAGATTTTTACAAAATGTTGTTTACACAACAACAACAATGGAGCTCAGATTAGACAACTCTTGTGCTTGTTTACTCTTACCCTGTAAAATCGGCAGAGTACATTCCGTAATCAAAGACGTAAACCCGGGTGATCTGGCAGAAGCTGAGATAACCCAGGGCGACCACTAAACAGTATCTGCAAAGAGCAGATTTGCATTTTTAAACATTTCAAAGGTATTAATGCAGTTTTCATTAGCTAGCATTAATAGTGACTATAATCATATTGTAAAAACATTAATAATTCCTCAAACCGCTTGGCTTGTTGTAAAAAAGGTGTGTTACAGTACTACTTTTCTAAAGAGTTTTTCTTAACATAAGTAATCAATTGCCTCCACTGACCACAGACATCAGAGCATGCATGTTAACAGGAAGTTGGTCATGGATGGTGTAAAAATTAACAGATTAAAACCTGGAAATAAAACCAAACGCCATTTAAAAAAGTCAAACAGCTGAGTGATGTTTGCTGAAGTAAACTGTCTATAGTGATGACGACTTTTGATCTGCAGTGACTGAACAGCAGGATGTGTGTGTGTGTGTGTGTGTGTGTGTGCGTGCGTGCGTGTGTGCATGTGTGTATACAGGCCATTGTCTTTTGCACAAATTACAAAAATTAATGGCTTCACCTCTCCCCTACTCTCACATGCTGCAGAAGAAAGATTGTGGAAATTAAAACTGAAGTGAATGAGAAAAGCACAAATGCATATTTTGAAACATGCACACAGTTAACATTGCAGGTGCCATAGGGGTGTTTTCTTATTCTTTATTGTATTATTACACCCAGTTTTATTGTATTATTTTTTCTACAATGCTGGTGAAAATAAATTTTTAATAATAATTTTTTACATTATTTACATTTGAATCTCTTCAGGGTGTACAAACCCTAATAAGCTAACAAATTGCACTGACCATGTTTGTCAGGTTGGCAGTTTTGCAAGCAGCTGTTCCAAACAAAATTTCCAACATAAAAAATATCCATTTCCAAGTGCCAACCTTTCTTGCTTCTTTTGTGTTTGATAAACAACAGAAGGTTGTTAATCTTTGGGCCGGTAACCGTGCCTGGTTTGAAAGCAAGATGCAAGATATTGCTTTTGTTAATCTCACCAACCGGACAAAACAGAACAAAACAGAAGTCCCTCTCATTCATTCTTGCACACACACACACTTGTGCAGTAGTGATGACACATTCAGCTCAGGTCCCCAAAGACTGCAGGTGTGAGCACAAAGATAGACCAGGTGTGTGTGTACAGCGAATACTTTCCATTCAACAACGCAAGTGTTTTGCAGGGCTGCAAAACTGCCCCATCTCCTTAAATCATCCTAAAATAGCTCAAAAATATTTTCAGCCACAGCACGTTTTCCAAAATGACACAACCAATCACATGAACCTTGTCTGCGTGTCCCACCAATAGAAAACAGCCAAATGCCAGGAAGAATTGTGTACCTCAACAACTGTCTCTGAATCTTCCTATGACAGTAATATCACCTCATTCGAAACAAAATGTCCCTAAAGGGCCATTTGGCAAAGGTCTGACATGGAGGCAGTTTTATATTTACTGCCTAGTAAAAAGTTTTTGGCAGCTGGCAGGAGATAGCAGCGAGAAAATAATGGCTGGTTTTATTACACCGGTGAGGAGACGAGTGCCTGGTGGTCAACACGTGAAGGGAATGATCTCTTTCTCATTATAATTATCTGTGGGTCAGTTTTCAGCTCTTTTATCAGAAGAGTCTGGCTCTCTGAGAGGGGACAACTTCCATCACAAAACTCAGGGGACAAAATGGACAATCCAACTGAAAAACTGCAATTTAATAATAAAAAGTACATAATAGGTGTAATAATAATAATAATGTGCTAATTTATAAAAAATGATAAAGAGTTCTATTTTAAAGGGGTGAGCATTGCAATATGCCCTTACCCAGCTAACAGAGAACATTCTTAGAACATTGGCTAATGTTCTCTACAAGTTCCTTCTCAAAGTTATCGAAAAACGATCTTAAAGTAACATTAACAGAACGTTTTTTAATGTTACATAGCATATATCAAAAACAATTTTAAGTTAGTAGAACACTTAAAGATGCATCTGCTTAACACTGAAAATGTTACAGAATTTTAAAATATTTTAATAACATTCTTATAACCAAGTAATAATGTTAACAGCCTATAAAAATTGGATGTTTTGAACGTTCCTAGAACATTCAAAGTAACATTTTTATTGTTTTTGTTACTTAGCTGGGTACCCTAATTTCCTGTTTCAGCAAAATATATGAACAATATACATGTACAGAAAATCTGTACTCAATCCATTTCATGGGACTCTTAAGGTAAATGGTGGAGATTGTGAGATGTTGTTTGTAATGCTTTTGAAAGCTTAATTTGCAGAAAAAAACAAAGTAATGTGAAGGTTCTTCAACAATGCTCTCTCAATGCTACACAAACTTTTTTGTGAACAAGCAGACTCACTTGTGCATGTGCTCGACTCCAGTCAGAATCATTATGCCGTATGTAATTCCACTCTGAAGCAGGAAATGAAGAGCATACCTGTAGAAGAGAGTGAAACAACACACACACTTCATCTACACACTACATTACACACATGTTCCTTCCAAACATTATACACATGTACAAATAATAAGAGAGCAGATCCTTTATGTGCTGCAAATGTTGTTTCAATGAACACATCATTGCTTCAGGGTGACTACACAAGAACAACAGTATGGTGCCGTCACTCTATTTATGGGTCTGCAATTACAGTGCGTCAATAAAAATATCTATCACTAAATTAGCTACATCAATGCTAATCTTACATAAAAGCAGACGAGCTAACAATTTTTTTTTGTTTTTAAAGGGACAGTTCACCAAAAACAATATTTTCATAATTTATTCATCCTCATATCATTCAAATCCTATCTGACTTTTTATCTTCTGTGGAACACAAAAGAAGATATTTTGAGAAATGTCTTAGTGGTTTTGTGTTCATACAATGGAAGTCAATGGGTTCTACTGTTGTTTGGTTACCAACATGCTTCAAAACATCTTCTTTTGTGTTCCTCAGAAGCAAAAAAAACTGGCACGAGGTTTAAAATGACACAAGGGTGAGTAAACGATGGAAGAATTTTCATTTTTGGGTAAACTATCCCTTTAAATCTACACAAGAACCTGACCCTCACACACGCACATAGAGAGACACTTTAACAAGCGTTTAATATATGCCTCTAATTAACAGTAATAACTAAGCAGCCAGAAATCTATTGATCATCATAAGTGTGGCCTATTGATCTGTTTGTCTTATTAAATGAGATGTAAATGAGCTTAAGATTTCAGCCACCACTGAGGCATCAATAAAAGTGTGAAGCTCAAAGTGAAGCTCAGAACACACATGCGCTAATGTATCTAAAACTATGTTAATATCGAAAGAACTTTCTCTAATGTTGCTCTATTAATAACATTAAAATAACACTAGAAATAACATTAGAATAATGGATCTTTCTCTTGGCCGGTTTTCACAAAGTATACTGGAATTGAGATCTATATCTGACGCAAAAGCAAAATTGATTTAAGAAAAACCTTTTTAAATGGAAGTTTTGCAGCATAATCAGATTGCAATCTAGCTACAATACCCATTTTTCTGATGCGCCGTTTATCAACATCATGCTGGAAAACAGGAATATTTTATCCCTTTTTGAAAATAATAGAAAAAATCTAATAGCGATTTATTCATTTCATTTGCTATGTTTATCGTAATCAGCCTCAATATCAGCCCACTGGAAAAAGTCTTCCCTCCGCCTATGACCAATCTAACCCTGGATGTAGTGGAGGAAGTCATGCAGGTATCTGTGTATTTATTTACAACTGAGAAATACCACAAAACGTGATATTGATCATGTACAACATACACCTCAGCTCCCTGTTTTGTCCACTAAACGCTGTTTGTTTATTCTGTATCAAATGTCTTGTCATTTCACAGATGGCTACATTTCCCATCGATCGCGTCTTTCTTCTGTCTGGAATGTCACGCCAGCATGTAACCTGCAGTCCAGCGGTGGAGGGGGCTGGTTTTCATTTCCTTGCGAACACAGAGAATGATGCACCAGTATGAAAGCAAAGACTCACCAGCCAAAGCAGAAGAGTGCAAAGTAGATGCCCAACAGTGTGGCCACCACATGCCGCACAAAAGGACTGGTCTTGCTGGGATGCAGATAAAGTCTGAACCACACTGCTGTGAGCAGAGCACAGAGCTGACATACTACGAAGTTCACCTGAATGAGAAAGATGGTGACACACACAGAAGTAGTTAATCACCTAGTACACTTAACAGACCATAGGCAGAAATTACAATTAAACCAACAGCAGGGATCAAAAGTCTGGAAATGTGGAATGATGTCAATAACATAGAAGGAGAAACACCAAATACTAATTTCAGGTTTATTTTTCAATTCAATTTTTGTAATATGTAATAACATTGCAATATTTTTGAAAAATACAAAATGAAAGCCTTGACACTATGCTGTTTACTGTTACAGGCCTTAATAACACTGTCCTAATATTAATAAGACACTCCAGGTGTGACACAAAGTGACCTGCGACTGACAATGTTATGACACTTCTCCACTAATTGTGTTTCTAAATCAGTTGTCATGCTCCGTAGCCCCACCCACAGTGATATCCCAATGGTCCAATGGCTGTTCCACATAGCTGCGTATTAAACTTTAAATACATTCTGATTGGCTGTGATTTTAGTTCAGACAAAAGAATGACGTGATGCTGGAAACTTGTCATTTTGCCCCGGGTAGAACACAGTGTGCAAAGACATAAAAATACCATTTAAGAAATAAAAAATAAGAGAAACATAAAACAAACAACAACAAACAGGGTCAGGGAGCTTGTTTTCCAGAAGAAATGTTGACAGAACTCTCAATGAGGTTCTGCAGCATTTGAGAACTCTGCATGCCTTGTGACCTACTTAGAAGACAATGCCCTGAGCTCTATTCTGACATGCTTCTTATGAAAGCCAAAGACATAAGCAGCAGGACTGATGGAGTTCTTCCTAGACTGGACACAGCTGTGGTATTACAGCTGCAAGAAGATGCATCTTCAACTGCTGTAAATTCAAAAGATCCATCAGTAAAAAGCTTTATTTTTGCTTTATACAAGCAGCATTTTTCAGAAGTCTGTTGGATAGCTACCATTTTGGTGTATGTGGAACATTAAAGCTACAGTGCATCTTTTCTGCATCGATAAACTAAAACAAAAAGTCATTTATTTCCAAAAAACATTTCCCAAACACTTCGCTATTGGTTGGTCGAAGAGATAGTCCAGCCTGGGACTGACATTGGCTGAACCAATTTGGTTATGTTTTTCCTGGTCGAGATGCTCAAACAAACAGATTGCAATTCTATTTGATATCGCTAGTGGTTGCAGAAACGGCAAATTTTACCTTTAAGCTGGGAAAAGAGAAAGCATGAGTATGATAACAAATCTAGCTAGCAGAGCTATAGCCAACATAGATGTTGAGGGGGAACCACAAAACCCCTTAAACCATATTTTGTCTCATCTAATCCCCAATATGTGGCTACAGTCTTGCTACATTCGGCTAAGAAGTAACTGGTGTAAGACAGAACTCACACACTGTGTGGGGAAGCTACAATGGCTGTTTATATCATCCACATCTGCATTATATCATCCATATCTGCATCCAGTACAAGGCAGCCACTTGTTTTAGTGACGTCCAATACATCTGTCAAGTAACCCAATGTGGCCTGCAGACTTGACTATGGGAAGTCTGCAGACTATGGGAGATTACGGGAAATAATTGGCAGTATGCTACTGTATATACAGTCCCCTCCATCCTTGACTATGTGCAACCTTTTTGAAAGAACCACAAAACAATTCAATCAAGGACACCATGTTTACTCAATATATTAAAATTTAACTGCATATTTTGAAGCTCATCCGATTGGTGTTCTTGGCATTTTTGTGGGTGTTATGTATCAAACAGTCTGTGAACGATCATACTGAAGTTATGCAGGGTGTAACTATGAAAGCTTGTATAATACTTTTTCTCTGACACAACATAAATAATCCTTGACAGATTATGGATTATCAATCAGTTTTGACACAGGCTCGTATGACAGCCACTATCACTTCCTCTGCAGACTTCCTGTTGTTCGCCTACTAAGAATCTGCATCTTGCATCTGTTGTACACCACAAAGGCACCACACTGTACATTAACACAAATAATGTGAAACTGAACTGTGTCTTACACATGCAAACCTGAGTGAATTAGACATCTAAATTGTCCAGAATCAGTTAGATATTTGTTAATGTTAACACAAAATATTTTTCCTACAGATGAAGAGTTCTTTAAACCTTTAAAATGCTTAACATGTGTGCAGAGATATTAAATGTACAGTAAATTATGTATGTGCTGCTACAGGCACCAAAAAAAATGGCAAAAAATGATTGTTTTAAAGCAAAACACACTTCCCTAATCTGCCATTGGTCAGTTTAACCTGTAGTGTCACCCGATGCAACGCTAGTCATTCTTCTTAAAGTCAAAGCACCAAGGCCTCATTATGAGCCATTCAACAGCTTGTTATGCAATAAAGAAATACTTTGTTTTCAATAAGCAGCATTACAGTTCTCAATCAACTGACCCCCTAAAATAAACACATAATGTTGCCTTTGGATTGTAAATGATGGTAAAATATGGCAGGATATATATAGACAGCATATATCCAATAGCCAGTTGACATCAGCAACTCAAATAACAGCCTCACCTCACATCAATTACCCAGCAGGTTTGTACTGTTACATGTTTACGTGTCGCTGCTCCTATGAGGCAAGCTAGCCAGAAAAGTTGGACCTCTCTTTCTTTCTTTCTTTCTCTCTCCATCTCCCTCTCCCTCTCTTTAATTAATGATTCTTGATGTGTCTCATTACCATTTGCCGTCTCCTTGATGCCCAGGTTACCTGGTGCCTCATCTCCTGTGTCATCACGAGCAACTCGAGCAGAGATTCTAGACACCTCCAGCTCCAACCAGAATACTGTGATGCACCCAGCTGGAGATTTAACATCATCTGAGGATTTGCCAAACCTACACATTCTTATAGGCAGCAGATAAATCAGATATTTTCTGGATGGGTGACTAGGAGCAGATCGCTGTGTCTGGGGCTGGGGAGTGATTGGGCTTGGCTGGAGATGCCCTGAAGATACATCAAGGTTAGCTGAGTCAGGGAGAGTAAAAGGCCACTCCACTTTATCAGGTGGTGAATGCCACCACTGAAATTTTAAATGTGGCAATTGTCAGGACAGCTAAAATACAGAGAAAGGGTAACACTACTCTTCCCTAAGGTTCAATTCACTTTAGTTCATTCATTAGGTATCGTGAACTAACAATGAACAATACGTTTATACAGCAGTTATTAATCTGGATTAATGTTAATTTACTAAATACTAATTATTGTTCACTGTTATTGCGACAAGCTTGCCCCAAACATAAGGCGAATAGGCAGGATCTATGTGCAAAAGTGTTTAATGATTTCAAACATGAAATACAAACAAGACAGATAATATGAAACCACAAGCAGGACACGAAAACAGCACAAACATACAAACAGTAACCAACAAGAGACAATGGCAAACACTGGGGTGTGTTTATGCATGATAATCAAGGGGAATAAGACACACCTGGACACAATTAGGGTGGGGCAACACAAAAGAACTACAAAGACCACAGACATGGACTACAAAACAGAAGTGACAACACATAATAAAACTTCAAAATAAAAGACATGACATGATAATAGCCAACAATACAGATACATGACAGTTCATTTGTTTATTCATAATACATTATTGTTAATCTTAAAAGGCCTAGATTTTCCTCACTACTCTGCCCTGCAAAATTACAGTATCCTAAACAGAACACTGGGTGTCTGACTACCCGCTTGTAACAGTGTCACAGTTTCAGGGTAGGTCACAAGATGATCTTATGTTAACTGTGATGCAGATGTTTTGTGATTAAAATGAATTTTTCTCTATTACTACATATTATTTTGATATTAATTGGTATTATTGGGTTAAATTGCAAGAAAATGCACTAAAGCAATTTAGAATATAATAATGAAAAGTCTATCGCTTCAATTAAGAGCATTTGTGAACTAAATAGGGGTTATTCCTAATCATACAGTGATATCTTTAATACAGAACTATAATGTAATTTATTAATATACGGCTGCCTTTCAAAAAGGCACTGTTTTTTTCCTGTTATCTTATTGAAATCATTTAATTCACCTATTTAAAAAAACTCAAGATTACCAGAACTATGGATACTGTGTTTCTAATCGATATAAAAGCGGTTCATCTGCTTTTCATGGCAGTCCTCAAGAAGCCTGTTGCTAGGACACAGACGTCCTAAAAATAAAAGAGGACGTGGAGGTGCAGAATGAAAGCCCCCGCTGCAGCCGTCAGTCTTCTCAGCTGTCAGAGGCCACACGCTTGGCCTGATTGATTTGCCTTCCAATCCGAGCACTTCCATAGAGATGAAAGCTAATCAAACCTGTTTCATATGTCATGCAATGAGAATGAAGCACAATTACCTTTTTATCCTCTATGTGCCATAATGTGACCTATTTGCCTTATTAGCTGATCACTTTATTGTACAACAGTAAACAATAATGTCTTTATATGCAGAGCTGAAATGTATTCATTAGTTTCTAAGGGTCTCCATGGTGATTCAAGAGCATGACATTTCTGTATCTTAAACAGCAGAGCAAAGCATTAGCAATGCCAAGATCATGGGTTTGACACCTAGGGAATACATAAACTGATTAAATAAACACCTTTAATGCAATGTTAGTCGCTTAGAAGTATCTGCCAAATATGAAAAACCTTTCATGCTCTCAGCAGGCAATAATCGCACAAAGCACGCTATGGTTGCCACAAGCCACATTTATCCTCACTGCACGTGAACATGCATTTAATGTAGTCTCAAGTCATATTTACTAGGTCCTTTACTTTTGGTAGATCTGTTTATAGTTGTTGAGGATGAGGGCATGGTATGCAACCATCTGCCTAATTTGACTAGCTTCTACACCGAGTGATAGATGAATCAGTGACAAAACATGAAAGAATCTGATTAGGCGCACAGCCTTTGACATCAGCAACAAAACATATGGGCTTTCTCTTTCCCTTATTTGAGGAAAAGTTAAGGCAGTGTATTTTGTTATGCCGACTATACACAATATTTGGTTAGTTGTATTTTCTTATTTGCAAAGCTATCAGAGCAGATCTTTTCGAAACATCACTCACATACATAAAGAATTTTGATCAGAATGAGCAGATTCATAAGTAAATCCCACTAAAACAAAGTTCTATTAACAGGTAGTCAAACTTCAAACTAAAGCATACCCAGCTAACAGGGAATGTTCTCAGAACGTTGCCTGACATTCTCTAAAAGTTATCAAAAAATGTTCTTGCAGTAATGTTAGTAGAAAGTTTTTTTAATGTTATTTACCGTATATATCAAAAACACAATTCTTAAGTTGTTAGTGAAATGTTTTAAAAACGTTATGGATTTAAAAATGTTTGATTAATGTTCTTATAACCAATCAATAATGTTAATACAATGTCAAAAAAACTAGATGTTTGATCTAAATGTTTCTAGATCTTTCAAAATAACATTTTTAATGTTTTTGTTACTTACGGAAACATTCTTACAACATAAAAATTGTTAGCTGGGTAGTAAATAGGTGAAAAAAAAATACATGACGTTTGACTATGTTAGCTTATAACAGATGCCATATGTGGTAAGATCAGCTCTGCTATAGTTAACCCATTAATTTCCCTAATCAAACACCTGACCTTGAATATGACATTGAAATAATATGACGAGCAGTTAGCGGATGATTAAATCGCTCTTGAGCACTAAGTGCTCCCTCCAAACAGCGCATTAGATACTCAATTATTTAGCTGTGCCGCTAATGCATGTGGTGCACTCATGCGCCTGTCAACTGAGCAGGTACTGATAACCATTATATAACACTAAGCCCTTGATGCTACAGGAAAGCTGAAATAAGAGCACCACCAACAACTGGTATACTAGGATCGAATAAGTGAACTGAAGGATTATTTGGTATGCAGGCGCAGAAACTAACTAGGTCCCTCAAAGAAATGGACTGGAATTGACTGGAATAGATATTAGTTCCCCTTCTTGCACTTAGCATCAGTTATAGATAAGATGATCCTCTTATTGAATTCAGATGGATTCTATGGGCTCTTTATGAGCAGATAGGCCACAAAATTTTTCATGAGAAAGAAATTTCAATAACCCACACAAAATACTTCTAGATCTCATTTTAAACTTAATTTTGTCATTACAATAATAAGATTAGGAAAGGTTTAAAGGGCCAAGATGAAAACCTTTGCAATAAGATCTATATAATGTAGAGTGGGATAAATTGCTTTCTAAATGTATGTTCATGCGACATTATGCAAAGTTTGTTAGATTAGGGGCTAAACACAACCCACTGGCACATCTTACCCCAAACCCCCATACTTTATGGTAGTCTTTTGACTTATGTTTTTGAACAGTTTTTTAAAAAATATATAACTTTGTTTAGAATATATCATGTGGCTACACACATAAATCTTGGATGGTCCTTGTTTGTTACGTAATCTACAAAATGTGGCAGCGCGCTAATCTGTTTTCCTTCAGCACGTGAGCAAAACTGCTGAGTAGCAGGTAAACCACAGTCTGTAAAACAGTATCTCACAAGGATTCCTATTCCTTGGAGACCTGTTCAATTAATCTGCATTTTTTGTGAGAGACTTGGTCCACAGAGAGCCCACTGTTCCACATTACTCAATAAAGAAAAGTGATCAAGCAGTTTCCAAATCAAGTGAGTCATTTTACATGATCATAACGAATATGACACAATGAATAGTGTTAATATGCAGATTAAAGTGTATAAATGATTGTTTTAAGTTCTGAAACTGCATGTAAATACACATGAAACCTGACTCGTAATCATTCCATTCACTGGTTTAAATCAATTTGACTCTTGATTAAAGTCCCATTGGAGTAATATTCTCTTTAGCATAAAGCACAGATGCTGCCGTCTCCTGTGGGAAACATAAAGGTGGCCTCTTCCCCTACAAGCCATACCACAGCTAACAATTTTAGGTTGTAAGAATGTTTCCCTGGTAAAAATGTTATTTTGAAAGTTCTAGGAACGTTCAAAACATCCAGTATTTTTGGACGTTGTATTAACATTATTTCTTGTTTATACAAACATTATTCAATTTTGTAAAATTTTTAAAATGGACCAGTAACAACTGAAGAATTTTTTAAATATTTGATATATAATGTTAAAAACGCTCTACTAACGTTACTACGAGACCATTTTTCACAATTTTGGGAGAACAGAATATTTGCCAGTGTTCTAAGATAACTACCTGTCAGCAGAGGCTGTTCATAAAGAACCTTGTCAGGGATTTGAGAACATTCCCCTATAAAGCCATCAGACTCAACCCAAATTGACTACCTGTTTTACCTAAGTTATTTTAGTATAAAGACCCACGTGTGTAGCGGGCAATGGTCTGAGATCAGCACTTCATATGATTTATGGGTTTAAGCCTAAACTCAATCAAACAGGCTAAAGCACCACGGATCGGGGAGCACAAAACAGCTGACTAATGCATTTGGAGGCCCACACAACAATATACAATGGTGCAATTTGCATTAATGAGGCAATGGGGTCTTTATTAAATGTCTTCAAGTGTTGTGCCATACTGTGACGTAGAAGTACTTCTTTATACTTCTCTCTTTCATTCAGTCCAAGAAATAAACTCCACTCGCAGCCAAACGGTTAAACAGAGAATAAATAGAATATTAAAATGGCACTTCTTGATTCACTAAAAGTATCAGCAATCATTAAAATGCAAAGGTTTCACATGTTACACACTGTTTTACCAATTTAAGAATGTAATTTCTGTGCCACTAGAACCTCAAACTGTAGCAGAAATAACAGCTGGTCCCTCCTTCTGCCATTGGTTAGACAAACAGATAGTCCTGCCCCCAAACTCACATGATTGGTTGCCAGTGTTGCCTTGTCAGGCTAGTTTTAATGCCACACAGACAGAGCCAGGTTTTGATAGTGCCACAGGGCCACAACTTACAAATCTTGAGATGAATCATCCTAGAAATTGTTAACGTATTATTGTCTCTCACATATAAACCTGAGATATTTTAATATAAAATACTTTAATAAAAATGGTTTATTATTATACTCACATAAGTGCTTTATGACTTATTTTACGCATGCTAATAATAGTAAACATCTAGACTATTCTAGAAAAATACTAAAAAAAAATAGAAATAAAATTCTTCTGCACAACTTCTTTGCTGTTTTCACCTACCAACAGAACCATAAACAGCTGTGGTATGCCCCTCATGTTAGTATTAAAAACATGGCAGCCAGTGACCTACTGTGACCTCACAACACTGTTGAAATGCACTGTCATATACAGAAAGTGGGTGTATTGTGCACAAAACAGGGCATGACCAGATGACCAGAACACCCTTTCACAGAAGAAAAGCCCCAGCTAACAATTTTAGGTTGTAAGAACATTTTCCTAATGTTTCCATCAAGTGACAAACGTTAAAAACAACATCCAGTTTTTTTATACATTGCATGAACATTTTTGCTTGGTTATAAGAACATGATTGGTTATAAGAACTATGCTTTCTGTAATGTTTTTAAAACGTTCAATTAACAACTTCAGAATAATTTTTTTGATATACGTAACGTAAAAACATTCTACTGACGTTACTACAAGAACTTTTTTTTGAAAGAATTTTTAGGGAACGTTCCCTGTCAGCTGGGAAGGAAGGCTGCCTGATCCACACCCAACACATGCCCAAATGCACAAGAGACAATAAACATTTGAGACTTTCTCTCTTAGGCACGTGTAACAGGAGTCCAGCGTCTGGCACAGGGACAGCAATGCTAGCCGGGCATCGCTCACATTACAGTCTGTTCCCACCTTAGATCTCATCTCCATCAGCAGGACACTTTAGTGGAGTTAACTGTTCTGCACAACCCACTTCAGAAGTGGTTTAGGCCTGAAACAAATAATTGTTTTGATAACCGCTTCCCGCGTTGATCTTTTCTTTGATTATAAATCTGCCAAAGTTTGTTTTGTCAAAAGTATGTTGTTTTACATACTGCGCAACAACGTGCAAATTTAATGCTAAAAACGAATAATATGTATAAAACATAGACTATGCAATAAATGATATGCAGGTTAAAATACATGTTACGTTATATTATTTGGACGACTTCAACTCTGCCATTAGTTTATCAGTATATTATTAATTAGTCTATGATACTGATATTAATCTATGAGTAGTCTATAATGAATAGTTGACATACAAAAAAACTGAATTATAAAGAAATAAATCACTCTTGTCCATTTTGATTTTAGCTTCAATACATACCAAAACTAATGTCCATTTATGAAGTATAAAATGGATGTCCTTTACACGGTAAACATAACATAAAACACAGAAGTTCAATAACACAAAATAATGGCACCATATCCATAAAGAAACGTTTCCTCACAACTTTATTTAAACCAAGAGGCTTTTAAACAAAAAGCCCCATATAACATTTAAAAAGCCAGTCAGCTCTACGGAGTGATGTTGCCTTTCATCACAGTCCTTGTCTCAAAGTAAACATAACACATCTTTGGGATGTCACTGAAATTAAAATGATACAGACCTTTAGACGTATATGAATTACCATCATAGTGGCAGATGCTGTGTACCATAACCTTTTCTTAACGCCATTACAATAAACCTGAAATTAACTGACATGAAATTTACTAATGCAGAAGATATCATATTATCTCCGGCTCCAGAAATAATACTGTAACACTGAGCAGACGTTGTAATGTGATTTGATTACAGTTATTGTAGTTTGCCACAAGGCTCCCTTCTCCAAATGAACTGCCGATCTAGACGGCATTTTAAGCTCAAAAATGCTGTCTAGGTAGGCAGCTCACTAGGTCTGGAGGACCGACATCAAACATACATGCCTCCGGCCGAGATGCTGCGTTAACTTTGAACGAACAGTAATGGTAACAATAGCCTCTTTATAAAGACCACCTGCACACCACAACGTTTCAAACAGTGATACTTACTAGCTGTATAATGTATATGGATTTATTTTACTGCGTGCACATCCGCAAATCATCGACTAATCATCCATTTCATCATGCACAAATTCAGATCATGAGCACCATTGACACAATCCGACGAAAATACGGCATTGCACGGAACGACAGCGTCCAGTTCGACGGGAAACGTGAACAATTGAACGTTTTCACCGTAATCTCACCGAACATTTTAGGCATAGCCTGCAAAGGATTTGCTGAAGGACCGGGATGCCAACGAACGCCGTGATAAAGGTTTTGTGCCTCCAGTACTCAATTCACAAAATGCACATAAATACAGAACAAATAAAGCACTTTCACATGCATGTACCTGGTCTAAAGGAAGGTTGGTGATCTCGCTTATAGGCTGTAGCAAACTGGATCCGGTGCACGCAGAAATCGTTTCAGTAGCCATGTTTCGCTATTGTATTAGTTCTGTGCTGTTTCTTATGACTGTGGCAGCCCGGTTCGCCCTGATTCAATCCCACACATCCACATCCACCTCTGGAGAGACTGTCGCTGCTTGCTGCTGTCCACTGCTGGTATGAAACGGAACAACACACACAGCCCGTCGAGCGGATTTACAGATCCTACTATGGTTAAAGCGTGTGAACGTTAACACGTCACGTGACGTAAAGCCAGTAAGTCGCGCTGATTGGTTGAACGGCGATGCGCCAGACAAGGTTCATAAAACATGCGACACATGTTTGTTACTTACATTTATTAGGCATATTATTGCTTTGACACGCATGTGAAATGTTATTACACACTAATATAATGAGCATATACTTAAGCATGCAACGCAAAGGAAAATTGTTTTATATAATACGTCTGACTTTAAAATATGGTACGTTGTGAATTTACATACAAAAAAGTAAAGGGCATTAGAAAACGAACTTTACTCATTTTATAAAATAGAAATATGTCACTACTCGTTTCTGTTAACGTATACGAGAAATAGCAAAGGAAACATAAAACGTAAATTATAATAAAGCCTTAAGCTTTCCTTTGAATGATTTATAATGCATAACGTGCATGTATGTTATCGGTGTTGATTATAGAGATGCGAGTTTTATTTTTATCTTTTTATTATTGCATTTTTTCTCTCAGTACTTGATCTGATGCAATAATGTTATAATTGCCATCAACTGTATGTTCACTGTTTAAGAGACTGCAACAATTAAAAAAACAATGGAGCACATGCACACAATGTAGCAAATACAAACAAAACAATACAAATACACCCATATAAACTGTAACTGGGCAGTACATAAAGACGCCGTGATTAAATTGTAGTAAGGTTTAGAATATCAATATTTATTGTCAACAGCACCAAAAGTAACTTCTCCAATCCACCAGGTGTCAATAGAGAGGAAATGGAGCAGAAAAACAAACTAATTGATTGGTCAGATGTGGTCACGTGACACGATTCATGGCTTCCGGTCGCGATGTGTGTAAACAATGCTCATGGTACCGATTGAATGTAGCGATATTATCTGACAGCGTGTTGCAAAGATGGTGAAGTGCATGGTGCAGAGTTGCAAAAACTACAGCGATCTGAAACAGGGAGAGCTGCCGAACCGTCCGCGCAAACGATTTTTCAGCTTCCCCAATGACAAGGCCCGAGTTAAAGCGTGGCTGGCCGCTTTACGGGAGTCCGATCGCGAAATCCCGGAGCACCTTCGCATATGTGAAGATCATTTCTTGTCCCATCACATCACACCTAACGGCATCAGCTCGGACGCGATTCCCATCATGCCTCCTTTAGATCCAGTGCTGGAAGGCTGGAGCTCTTGCGAGACAGTTGCAGAGGTTATAATGGTTTGCAGTTGTGTTTAGAAATGTTGATATATCAATTCATGCAGAACCATGGACGTATATAATAATGATATTGTTTCAAATTCAAGCATTTTAAGTAACTCCTCGATATGTGCAGTGTGCTGTCAGTAACCTTAATTTTGTCCTTTAAGAGTGGAGTTGCTGCTGGCCCAGAATATAATATTGATGATGATGAGGTTGGAGGAGGAGGAGGAAGAGGATGACGAAGAACACAGTCTTGCAGATATTGGTTCACAGAGCATGAATAATAATGCCAGAGGAAGGTAAGTTGTGTGGACATTACATTAGACGATAACACGCCACAGTTAACACGTTTGATAATGATCAGCATTTCCTCAAAACTGTATTCATTATATCAAAGGCTTTTTTAATTATTTAACTAGCAAAATCAACACAAACAACGTTAAGGAAGCAAAAGGTACATCCACCAAGCAAGGTAAGAGCAGAGTTTCTGATGGCTGATGAGCAGTACATTTCTGCACAGAAAATGTGGATTGGTCATGTGTGCTTCGACAAAAATGGTTGCTTTATTCAGCTCCAGTAAGGAATCGTTCTGATGTAGCTCTTGGACCCTTGACCAAACGCTTCATGCAGTTGCTTCTGGCAGCACCAGATGGAGTCCTTGATCTCAATGAGGCTACCCGACAACTGGGCACCAGGAAGAGGCGAGTGTATGACATTACCAACGTGCTTAATGGGATCCAGCTCATCAGAAAGACGTCGAAGAACAAGATCGAGTGGGTGTAAGTTTACACAGAGGAGATGGTCTAAACATACTTTCTCAATGGTTAGGGTGCCTTTGTCCAATGAGTCTAGATTGTGTTATATTTAGGTTATATTTTAAATATGCTGTTTTACTGAACTAGTGGTTTGATTGTCTGAATACATGAGTGTGCTCTTTTCATGTCTTGTCTTCATCTTTAAGGAGTTCAGCACCGGTCGGCTGCTTCGGGAGCCAGTGGATACCCAAGACGCATACTGAACTACTTAAACTAAAGTCTGCTGAGGAGGCTCTTGATTGGCTTATCAAAGATTGTGCCCAACAGCTTTTTGCCCTGACTGATCTCAAAGACAATGCTGAATATCCTTTCCTATCTGTAACCGTTTCTTTTATTGTTTGGGGCATAGACCAACAAGCCAGCCTGATTTAAAATTAGACAAAGGATTTCAGCCCTGAAATGATCATAAACAATTCTTCTTTATCTTAACTGGCAAGCAATAATGTAAGGGATGTCTGTGATGGTAGTACTAAATATACATATTGGAGTCAAATCTGCAGTGATGGTATCAGATAGTATTAGTATAAAGGTCAGTTAATACAAACTGTGTTCTTTTAGTAGTAGTTTTGGCCTTAACGCTTGTACTTCTGCCTATGTGACTTATGAGGACATCTGTCAGATTGGAGTCTTCAAGGATCAGACTATTATATCCATTAGGGCCCCTGAAGAGACCAAGCTAGAGGTGCCCACTCCTACTGAGGTGAGCATGAGGCACTAGATGAAAAGCTATGAGTTGTTTATAAATTTAATCTTTGGATGATTTAAACACTGATCTGATTTATAGCATGGGTAATATGCATTATGTGCGATAATGTTTATGTGCACTTGTGTTCTGCTCTAGAACTCCATCCAGATTCACCTGAAGGGTTGCCGAGGCCCCATTCATATTCTTACCTGTGAAACTGAGGGGTCAAGCGATGCTGTGGATCCAGCAAACAAAGAATCCAAGCTTGTGAAGCCAGGCTGCTTTCTAACACTGGAGGAGAGCCGCATACACACAAAACCACTTATATCAGGTTAGCCATATGGCCTTGATTGTTGCTCTCTTGATTAAAGATTGTGCCTGGATCTCATTCCATTTCAGAAAATACCCAAAAGAGAAACAGTTGTTCATTCCTTTCACAAATGTCAGTACTTGCAAAAAAACATCTACATATCTCATTTTTTACAGATGTTTCAAGCAGTGTAGCAGCTGTACAGAGTGCATAAGGACCACAGAAATGGTGTCTTAGCATCTTTGAGACAACTACCCCATCTCTACAGACTTTGTTGCCCTTATTGGAAGGGTCACTGTGTACATATTGACTCTCCCAGGCTTGCCAGATTTAAGACATCTGTTGAGAAGAGTTTTGGTTTGTAAATATGTGAGTTTTGAACATTTTGAAAGTTTTTTTTTCTATAAGCATTATGCAGAGAGCTCCTTGAGAGTGGCTAACTTGAAAGTGGCTTTTGAAAATGATTCATTCTTGGACCGTCTGATAATTCTGCAAGCGAATTAAATTATGGCTGTGATGGTCACAGATAATTGAACTTCTGGCACTTTTTGGACCTTATGCTTCTCTATGGAAAGATGTCTTTGTTAATAGAACAGTTTGTCAATTAATGTAACTATTAAATGCATAACGTTACTGTGAACTGTTTCAGAGCCACTGCTCTGCATTACACTGCATTTTGTGTCGCTTATTTTTGTAAAAAATATCTTTAGTGCTACAAATAAAACCACAGTCTTTAAAATGTATAGAGTATTAATGGTAAACGGTTTAATGGCTTACACAGAACTTAAGAAAAAACTTGGATGCAAGCTACATGGTTCAGCACATCATTTACTGCGTTTAACATCGCAAGAGTTGCGCTGCAACTGATATGTGCTCATAAAAACAGGAGTAAAGATCCAACAGTATTAATCTTTATAAAATAAAAGTCCCCATATAAAGCATAGCACATCACAGCTCACACACAATTTCTGTATTAAAGTCAGAGGTAATTGCACTTGTATCAGCATATTTACTAAAAACTGTCTCCTGTTACTTAACCAGAATATTGATTAAGGTGACTGTATAACAGTCCTGAGATCATTTATCTTATGTTGGTCCGATGCATATTTGAGATACTATGTAAATATCCCATATGCTACCATCCAGGTGTACCATATAGCCAGCTATAGAATATAGTTACATAGCCTGTGACAGGATCACAAGGCTCTCTGAACACGTGGCTTTTATAAGACAGCAGTGTGACATCAGTCAGTGATGAAGTGTACAAAAGACACAGGGAAGACCCCCTTTCTGTTTGGCTCCCCATCAATGTGGCCTACCTGTAGGACAGGTAGAAGAGGCATCAAAATATTCTGTCCATATGACACAAGATTCAATGGGTTAATTTGTGGATGTACAGGAATGACTGTGAACTCACCCACCACTCCTTGTCCTCCTCACCATCCACTATTATCACCTCCCCTTCAGAGAAGGTCAGTTCATCTGGGTTATCAGCCTGACAGTTGTAGAGGGCCTTCACCCTCTTGGGTCTCTGTTTCTGAAATGTATATGAGACAGGCATTGTATATACAGTGACCCCAAAGATATAGATACTTAAGCCCTAAATAAAGGGAAAAAATGTCAAGTACATTTTTCAAGCAATAAGTTTACAAAAAATGGGTGAAACCACAAATATACCTTTCAAAATAAAGACCGAAGTGTTTGGCCACTTAAGCCACAAATTACAAGTGTTTCTACATCAAAGCATCAGATAACATTCACATTTATGTTAATGAAAGATAGCACAGGTACAGGACTTACAGGAAGGGCTGTTCTGGGTTTGGGAGCCGGGGCAGAGGCAGCCGATGAACCAGAGTCTGGAGAAAATAGTGTAAATGAAAACCACAGTTTAAACTAAATGATATATAATATTTATATGTGAGTGTTGTAAAACTGACCTGTTTGGTCACTTGGTCTGGGTCTGCTGGGCGGTGGTTTGTTTAGATTTACATCTTTACTCAAAAGACCAACTGGATCCCTGAGAATATATATGATACAGCAAATGCTTACTGGAGCATGAAAGTAGATCTCTATATACAAATATAACCTCAGATAAATGGAATTTGGAATGAAGCTGGATAGTGATGTCATACCTAGTGGGGGATTTAATTGGTTTGGGGGCAGGAGCTTTTGGCTGAGGGGCTTTTGGCTGTGGGGGGACAGGTGGTGGTGTGGGTTTATTTACAAATGAAGGGGGCAATACTGGAGCAGGCGGTACTATGGGCACTGGTCTCCCAGGGGCAGGTGGTATAAATGGTGGTGGAGGTGGTACTGGAGGAAGTTGGGGAGGAGTCGCCTTGGGATCTGGAGGTGGTGGCCTCTTGACTGCAGGAGGAGGTGGAGGAGCAGGGGGGAGCACTGCAGGAGAAAGAGGACCTGTTATACCAGTGACAGACTGCTCCTGCCTGCAGAAAAATCCAGTTAAAACCACATTATGGTGGCACCTGTTATTTGGAACGTGGTATCTGGATTCTTGCTTGTCTAACTGGTTTTAGTTGGTTGACCAGGTGGTGGAGCTGGTCAAAGACAAACCTAGCTATCATGTTCCTAAAAACAGCTTGGCCACCATATGCTGGTATGTTTTAGTTTCTCCAGTAAGAAAACCACCTAGAAATCCTTTAACACATTCCAAAATCCTTTTAGCTAAATTTTTTATTAAAGCATAACAAATACATTCACTGTTCAGCTAAATATTATTAAATAGGTAGATAATAGCACCAAACATATTAACAAGTATAGAATACTACAGTTGATTCAGTTTTGAAGCAGTGATCCAGCTGCAAAGTCTCACCGTACACAGAGGAGTTCATCTCTGGAGTTTGAGGGTTTGAAGGGTCTGAAGATGATCTCTGCCTCCCAGCCACATCCATAGGAGGACTCCACCCTAAGATACACATATAAAACACAAAAGCGTATAGGTTTAGTGAATAAATCAACATTAATAGGAAATCTTCCTGCATACCAGAGAATTCTTAATTCTGCTGGATAAGCAACCTTCTTGTACTGCTGATCAGAGACAGCTCACCAGGGCTGGATGTTACTCACCCCGTCCTAAGGTACGAGGGGGCAGAGAAGGTATTCCTGGTAACCCTAGCTGTGGAGGGCTAACGTCAAGCATGGTGCCATAGGTCTCATTGCAAATCATGCTGGGAACAAAAGCCCTCTGCTTGTCTTTGACAGCGTTCACTACGTCTCGTGCCAGAGCGCTCATGTTGGGCATCATGGAGCCGCTGCCTGGAACAATACAGCTAATTGGACGCTCCTCTCGTCTGTTGGGGATGGGCTGGAACACAAAAACAAAGATGGATGAGCAAGACTGTTCCGATATTTTATGTTTATGAGCCTGATTCAAACCGAATCCATAAGTTTGAAATATAATTAAAAACCCTTTTTCAAGTCAGATATTTTGTATTTTATGAATTTTACAACTTTGCGTTGACATCATGCAGTTGTGCAATATGTGCGGTTCACAGTGTAGTGAAAAGTGAATTGGTGAACTAGTCAACAGTTTTGGAGGGTATATGCACAAATGACAGCTACTTTCAGATGATATGAGACAATCTCTTGCCATTGTTTCTATAGCAACCAATGTAAACACAGAATTTGACTACGCTGTTCAAACAGATCAGATTTCATCACTTGCAAAAATACAGTGCGGACAGTCAGTTCTTTAAACTGGATTTGAAAAGCAAATTAGATTTGTGTGCAATGTAAACAAAGCCGGGAAACACAGTGGTTGTCGATGTGAGCTTATGTAAGTGATTAAAGAAAGTATGGTTACTGTAGCACTCCACTAATGTCGGAATACTGATGAGATTCTATCCGATTGATTTAAAACAACACATAATGGAATCATTTGTGTGCACTAGTAAAAGTCCGGATAACCTTGTCCTCCATCTCATCCTCACTCTCATCCAGATCCTCGTTATGCAGACGCCAGTCGTACTCCACATGCACATGGACATTGAACTTCCCTGTCTGAGCTTGGGTCAGCTGTCAATCACAAAACACATATGATCACAATATGTGCAGACAGGCATTGAATACTGAGCTGGAGATGAAGATCACACCCACCAGCTCTTCACACTTTAAGTGTCTGAGACGTTGGGCCAGATCCAGGGGAGTTTCACCTGCGTTATTGGCTACGAGGAAACAGGACACAAAACAATCAAGTCATGTTCAGTACACATCAACAACTGAAAGCTAATTCATATCACTAATTCAATATTCATATCAAAGTTGTTTTTATGTTTATGTATTTTTTGCATTGCTTTAAAAATACTGACTAAAACAACACAGTTAAAAGCAAAAGTTAATTGTTGTTCAGGAATGGTTATTATTATATTATTATATACGAATCGCCCAATCACAGTGAGTTTTCGCCTGAGCCCTCCCCCACATTTACATCATGCTTTTGGAACTCTATGATCACACAATGAGCTCATAGGAGGCAAAAGAGACGCTCCCACCCTCTGATGTAACACATCTGATGTTCATCACCGGTCAGGCATGTGTCTCTTGACATGCATGTATGTTTTTTACAGTGGAAAGGCCAAATGACTCTGCAGTTAAATATCTTCGTAGTCTCTTAATGCAGAAATTTTATGGATTCAGACTATATGAACTCTTACTGATGGTGACAGATGCCTTTCCCCGCAAGAGTAGCTTCATACATTCACTGTTGTCAGTCAAGCAGCAGTAGTGCAGAGCTGTGCTTCCTTTAGACGTCTGCTTGTCTAAATTCCCACTGCACACAAACACATGCGTGAACAACTGCATAAAAGCATGGATTTAAAACGGCATGCTTATAATGGTCAGAATATCACGTTTGTTTTATAGAATCCTCAGTTTTTGTTGCATACAGAAACATTTTCATGTTCTGCACCTGTTCTGCACGAGGAAATCCACAATGTGGAGAGAATTCCGATCGACCGTTCGTACTGCGAGGTGTAGTGCCGTCTCACCCGGTTCCTGTCAACCAACGGAGAGCAAAATTATACAAGTACATTTCCATAAATTTCATTTGAAGTGTATATGTGTGAATGTAGAGTCATCTGGGAGAAGTTAAATGAATGGAAAAGTCTGGAAATGCAATTTTTTGTCAAGTTTACGTACTGTAAACAGTGCATTGTAAACTCAAAAGGAATGTTAACTGAAACGGCATTGCTTCTCCACTATAGCTTACATGTTCATTGGGCTGATGGATGGTCTCCATCAGGTCCGCTCCCTCAGAGTACACCTGGATCAAGGAGAAGATGTCCCGGGTCTTCACCGCATCACACAGTGCATGCAGACGGGCGGCACTGTCTGCATACTTCCTCTGAGCAAAACGCTTCTCTGTGTATTTGGCTGTTATGAAGTCTTTTCGTACCTGCCTGGAGCACAATTAAGAGTGAAGAGTGAAAATTATGGTGGTAAAATTTACGGTAATGTGCAGAGCTTTTGGAATTATTTAGTGTTAAAACAATGTGGAATATGTAATGGCTAAATGACCAATGCCAATACCTAGAGATTTAAAAAAAATAGGATGACAAAATGATAAAGAAATGTTTAAAATTCTGTTTATAAATTACTAATCAAATAAATAATTTGAAACCTAAGGAAGGATCACATTTTTTTGCATCGACTGAAGCACACAAGATGCTCTTTGAAGCAATCACATGATCCTGGGATAACATAGATCATGTTGGTTTTTCAGTTCTTTTTAAATCTTGAAAATGTTCAGTTTTTGTTTCCAAACAGATCTCACTCTGTCACTCACATGTCACTAGATGGGTTGGGTTTAGGGATCTCCTCTGCTGATAGGTTTGCCTCCATGATTTCATTAAAGGCCGCATTGCCCACACTGTTAGCAAGCTGCAAGAGATTAACTACAGTCACAACCTGTATGTTTGCAATTTCTGTCAAGCAAGGAAAGAGCTGACACAAGAGTTTACCAAGAGCTCAGATGTGCCCAGCACATCCAGCGTCAGAGACTGTATTCTGGAGTAGTGAACTCCCATTTCCCGATGGATCCCAGAGCATTCAATACAAATTAACACGCCCAGGTTTGTGGAGAGCCATGTTGGATCTGGAGTGACAACACATGAAAAGCCATTGACATGTAATCTCACTTCCACCCAGTGTCATTTTCAAGAACAACTTTGATCTCTTCCGTTTTTCACAAAGAACAATAAAACAAGTTCTGCCGGAGTGACTAAGTTTCATAGAATGTACAAAGAGAAGCTGAAAGGCCAGATAAGAAACAGGAAGTGCAGGGTGTAAACATCTGACAATGAGCAGCACTGCCGACAGAGAATCTCATTCATAAGTAGGTCCAGATCTGCAGATTTTTTCTCATGTTCTGTGTCAATTTTACGGATTCTGCGTATTCTGGTCTAAACATGGTATGTTTTAAACTAAGCTAAGCACTACACTCTTATTGAGAACTAAAACATAATCTAACTTACCACAAATATTTAATAAACAAACAGACAGGATTGGGTGTTTGTGGAATTTTACGAATGATAGGTGTTTGAATTCTGCAGAAAACCTCGGGCACAGATTCTGTGTGCTCCTGCTCATGAATAGAATCTTCTAGAACACAATCATTATTTCATTTGTCACACAACCAGGAAAGTTTGAATTTAAAACCTGTGACCTTATCACATTAAGCTGACATTGACACCAAGGTCACACCCTGTGGGATTTGAACCTGCAACCTTTTGATCATCAGCCCAAATTTTAACCAGGACACCACCACTTACTGAGAGCTCCACAGTCACAGCACACATCATTGCCGCTCATCTTCTTCACTTCTCCCACAATGGCCTTGGTCAACTCCCGCACAATGTTGTTTTCATCCTCGTTCTGGTCATCTTTGAAGGCATTGTTTAACGCCTCCTCTTTACTGTTCTGGAGCACAGACACCCATCTGAGAGGGACAGAAATACAGGAACAGATGAGAAGCTGATGACATAATCTCCACAAATTACATAACATTCCCTTAACGTATGAGCACTCACATCTGACATTCTGTCTCATCGTCTGCCTGGAAGTGATATGTTCTGTCATCTAGAATGTGAAAAAAAGGACAGTAGGTAAATAAGGATGATAAACTAACCATATAAGACCAGAGAGATTCTGAAAAACAGTAAAGATCAGTGTGTGTTATACGGCTGTGGTGGAAGTATATTACGAGATATGAGATCAAAGCATTTCTTCTCGTCAGGGTTCCGCTTAACTTGGCAGGTTAAGAGGTTGAGGTTCGCTGGAGGGGTGTTGGCCTGCAGAGAAAAGGGGGGAAAAGCCATGATAATCTTGAAGAACACGCCACCTAAACACATTTATGCTATATACCTGTTGTCAGCTGTCACTTTAAAAGAATGTTTTTATGTTAGGATGTATAGTGACAATCTTTTCACTCACCGTTCCATGAGAAATAGTCAATAATCCATTTTTCACAGAACACTTTCTCTTCTGCCAAACCTTCCTCAGCCTGCAATGGCCATGTGCAGAGAAACCCTCATCACACAAACTTCATAGAACATTCACTGCCCGTAATGTAACTTTCAAACATTTAAAATGATTCCAGAAACACTTTACAATAAGGCTGCATTCATTCACATTAGTAAATGTATAGTATCAGCTAACATGGACTAACAATAAACATAAAAAAAGTTATCATTTTATTCATCTTTGTTAATGTTAGTTAATACTAATACAATTGTTCGTGTTAGCTCACTGCACATTAACTAATGTTAACAGATACAGCTTTTGATTTTAACAATGTATTGATAAATGCAGAACTTTAAACTTTTTAAAATTAAGATTAATAAATGCTGTAGAAGTTTTGTTTTAGTTCATGTAAACTGATGCATTATCTGATGTTAATAAACACAGCCTTACTGTAAGCTGTTACCATGATTTCTAAGACATACTTAAAGCAGATATGATCAATCTGATGTTATGAAAGATGTGATGGATTTTTACAGTAACTCACCCTTCACTGCGTTTGAGCAGGAATCCAGAGCGCTCAGTGCCGTGAGCTTTATTGCCCTGCAGCTGGTGGAGACTGTAGCCTGCGTTTTGCTTTGACTGACAGTCCTGTCAGCACAACAGACATGAAGAATTTACCATATAAGCAATGAAACAATAAACTTATGAATAATCTCCTCCTAATGGTTTTGTAATGTTTCCATTGTAATTATTAAGTGTTTGATTGTATTCTGTTTTGTTAACAATTTACTGTAAGGTTGCATTGCTTATCTTTAGAACCAATAAAGACATTAGAGCTTGAAACGCCCCTCTTATCAAAGCCCCGCCCTCCACGAACATGCATGTAAAAAGATGACCTATATATTTACCTTTATCTAGATTACTGAAAGGCACAAACTTTTTAAATTGTTTGTTGTGTGTTTATATTAACATTAAGCCAAATTAATTGTTAATAAATATTCTTTGTTAGCTTATGCTTATTAACAAATGCTTACCGTAAAACATTACCAAATACTTTTTGTTTTAAAATAACAACACAAGCAAATAGCTGATGTTATTCGTACAGAGCCAAGTAAAAACATGGCTTAAATAAAAGCTAGAACAGCTTTTAATTGCTTAGAGAACATTGTGATTATTGGCATTAGAACATGAATTGTACAAATGCAATGAGTCACCTCCTTCGACTCCGACTGTAGGGCAGATTTCAGAACATCTTTTAGCTGTAGCAGCTGTTTCCTCTCTGCATCTTGTATTTGCTTGTTCTGACATCCACACACACATGAATTGTTGTATAAATACATACACCTAATACATCACTATGTGAAACCACCTCAAAGTAAATGAATGTTTAAAAACAGGAAGGAGCATCATTAAACTCACTGCTGTCAAGTCTGTGGCGAGTTTTTCCATGAACGGTTTTAGATTGTCCACAACTTTTATCCCATCTTGAAAGAAACTGCAAAGAAATGTTCTTTTAACATCAAAATTGTCACTTCAAAATGAAAACAAGCTTCTTTGCTGGGGGAATTTTATAAATAAACGTACTTGCACTGAGCGTGGAAGTATTTGATGAGGTTTTGGAGCAGGTCGACACCTTTCTTGACTTTAATTTCGTTCACTTTAATGAGATACTGTGAAACAGTAGAAGATGCTTTAGTTTCTTCATATGAGACTGTAAGCTGAAGCTGTCGTACTGGAATACTGGCTGTAGAAAAGCGAAGCACGTTTCTCACCTCACACATCTGAAGCTGAAAGAGTCGCCTCTCTTTCTCCATCTCTTCCGCTATCTCTCCTCCGCTAATCTCTGTCCTGATCAGGCCATGCTGTTTGGCATGCTCACGCTTTTCTTTTTCAATCTTGTTCCTGTAAGGGAGTTTACAGTCTAGCGTGACTTTGACCAGAAACAAATGTTAGGTTTTCATTAACAGTCTTAGAAAGCACAAATAAACCATAAATGCCCCTTCTGGTGTTTACTTATTAAGCTATGGCCCCACAGCTATGTCAAAGGCCCAAGAATTAGGTTCAAATGACCTAACCTAACAACGTCCCCTTCCCTTGTACTCTAAATCCAAATAAACAGATTTACAGCCTGTTTACAATATACAGTTCACAAACTTTACATTTCAGTGTGGCACCAGAAAAAACATGCTGGCCATGTTCAAAGAAATCTGCCAGCTCTAATGCTGTTACTTCCTTTTATTCTTTCCTCCAAAAGTGAAAGGCCTTCTTACAGTTTTTCAGAGAGAAAAGCAGAAGCACTGAAATCCAGCCACAAAGAGCATAAGGGTTTAAAATCACTGAGCTGTTACTATTTGTAGCAATATGCTTGTAACTTAAAGGGATAGTCAACCCAAAAGGGTTAGTTATTCCATCTTTTGCTCACCCTCACATCATTCCAAACCTGTATGATTTTTTTGTGTCTGAGGAACACAAAATAAGATATTTCGAAGTATGTTGGTAACCAAACAACAGTGGCACCCATTGACTTCAACTGTAGGGACACAAAACCACTGCGATACTTTTTAAAATATTTTCTTTTGTGTTCCACAGGTTTGGAATGACATGAGTAAATGATGGAAATAAAATCTGTGTGAACTGCTCCTTTAAGCAGTATGTGCATTTCCTATAGTTGTGCTACAAGAAAACTTCATTATATTTGCCAAACCTGACTGAGATTTCAGACAGATAAGACAGTTGACATTAAAACAGGTTACATTTTCTGAGGTTCATATACAGAAAATAAGTGTTGCTTACAGTTTGGTTTCATAGTCCTTCCATGCCTTATCGAAGGGCTTTTTCAAATCCTGCCAAACAAGCAACAGCAGTCACCATGAGAGAGGAATTAAAGGTCAACATTTCAATAAACACTCACATAATCCAACACACAATCATTGTGTTTAAACTGCACAACTGCAAAGATAAGACCAGCAACTGAAGTTAAACAACATTAAACGAATGACCTCTTATCTTACGAGGCCAAATGGCCTCATGAAGACACTGCTGGGTGATTTCCTTAAAATAAAAATAACATACTAACACTGTTCTCTATTTTGTGTAATGCGTACATATTGATGTCCATCAGAAAAAGCGTGTTGTAGAATTCCATGGCCCTTTAAACCTGTGATGTGAATTATATATTACATACCCCTTTAACTCCTTTGAGATCTCCTTTCAGCAGACTGTCTAATGGGAAAGTGATGATATTATTCATGTTTTGTAGCTGTGGAAACACAGAGAGACGTATAGTGTAATATATAAAGTGTGTATATAATTAAATGCTGTATATTCACTTCAAACAGATATGCGACGGTGGACATCATAGACTTGGGAAAAGGCCTCACCAGGTTCTTAAAGAGACCAGTGAGCTCCTTGGTTAAACAGGCAAATGACAGGAAGTAACTGGACATCTCAGGGTCGTCTTTGTACACAGTGCTATCTGTAAACCTCTCCAGTGCCTGGATGTACTGCTCCTCATTCTCTACATGAGCTGAAAACAAACAGAAACCAGCTGTTCATTTCCCCTCCACCATATTATTCAGAGCAAAGGGCTTAGCATGGGGTTGATTATGCGTACAGATAGTGAGTGCCAAAATTCCAAAAGCTTGTTTTATGATCATGGATATTTTATGTGTTTTTCAAATGTATCTTTAGCATTTTCATTCGTCCTAATGCTTTGCTTTCCCAAACACTTCGCTTGACCTTATTTAAGTCCACAAGGGCATAGGACTCTTTCCATGTGGACCTTGTTCATTCTTACGGCTTGCAAAAGAACACACTTCCTATTTTATGACCAAAGCCTCGGCTGTGTAATAGAGCTCAGCAGCCCCTCCCAAACACTGTGCAGTACAACACAAAGTAAACAGGCTGTATAAGAGCTGGGCTATTGTAAAGCTCTGATTCTCAACTGGTTTTAGTTCAGGATTTGATTTTACATGTGGTGGCACACACAGCACCGAAGTTGTTTACTGTACAAAAGTGAACAAAAATCTCCATATAAATAAACATTGAAATGTATTAATTTCACTGGTTTTGAGGATAAGAGCATGTATTGTTTGCTTAAGTGTAATTAAATTGTCTTTCACCAAGTGACAGGTGAATTTTTGCCCACATTTTAGCTATGCATATTAGTTTAAATCAGACCTTTGATAACAACAATAAATATCATTTACATTTATGCATGTGGCAGATGCTTTTATAAAGTTGATAAGCCTATTATTTTTGCTACTTCAACTAGGCATGATTATATAATTGGTTGCATTTTTGGTTGCATTATTTGCTTTTAACATTGTTTATTTCCCTGCTGTACACAACAGTTAGGCGTGCAACGCACCAGCTGCAAAACAACTGCAATCAAGGCAATACATTTGTGAAATGTGTGTTTCAGAAATGAAACAAGGTGAAAGCAACAGGAAACATCAGACAAAATTTCCTCACAAGAATATTTCACTCAATCACGTGATTTTAAGCATGCTGAGTGAGATTTAAAGAAAAAGGACAGTGTTAATCCGCCTTTAAACACACACAGAGCGCTGGAGTAAGAACCAAAGAATAGGTGGAAGGTAATACAGGTTCTTGCTGGAACAGGTATTGCTGTTCTGTGTAGGAATGAGAGGAATGTTTGAGGTACTAAAATAAAACCCTGCTCACTACTTGAGTAACAATGACCTAAATACAACTGCATAGAAACCAAATGTTTTATTACATTGAGTATTATTGTGTTCCATCTCTTCCAGTCTATAATTTGGGATTAATAATAATATGTTTTATTCTAAACTTTCAAAAATGTTTTTTTGTCATGATCTGAAAAGAGCTTAAAACAGGAGCTTTAAACAAGATGCTAAAGTAATGTAAAGCTAACAGATAATAATTAAGCCTGAGAGCTCCATCACCACCTGTAATACTTACACAGACCAGAGACATTTATAGCTTTCACTGACTTCTTCATTTTGTGCAGAACACTGCGGTCCATGTCCAGCGCCTGTGAAACGACACATTTTTAGTATATTTTTTTAGGCGAACATGATAAATGATCTAGTTCTGAATTCTCACAGAGCAATAACACAATACAAAAATAGACAAAAAATTCCATGTGAATTTGAACTTCCCTCTGATACAAATCACGCGATTCTTTAACGTTCAGATATACTCAGATAGCCTGTGTTTCAGCTGGCCATCACTCACACTGAATCATGCTCTGGGAATTTTACACAAAAAGTGCCAGGGGAAGCAGACAGACTTGTGGCCCAGTATCTGTGTTTATGCAGGAGTTATGTCTGGCACCAAGACAAGATCATCTGACTGGGGATAAGATGACTGCCCAGCACTGTAGACAACAAACATGTTACAGTGGGAGGAGCTGTTAACCTTCATACTTGATGAAATGTACAGTTAGTAAACTGTACATAATGTAACTGTTAATGAGTTTCCTATGGCCACATTCACACCGCTGCTAAATATGGTGTCACTCCACTTCTGAGTGCTTATGTTCTGTACACACAGTAAGGTTGGTACTCAACAAAATTCACTCCTGAAAATGACAGCTGTCACAACTGAATTTACGGTAGGGTTTACAGAACCGAACCAAGCTTGATTAAATGTTTTTAATGTATTTATGTGTAAAATAAATGTATTTAATAATAAGTAATAATAATAATAATAATAAAGTGCACTTGAGTTGCATATCTCCTTTTTCCAAGCGAAATTACATTGAAGTAAGCAAATCACACTGAACTGATGTTTAGATTTTGTGACTTATGTATTCTGTACACACATGAAACAATAATTTACTTCCTAATGTAAATGCAGTTTTCACTCCCAAATCATTCATGTTGTGTTTCTGTGACCTGTGTGGTAACATTTACATCCCAAGATGCTGTTCAGCTTTCTGGTGCACTTTACTGAACTTGGCCTTGTATGCCAAAAGCAGTCCAAATCAGTGCTGTGGTTCAAACAGGAAACACAGATGAGTGACCAAACAGGGCCGCTGACACATTACAAAAATAAAACAGTAAGTAAGAGACAGAGAGGTAAGGAAGAAAGATTAGAAGGGACAAGCTAAGACAAGAACTGGGGCAGCCATCCCGCCTTAGCCCTAAGGAACAAGAAAAGATGAAGAGAGAGAGAGAGAGAGAGAGAGAGAGAGAGAGAGAGAGAGAGAGAGAGAGACTTTAACAGCACTGGGGTTTCATCAAAGGCAAGTCTCAGCAGGATACCATGCATGAAGACTGGTGGAAGAACCAGAAAGAGGAATACTGTCCTACATGTCAGACCAAGTTAGAGTATACTATTACTAACTGCCATCTTTATGGTGTCTGTGGGTGTATGTGTTCTTCGTTCTGAAAAAGAGCCTGTCCATGTTACATTTGTAACTTCCTGTTATGATAAAATATGTGTTGCGCTTGACAAAAATATCCCAATCATGTAACATCATTGAATGTCTTTACAGGTGGTGGTTTCTTTGTGTAGACATGCACACAAAATTCAGATCCTCGTCCAGTTTTTACATAAACCATGAACATCTGTTTACCAAAGTTACTTCCTCCACTAAGGCTCAGTGCAAATGAGGCAGTGCCAAAGGGCAACTCATAAAGAGAGTTTCCCTCTGTGCGTCCCTGACACGTAAGAGCCTGGAGCAGCGTTTTCTACTCACGTCACCTTATAATACAATAATTCAGCATGTGAGAGATATGGAAATCACCATGCCGTTTTTAATTCATTAGTTATGACTGTGCGCTAGCAATTCTTTCTCCATTCATAAAGGGTCACTGCCTGGAGAGAGTGTACATTTCTGCACTGTTTCAGCAAAAGTGGAAGTGCTGCCAGGACGTTTCTTTCCCTTCTCAGTGATCTGTAAATGTCAGTCAAAGCTTACGCAGTTCAGAGAAACTTTTTACAACAGAGCACTCTTCCACTGGAGCTCTCCATTTGACTTCCAAGTCAAAGCAATCTAGTAACAACTGTATTGTGCAGGTGTAATCACAAAATATTACGGCAGTAACATGTCAATATGATGGTAACAGATGTTATAATCTTGGTACTTTGATATGAATCATGAAACTGGGCGATTAACGTATCCTATACCATGGTATCTACATCTACGGAGTACCATGGTAATAGAAAGTACTTTTTTGTTTATTTTTTTGTACATTTGACTTATTTTTGTATTGTCTGTATACAAACACTCGCATTTACAAACTAAATGAATGAATGAATGACAGAATTACTGGAGAATACACATGGACAGATCTGTATACATCAATGCATTAGATCTGCCATATGCATTCACTGTTACTGTGACATGTCACTGTTTTGTGAAAATCACATTTCACAGGAATTATTGATCAGCATGTGAACACTGTATATAACATAAAAAACAAGTCTATCTATTTATATACCATAACATGGCAATAAAGTGACATATATCCGTGACAAAATGTCAATTGCTAAACATGGGCGAGGTTCACAGCTAACATACTGAGCTTTTGATGCAACAAAGAAGGAAGTAGTTTTCCAGGCTCCTTTCATAAAACAGGCTAATTATAGTATGGACTGAAACAAAACTCGCTTTCTGAGGTCAGACCGCAGACTTTCTGTAACAGATATGGTTTATCGTTGGACCTTGTTCCTCTTAATTGTGTTAAAACCCGGGCAAATGACCGGACAGGTATCTCACCTCTTCCAAGGCGGCCACTGTGTTCCGACAGTGAGCCATCCGCGTAGAGAACACCGACGTCGTGGGCGCTTTATAGTCCTCATTAGTGATGTCCATAAACTCCGATACAGTCAATTGATCAGGCATGATTATTCCCTTTAAATGCAAACTGGATCCAAGACAAGAAACACAAAGTTTTTAAACGACTAAACGCAAGCGGGCTGCGCAAACTCAATCCATGCCAGTCGCTTCAGTCACGAAACTCCTTAGTGTGAGTAGTTGCGCACGAAGTCCAAACTGAATTAAAAAAACGAGGCAAAAAGAAGAAGCGGCTTTGTTCATGAGTTAAACAAAAGATGAATTGCACAGCTTCATCATATGCGCCACAGACCGCGGTTATGTATGTACAGTATAATGTACAGTATTCCCATCATACCTGTCCGATTGAACTTCACTTACATGAGATCTGTAAGGGAAGCATCTCGCCTGTCAATCATGTACAGTCCACCAATGAGAGAGCGAGCCTTGCTGACCAATGAGAAGCGCTATAAGATAACACGGCGCTGCGATCTTAAAACCGTTTTGAATTCAATGTTCTTTTATTCGAAGCTCAATTTAGATGAAAATTAATTTGCCGGTAAATTTTAGTGAAAATTAATTTGCCGGTTCTGAAAGCATGTGTGATTTTTACAAAGTTTTATTGCGCAATGTTGTATTGGTGTATTATTTGTATTCGTGGTATTCGTCTCACGGGACTTTTATTTTGATTCGTGGTCACACCGGAAGTGATTGTTTCTGGCCCGTCGTGCCTGCGCTCAGCGCGTACGCTCGTTGTCTTTATCATTAGCGGGTCGGTGGAATATGGAATAAGTATTTGTTCATTAAATAGACAAGATACTACAAACATGACTACGAAACGTAAAGCGGACGTGCCCGTCCCTGCGGAAGAGAGCGATCAACTTCTTATAAGACCCCTGTGAGTTCATTCACAATGTGTTCAATGGCGAGTTGCATTGTAAATTAGCTTAGGTTTAGTTTAGCATTTCTTTCAGTTTTCTACTGATAAGTACAAACACGGTGCCTAGCAGCACCGAAGTGACATTTAAGCAGATGTTTTGCACCTATATATATATATAGAGAGAGAGATTTATATATAAAGAGATTTTCTTTTCACAGTCTGTGCTTACTGTATTTGTTTACAGAGGAGCTGGTCAGGAGGTGGGCAGATCGTGCATAATCCTGGAATTCAAGGGACGTAAAATCATGGTGAGCGCAGTTTTGTGGTCTGTTCTGCTTTTGTTAGATTTGACACGCTTTCTAATATGCAGTATATTGTAGCTGGACTGTGGCATCCACCCTGGATTGGAGGGCATGGATGCACTGCCTTACATTGATTTAATAGACCCAGCTGAGATCGACCTGCTCCTCATCAGCCAGTGAGTTCCCATTTATTAAATGAGTGATGTAGATTCTTCATGCCAAATAAATGTCTGCTTACAAACTACTTGCTTCTGCCAGTTTTCACTTGGATCATTGTGGAGCGCTGCCATGGTTTTTACAGAAGACAAGTTTCAAAGGGAGGACTTTCATGACTCATGCCACTAAAGCCATCTACCGCTGGTTACTTTCCGACTATGTGAAAGTCAGGTACGCTACAGCTCATGTTTTCTTCCAGCTCAAGCATAAGATCCTGCCCTCTGTTCAGAGCAATCTCCAAAGCAACACCCCTTCCAATAGTGCACAGAGCTATGCAAATACATTGTTTAACTGGCAAGTAGTGCGTACATCCTATCATTGCATTCGGACCAAATGCAGTGATTGGACGAACATTTTATAGTTTGTGCTATTCAAATTTAGTTATGTCGCTTAGTGATTGCTATCAGAATGTGAAGAGACTTTCAACCAGCATAACAAAATGTTTTTTGAAAAGATTGCTTACCATGCTTACGTTAATAAAATTCTTCCTTACAAGTGTCATAAAGAGTCAGCAATGTACTTATGAATGTTTTCCTTCTGTGTCCTTTTGTCTAAAGCAACATCTCGGCTGATGATATGCTGTACACAGAGACAGATCTAGAAGAAAGCATGGACAAGATTGAGACAATCAACTTCCACGAAGTGAAGGAGGTGGCTGGCATCAAGTTTTGGTGCTACCATGCGGGTCATGTGTTGGGTGCCGCCATGTTCATGATCGAAATTGCTGGAGTGAAGGTAGGTGTAGTTCAGGGGTCTTTAATAACTATTTTAATGGCTTTGCAATGTAAACATCATATGTTAAAACATTAGTATGGTACTATGCATGTTGTAGGCTGAAAATACAACACATATTTATACAATATGGGACATGGGGTCCCTGCTCATTCTGTGTATCCACAACAAGGGCTTCTTGGCCTGAAAAAGGGTTGAAGATCCCTGCTGTAGTTTGTTTATTCAAACCTGCTCATTTAAAATCACACAGTTTGTGATCATGGCTTGTGTCTTCAGCTGCTGTACACAGGGGATTTCTCACGTCAAGAAGACAGACATCTAATGGCCGCTGAGATTCCCAGCGTCAAACCAGACATTCTCATTACTGTGAGTCAGTACACTGCAGAGATACAGGATTTATCTTACAGTGCATCTCATAAATAATGTTAATCTTCATTGGTTTCTCTTTTCAAGATCGTAGTCATATTTCTCATTGTTTCCATAGGAATCCACGTACGGCACACACATCCATGAGAAAAGAGAAGAGAGAGAGGCTCGTTTCTGCAACACGGTCCATGACATCGTGAACCGAGAGGGCCGCTGTCTCATCCCTGTGTTTGCTTTGGGTCGAGCCCAGGAGCTGCTGCTCATTCTTGGTAAAGTCCAGCAATTGAGACCCTCAGCCACAGGAAGAGATGATCATCAAATGGTGTAGGCCTCACTAAACGTCAGCTAATCTGAAAATCTTGTTCTCTTATTCAGATGAATACTGGCAAAATCACCCTGAACTTCATGACATTCCCATTTATTACGCCTCCTCCCTGGCAAAGAAGTGCATGGCTGTGTACCAGACCTACGTGAATGCTATGAATGACAAGATCCGCAAGGCCATCAACATCAACAACCCGTTTGTTTTCAAGCACATCAGCAATCTCAAGGTGGACCTTAAAAATCAGTGAACAGACAGACAAAACCTGATAGATCTCAGTTCTATCAAAGTAAACCATTTAATGTCCTGCATCTTTATCTGCAGGCTGAAGATTGTTGATGCTTTTTCTATGTTTCATTGATGATGTAATCTAACTTTATCTCTGCCTCTCTAGAGCATGGACCATTTTGATGACATAGGTCCTAGTGTGGTGATGGCATCTCCAGGTATGATGCAGAGTGGGCTCTCCAGAGAGCTGTTTGAGAGCTGGTGCACCGACAAGAGGAACGGCGTCATTATCGCAGGTTACTGCGTAGAAGGAACGCTCGCCAAGGTAAGGTTCTTCATGCAGATGAGCGTGAGGTTTGTAATGGATGATGAGATGAACATAATGGGCAAGTCCCATTGACCTGTCCTCTCTCTTCTCCATGCAGCATATCATGTCTGAACCAGAGGAGATCACCACCATGTCAGGACAGAAGCTTCCACTGAAGATGTCTGTGGACTACATCTCGTTCTCTGCTCACACCGACTACCAGCAGACCAGCGAGTTCATCCGAGCTCTGAAACCTCCTCATGTGGTATGTATAATATATATATATATATATATATATATATATATATATATATATATATATTAGTCTTAAGCAAAACTGTATTTTTCCCTCATTATTTATTTCAACCAATCCTATTTTGCGGAGAATTATGGGATTGTTGTTTTTGATTGGTGATGTACTGGTGTTCAGATCTTAGTTCACGGAGAGCAAAATGAGATGGCTCGCCTGAAAGCAGCACTGATTAGAGAGTATGAAGACAACGATGAGGTTCACATTGAAGTTCACAATCCTCGAAATACGGAGGCTGTCACACTCAACTTCAGAGGAGAGAAATTGGCTAAGGTGAGATTTCAGATGTACAAAATGTTTTTTCAGCTTCTGCTCTGCTTCACCTTATCTCTGTGAAGTTTGTTTAATTCATGAAGTGTAAGAGCATCAAACTGTAGGACATGTTTCATTTTTGTGCATGTGACTTCTTAGAACTCCTCTTGTCCAGTCAGATATAAGGACCAATACTAACTCTAATAAAGTAATTACTTCACCTGGTATTACAGTTTAATTAGGTTGCTAGTAGATTGTTATGCTAGAGTTATCCATTTTAGCGAAGTTTATTTAACAAAGCCATGTAATCCAACCAATCACCGCGCAGGGGTGCGTATATATAGCTGTCCCTCACCTCTGTCTCATGACAGTCTTGCAGCATCCCTCCGCCACCCCATCGCCTCACTCTTGGCTGGTATCTACCTCAGTCAAGGATGTGGGGGGAGTACTCTTGGTTCGGGTCAAATTCTGAGCTCGGAGCCTCCCCCCGGACAGCACGCCAAATATGCATCTATGATAATTTGTGATTGCATGTTAGTGCGCGCTCATGAATAATATGATTTTGATGTAACCTTTTAAGGTGATGGGTTGTCTTGCGGACAAGAAGTGTGCGCAGGGTCAGAGGGTCTCTGGCATTCTTGTCAAGAAGAACTTCAGTTATCACATCCTCTCCCCGTCTGATCTCTCCAGTGAGTTGGTGTTTGTTGGGAACAGCTCTGATCTGTTTTAGTATTACATTGATCTGTATGTACTTCTGTGAACAGTTCTGAGACCTGTTTTCTTGTTTCTGATGATCCAGATTACACTGATCTGGCAATGAGCACAGTAAAACAGACTCAAGCCATTCCCTTTACCGGCCCTTTTCCACTGCTGTTAAGTCAGCTACGCCACTTGACTGGTGGGTGTATCTCTGTATATGTGTTTAATGTTTATGTGCACATGTGGTGCTTATGTGTGTGTGTCTGTGTGTGTGTTATAGGTGATGTGGAGGAGATTGAAACAGAGAAAAACACACTGAGGGTCTTTAACAGCATCACACTGATTCATGATTCAAACATGGTTGTGCTGGAGGTGAGGGCAGCATGGTGTTGATTTACATACCATTGTAACTATGGCAACCACAGTGTAATTATAGCAACTACAATGTGTTGATCTGGTTGTGTGTCTGTTCTTCCACCAGTGGGTTGCCAACCCTTTAAATGATATGTATGCTGATGCAGTCACCACAGTGATCTTGGAGGTCCAATCAAATCCTAAAGCACAGAAAGGTAATGGCCCTTTCACACTGACAGCAGTGCATAATGCATGGTATTATAAACAAGATAAATTACCAGTGCATAACAGTTTTCCGGGCATAATAAAAAAAAATTATATCACTGTATGTGGGAAATATGAATCATATAGAACAGTGAAATAATTTACAGTGACATGAACTTAATCATATCTGCACACGCCTACAGTTTCTCACAAGAGATTCATCACTCCCATTGTTATAAAAAAGTAATATTAAAGCCGCAATCTGTACTTTTGGTTAAAAAGAACAGTCACTGAGCATGTACATAACAGATCAGTGTTCAACACGATCTCCTTACCTTGAATTTATAATAATGATTTGTAATTTGAGCTGTCAGGTTACTGTATACTGTAAATATAAAGCTGGTCCTATAATTCAAGCAAAAATGTTGCATTTTCTATCATTTTAGTGGTTCAACCCCAGGAAAAGAAGATGGATGTGAATGTTTTCAAGGACAGATTACAGAAAATGTTCCAGTAAGTTCAGCCACACAGCAGAAATCACCTTAGCAGAACTGCAGTGATATTTATGTTTAATTACAATTTTTCTTCTCCTGTGCCCTGCAGAGACATGTTTGGAGAGGAATGTGTCGACCTGAATGAAAAGGACAGTCTGTCTATAACTGTAGATGGGAAGACTGTCTATGTCAACCTGGAAACCAAAGTAAGTTTTCACTCTGGGATGTTCCAATATATGTGCGTCCAATAGGAAGTGTAGGCACGATTCTGATGTGTTTCTTTGTGTTCAGACTGTGGAATATGAGGAGACCATCGCTGAAGATGATTCTCTTAAAGAAATGGTGGAGCTTGCTGTACAGAGACTGTTTGAAGCTATAAACCCTGTCATGTGAGATGAGCAGATGTTTGCAGAACATAAAGACACCAGTTGTTGGAGCGGCCAAAGCACTTCTGATGATTTAGTTGATCTCAGCTAAAAGAATTTTTTTGTAAACGTTACAGATCTGTACGTCTGAAGTTGCTGTTTTACGTCTGAAGTGACCGCTAGTCACATATATGATAAATAGTAATGGTTTAATTTGTTCATGTTTTTCTTTTTTTGACATTTTCTGTTTAAAATAAGAAGCTGTAATTTGTTAACGATCAATGTGTTGATTTAATAAAAGAGGTTTTTGAACCGATCACATTTTATCTTAAATACACCATCTCACACAATCTTAAGGACAATGTTTTTATTTAGAAATGAAAGCTTGTGAAATATACCAAGCAAAGAACTATTAAGTTATAGAAACATCTAACACACTTATACAGAACACTGCCTTTGTGTTGAATACTTTGTCTAGCCCTGTTACAGCATTGTGGGAGTCATACAGCTCATGTATTATGGGCACTTTTCGAAACATTAAAAAGGTTTTCAGGGAATTTGACATGTTTTAAGGGTCAGGACACTTAATTTGAAAGTTCCTGACAGAAAATGATACATTGATATGCTTGGTATTCTGAGAGTTCAACACAATGTCATTCATGAAACAAACAGCTTACTGTACTGATCTACATATTCCCAATGGTTACACAGTTGTGTACAATTTAACCACATACAATGACCATTTAGCCACATACAAAAGACCTGTCAAACTCCCTTAACATTACACACGTTACATGTGAATTAACATTTAAAAATAATTGCAAGGCACTTTATTTTTCACAATGTTCAAAATCAATACACATTGGAAAGCAGCTGTGGCATACATACATGTGTACAGTCATAAACAATGTGACACAAATATAATGAGATAAAACTGATTGTCTGTTACTAGTAATTTTGGCATTTCGTATAAAGCTGATAAGCCGATAAACTCCCTCATGTACCAGTGAATAATTCTAATATCTGCTGGTACAACATGTAATACTTACATGTTGACATTTGAACATAGTACAAATATCCTCACACACTTTGTTTCAGAGCCGAAATCTGACAATATATAATTGCCCTAAAACGAGTGCGACTGTCTTTTGCAAACAGAATAAAGAGCACCAGATCTCGCTGTATAGAGGTTTCAAAACATTTGCTGGTGAATATCAGAGCATATACATGTAAATAACTACATGTCAGAAAATACAGGTTTTAAAAACTGTGAGCATCTGCTCAATCCCTCATACATAAAACTGACTTGTAAACATCTTTAAAGACAGCATGAAAGAAAACTGGAACCGATTTCTGTATTGTGACGTATTTCAGAGTGAAACGACTTGGGGAACAAAACAAAAAAAAAAAGAGCAGGACTTGATATTATTTGCCAGTTGTTCATGGGATTGTGAAAAGTGGGTGTTGCATAGCCGGAATGTAAACCTTGCAGGATGGCATTACATATGTCAGCAGAAAAGAAAGTGATATCACAGAATGAACAAGTTCTGACTTGATTAAACATTACGAGGTAAAGAAATGCACAGACAATTTTCACAATAAAACCTGTAACAAGCATTAAGTGTGTGTGTTTTGGTATATGTGGTTTACAAGGACAAATGTGCATAATAATACGTATAATGATGTAAACATGGCTTACAAGAACACTTCCTGTGTCCTCATACACCAAAGTTTTCTGTGAGGATTAGGAAAAGAGGATAGAAAATTGGATGAGCTCAGTATAAAAATAATTATGCATATGGAGAGTCCCCATAAACCACGTATGCAAGTACGTGTGTGTGTGTTTGTGTTAGTATTGCAAATTTTAAAAATCAAATTCCCATCTATGGCTGTTCACTGATTAACGTGCTTTGCTGCTTTATAAAAAGTCAAGCGCTCTTAAAACATAATGCATTCTGGGTATTTTCAGTACTGGAGCTGAAAACACATTACATTCCAATGCTTATGCAAGCAATGCTTGTACTGCTCAGCTTTGAGCATTCCCCAAAAATAAACTCTCAAGTTCATTTATACAGTCACATTTCTTTCTCTACATTTATGTCTTTCCATATACTTTTATAGAATCAAGTGCTCAACATTCAGTCTCTTTACTCTTAGTTTTTAGATGTCTCACCCTGAACGACATGGCATTTTCTCGGTTGTCCGTCAGATCATCAAAGGAACGTGAAGCAGAACCAGAGGTAGGGAAGTCTTCTCCTAGGGCTTGTTCATCGAGGTGGGAATCGTAACTGGGATCTTCTTGGATGGTGGCCATGCGCTGGGGCTCCACAGCGGACGAAGGACACGGGGCAGGTGCTGGAGCCACCTGGGAGAAGGACACAGGTGGAGTGCTGGTCTGCAGAGGTCCAGATGCCTGGAAACGAGGCACGGCGGAGACACCAGAGAAAGAAGGAGGCTTGAAGATCCTCACTGAGGCTGATTCTAGACTGCTCAGCAGCTCTGCGTTCTGGGGCAATACATACACAAAAGTCAGGCATTTACTGTGCTTCAAAACAACAAGTGCCTGTAGCTCTGTGGTAGAGTACTGCGATAGCAGTGCAAAATGTTGTGGGTTCGATTGAGCATACTGTAAGTCACTTTGGATAAAAGGGTCTGCCAAATATGTAAAACACAATGTTTTTCTGCATAAAATGATTGGATTCTAATGATTGGTACTCACACTGGGGTAGAACAGGGACTTGGTGTTCAATTCATACTGTTGATCAAGTTTCTTATCCTAAAAACAAAAAGCAACAAACATTTTTGGTGAAGGCAGGAATGGAGATTATATCATTTTCATTGTCAATGTTTATTAAGGGTCTGACCGCTTATTCCACAGAAAAACAGGTTTGAAATTACATGAGGGTGAGCAAATTCATTTTTAGGTGATCTATGCCTTTAAGAGAATAAAATGTATATTTTTAGGTCTGAAAGTGAGTGAAATCATTATTATCTGGTGAGCTGTTCTGCCTGGAAACAAGTGTGATGTTTTTTAGATTTTGAACTAAATGAGTGGAATTTGTGTAATTATACAGACTGTGTTATGAATCCTGTGTTAGGAATATGAAGTGTTTTTTCACTTCACTTTCAGTGTGAATAGCCCTTCACATCATGATTTGTTCACCTTCTGAAAAAACTTCTTGTCTGCTAATTTTGTTTCACTTTACTTTTTTTTTTTTGGTTCCTGGTGCAAATAGCCCTGCAGACTATAGTACAACTGAAGGTCAAGCTTCAAAAATAACAGACACTTCCTCAGAGCTGAGACATCTAACTGTAGGATGTTAGTGGAGATGACTCACCACACAGTGAACCAGAATGCTGAGAGGGATCCAGAAAAGAAGTGAGAAGACCACAACTGAGCCAACAATGTTATCTGCCAAGAACTTCCCTGAAAACACACACACACACACACACACACACAGACACACACAGACACACAGACACACAGACACACACACACACAGACACACACACAGACACACACACAGACACACACACAGACACACACACAGACACACACACAGACACACACACAGACACACACACAGACACACACACAGACACACAGACACACAGAACACACAGACAGATCTAATTTCTCCATGTGGACCACATGTCAACTGAAACGATTGTTTATGGAGAACTCACCAAAGGTATTTATGTCAAGCTTCTCAATAAAATCCCACAGTCTCTCAATAACGTCCTGAACCTGTTTCATGCATTTGCCCTGGAAGTACAAATTCATATTAAACTTATTTCCAGATTTTATGAATACTGCAACGGTTTGAAATAACTGAATGATTTTAATGCTTTATGTTCCCAGAAAAACATCTGACATGTATATTGGTTATTTAAATAGATTTTATTAATTTAAAGCATTATTGTATCGGGGCAATTGTGGCCTACTGGTTAGTGAGTCGGGCTTGTAATCAGAAGGTTGCTGGTTCAATTCCAGTTCTGGCAAGTAGCAACTGAAGTGCCCCTGAGCAAAGCACCCAACCCCGATTGCTCCCCGGTGCAATATTGTGCTGCCCACTGCTCCGGGTGTGTATGTGTTCAAAACTTGCAGCGTGTGTTCTTGCAGCAGATTAAATGCAGAGTTCACTTTTTGGGTATGGGTTACCATATCTGACAAATACGTCACTTTCGCATACTATCACATTATTTAGCATGTATCACATTGTTTATCAATATCATGTAGCCCTAGTTTTTTTACAGCAGAGAATCGTATGTAAGTGTATGTTGTGAATACTGTACAGCACTCACCGCTCCATCACAAAAGCCCACAGTGCAGGGTTTGCCTTTGCGCAGAAACAGTGGGCTGTCTTTGTCATCAACATAGGGCATGCACACTGCATTCCTATCCCTGCAGCACACCTTACAAGAGTTGGTTGTCTCTGATGAATGTGACAAAGACAAAATTACTGTAATAAACATGCAAGCTTGAGACAGTCTTTATAAACTGTAAATATTATGCAGTACTAACATTATCTCAAACTACCAATGACACTAGGAGTCAGTTTACCATTGCAGGCACATGACTGCAGGTTCTTTACTGCCTCACAGAACGGGATGCATTCCCCGTTCAGACATCGCCCGTTGTCAACACAGATGGTCTTATCGGGGAGGTTCTCTGGAGGGGGACAATCACTGCTGTTTCCTGTTACAGGCAGAGAAGAAAGGACCCCCAGTGAGGACAAAGATCTAAACACACACACATGAGTGTAATTCCCAAGATCTTTAATGGTGATTCTCATTAAATCCTGTAAATCAAAGCCAATTTAAATAACATTTCTTCTTTGCATTACAGTTATGAAAGGAGATTATTTTTTCATGATTTTTGCTTAATTGTTAAAACACAGCATCTTAATAGTCCAAAAACTAAATGAGTGTGTGTAATAAGTGAGTGTAGATATAGAAGCATGTATCTGGTCATGGAGCTTGTCTGCTTAAGTCTCACCTGTGCAGTAAGATCTGCCCTTACAAGTGGCATCCATTGGTTCCTGACACACCTTGCTAGGCTTCTCAAATCTGCAGTCTTTGCAGCATGCGCTGTTTCTATCACTAGAACAGAAAGACATTACATGGTGTTTTGTTAGGTTACAAATAGAAACTGACATATGAACCTGACAGCAGCTGTCTTAAAGGAACAATTCACCTAAAAATGATCTTTTTACAATCATTTTTTCCCAAGTTGAAGATTGAAGAGAATCTTTATACGGCACTTTCACATAGATGTGTGAAAATTTTACAGTTCTGCTTTTCTGTGTTCACAGAAAACAATAACAGCATACAGGTTTAGAACAACACAGGGTGGGTCAAATTTTTGGGTGAACTATCCCTTTAATTAAACATGTTTGGTTGTGCACTTGGTTGTGGTTGTTTCATGTAGCCACATGGGGGAGCTGTACCTGCACTGCGCATTGGGCTTTAGTTTGCAGGTTGCGGTGCAGCAGTGGTCACTGTTGAGGTGGAGCAGTCCAGGGTCACATTCCTCCCCTTCCTCCACCCGTGAGTTTCCACACACATTGCTGTTCCTCTCCCTGAAGCAGGTTGAGGCCTTGGACCTCAGCCTTTTCGTTATGAAGCTCTTACTGCAGTCTGAAAACAACTATAGGGAAGCACAAAAAGTCACAAACGGATCACATGGTATTCTGAGCTGAATCAGCTTGGACACATCACTAAAGAATGTACTTTATTGTTGGAGTGGTCTCCGCTCACTGCAATGGGGTACATCACGTATTTGCCCCCCTGATCTTCTCTGGGCGCGCAGCCCGGCATGTCATCTGGGTCGTGCACTGCACCAAAGTTGTGGCCAAGTTCGTGAGTGGTGACCAGGTCCGCTTCCTGTTGGTAAACAGTCAGCAAATCAGCACACCACATATAACTAAACACAAGTACAGAGTGAGCTAACTAACCAGCTATTGTGATTGAACGTGGGTTTAACAGATGATGCAACAAAGGTGCAAATAAAGAACCAAAATACATAAATACATTTAATTATTTTGTATGTTCACAATGCATTACACATTTTTATTTATGCATCTGGCAGGCGCTTTTATGCTTTTTATGGTCTGTCTAAAAACCCAGAGGAAGAAAATAGAAAGAAAAAAAACAAAACTAAACTAAAATCCTTAAATAACCACTTCCTAGAATTACAAAAAGCAGATCTTAACACTTCTGCAATCACGTGCAACACATACATGACCTTTTCATGATCCTTTACCTTGGTAAGAATGGTTTTTCCATAATTTTTGGTGCTGGTTAGTCCAGTGTTCAGATATATATCCCGATTGTCATTTCCTGTAGGTGGACACTCTTTAAAAACACAACAACAAAGAACGACATGTCAGAATGATCTTCTGATCTTTAGAAGATCTTCAGACTGACTGGGGAAAATGAGGCCTAAGACATCTTCCTTGGTAAGATGTACATGCCCATGACATGGCAATATAAAAGAAACCATTTCACTCACTCTCAGAACAGAGACCTCCAGGAAAACCAGGCTTGGATGGGGCCACATAAGCCAGACCTAATGTGCCTTCATCAAAATCCTGATAAGTGAACAGATGAGCCAAGCAGACCTTTGATGCGTTGTCTGAAATGTCGATGCTAAATTGCTGCAAGGAGGTGACAAATAAAATGACATTTTACTACATTTACATTCATAAACAATCACTAAATAACATCTTCACTGGTTCTGTGCTAAACAGGTCACAGGCTGAAATGGAACATGAAACACAATACACAAGCATTCAATAATACTGCTTCTCATTATTTCCACAGAAAGCATAAGCTCTTGATAATTCAATGACTCCTTCCAGCTCACCTCCAGCAGCTTCTTGACATCCCAAACATCTTTGTTCTTCACAGGAGTTCCTTTCATGTTGAAGTGCGCCCCTCCCGGCTCCACATGTGTGGGCTCCTTGTTAATTATAATCTGAAGGAGACAAACGCATCAATGGATGTTGTTTGGTATAAATTTCTTTACTGTGCTTTTTATAGAATCTTATTTACCTGCTGAATCTGAACTCCATAACCTTTATATTCCTCATCCCATGATGTGTTCCGGTAAATGTCATCCACACGGTCAATCAGCTCGATCTAAAAAACCCAAACAACGTGAACCAGATTTACATAATGAAAACTCTATATAGAACATCTAAGCAGCTGCCTGATCTTGCCTCTTTTGTTGTTGAGTTTGATTAATGATGAACTTCCTCTGATGGCAAGCAAAATTCTTTGAACTGCAATTCATAGAAACTGATTCCGTTTTATAATCATGTGGGTGTGGCCAATGCAATTAAAATCCCAAACTTTGTCAGAATCTTAAATTCAGAAACCTGATCAGAGGACAGATTTTAACATTTTAAAATGTTTAAAAGCTAAAAAGCATCAGGCTTTATTCATGAAACACAAGCAGATAAATTGTTCCATTAAACTCAATTTGAGAATTTACATACAAATTATTTTGCATGCAATTCAAATGAATAAGGCCACATGTGAATACCAGGTAGTTGAGGGTGGTGCTTTCCTCCTTGCGTCCCATGTGTGTGAAAAAGCGGTAGTCTGCCACAAGCAGCAGAGGGCAGGTATTCTTTCTATGGTCCAGGGTTTGCCTTCTCTCTCTCAGGTGTCCTGTGAAGACATAACAGAGAGAAAGTTAAAACAGACATAGGGTGAGAATGTGAAAGACAGTCATTATACATGAGTGCCAAAGTATCTAAATAAAGCAGTGTATCACTATACAGCCTTCAGATGACACTCATAATGTTCAAAAAAGTCATATCTGTCCCAGGATTTGATCATCAGTTATGATATACAGTTTAGCACATTAACTTGCATCATCAGTCTTCACAAACTACTGTTTTTGATGTGGTATGACCAGTGGAGGAAACTGGCATTTCCCATATAACCATGGATGCAGAAAATCCCACTATATTTATTTATGAAATCTGCATGGATAGAAGATGGAACATGAATAAAAGATGGAAATCTTCTACATTTTAAACTGAAACTCCACACTCTCTTGAAATTCACTCCCTGGAATCAGTTTCCTTAAGTCACCAGACCCTCCTCCCAACCCTTTTCCAGCCCTGGATACGACAAAATCAAGATAAGCCATTATTCTGACTGAATTATCTCATCATCAATAATGAATAAAAAATGGTTTATTTAGCAGACAGGACCGAATGAAAAATACACGTCATAAATCTGATGCATACGTTCTCCTTTTAGAGGTCTATCAAATGCAACTGGTGACTCCATAAAATCACTTCCTAGAAAGACCTACCATCCTCCTCCTCATCTTCATCTAGCACTCTGGCCGCCCGTACGCTCTCTGGCATTATCTCACTGGCGTCTGTGTCAATGTAACCACACACTTTAGGAGCTGCCAGCCGGCTCACGTTCCTGATGTCCTCAGAACGATATATGAGCAGCCGACCCTCCTGAGGGTCTTCAACAAACCTCCACAGTGGCTGTGAACACCAGATTTGCCTTCTTACTGTTTAGTGGCGTAAAGTAAATTAGTAGATTTTGTAGACTGTGGTGATGACTTATATTACCTCAATGTTGTACTCGGCTTCATCAGTGAGAATATGAGCAAAGAAGTCACTGTCCCCGATATGTGCCTGTACACGAGAATTCACCTCCCCTAGAAACAGAGAAACCATGTGAACTCCATAAAGGTTCATTTGTTTATTTTCGTGCCACTTTAAATGTTTTTTTGTTTGTAAGTGTGGGTGGTGGAGGGCAGCTGGATATTTTTCCTGAACAATCGAGGACAGAAGTTTTCATTTAGTGACAAATGTAGCATAAAAATTACACTTTACCAAAAGGAACATACTTCTTGGTAAACCAGCCATATTTCAGAAAATAAATATTAAATTAAACTGTTTATTTATAAAAAAAACAATCATTTATATTTCAAACATGCCAAACAAAATCATAAAGCCAAAGCCATAACAAAATCTTATACTGGCATGCAGGACTGAAACTATTTATTGGCACCAATAATTGGACTATTAACACTGCTTTGATAACAATATGCTATTAATGGGTCATTGCTCAACAATGTTTCAACCAATTATAAAGTTACAGGAGCAGTTACCAATGACATGACCAGTGAAGAAGTTTTCTCTATGGACCTCATACATCTCCTGAGTGCCGTCCTCTCCTACCACCACGGCATTAAAGTCACGGGTGAAAAGCTCTGTGTTGGTTGTGAGGTACAATTTGAAGCGCCTAAAAATAAATAGTTTATCAAATGATGGAGCACAAATCTTGGTGATAACAGTGCATTATGACACCTACACACAGAAGCGGAGTGGTTTGCATGACATCACTGTGACACGTACACAGAAACACGCGTTACACATACTGGATAGGGAGTAACTACCTCTGTAATGCAGTAAAGCTGAGAAGCCTCTCTGCATGTGTGTGCGACTGGACATCTCTCTTACGAACTGAATGCTGTTGAAGACTGGACATCTGAAGAACATCAAAGTCTGACAGCATTGAGCTGAGCTGGTCTGAAAGAGTAACGGTCAACAGCTTTATTACTTTATGTGTTCTGAATCACAGCAACCTTATGGAAAGTCCATCCTTAATGGAAAACTTTAAGGATGGTCGTTATTACTGACTCTCATGTTGTTCCAAATGTGTCTTATTTTTTTGAGACAATGACAGAAAGTTTTCAACTTGCCAAAAGTTAAACATTAAATACTGTGCTCTGGTAATAAATACTGTTTGACAAAATAAATACATGATAATATGATGATATATGATGGTGGTGGTTTTGGCCACCACTCTCATAAAAAAAAAACCTAAATGACAAATTATTAACCTGATGGTGAAAGTTATGAAATTATACGCCACATTCATTTATTATGGTTTAGCAGCACTAAACAACTAACAGTGACAGTACTTCCTTTTAGGTTGAACTTGATTTCTCAACAAGCTGCTTTGGTTCACCCCATTCTTAAAAATCACAAAAAAAAGTCACAAACTCTTGAGACCTGAACTACAGGTAAAAAAACAGACTACGTCAGGTCGACTCGACTAAAACAACAGACTGAAACAAAACATTTCCAATCTAAATGTACCCATAATGTGTGAATTACGGTGATCGCACAATAACTCACCGTATTCGTCGTCTCGGACATCCCTAATGAATCTCCTTGAACACTCCGTCAAGATTAAAGACGCCAGAAAGAAAACCACGCGTTTCATGGCGATCAGAAGGACGTCGATACAGCGTACAGCACTTCATACGACGCTCGGTGGCCGCATATAATCCCACGGATTACCGATCTGATTGAGATCAACATCTGGACATGACCGACCGAGACTACCCGCTCACAGCTGGCTGGCTAAAACAAAGCGACAAGCGAAGTAAATCAGCGAGAAAACATGCCCTCACTTTAACGCGCTCTCGTCCATGCCGTTTGTAGCTAAAAAGAAAACATTCACTTCAAAACAAATCATGCCCGACAACCTGATGCCCGTGTGAAATACCCGGAAGTATTTCTCGCGTGTTCGGATTCACCGCGCGCGAGTTCACGGTACTACGAAAGCACAAATAAAACGATTTACACAGTCGTGCTGAAGGCGAAATCGAGCCCTTAAAAGAGCGGAAGTTATTAGAAACCGTCAGGGTCGGTACGTGAGGTTTTTACCAAGGGTTTTGGCTTGATGTGTTACGTAAGAGGATAAACTCTCCACCTCCGTCTCAAAAGCGACTGTGCTGCCTAACGAGACAGCACGCCGAGCATCAACGGGGCGCGAGCGTCCGTCTGCTAGGTAGGCAGCTCACTAGTTTTTGACACACGGCCTGATCCGGACTCTATTTTTACAGTCTTACCTCAAACTTCGCGCAGCGTCTGAAGGGTCGTTCAGATCACAGCATGCAAACAGATACAAGACTTCTGAATCCTGGAGTTATAACTAACTGAAGGTGATGTGTTCATTGTCCTTTGTAAGTATGGTTAAACCATACGTGGTGGGTGGCAGGACTGTTTAAATTGTTTTCATGCCCGTCGTGATGTTTAACATGTTTTTCGTTTGTTTTAAATATCGTCTTTGGCTTTACTTTGTAAATGTAACTTTACGTGTTTGTCAGACGCTTTGGATAAAATACATTTTATCAGCGCTTGTGTTACCTAGGAGTCGAACCCACAACCTCTGCAGGGCTAAAGCAATGCTCTACCAATGGAGCTATATAAACTGTATTTTGTTTTTGTTTTTCAATTAAATAGTTTGAAACGGTCAAAATACAATAAAATCTCAAAACTGAACATTGTTTAAAATGCAAGTCACTGAAACAATAGGAAAAAAATGATTTTTTTCACACAAATGCATGGTTTATAAAATGATCATTTTAATTGGGGTTACATAGCTGTTATGTAGGGATTTTACATTTTCACAAGGCTTTGGGTGGTAAGGGGGACTACAGTCGATGATTAGCAAAAACACAACAGGTCCGATAACTACTAACATCACCTGACAAATCAAACATCCTCTCAACATGTGCATAAACCTGCAATGAAAAGTACTTAACCAAACGTATGTAGTACTGGTTCCCATTCAGGTGTATATTGAAAATGGGCATGCATGGTATTTTTATACATTTTTTTTTAAACCAAAACCACAACCAGACAGAAGTGTTTTGTGACCTTCAAGGTAAAGACATGATTCAAATGGTCTATGAAAAGTGCATACTTGGCTGAGCAATGCTTGCTGACTTGGTACATCAGACGACAGCCTTCCTGCGATCAATAGCAAAGCAAAGGCCCATTTACCAACACTATGACAAGTCAACAAGCCATTTATCTCATTCAAGCATATGTCATTCTCCCAAGAGAGACTTATAATGGTAGGTGATATAGCAGGACAAGAACTAGCCATGCTTGAGGCAAAACGCTTTGTATTTGTGACTGACACTTCCAATGCTTAAGTTTAACCAGAATATACACACTAGTCACTGTCACAATGAAAGGATTTTTGTGAGGCTAATACTTTTCTACAGCAGACACTGCACATAAAGAAGGCCAAAGGACAAAAACACAAAACCAAGGAATGGAGTTGTTACTTCAACTTAATATTTGCTTTCATTACAACCACAAGCCAGGTGGTGGAAAAATAACTGATTGGAATTCCGGCCCTCACAGCTTATTGGTATGATCATGGATTTACATGGCTAGAATAATCGTAAGTGAAACAATAAGGAATGAAGAAGTGTAAAAAGTTGTCATTTTCCAGGATTATTTTTCTTTAATCTGTGATGAGAATATGTGGGCTCTTAGTTTTCTCCTCCATCTCCACCCTCGCCCTCATCTGCAGCGTTGTCAGAGGTCCATAACTAATGATAAAAGAGAAGAAGAGTTAATAAATGACATGTTGTAAATGGCTTCCTGGTCTTTAGTATGTCTCTGTTTGGAACTCACTGTGAGGTTGTCCCTAAGCAGTTGCATGATAAGTGTGCTGTCTTTGTAAGAATCTTCATTCAGTGTATCCAGCTCTGCAATGGCTTCATCAAAGGCCTGCAAACAGAAGGCCACAGTTAGAGGTATGTGAAGATATGCAAACAGTCATGCTTCTGGCATGCAAACGATGTGCCTGCTGAAATTTAAAACTTGAGCAAAAGGCACAAATCCTCAGTCGTTTGTAGATAAAATTTCCATTGGAATTTCCCCTTGACTGAGATTACAAAAAGGGTTTACCTAGATTTAAAAATGAAGTGTGTAATTTCAGGGCCACTACCAGCACCAAAAAAACAAACACATACAAAGCATTGACTGTTTTCAGGTTTCCCTCTAAAGGTCTTAACTCAGTTGTCTAAATGGAAGATGAAATCCACTCCATACTACAGGAGTTTATTATAAGTAGTTGCTCCACAAGCTCATGCCATTGGTTGTAGCTGATATCATACACTTCTCCTTTTAGGCAAGAACAGGGTTTGGTGTTGAGCACAGATGTTTACAGCAACTGAACTTCTCAATAAATCAAGCACCAATAAACATCAATAAAGTGGTAGTATCATCTAGAAAACCCACTTGTTTGGCCAGAGCGCAAGCCTGCTCAGGAGAGTTAAGAATCTCATAGTAGAAGACAGAAAAGTTGAGAGCCAGGCCCAGACGGATGGGATGTGTGGGCTGCATCTCCTTTTTACTGATGTCAAATGCATCTTGGTAGGCGCCTTGAGAGTTGGTTATCGTTTCTGTTGGGACACACAAAACATTATATGATAAAGGTTATTACAAATTATGTAATAACAGGCAAAAATGATAATTAGTAACAATGAGTCAGTTGTTCTGCCCCCTCATACGAGTTATCAACAATCTCTGGAATTTAGACCGTTTTTTGTGGGATATGGGAATCAGACAATAGGATACCATGTGGCTCATGTAGCTGATGGACCAAATTCAAAAACCTAAGCGGCACTTTTAGGGATTGTTGCCCAAACGATACAATTCTGTCATTATTTACACAGCCTTATGTCAGCGCAAACCTGTATGCTGTGATTGTTTCTGAGGAACATAAAAGTAGAAATTTAGAGGAATCATACAGCTCTTTTCCAAAGAAGAATGCGCATGAAGATTTTTCAACAATGCTTCTTTTGTCATTGATGGACAAAACAACAGGCATTTGCTTTGACTCAGGGGACATACTGAGAGCAAAAATGGATAAAGACCTTTGACTAAATGTCAAAATGTTAAAACATCCCTCCTCAGCATTAGATTCCTGTGGATGTCGCACTAAACCATATTTTAAACTGGGCCTCCATGACTACTCCTTAAGCCAGTTAGCAGCCAGAGAGGAATAAGGCTCCAGAAGGTCCCAGAAGGACAGTCAGTGAGGACTTTGTGAGGATGTAAAGAAGCCCCAGGGCAGCAAAATACTCTCTACAACCAAATACATTCATCCTGAATCAGTATTAAGTCCACAGATCTAATTTTGCCTGAAGCAAAGAACAAAATATGTCACCGACATGGTCTCACAAACAGGATTTGCATGATTCACACATTCATCTGATGTCTGGGATGTAAAATTTGTGCCTAATGTGAGGTAAGCCAGACCCTGATGGTATTACTGAGAAACTAAACATGCATGCACTCAAACACGCCCCTTCCCCCTCAAACAGAAATGCAGAAAGACACTTACCCTTCCTGTCATCTCCTGAGGCAACCTCTGCAAGATATCTGTAGTAGTCACCCTTCATCTTTAAATAGAAGACTTTGCTCTCGGCATTTGTGGAGTTCTCGATCAAATATTTGCCCAGCAGTCCCTACGGGTTAGGAAAGAGAGGAAGTGCAATAAAGAGAGAGAGAGAGAGAGAGCGCATGTTGCATTAATCTACTTTAAACAAACCTTTTACAACCCAAGCAATTAATAAAGGTGGGAAAAGGCAGCAGTATTATGGGATTGTAAACTTTTGATTTCCAAGTACCAAACATCTCACATGGGGAATCCTCTTTTTCCATTCCAGTTTAAAGCTAATGTAAACTGACATTCTGCATCTACTCCAGTTGACCACATTCTGTCCGTTGGTGGTTAAATGGGGCTGTTAGACAAAACCAAGTGCATGCACACAAACACAACTGAAAAACAGAGAAGAGTGCAGACTTCCTGTGTGACAACCCAGCCCTTTCACTCCCCAGTCTCTCAGTTTGAATCTGCTGGACCAACCTTGTACATTTCTTCACTGTGGAAAGACTGACTTCCACAAGGGACAAGGAGAAACAGGAAGAAATGGAGAAAGAACAGCAGGACTGACATTACTGTGTTTAATCCAAAGGGGGCAGTCAGAGTACTCTGGCCCTAGATAACCCTGTGAGCAAAGTCACAGAGGTAGCCTCATCACATGTGCTTCTCCTGATGCCCAGATAAACAGCTCTACCAGGACGCAGGAACAGAAAGACCGAGTGCTGCAAAACACACCCATCGTAAAAAACATGGACAAGAATGTGTGGCCAAAACGTAAAAGAAACAGTCAGCATAAGCAATAAAAATGAAATGTTGCTACAACTATGATAAAGAAACTATGAATTAGGCCTTCTGGACATCTTTCAGATGTTTTCTAGACATCTAAAAATGTGACCTGAAGGGGAACTTAAATGGTGGGCACGGTGGAACACACTACAACAACAAAAAAAAGGAAAACCACATGCAAGCAATTTTGCATGAAGCAAACCTCACCAACAAAACAGGGTTGTGTTTAATAATACACAGTCTCTTAAACTGTGTTACCTTATAAAGTTCATATTCCTTCACTGTTAACCTAATGCAGTGTTTTATGCAGACTACTGTATTATTAGACACTATGTCATCAGTTCAGCAACAATCTATCAATGGAAATGTTCTAATGCCCCAAAAGAAATGAATGCACATCTCCAAATACAAGTCTACTGCCAACAATGACTACAGTTAAAGGCCAAATGTCAGAAAAGCCAGCCTGGCATTTTAACCCAACTCAACATAATGACAAATGAATCAGACTTATATATCAGACTGATAATAAACACAGCTGTAACGTCTTCAAATGCAAACGTCTGAAACAAAGCTAGGTACCTTTTTCCTGTCTTAGCATCCTTGCAGCTGGTTGCATCTCATGAAAGGAACTCAAAAGGTTCCAGGAACCTATTTGACTTGATAATGAAAGCAGAGAATCAATCTGGTTTTGTTGAGTACACTTCAGTCCAGAAGGAGAGGTGGAGCATTGTGCCTGCATCCCCTGTGAAGTGGCTGAGCAAAATCAGACAGCCAGAACCACCAAGAGGTTTTAATGCATCCTTATGAAATATCAACAAGAGATTGAAAAACAGCCACGCAACAGTAATCTGTACAGAACTGTAATAGTAATAAGTTATTCAAAAGAAGCAAATTAATGCATGATGGGTTATGGCTTGCTCTTTGTAGCGACATTTTGTTTCCAAAATGTCACACTACCCAAATAGAAACAAAGGACAACAGGCCACTGGTATCTAAATGCAATTACAATCACGCAACCCAACAATAGTGTGATGCACACCTCACCTCTGCTCCATATTAAACCAGATCCCTACCATTAAAACACTCTACATGTCACAGCTGTAGTACCTTTCATACAATGCGGGGCTTCATAGAGACATGCCCTTTAAACTATCGTCAAATGAATACCCTCGCCGTGTCACTGGCCCCTGACCTTCTATTCTTCCCAAACTGGCCTATTCCTGTGTGACAGGAAACAAGCTCTTTTAAATACCCTTCCTCTTTTTTCTAGCATTAAGAGATGCTGGGAAAATGGTGACCGAGATGAGGTGCATGTCCATTTCCTGTCACCTTGTGCAATGCTATATGTAGCCTCCCCCTCAGGACGGGCCCCTCATGTAAAGGATACCCATCCACACAAACAAACTATTCTTATTTTAAAAGAGCTTACTACAACCATCAGCTGTGAAGACAAAGTTAACAGCTAGGCAATCCATTGTTAACAGCTATTTTTAGGAGCTGAGGTCACTTGTTTCTAACCAAATTATAATATGTATTAAAAATAATGGCTTTCTGTGGCATGAGGCAATTCATCTTTTGCTAGGTGTGAGATAAAAAAAATGGCAGTAAGGTTAAAGGAACAGTGCAACCAAACATGATAATTGCCATCCCTAATTTACTCGTCATTTTAAATTCACATTATTTTCTTTGTTGCATAAAACACAAAAGGTACAAGGAAAAAGTCAAAGCAGCTGTGATACAGTAAAAGTGGATGGTTTAAAATCCCAAACAAACAAGCATCATAAGAGTGCTATAAATGACTTGTGCATTACACTCCAAATCTTCTGAAGTCATAGCTTTGTCTCCTCAAAGCTGTTATATGGACTACACTTCCACCAGTCTGTGCCACAACCATAAGGCCTATTAAGCCACTGAATATACTGCAATAGTAAATTTAAAATAATATATTTATATAATATATACTGTAAATATAATATAGTAAATATAAAAATATACTGGACCATATTTTTATTATCCTTTTCTGTGACTTTGGAGCAATATATTATAAATCAGTTTCATTGTATGGGAGAGAACAGCTTGGACTGCCTAAAATCTTATCTTGTAAATGAAAAACAGTACGGGAAAAACTCAAGAAAATCAAACAACTGACGAATGCAATAGAAGACAGAAACAATACAGCAGAACTAATCAGGGAACCCCTTCGTGATGGTAAAGATAAAGCTACAGTATTTTTTTCCTTTCAAGCTGGTCTAACTAACAAAACCCTGTAATATTCAGCCCAGCTTGAATTCTGATGCAAAATAAAGCCTCCATGGGCTTATTCATGGCATCTTTTATTTTAAACACTTGGCATGAATGGTCTTTTCTTTGCTGTAGCATAATTTCAACAAGTTTGATAAGCATGACAAACAGATGACTGGGCAACCAGGAGGGTGACAGTGGGAATCCAATAGTGATGACACAGAACTCAACCGTCACTGCCTGTGGGAGGAGAGAGAGAGATGCTGTACTTCTGCCTGCTGTACATATCGATCGTGAGAAGCTGAAGGCTTGGTTTTCTCTCTCTGCACCACTGCTCGGGGAATCAATTCTCTAATAGTCCCACAAGAGCCTCTTACAACAAGAGGACTTGGATGAGGTGCCAGGCTATACACTGGAACACTGTATGTGGTTGTTTTCCCATCCAAGTGCCACAGCTCTATACAGTATTCATTTTGAAAAGAATACAATTCATTCTGATACAATGGGGGTAAAGGGGAGCATAACTACTGGATTCTTGTCTGTCATGTACTGATAGTGACAGCACCACTTACTAAGTGACAGCTCCTCATCATTACTAATTCCAAAATACTTCATATGAAAACCGATATATATGTGCATAAAATCATAACGTTTTGCCAGGACTGTCAGTATTGAAGCATAACGTATATACTATAGCCAGTATGGAAGAAAGTATAGAGTGTAGCCAGTACAGACATAATATTGCACATGGTCAGTATATTACACCCAGTATAGCCAGTATAACACCGACTATAGCTAGTATATTGACAGTATGGACGCAGTATATACTATAACCAGTATATAGGGTCACTACAGACGTAACATTGCTCATGACCGCCATACAGCAGTATAGATTACACCCAGTATAGCACATTCAGTACACAATCCATACTGACTATAGCTCGTATGTTGACAGTACAGAAGCGAGATCAAGCCTCCCACTATCCACTTACTTACCAGCACCTCGTTGCAAATATCGCGTAATTCGCCCTCCACCTTCTCCCTGTACTCCTTCACCATCTGAAGTTTCTTGTCGTTGCCCTCGGTTTTCTGTTCAATACTCGAGATGACCCTCCAGGCTGACCTCCGCGCCCCGACGACGTTTTTATAGGCGACGGAGAGCAGGTTTCTCTCCTCGTTGGTGAGCTCCGCTCCCTGCTCCGTCACCTGCTTCATGCACGCCGCCATGTCATCGTAGCGCTCAGCCTGCTCCGCCAGCTTGGCTTTCTGAATGAGCTCCGTCTTATCCATGACTCAATCAAACGATAAAAAGCGTCTCAACTCCGGGAAACGGCGAGTCCGGCAAAGAGGGGAGGGAGAAAAAAGTGCGTGAAAGGGGGAGAGGAGAGGCTTGCTGGCCGAAGCACTAAGGGTGAAGCGATCCAGTGGCACCTGAGGATAAAAATATAGCGCAGAGTTGTGAAAAACAAAGCAGGTCACTGCCAAGAATTAGCCATTACTGAATAAATTACTTGGACGGCGGAGTTGCTTCATTTATAATATAATTAGGATTGTGTGTTATTGTTTCATTATAGACAGACATCAAGCAGTTAAATACACAAATGTTAATTTACGAAAACAAGACGCATCATCATCATCATCATTTGTTTCAAATAACAAGTACAATTAAATCACGTATTATAAATAAAGGCACACTGCCTGTTTACTGTCGAACAAACCTCGCTATTTTTCACAGAAAAATGGCATGGAGGTGTTGTGCATCAGATATAAGCTTCACTTTCTCCTGCCCGAGTAACGCACGCCTAATCTAATACTGTCCGTAAACCAATCGATGGCTAACCTGGTACGAACGACGCGATTCCCTGTCACTTTCAGCAGATTTCACCGATATGAACCGTTTCAAAACCTGTTTATGGTCAGCGATTAGAAAAACATCAGACTGCATCCCGTGAGGACATGAAGTCTAATTCACCTGGTAGCGCGTGCAATTGATTTGGTTAGCTTCTGACAGCTAACGACTGTCTAACAGAGCTTTTACTTTTAAACAAACAACGCCCGGCAACGAAAGCTACAATCAGGCGTCATGATATCCCTTACACATCCGAAATAAGAAATAATAAGACGGGATAAAGACGGATATTTTCCCCACCTTGAAGAGCGATACCACTCCGCTACTCCGCAAACGCTATATCCGCTTTGGGTTGGAGGGAGAAAAGCCTCGCCTTCGCCTCAACCGAACCTGAAAGGGGGGCGTGACTTTCTAACGATAGTCCAATCAGAGCTTAGATGTGCAATCCTTTGAGCGGTCAGTCAAACAAAATTGACCAATAGTTGAACGAAATTTACAATAAAGGCGGGTTTGGAGGAGGTCCACTCTGAGGCCACGGACTTACGCCAATAAGAGCAAGCAAGACGACGTCATCTGGCAATTGGACACGCCCCTCCAAATTTTCTATACGCAGCGGGCGTGGCATGAGTTTGATTTTTAAACGATGAGAAATGATGTGCAAATGTTTCAGTGTGAGAGGGAGTCTGTGTGAGCAGTTCTCTCAATTATCAATTGGTATTTGGTGGTGTTGTTTTAATACACGTTTAAGTCTAAGAAATCATGCAAAGTAAATATGTTCAGTGCTAATACTGGCAATTTGAGGTTTGCCACAGTCATTCCAGCTGCCTGCTATAAACACTATACAGGCTACTTGGAAATACCCTGAAATGTTGCAGGCATTTTTCCCTTGATCCGCACTAACAAGAATACACTGACTGCAGAAACATCCTCCTTTTGCAACCTGGGAGTGACATGCTTAAAAGCTTACTGGTAAAGCAGGGCTCTCTGTTTCTGAAATCTTCAGTCAGAGGACAATGGTGAAAAATTACAAACCATTTATGAATCGTTTAAGTAATATAAAGTGGGATATGCAAAAGGATTTGCTTAAGATAGACAGCACTTTAAATGTTATACTGAGAGCACAACTGTCCATTAATTTAATCAATAGGTTAGAACGTCATGCATTATAAATGTGCCCAGTTTACAGAGAACCTCGCTTACTAATTGCAATGACTGAGTCAGACAGATTGTAGTTAGCCACAGTGGTGGTGGTGGCACAAGTACAGAATTGTGTGCTAAATTGTGTGTGTTTGTGGGAGAATCACTACGAGAAATACAGCAGTTATAGTTGATGACTCCGAATAATGGTGAATTTCATTCCACAACTAGAGAGAATACAACTTGTGCAAGCATTGTAACCATTGTGCAAAAGGTTAACTTAAGTATAACCACTTTAATGCTTGTAGCGTATGAGTTTATGCTTATAGTAATGAGCGATTATTTATTTATTCATTTATTACTAATTCTTGAGGAAAGAATTAAGCTTTTTTGTTCCTTTTGTGTCTTCACTTATCTTTCCTGATTACTAGATTGTGTGGTCACATGTGTTGCAAAATAACATCAACCATGACTGTTGGATTTACAATCCCGGCACTAGGAAAAGGAAAAAACAGGAGCTGGATTAAAAATAGTGGACCTTTTTGCTCCAGGTCATGCTCGGCCCTGGTCCACAATAGGTCACATGACATGCTCCAAAGCAGGAAAAACCACATATCAGTTAAGGTTCAGAGTGATCTCTTGCCCTGTAATCCCATCCTTTTGTAAAACATAAAGCCCCAAGGACCTGAGCGGACAAAATTGGTGTATGGTGTTTGTATTACGGAAAGATGTCGTTCACAGCTAACAGGGAATGTTCCCAGAATGTTTGCTAACATTCTCTTAAAGTTCTCTCAAAGTTATCAAAAATGTTTTGCAGTAATGTTGATAGGACATTTTTAATGTTATATATCGTATATCAAAAACGCTATTCTTAAGTAGTTAACGGAATGTTTTAAAAAGTTACAGAATTAAAAAATGTTTGAATAATGGAATAGTTCCTGAAACTTTCAAACATTTTTTAAAATGTTTTTGTTACTTAATGGAAACATTGTTGAAATGTTTTGTTCAAATGATGACAGCATGTTAATTCATAATCCATTTACATTGCTGCTTTGTAAATCATTCTCCACTTTACTCTTATCTTTTATCAGGTTGTAAAGGATATTGGAATACTCTAGTGACTGAGAGCAGTAACACACTGATGTTCCCTCTCAGCACACATTCAGCGTGCTCGGCTTATCTGACACTCACATGAAGCCCGAGAGCTGAGAAAGCATGAGAGCCTGCAATATGCTGAGTGCTTTAGGAGTGCTGTGCATTTCTGTAAAGTTTCTGAGGTTCACCCTCCCGCCCTCAGGGCTGTAAAACATTCATAGTGAGCGCTATGAGAAAGACGGGTAGAACGTGTTCCTTGGACGTGTTCCTTGGTTAATGGTGTAATGGTTTTGGTATATCCGATGTAGCTGATTAGAAAAGCCCAAGATGCACTACAAGGCCAGAAGATTGGAAACTCAGGCACCAAACCAGCAAGTGTTGGTTGAACATTTAACTTCAAAACCATGGGCACGAGTTGCTCCATTTGCTGCTAGACTAGCTTTCATACTTCTGAGAAGGATTTTGAGAACAATGGCAGCAGGGAGTTGCTCATATTACATGCAGGAGCATCACTGAAGGCAGGCACTTGGGGCCTGGCCCTCTAATTCATCCAAAAGTTGTTAAATGGTGGTCAGGTTTGGGATTCATGTAGGCCATACCATCAATTTCTTCCACACCAGACTCCATATGGAGCTCACCTTGTGCACAATGTCTTGTCATGGTGGCACAGAAAAGAGCCCTAGCTGAAAATACACAGTTCTCTATAACACATAAGAATTCAAGTTTGTCCTCAATAAAATCAGTAGAATAGCCAGATTTGTTAATTAACGGTCAATAAACTTGGCCATAAAGTGTAAGATGCCTCCATTTAAGTACTGCTGAAGATCCAGCTCTTATAGTACTAGTACACATGTGTCTGTTGATCATACGTATGTAGGCATAACATTTGTAGTGAAAACGAGAGAGATTTCTAACCCTTTTAGTTTAAAATGCATATTGCATAGCTCACACCTACTCCTGCCTCCCCTTCACTTCCTCCAGCCTGTCTTCAGCCGCATCCATGAACTAGATCAGTCAGGCTGTCGGCTCGCACTTTCTGCACAGGCGAGCACTATTACGTAATGTTTTTTTTCGGTGAATACGAAGGAAAAATGTCCCTGGGCGTTGTCTTGCCTTCTGAAAACCTGCCTGGAAACAAAGCTTACTCATACCTGGTATCATAGACGCGTGCAATCTTTTCTGTATGCACTTAATATTAAACAATCATTGCCGTTCAGTGTTACAGCATCCAGGCAGACATGTCTTCCTAAATTGTCTATTTAAACAAGACTCATCAGATGAATGGTTCTGGTAATGGCTCTGAGTAGAAATAAAGCAACATGAAGAAAACTGGTTTTTGTTTAATTTACAATTATTGTATTACAGTTATTATATTGTATGAATATTACATATTACAAATTCTGTGTATTACTGTACAAGAGTTCATTTAATAAGCTGTTTTAACAGTAAAATGTGCTGAGTCATTGGACTGCAGGTTAACATTACAGACAGTTTTCTGTTGGCAGAGAAAGCTACTTGAAACGGGTTTAAATTTGTTGCTCACCAGCATTTAAGGTAAATGCCATTTGCCAGATGCAAACATACACAGCCATTATTTGCGTTTTTCTTTTTCCTGTATTTTTCAAGGTTTAAAAGCTGTGAACTTCAACTCTTTCTTTAAAATTAAATCATTATCAATCTTAAACAAGTAATATAAAGACACAAATCTAATTATATAGATATTATTCAACTCTGTATTAATTGTTTTTGTTATTAATCTCCCTACAAAGCTAATATGAAAACGTGTATCTGATCTTACATAGACATAATCACAGATTAACACCAGCAGAGCATGGTAAAGCGTAACAGAAAGGAAATTTTGGCTGAGGTCTTGATAAAGTGATGTGAAAGAGGAAGGACATGAATATAGTCCCTGGAGATGTGATTTCAGCTCTGACATATAACCCTGTGATTTCATCAAAGCCTGTTGCTATGCAGCTCTGTTTCAGCTGTGTCGGATCACAGGTTTTGCCCACAGTGGCCTATTGAATGCAAGTCTTTCTATTGCTGTTCATTCTGCACACAAATCTTCTATGATGCTAAAATAAACAAACAGAAGGCAATAGTTGTAACTGCATCTTTCATTCATCTGTTATCATAATACTTTTGTTATTCTATCACTTTCCTGTTAAAAGGCTAAACTGCATTAAGTAGTAATTAACAGCATGCCACAGGTTCTGTCATTAGTTTGTATTTAACCTGCTTATATTTATGGTGTTTATTGAGTCCGCTGGCAAAAGGAACTAGAGCTGATTGCTCATTCTGGGATCAGGCTAAACTTTTACAGGTTCATAGAGCGAAAGTCAACAGAGAGGCACTTGGTGTCACATTATCTCTGGGTTGTTTTGATCTATAATGCTGTGGCATAAGTTATTGCCCTCATTTCTGCTGCCGGTCGTCTAGGGTTCATTTGTCACTTTACTGAAGCTGTTAAAGTATTTAGCACTGATGCTAAATTTGGCTCCTGTGATGTTCTGCTGTGAATCTGCTGTCTGCAAACATCTGTGAGGTTCTGTGAATCCTCAGAATAATGTGTCATCCCATAAGAAAGGAAAAATTCTGTTGTGATCTTTAAAGTCTACATTGATTCTTCTCGACAGTAATGAGATTAAATGGAGATCAAATTGAGATGCACATCTCCTCTAAAGTTTCCAAAGATGCCTCAACTCATTTCTGTTTTCAATTTTTCTTAACTTACTTCTTTTCTTAACTTCTAACTTTCTTACAAAAATACAAAGTTAAAAGTGATAAACTTTAAAAAATATTCAAACAAATATCTGATCTCTCAAAGAAATATAACTGAGAACCCCACTAAACCTACTGACCTATGAAATATAATATTATAATATCTAATAATATAATATCTGACAACATTTGCTTTTGGAGATGTAAAAAAAATAAGAACACTGTTAAGGCAGCCCTGCTCTTATTAAATTATTGAAACCTCAGGATTTCCACACTCCTCTCTGAATTAACTATGATCAATAATTAGAGAGCTTCTAACAATTAACAGCCTGTATCAGTGTTTAACCCATGATGGTGTGGAATTATTAAGTCTCTCATGTCTCTAGAGAAATTGACTGCCCTGGGTGCTTTTAAATAATGCTGCCTTTGTTGCCTACACTGTGTTATATAAGTACAATCTGTGATTACAAACATAATGGATAACACAAACAGACAAATACTTAATCACATCTCGTATCCGGTCAAATACACACCACTACAAGCAGACACACATGCATTACACACAAGAAGAAACATTATGTCTTTTTAATCTTATTTCATTTGACATCACTGACAGATACAGTTAAACATTCCTCTGGTATGTTCTTAGGCATACAGGCATGAATAATTCCATTTATCACAATAACAACTTTCTCCAGATTCCGAGAGCACATGGAGCTCTAGCTTGGCAGAATACCAGACAGCCTCTCAGTGCAGGAGAGAGAGTGAAAGAGAGAGCCACACATATGGAGTCTGTAGACCACTCACCCTCAACATGTGCCTCAGCACTCAAGATGATCAAATATTCATTGAGCGCACTCAAACACACACCACACGCTTTCTCCTTTTGGAAAGTGCCATAGAAGTAAGAGGGCTTATCTTATCTTATTGAACATAATTCAAGCCGGTTTTCATCTGGTGATCATCAAGCGCACACATACAGCGAACATGTGTTCAGTCTGGCTGAGGAAAACCCCTCTTGGATAAACATACATCAATACTTCCCAAAGCTATCAGGTCTGATTACATTCTAACACGATTGCCTTTCTAAGGGCCACAATGCTGGTTTTGTCAACACTGACACTTCTAATGTATTTGAATTGCATATCTTTGTAATTCAGGGAGACAGCTGAAATAGGCTTATCTTGTTTCTGCAGTGCACTATTAATACATACATAGGGCTGTGAAAATGACATGAGATCAGGGTTTATTTCTCATATTCTTTAAAGCCAGCATTAGCAATGCAACAATATGAGCACTGTAGCTTATGCAGCTGGGACATGCATAATGCATGGCTTTAAATAATCACTAGACTGCAGGAATTAGTAAACCAGGAAAAAATGTTTTATGACATTCTTGTTTGCAGAAACATTACTTATGTGGATCTTAAATGTTCCGGTAAACAAGTATCACTATGAACTACAGTATACAAGCATGCACATGTAATATAATGTACTATAGTATACCTTCCAGCTCGGTGCTGAAAGTTAAGCTTAACCTTGAGTGAGTGAACGAATGGTGTAAGGACAGTGCCTAAAGCAAAGAAACTAGTGAGACATGCAGATCCAGTCTGGTCATGAGATTTCATCACTCTAAAAATACATCCCCCAAAAGCCCAAAGAGCTTTTCTGTGCTCTGATGTGTGTGTGTGTGGATGTGTGTGGGCTTACTTAACCATATATCGGGGAAATATCTGATAAAATCTGAGCAAAACCTGTGTATAAGTGTGTCCTCATTAAGGCAATCGCTTAAAACATACAAAATACAATTGTACAGTATAAAAAACATTATGTCTGTGGAGAGTCTTCATAAATCACATATGCCAACGTGTGTGTGTGTGTGTGTGTTAAATAATGAAGTGTGAGAGCTGGCATGCACAGTGTACACTCTCCTCTGAATAAGTCACAATTTTGCTGTGTCATTTGGACTACACTGCTTTACTAAAATATGGAAGAATTGCTCTAAGCTCTTCTGCTGTGTTTGATGTGCTTTTTATTATTTCTAGAACTTTATTGCTCACATTATTGTTCATAACTATGTGTGAAATCTCTTCACAGACTTCTATTTAACAGTTTAACTGTGTGGGTTGTTTTTAAAATCTGTCACAATGTGATGCAAGCTTTGCAAAGAGGTTGTTATTAAAGAATGGGCCTTTAAAACTATATTGAATCTCACCACAAAGCCACAGTTTATAGTGGAGAAAAATGCTGCTGCTTATTTCACATGCAAAGCGGTTGCTTCTTAAAGGTGCAACAGCAAATAACATTCCAGTAATAATAAAGGCCAAAAAGATTTTGAAAGTTTACTACCTGAATGCAAATGTATTTGAAAGTATGCAGCCCTTCTGAACACACCTAACAGGCACTCCTGCTTTGTTCTGATGGTAACAAACATAAGTTATCAGGGAAGCAATGGGATTACATTATCTTTTAGATAGATAGTCAGATAGACAGACAGACAGACAGATAGATAGATAAATTTAAAACCTTTAGAATTGTACACACAGACTTTCACACATACAAACACAATAATTCTGTTGCTCACAGGGAAAGGGTGAGATTGGGTGTGTGATGAGGAATAAAGACCGCATCATTCATGTGTGGGCAGGTGTCACAGCTTTCTGAAAATTCGAATGACTAAAAGCCACAAACTTTACATTTACATTGATTACAAATGAGTGATCCTTTGTTCTGACAATCACCCACTGAAGCAATTAATCTATTTATGATGCATACATGGTAACCAGGAGAGAGCATTTTGAAACATGCATTTGCTTTTCTTAGGCGATAGATATTACTGTACAAATATTACTGTAGTTCGCACAGCTCAATGTATAGACATGATAAATTGATTTCTTTCTTAGACAAGAAATAAAAAAGGAAATAGAGAGGGGAAAAGTTGAGCAAAACTATAAGATAACCATTAAAGGGAATAAGTTTATCGTGTCAAAATAAAGGATGTTTAGGAACATTTATTTAAAAACTCACCTCATTACAACAGAAAAAAATACTACTGCGTGAAGTGTGTGGGAGACAAATCTCTATGGCAACATCATATGTTACTGAATATATATCATACCACAAAGTGATTTTGTAGTAGAATATAGAATCTCTTTGTTAAGATTCCCTGTATTCATTCTTACACTAAAGTACAGGTTATTACTTAGCTGGACAAATAAGTGTGAAAGTGCTATTAAGAATGAATAGGTCAATCGCCCGGGTATAATTTCACTTCTTTGTTACCTCAGTGGAGTAAAACACAGCAGTAACCAAATGCTTTGCACTTTAGCCTAGAAACAACACACCTGTCTTACTGCAGAACAATTAGATTCTCACCTTCCAAGTGTGCATTAAAACAATCTGGTCAAGGGTCAGGAACATACAGAAAACACAGATGAATCTAGAATCCGAAAAACATTTTCCGCCCATAATTAGTGAGTCTGATAAAGAAGTTAAATAAAAAGGTTTTTGTATGCAATTAATTGGAAGAATATACCAACAACAAAATACAATAAGACATTGCTATCTAGAAAAAGTAAAGAAAGACTACAGGCATGTCCTGTGTATTTGCCTTATTGCCACCTGCACTACATATCAATGTGTATAAAGTGTAAATATATAGTTGTTAAAAGTAAAATATATAGTTGTCAGAAAAATATATATAGTAAATATATAACTGTTAGGAAAACTGTAAAGCTGTAAATATAGGTAGCTGGTAAACTGATTCTTGCATCACATAGTTTGTGAGAGATTAAGATTTTAGCCAGACACCCACAATGTAACACTGAGCCAGTATATACAGGCATTACACAACAGGTGGGACACAGTTCATGTGGAATTACACTATGGTTGTAAAACAACCCCCAACACACATACAACTCTCTCTCTTTCTCCCTCCCTCTCTCCAAATCAATTTCCTTTAACTCAGTTCTGTCCATTAATATCCTTTCACTTCTGTCTCTGTCCTCACCCTCTCCCTTTGAAGGTGACAGTAAAGATCTGTAACGCTGGATCCTGAACCCTTTGCTGTAAGTGGTGTATCTTTGTGATCAAACCTAATCATTTCCAGTGGCTTTTAATAATAATAAAAGAAAAAACTGTGCTGTCCTATAATTTTTGCACATGCCTCTTCCCACTTCCCTCCCCTGCATATGCAGGAAATGTAACAGCGCTTATCTTCTCAGTTAGAGATAAAGATAACAACATGCAATTAGATAAATAAGGCAACGGTTTATGAATGAGGCGTGAAATTACATCCACAAGGGACGTGTTTGTAAAACCTGTCTGTAAAAGCTTTAACCTGTACAGTGTCATGTAACAGTTACAGTGACCTACGGTTAATAAAGCATGACATACTCATCATAAATATAACTGGCAAAATTTTCTATTAGTAGCTAGAAGAGCTGATGCTATGGACTGCCTACACGCATCTTTTCTTTACTTTCTTTCATAGATATTAACCATGTTCAAATTAAATGTTTTATGAAAGACTGTGTAATTACTGTTGAAGGGGTACAGGAATGTAGGAGACATGTGACACACAGTACAGTGGGTCTATTTTAGGCAGTTGCAAGGAGTTAGTTGCCATACAATTCCTGTTTTTCTGTGTCTCTTTTTTTCTCACACATTCTCTCTCTCTCTCTTTCTCAATTGTCATGGAGTCCATCAGTAGTTGCTATGGAGACAGCCCCAGTTATCCCTCGCTAAGTATTGTATTCTGCACAACCCTTTAGTGGGTTTTTTGGCTATATAGGGTATTCATTCAAAATATTAAAACAATATAAAAAAACAATTAAAACAAATTCTGTCTTTGTCATTTACTCCCCATAGTGTAGCAATAAGCCAGTTTCAGACACAACATATATTTATAATATAACACAGCCTCTCAGATCCGTACAGTCATTATGTTACTCTTGATAATTCACATTAACGGCAGGGTAGGCAATTTTTTCCAGAAATTTTTTTGCTATGCTTCTTATGTGGAAGGTGCAGGACCATAATATGTTTGTCCAATCATTGCATTCGGTTCGAATATAGTTTCATGTAGTCAGACCCTTGATTAAATAGCAAAATGACTATTTGCTCTGGCCATGACCCGCCTAGTTAGAAAGAGACAATTTTACCAACATGCAAAGTGACCGACCACAGTTTGCTTTGTTTTTACATTCTGTTTACATTCTGTGGTGTGCACCTTCTCCCGGAAGAACCAGATTAGTGTTAGCCACACAGCATGCATCAAATGGTCAGTGAACGGATTGTGAGCTTTGTCATGTAGAGCTGAGCCTACTGTTAACATGTTGATCCTTGAAGTCTATATGTTTTGAAGTATATATACTATATACACCACGAAAGCAACTTATATGTGCCCATTTCCTGCATTAACTAAATGACACCAGTAATCATACAAAGTAAATAATTCCTCTTGAGAAGTCAGCTCCATTTTAAAGGTCACATCCCAGGAAAAAGTGCCTCATTCCATTCTGCTGACCACAGTGTATTTTAATGGGGCTGGTAAAGAGTAATGTTAGTAAATTACTGATCATGCTCTGTTGAGCATTCACTGAAAAATATAGCTGTTGTGGGAAAGCAGGATTCTTGGGTCTTTTGTTTGTGGAGAGGCTGGAATAAATAACCTTCTGGATGGATTTACGAACAGAAAACAAGAGTGTAAGCTGCTCATTGGTGCTGGGCTTTACTGTTCTGGAGACTTGAGTGTTTCGGGTTAACAGCTTTAGGCTTACTGCAGATTTTGGCTTTCTGGTGTGAGCAGTCGGATACAAGGCAGGACAGTCAGACTGGCTTCAACAATGTAAACATATTGCTGTCCAGATTAGTATTACTGAGAGAAAGGAAATATGTGAAGCTTTCATCGCCATGGTGATGGAGAGCTGAGCAAACAGCGGGACTGCTGACAGGCTACCACAGTGACTAATGACGGCAATGAGGTCATTTGTTCCAGAGTGTCAGGGGAGGAACTAAAATCTTGTATGTGTGTGTCTATATCCTCACCCATAGACAGTGTTCCTCTAAGGTTATCTCAAAGAGGAACACAACCAGGATAGTGACATGATGGTATTTTCACTCAGGTACACCCTGAATATACAGGACGCTATAAGATAATATCTAAAGGGTGACACACACAGAGTCTTAGAAATAAAATTACTACCTGTAGGGAGCGTGTACCCTTGAAATGTTGGTCTATACTTTGGAATGTGGATCTTGTTTACAGAACTGCCCATCATAGAGTCTAAATAGGTTTAGAGACTAAATATGGAGTGTAAACAGGTTTAAAGGTCTTGGTTTTACAAACAGACACAAGTATATTTTTGGTTATGCTTAAGATTATTTTAAACGGAATAAAAGGAGAAAGCTTAAATGGTAAAGAAAGACTAAATTTGAGAACATCATCTTTTGACAATTTGATCATCATTGCAAAACCAAGGTTGTTTCATCACTGAACAAATATCAACACCACAGAAGCTTCTATAAGTGTCTATGTATATTAACCCACAGCGACTCACTAAAATACCTAAATCCAGCTGTCGTTTAATTGCACCAAGTTACGTGGTGGTCTACCCAGAACCTACAAAACATCTGCTCCTTTGTTGGTGTACAATTCTACCAATTTTGACATCCTCAGTGAGAGAAAAACTGAGTGCAGTACACACACTTGCATCTTTGATTATGCATGAGCTACCCCCTCCCTGGTTCAGGCTGCTGCTATGTGATGCGGTTCCCATGGTAACCGACAGGACGCAGACCTGAGCAGGGCAACAATAGGATTTTCCATGTGCGTAGTGTATGTGAAAAGGAGAGTAAAGATTCACTGCCTCTGTCTCGGCACATCAAAAGCTGTATCTCAATGCCTAAAAGGAGCCTTGCAAATTGAACATGAATGACATTATCAGATGGCATATTTTATGTTCCCCTGACGTTTATTTAACAAAGCTTATAGTGTTTATACTCATGTTCACATGTTGGCTTGTATAAAAGAACAGTTCATAGTAGACCCTTAGCCTTAATATGTGGTTCTGCATGTTTGATTATCATTGTGAAAGCCACACCTTTTTTTCTCACTCTAACATTACCTCACATCTGATATACGTCACAGTAGCCATCATCCCAACACCAGGGAAAAGCTGCCCACCTAGAAAGAATGAGTAGGTGGGTAAAAATTAAAGCAGTCAAGATTTCGTGTTATATTTGATAGTAAATGTTGTTTAATGATTAGGTTTTTTGGCCAGCCTCCACTAGCAGTGAACAGCAAGAAGCAGAGTCGTGATGGGAAAAAGACTGAGAGCATGTAATATTTATACAGTGAGGAAGCAAGTGAGTGAGGCTCAGTGTAATTTTCTCTTCACCCCAGCAGCGTAGCACACCCACAGCCTCCCACAATCTTTATTCTCCGCATGCGACGTCCATGGAGGACGAGTGGGGACATGAAACGTGCCACACTGGAGTGTAAGCAATCTACTGTGTTTCAGTGTGATGTATAATACCCACACTGACAGTTACTGACTGTTCCTGATTTCCATACACAACAATGCTGTGATTTGCATAGAGAACATGACAGACTACATGCAAGGCAGTAAACTGTGAAATTGGTGCGATGGTGAGAGAAGCAGCTTTCTTTAAAGGAGGTGATTGGGGAGGGGGCAGGTTTGCTGATAAATACACATTCACACAAGTTCACACACACACACACACACACACACACACACACACACACACAAAGGATAAACACCGAAAAACAAGACATCTCACTATACAATCACTATAAAAAACTCATCATAGTTTTCCATTACCAGTATTATAATTGGCACAGCCAATTGGTTCATTTTTTTTAGTTAACCCTTTAGTTACTCATTATTTAACTTTAATAGTGTTTTTGTTGCAATCATCTGAAACCAAACATCTTGTTGTCTCAGACATTCATGAATCATACAGAAATGCACTCGCTGGAATTGTGTTTGCTTTAAATATCGATGCTACATACATTGTGTGTGTAAATGTATGACATTACATCATGGGATGCATCTCCCATCGGCCTCCCATCAGATTCTCAGAGCTTTAGGCTCTGTGGACAAATCTGATCTCATGGACAAATACGCCATCTACTGTCTATTGTGCAAGATTAACGATCTTTTTTTATTAATTTATTTTGCATAAAACATTTATTACGCACATTGTACGTTGGATATAAATAAATGATTCTACAAAAAAGAAAGTGAAACAATTAAATAAATGAAGAAAAAAACTTTTTTTACATTTAGTTTCAGCATGTTTCAAAATTTGGAGGCACCAGAAAACTACAGTCGCCTTCGTGCTTTTATTATGAAAAATATCTCGGCGGCCATATTGAAAGCGTGAACGAACCTAAGAGCTTTAAACAGCTCGCCTGAAAACATGGACGAGCAGCTCACCGTGAGTTTTGTGCAGCGATATATTGAGCGTGTGTTAATTTTGCGATGTTGTTTTAAAAGTGAACAAAACTGTTGCGGGGGATTTATCTGACGGTCTCTTACAGGATGGCTACACGGAGCCGTGCGCTCAGTGCGCCGCTGTTAACTGGGGAGTGTCGGACGGGGGTCAGTTCTTCTGCAAGAGCTGCCACAACGTGATCGAGGTCCGCCTGCTTTTGTAGCCAAAGTCATTTAAATTGTAAAATCGATATGTTTGAGGTTAATAAATATGTTTAGGTCTGTACAAAAATCATTTTCAGTGTGAATTGCATTTTGTATTTCAGAATAAGTTAAAAGGCAGGGTAGGCGATTATTTCCAGTATCACCTTAGTTTCTGCTGGCTGAAAGTCTCTTCACAATCACTAAATATATTTATATAAATATTTACTTTCTGTGGAAGGTGCAGAGGTATAAAATGTGCGTCCAATCATTGCATTCGGTCCGAAAGCAATGATAGGATATGCTACTTGTCCTTTTTTTATGTGTTGGAGGAGGTGTGGTTTTGGAGGGCGCTCTTATGCAATCCAAAGGATGCATTTTATTTTTTCGGAGCTAGGTTGCTATTGCACACCTCTTTGAAATTGCCTCCTCTATCTTTAATATATCTGGACAATAAAACATATGCATTACACACAGATCTAACAAATGGTGCCGTCTCTATTTTCACATGTGGAAAAATGATGTAGAAAACAAGGGAAGTCGAGGATGATTCCATCTTTTACTTAGCAACTGGCAGGATCTCACAGATAACAAAACCCAAGAATACAGTAAAGGGTCAGTCAAAACTTTGGTTCTTTTCTTAACTGCTGTTTAGTTGGTGTGTATTTATGAGATCTTTCTCTGATGGCTTCTCTTTGCATTTTTAGAAGGCGCAAAAGAATGGATGGTGTGTGAGGGATTTCAGTTCATTCTGAAAGAGCAGGCTGATGCTTTGATTCGTCTTGGTGTTTGTTCGCAGTTTAAGGTCAGTAAACGTAATATACTATTTGACAGTATTATGGGTGACAAAGTGTTTCTTCGTGAGGTATCGTATTTTTTTTTACAGACAGATGTACTGTGGAATTTCTGGAAGAGATACTTGCAGAACACCAGACAAGCCTTCACCAAACAAAATATTAACACCGCAAAGTTGTCAGTGGTACGTTCAATTTTTGAGAAGGAGCCATTTTCACGGATTTTGATGCAGCAATTCCACAATAATTAACTTTGTAAATATAGCAAAGTAATATACATTCATACTCCTCTAGGATCTGTGCTCAGAGAGTGAGACAGAGTCTCTGGCCCAAAATGAGCAGCCAAATGGTGAGATTTCTTTAGAGGCGCAAGAGAGGTCAAAAAAAGGTAAAAGTCTTCCTCTGTCAGCTGGATGTCTGCCTCATTTGAGGCACTGGTTTTGTTCAACAATAAATGTGTTTTTGTGGTACAGGCAGCCCCAGTGATGGACAGCCATCGGTGCGTTCAGGCTCTGTGGATGCTTTGATCTATGTTAAGAAGGAAAGACAAAGCCATAATCTCATGAATATGCCACGGACCCTGGCCCTGTGCTATCTGGCTCTGCTGTGGGTTCGAGAGGCCATCACTCTTGCTGATTTACTGAGGTTTGGAGGACAAAGGCTATTTATCACATATTTATTGCCAGATCTGTTAAACCTTTTAAGTCAGTTTTTAAAACAACACCCACATCACCCAAAACAACATTTTTGCTATTCACTCACTCACATGATGTTTTGTGATGACAGTTTTAGCAGTCTGTAATTTCTGTCTTTTTTTTTCAGACTGGTGTCAGAGAGACACGTTCCTTATATAAATGTTCATGAGGATTTTCCAGAGGAGATGAAAGTATTTGGAGTAGATGTCACAATCTTTCGAGTGGAGGTGAGGAGGAAACAACCCAATTCTTTGGTCCGTTATCCAAAGCAGCATGTTGTAAGGTGGGCCTGTTGTGTTTCTGATAACTGTGACTTCTGCTTGTCTTCTGCAGTCCATTCCTTCCTACTCGTGGGTCCACAGAGAAGCGGTTAATCTATCTCAGATCATGAAATTGCCTTCCTTTCCAGTTGTTTCTCAAGATTGTCTTCTCCACCCAAATCTACTCACAGTCCGATATCTGCTAGAGTCCAACCTGCCTGGTGGGTTTTCTCGAGGGTAGTGGAGAAATTGAGGCTTGTTTGATGTCAGACTGGCTTTCGATGTTTAATGAAGTTACCCAGCATCTAAAATCAGGATGTTCTGTATGCTCTGACTCACTTTCTCTGATCTCCTCAGATAGGCTTCATATCTGGGTCCACAAGATTATAGATCAAGCTGCTATAGGAGATGACTCCTTCCTGACCTTTGACCCTGTCGGAAAGAAGCCTCATCTCTTATGCTATGATATTCAGGCAGTAGCTGTCATCATTGTCACCATGAAGCTGCTCTTCAAGTTGGATGATAAAGTGGAGTGGTATGTCTCTTCAAAGATAAGAAACGTTTATCTTATAATCAGGGATCAACTGTCGTCATTGAAAAGGAAAATTGCTGTTTTAATGCAACAAACTTTAAAGTATGGGTGCAATATACTGGTATTGACAATAACTGTGATATTAATAATCATGATTAATACACACGTGATAATATTGTGATACAATTTAGCACCAATATCTGTTGACGCTCCAACAGAGCAGGTGGTGCTGTTGCACCCATTTAACATTTTGCTTTAAGAGGCACAATGGTTACAAACTATCCTCTGTGTCTACACACTCGTAATTTGAATGTGATTCGTTGGTCCAACAAGAAAAAAACAAATAAAACAAAATAATAAACAATTTAAATATATGGACTGATAGCATTAGATAGATACAGTAATACTGATAATACTGTGAAAATCTGATTCCATGACAGCTCTACTTTTAACTGTTGCTGCAGTTTTTATTTTATTTACATTTTCTCTTTTCATTAATGTTTTAAGGACTTTACCTGAGAAAACAGCCAATGAGAAGAAAAAGATGAAAGGTATTAGTTTAAGACATCCTGTTACTGTAAAAGTATCAAATGGTATTTAGTTTCTTACGGTTTGCTCTTTTGTTTTTTAACAGTGTTCAGTTTAAGAAGGTGGTTTAGTGTAATGCACCCAGCCTTGGAGAAAGCCAGACAGATGAAGGAACGAGATAATGCCCGGTAAGATGTTTGAAGGCTCCAAATGAAATGTTTGATTTGCAAGTGTTGAATAGTGTATATGAAGTCTCTGTTTTGTGGAACTTTTTGTCTGTAATTTATGTAAAAAACAACATTTTTTTCTTTAAAGCTGTAATCAGTAGCAGTAACCCATCTCTGTTTGAGACACAAAATTGCAGAGTACTTGCAGTTATTTTCTTAACATGGATAAGTACAATTTCAAACAACTGATGTAAGAATAAGATACAAAAGCGGCGCCATCTATAGTACCAGGACATGCGATATAGTAGCTGGATCTTCTTTCTGTTTACAGGTTTCCCACAAAATCTGATCTGACAGGTCAAAATATAAAACATTATGAACACTGATCTGTCATGTACTTGCTCAATAACTGATTTTTTTCATTTTTAAGCAAAACAAATTACAGAATGCAGTTTTAACTTTCATTTCTCAGTCTAGGTAACACGGAGAAAGAGTAAACATTGTTTATTTACATATATTACAGAGTTTGTAACAATACAAAGCGGGTTGAAAATCGGCAAACTTACAGTTTAATATCCCTCTCCAGTGACCAGTGAACTGGTGGACAGTGCTAAATATAATTGTAAACCATGTCTAATTCTGTGATCCGATCACTTGAACTGCATGCAGAGGTAGTCATTTGTCCACATCGAATTTGTACTGCAAATGCTCCGTCCAGATACCCCCCAGACATCAGTGAATTACTGTCTACTAACAGCTATACATTATGCCAAAACAAGAGTTTTAACATTTGCAGCTTTAGGGTTTTGTTTAACTTCAAATGAAAGAGTGGACGCACTACAAAAAGACCAGAACATCTTTTGGTCTCTAAAAATGAAAGTTCTGCCTTTACAGACAACAGTGGAAGTCCAGAAAACCGCTCATTTCATATATAAAAGGCAAGAAGGTGGCCCTCAAAAAAAGACGTAAGTACCGACCGGTCATACACACCTCATCAGTGATAAGAGGTCAAATGTATTTCAATATATCATCCGATGTGTTGTACTTTATCTCCAGGTGTGGTTGAACATTTGCAGCACATATTTCAGAAGTTAACTGACTCCACTCCAGAACAACAGTCTTCCACCACAACCTCTTACTCCAGCTTTAACTTCCACTGGGGAAAAGAGGAGGGTTCGGATGGACCCAGTATGCACCACCATCGGTTGGACTGCACCTTTAAGAAACGAGATGTCACACGACTTACTAACCGAAAATACTGGCATCCGGACCTAAAGCCCTGCGCACCAAAGTGAGTCATCAGGCTGTTTGGGAAATCTGTTTGAAAACTGTTTAGTGGAATTTTGTTTGGCGACGTGGGCCAGAAATGACACAATTTACTAAAAACTAGTTATATAAATTACCAACAGAAAATACTGATGTGTGTTCTGTTACTGTAATCAAACCATTTATTAATTTGTCTCAAGAAAACACAAGGTAATGTGTTGATCTCTTTTTTTTTTTTTTTAGTCGTTGTGGGGATCATTTCTCAGAAGTTGAGCCCAGCTTGCCCAGGATGTATGTGTGGCTTCTAGATCTCTTCTCATTTCTGCTGGATGTCAATCAAGCAAAAGTACACAAAGAGGTCCTCGTCATAGAGCGGCGCTTCCTGAAAAGAAAGTCCAAGTCTGGGACTGAAATGACTTCACCTTCCCCAAAAAAATTAAAACTTTCGTAAATAGTTGTTCTTAAATAGTCTCAAATACATTTGAGAGCAATTTTAACAACTACGGTAAATTGCTTTTTGGCAATGGCATGGTCCGTGATGACATGTAAGGTTTAAAATAGCTGATAAAGATGTTTGTTTATTTTTATACACAGATTGACAATAAACAATTTCTTTGCATCATGGGTAGCATTCATATTTAAAACTTTAAGATAAAACTGTTCTAAAACAAAAACTCCCTAAACACTTTGTTGATGTTTTGTGCTTATAAGATTTGGAAGGAGCATCTGCTGTTTTGCTCAAGTGTTTTCATTGTGCATTAAAAATCACTTGAGAATTTGTTGTAAGTACAAATATAAACCAATAGGGGGAGTAATCCACCTCACAATCGAGCTGCAATAGATTCTTTTGTACTCACAAAAAGATTCTTTTAAAGAGTTTTGTCCATTATTTTTCCAGCCGAAGTAATTTGAAAACTGTTTCACAAAATACTGTTTCTCTGCCCATTTTGGCTACTGTAGGTTTTGTTTTGGTTACTAGGCCCTTTTAGTTTGTTCTTGCAGTTTTTGTCTTAAAAGGGTGAAGGATCTCCTCTCTAATGATAGAAAGTAATTAGTGTAAAAGTGGACAGAAACACTGACTGCAGGAGTGCAGGCTGCCTCAGTAGTCCTGAAAAGCAAAAACAAAGCAAAACTTTGTTTCCACGTTATAACGGTCTTGCCAAACAGTTTGACCTTGTTGGCTAAAGTGGACATTGGCTGAAATTCAGCAGGGATGAGCCAGAAAACCAGCAGGGTAAGAAAGAGCAAGGGCTGGAACAGGAGAGAGGAGCAAGAGGAAAATAAGGACAGGGAGCTTGTGTGGCATTATGGGTGTTTCTCTGGCACTGCTCCCTAGCCAAACCAGCTGACTGGGTGTTCATGTAAACACCTTCCACATGTTTTCTGCTAGAAAAGTCCTGCCCCCACTTGCCTATACACAAATGTATACAAACAATGACCGAAACCGGCCTTACTTTCAGGTAGGTATTTCAGGGCAGGTTAACCATTTACCCAGCATGCCTTTCAGGATTGTTTCTCACACGTAGAGGGCTGTCCTCAGAAGTTTCCTGGCGTGTTATCTGTTTGTCTTGGGCTCTCTCAAATAACACTATCTTTGAGTCGCGCCTCTACGCTACACTATGCTGTGGTGCCAAATAGATAAAACTCCATCTGCGGATTGAACTATAAGCATTTTTTAATGTAATCAACACAGGTTTTAATCTTGACCAACCGACCAATAGGGTATTATGACACAAAGACAGTAAAATATCCGATACCCAGTCTCTTTTTTTTTGTTTGATAGGAAGAGTTAGAAATAGTATGTAAAGTGTTTTTCTGAAAGTGTTCCTAACCCTTTACCTGAGTGATCCTGTGAATTTGTATTGAACAATTTCTAAGAAAAGCTAGAAATGGGTGTGTGCCAGCTGCTTTTAGAGGAAGAATGGTCTATTTCCTGTTAGTGTTTGAACGGAAACAGCCATAATCTGAAAACTAGACTGTGACCCATATATTCAGTGCCCTTATATGCCTACTTTTTATCAATCAATCAAAACTGTTAAATATGAATTTACAATGAGAAAATCCTGTAAATCTGAATGCAAAAGGATAAGACTGAAAAGTTGTATTTATTGATTTGACTCTTTTATTTAATCCAATAGATTTAGAAATTATACTGTAGCATTTAATGTGTTCTTACAGTATTTTGTAATTAATTTGAATGTATTTATATTAACGTATTTAATGTATGAAGGTAAACCAGTATTACTCATACTTGTATTTGTTTGTACATGCCATATAAACAGGTCACTGTCAATTTTCCTGTGTCAACTGTTTCATATTCAGACCTGTGTGAACAGCCAGAATACTGCAAATATTATGATTTTATTTTTTCCCACATCCTGTTTCATCCAGCCCTGGGAGTAACTGGGAGTGGAGATGGGCTGTTTGCTCTTACAGTCTGAACCCATTTGACACTAGTTAGGCCTCCGAGAATTCATGTAACTTAGTTACTGAAAATGCTGAGTAAGTGTTTGTTTAAGTCCAGTACTTTTACAGTTACAGAACCAAAGCAAAACCTCTCACTTTCATTTATAATGTTAAATAAGACGCACAACGTTTATAAAAATGTTGCTTTGTCCTTTTCTGGATGGAGAAGATTTAGGATCAGCGCAACGTGAAAAACATATTGCATCCTAGTGGTTAAAAGTAAGCCCATCCTTTTTTGGATGACCTACTTTTTGGAACCCCACCTATCTGAGCACAAGTCATTCAGTTCAAATACACTAAAACACCACATATTGGTTCCCTTTTTTTTTGTAAAGTTCTGCCTGTGTTTCCACTGTGTTTTTCCCCAATCAGCCCAAAGCAGATAGCACATCTGTCACCCATCTCTCTACATAGTCTGTGTGTTTGCACACCCTGATTGGCCTCTCTTTTTTTGCACACACACATATACAAACTGTCTCTCTCAGCCCACAGTCTAACCCCCTACATGGCCTCACTACCCTCCCAAGATTCCTGTTTGAGCTCAACTCAGAAGAAACCACTAGACTGAAAACACAAGCTAAGATGGTGACTCTTAAATGATGATTTGCAAAACTATTTCCACTTTCTCAGACACTTTGTAATTAGTAATTGATAAACAAACATAAAACAGTTTTACAAGTGTAGTTGTGCAGGGTTCAATTATCCTTATATGATTTTATATAAATGTATTAGTAATCATTTGTAAAATACACAGTATAAATATGTGATAAATAATTAAATACTTTGAAAAACTACTCTTCAGCAGCTGTATTATGAAATAAGGAAACAATAAAGAACAAAAAGGGCAGTTACACCCTTCATTTCTTTTGTACAGGAAGTACAAAAAAAATCCTTATATGGCTTTTTTAAGTGCATGTGCAACATTTCTACATTTCTACTAGTTTATTCACGTTTCTTTTTGTTCAGTCTACATGGCAGCCACGCTTCCTTTAACAGGACGTTTCATTAATATAAGGTCCTCTTTGTTCCTATTAAATGCTTTGTATGCAGGATAAAGAAGTCTCAATGTTTGACTATTAATGTCCAAAATTGTACCATCTATTACCAGACAAAATGACTGACCTCCTGTGTTTCTGCATATAATCGAATACAGCATCATATTAATTGCCTTTGTTTCCATTCCTGGTATCCCAAGGATTCTCTACCACACTACTAATGTTTGTGGAATAAAATATTACGTGCACATCTAGTTTCAGAGAGTTGTGAGTCCACTTTGTGTCCATTATGCAATACATCATACATTTATTTGAATCAATTAGCAATGTTTATAAATTTCTACTATTTCAAAAATGATTTCTTTTATTATTGCAAGAACGTTAATGAATGTTGAGAATTGAAAAAGCACCAAATGTCCAAATCGCATCAGTTATACAATTCACAGACAAAGAAACTGAATGTTCAGTGTCTTTCCCACTGAATATCTGAATCTCTGAAGAGGAGGGAGGGATTGATAAAGCCTTTTGTCTGCTCAGCCCTGCTATCCCAGACAGAGAGAGGAAATCACAGCCCTCCTAGAGGGACACACAATAAGACATTTATTATTTCCATTAAAAGCTGACGAGCATTTACATTTCTTCTCACTAATCTTTTAAGAGCAACAACACACGTTGAGCATATCGTAGTTTAACATGAGAAAAACGTAAAGGTTGGTGTAGCTACAACAAAGAGATGCTGCATACTCGCAGGCTCCGCCCTGAAATTCTTCAGCGAAAGCTGATCGCTGAGGTTCTCGAGTTCATTTTAGTTCAGTGAAACCCGCGTGGTCACGTGACGCGATAGATGTCATGATTTCCGGACCGCTACTGCGACAAATTGTCTTTGTGAATAGACGTAAAATGATGGAAATCGATGTTAAACTGGTGTTAAGAAGAACAACAACACTCCCGTGTTTATAATGCAATAGTACGCGCATGCTTTTCTGAAATGAGAATCAAAAATTATTAAAATTATTTTATACAGTTATTATCGCAACCGACATTGCTGTTGCGTTTTATTAATGGCATAACTGGTATAATATAAATTGTGTTTCTTGCACAAGCGGCATCTTTTCGTCCTTTTACGATGTCCCCGTTTCCCCTTTGTGCAACAGTCACGTAAGGTAACATACGCGTTCGCGAGGCGACGGTCTTTCCGCGGGAACGCGATGTAAACTGTTTATTAAAAGAGAAAAGAAAGCGACGCGCTTTGTGTAAAAACAAACGCACGGCAGGTTTTCGCAGCTTTCTTTATTGCCGTTTTGTTTTCATCTCGCACAGGCGTTGGCTCACGTACTTCCAGCGTGCACTCATTGTGCGTCGTCTGCGCATGCCGAGCGGTGCAGACGCGCGCGAGTATCTCACGATTCCGCGCGCTCGCCGCGCCGACCTTTCCCCCAGTTCTCGAGCACCGGGTTCACCGGGTTTACTCTGACACCGCTGACTCCTCCGTAACGCCCCCCAACAGCCACGCACCCCGTTTCCACCAATCGCCGAGCGATCACGTACCGATCACGCGCCGCCTGCGTCGCCATTGGCTCGTTCCCGCTACACCTTTGTTTTTGATTGGTAACATGTTACCACCCGCCAGAGCGCTCTGAATTTTGTTTCTGTTTTTTTCCTCTGTTGTTTTTTCTGCGCTTCTGATTCACTCAGCTGAGGTTGGATCTCGCTGTAAAAAAGTGGTCAGACTTACGTGCCCACGGTTTGCCGAGCGGTCGCATCACCGCTGTCTTCCCGTTGCTGACTTCTGGCGTTGCTTTCGAGAGATTTACGCATGCTGAATTTTGACTCCCGTCGGGTAAGTTCATTTAAACTGTCAAAGTGCTTTTAATAATTGATACTTTCGAGGATTTGCGCAGTGACCCGCTACTGACGTCCGCTTGTTGGTGTTACGGAGTTTTGTGCTCGCAGCCTCGGAGTTGACTTTAAACTAATCAGCGTTTCATTTGCGATTTGCATTTAACAAAAAAGCCTCGATCGTCATCTCGACTCTTGCAAAGAGCCGCCAGCTTTGTGCAAAACAGCTTTCAATGAATAGTAAGTCACGGCGAGCCATTTGCCGCAATCGTTGTTGTGCATGTTGCGCTTTGGCGTTGAGCTGCAGTGGTGCTTCGGTTCAAACTGTTGTCACCATTTTTTGTGAGCGACCTTATTTGCCCCCTGAACAGACTCGGCGTTATGGCAAAGCATGATGGTGTCAATAATAAAAACGAAACGATTTATACATTTGACTGGGTTTGAGCTATGTTTAGTGATTTCAGAGTGCATAGTGCTTTTATTGTTTAATAACAACGTTTTGCACTTTATTGTATTGCAATTGCTGACCTACGCGTAGGGCTTCGTTATGACATAAAGATGCCGTAATGAAATGTATTGATTTGTTAACTACAATTAATGATACTCTTTGCATGGCATACTCACATGGCGCTTTGGTTGGGTGCACGTCACTCTTAAATCTATATTTGGCGGTGGGAGGTTCCCAGCAGCTCTCGGGTAACGCTGTGCGAGGGGCTGGGTGGGTGTAGTCGCCCAGCACCGGGGCCCGCTTCTCCGCTCATGAATGGCAGTCGCTATTTACAGTTCAGCACTCAGCAAATGCCTGGCAAACGGGCATCTGTATAGCAATTTCACCACTTTTCCTTTTGTTATAAAACCAGTACACATTTATAATAGCTTTTGATGTCACTTCAGACGTCATAGGGGCTTTCTTAGCAGCCAGTTTCATATATATATATATATGTGCTCTTTATCTTTGTATATATTCTTTAGGCCAGTCTTGTGGGCATCTGTGAGGTGATAATGGAGAGAAACCGGCATGACAGCGAGAAGTCCTGCTCTTCTACCCTGGAATACAATGACCTGGAGGCTGCAGAGGCTTTGGTATGCATGAGCTCCTGGGTGCAGAGGACACACAAGCCCCGCCCACTGACGCCCACCTCAGACTCTTGTGATTCTCTCCCCTTGCAGCCTGAAGTCATTGAGTCCCCTAAAGACCTGGTCTCCCTCTCTTCACTGGTAAGTGACCAAGAATAAAAACAATGTACTTTCTTAAGTTTAGTTGGCTGGATCTTGATGTTAGATACTGTGTCCTCACTGACATTGAGTTATTTAGGTTATATACATTGTTCTAGTGAATAGTTAGTATTGCCTGTAAATAGGTTAACACACTTCAGAAATGTATATACATACATTTACTTTTATGTGCATTATTTTGAGATTTTAAAAGTGAGTTATTAAATGGAAGAACCCAGCTTAACGCAAAACATTTCTCTCCCACCAGTGCATGACCCCTCCTCATAGCCCGAGTTTTGCAGAAACTTCAGGCACAGCAGTTCTCAGTACCTCAGTGGCAGGCTCTGGTCTCAAACCAGTGCTGTCACAGTCCAGGCTATGCTCACCCTTGACCAACAGGGCAACATGTCATGTCAGCCTGCATCCCACTACTGCGGTCATGTTCAACGCAGCTCCACCGCAGACCACAGAGCAACCCTCAATCCGCAGAGCCACCAGTGTGATACGACACACAGCAGACAGTTCCGTGGATCACAACATTCCATTACTGGCTGCAGGGCAGGAGAAGCCATGTTCTCCAGAAATCCCTTTACAGCACGCAGGACCAAGTACTAACCCCACAGCCAATCTGCAAAACTGCAATAGCCCATGTGAACCTGCAGAAACTGAGAGAAATGCCCCCTCCCCTGACTCCACAGTTCCTGTTATCCCCACATCACTGTCTGCTTCTCAGGCCATTCCACAGTCCCCCATCGCCAGCCCCCCAGTGCTCTGTCAGGTATTTCCTGTTAATGGGCAGACTGGAATCATCTCTGCTTTTGTTCAGGCTCCAGTTCAAATGCAGGCCTCTGGGTCAAAGCCCATTCTTCCACAGGGTGCCCCCCTGTCTCAGCCTCTTCTGGTGGGCTCGCCCATGGCTCAGGGCACTGTGATGTTTGTCGTACCCCAGTCCCAGGTATCTCAGGCCCCTACCTGTCAGCAGAGTGTTGTTACCCTTGGGAACACTAAGCTCCTGCCCCTGGCTCCTGCTCCAGTCTACATGCCCTCAAGTCAGAGCGGTGGAGTGACACAATCTGACTTCTCTCGCAGGCGGAATTATGTCTGCAACTTCCAAGGGTGTAAGAAGACTTACTTTAAAAGTTCCCACCTGAAGGCCCATCTAAGAACCCATACAGGTTTGTATTTATCTGCCAGGATATTTAACAAAAAGTATTGATACAAGCAGCTTTCAGTTCTTGTTGAGAATAGGTTGCACTCAAACATGATTGCTATGATACATAACTGTGATTATAGATTCTTTATTGATTGATTGTTGATGGCATTATCTTTCTCTGTGTTTCAGGTGAGAAACCCTTTAGTTGTCATTGGGAGGGTTGCGACAAAAAGTTTGCACGCTCAGACGAACTCTCCAGGCACCGTCGAACACACACAGGTGAAAAAAAGTTTGTCTGTCCCGTGTGCGACCGTCGGTTCATGAGAAGCGACCACCTGACCAAGCACGCCCGACGTCACATGACAGCCAAGAGGTCCACAGCATGGCCTAACGAAGTTCGTGATCTCAACAAAATGGCCGCTTCCCAAACACCATCTTCCCTGCCCCTTAGTGTGCTTCTTCCTTCCTCAAACTAGGTTGAGACCACTCACCTCAGGACAATATCCCACTGTCCATTTTACAGGGGAAATACAAGAAAACCAAGGCTGCTACACATCCATGTACATAAAACAAAGTGACATTGCACTGGATTTTTATTTGAATCATGGTTGTTTATAAGGACTTCTTGTTTACTTTTATATAAGTTATGTCTCCCAATATGTGTTTTCCCCTTTGCCAAAGTCTTTGCATCAGTTCATCTGTTACTTATTCTTTACTCTTGTATATTTGTATATAAATATCACTATCTATATGAATGTAATGTGTATCCAAACCTGCATTTATTGTTGATATATGAATAAATGTTATTGATGTTACTTCTGTTAATTGAACAGTATTCCTGTATGCGAAACTACCTGCAATATTCCATAATATTTAATAATTAAACATTTGTAGTAAGAATATATCATTTGTTCCTTTTTTTGTTACTGTAGATGTTTTTATTAGACTAAACATGAATGCGTAAATATTTTTGTGTATTGGACACCAAATAATAAATTGTACTTTTTGAGGTATTTTTAAATACTCCACATTGCTATGAAGTCTTTCAAAAGCACTTTGACAATGTACTTCTGTACTGGAGTCAAAATAATAAGAAATAATAATAAACAGACACATCAAGCAATAAAAACACAGGCTAACCTCTGTTAAAGGTGACAAGCGTTAAAGATAGAAAAATAGGTAAGAAAAAGAGACAATAAGGATCACTACACAAACATTTACTGATATGACGACACAGTTACACAACACTAGCTCAGCATCAATTCTCAACGTTGTCACCCCATAGCACCCGGTAACACAATTCCTCCAATCACATCGCGCATCTGTGGAGCGTTTAGGGGGCGCGACCAATCAGAGAGGATGTCGAGTTGTAAATCGGTAACAGGAGCCTGACTGACAAGTGTTAGTCTCCGCCCCATTGCCTTACTGACCGATATTTTCAAAGGGAAGAAGAAACAGACAAAACATCAAGAAACATGAAAAATGTTTTTCTCTGTTCCTAAATCAAATTATAATCAGACTGGGAACTTTTGTAAAGAAAACTTTACAAACTGGACGAAGGCCCTGTAGGAACTACTACATTTTTCTTCATAAAAAAGACCATTCACAGCAACTGGAGATCGGATTAGAAGGCACTTTAATTTCATATGGGTCAAATTGATTTTAAAATGAAAATTAAAACAATTTTTTGGAAAGTTAACCTTTGTTACGACACCACATTTGTAAAGCAACACTCAAAAGCTTCCAGTCTGCCTGCTTATACGTATCCGTTAGGATACAAACTATTTTCCTCCGGTGCCATTATTTGCTTGTCATATATGCTAAAAATCGCTATTTTTTCAACTTTTCGCCAATGCAGACGATTTCCACAAGCGCAATACTAATAATTTAATACTAATAAAGCGCGCCCTCTGCTGTAATCTTATTCACATTACAGGCGGTTTTCTATCTGCAACAACTGAATTCGCGGCTTTGTTTGAGATTTTTCTTTCAGGGCTGATATTACTACTGCATCTGACGACTCCATAGTAAATATTTATCTGCGGTATTTTGTGCTTCAGTTGACAACATCTAGTTAAATACATAGTGCTATGTGAATAAAGCAGAACCAAGACGATGTCTACGAAGCTAATCAAATGTGCACAAAGTGCTTGTTTTCTTGTACAAATATTTAGCTTGGTTACTACAATGTAACAATGCAAATTATATCCGTATACCAACATTTCACTTAGAAGTGTGTTGTCTTCCTGCCACTAGATGGCAGTATACGATAACCATGCAGTACTTTTCCCCTCTACTGCGACCTCTTGAGCGCTGGCATTGTTCCTTGTCCCGCGTCCTGCAAATGTTGTTTACCTAAAAAGCAAGTGATTTAAAAGTACTTTTCACTTTACTTTTCACAACGTTTTCAACAGAATTTAAGTCATGGTTGGTCCATGCTGGTTTTGAAATAATTAGGTTCGTAGTAAATCGGGTTCGGTTCGGATGAGCAATTGGCTTCACAGCTGATCTTTGTTGTGGTTAACGTCTTTAATAAATATGCATATGCTTAGATTCTTTCTTTATAAACACTTAAGTCCGTTTTATAGTAATGAACGACTCTCACCTTGATCTAAATGCTTGTGGATAAGAGAAACAAGAACAACACAAAACATTTGGCGCCAAGTCAAAAGGATGGGTTTATGAAGGTAGTAATTTCAAAGATGACATGTTGGGATTTATTTCATTATTAAAAATTAATATTTAGGTTGCTGTAAGTTACAGTAAGAGTTGACGTTATGTCTTTTGACTGTTTACTCAAATCTGGCGCGAAGCTATTGCTTCCTGTTTGCAACATTGTGTTGTAAAAAGACAAAGCTTAGATTTGTGGCCGCATTACTTAAAATAACACAAGTAAATGCTTGTGAGATAGTGAGGATATTCTCTTACCTTTCTTTTGCATCATATTTATACTTGCTGTATTGCGATATCTGTTCGTGAGCAACTGCGTTATTTTTTACATGCGGCAGTGCATCAAATGGCACTACATCACATTGTTTCCCTTAAACTTATTCCATTTCGAAAGGGATTATACAAAAAACAACAAATTTATTTTGTGAAGGTCAATCTCATAGGAAGTTAATGTACGGTCGTGTATGCTGTTAACATACAGATAGGTGTTGTGCAATTTATTGCAAACTGTTGTCAAATAAGTTTTTGTGTAGTATTCGCGCCTTTCAAATAATTTGTATAAATAATCTTTGGTTTTTGTGTACAATTTAGCAACCCCCACAACACGTTTAAATTTCCCGCGATCTCAGCGTTCACGTGACGTCTTCTTGAGTCCTGATTGGTTCAGATGACAGAAGAGTTAAAAGGACAAAACAAAGCGGAAAACTTATCTTCTTTCCTATTGGCTGAGATTGGGCGCCAAGAATTGAATATAAGAGAGATCCCGGCATTCATGCTTCGTTTTCTTCGCTTTAGCCGGACTGTGTTTTCTCTGGCCTGTAAAGTTTATTTATTTGTAGCTTATAATATTCGTGATTCTTTTAAATTTTGTCTATTTTATCGAACACTTTACCAGTCACAATGTTGTCGACTCGCTCTCCACTGAAAACCAAAAATGAAAATGTTGTTTCTTCAAAAATGAACAACATGTCCTTGGTGGACAAAGAAAACACGGTAAGTGGATTCTTTAAGGATTATAAGATTAAACATTAATGCTTGAAGCGGTTTTAAAAGTATTCAGTAGTAAATTGAGCCATGCCCAATACTTGGTTACTTCGACAACAAATGTCAATTTTTGTTAACGAACTGTGAAATTGTGAACTGTTTAGAGACCTTGATCTTTATCTATTAGATGCTCAAGTTAAAATGTGTTTTTTTTTTTTTTTGTCTTTAGCCTCCCAGTTTAAACTCCACCAGAGTCTTGGCGTCCAAAACCGCGCGCAAAATCTTTGACGATTCACAGGTATGTTGAAGTTAACTGTATAACTGCATGATATTGCATTAATATTAACTCTGAATGTTGTCTTTTTCTTTATAGATCGCTGTTTATTTATCGCGTTGTGTCTTGAAAATGATTTGTATTTGGCGGATTCAAAGCGCGCCAAGTTTGGTTGCTCCAGTCGCAATTATTTAAGACATTATTTGTTTTTGATAATTTCATAAGACATTTTCCTTATCAGGCCTGTCTTTACAATCGGTGTGAGTGTTTGTTTGTGGCGGGATAATGAATTTTAGTCGTTTTAATGAATCGTGATTTGGCGGGTCGGTAGGTCGAACCCATTCACGGTTTATCTACCCATAGCCTGACGACTATTTCCAAAACTGTTTGCCATGATGATTATTATTTAAATAAGCAATTTCTAGCATAGATTGTTTAAATTTACTTAATCTTAGTTTTGCTATTGTTTGTCTTGTCGGCATTTTCTGGACTACACAACTAAGCTAGCACAGATAAAGTGTAATACTATTACGCAGGATTTAAGACTAAATCCGCAATTTACAAGTAACATTATCATATAGAAGTTTAATACCGAATTGAAATCTTAATGTAATAGTTTGTATTATGATTAAAGCTCAGCTTATCCTGTCACGCATGCAAGAGATTAGCCTGATTTTACTAACAGGCTGATTTTAGCTTTTTGTATATTTAAAGTTTTAACTTCAACTTTTAAGGAACAGACAAAAGGGAGGAAAGTAAGTGTGGCAGAGGAGCCCCTTTTGAAGGAGAACCCCCACCGCTTTGTAATCTTCCCAATCCAGTACCATGACATCTGGCAGATGTACAAGAAAGCAGAGGCATCTTTCTGGACAGCAGAGGAGGTATACTAAATCGTCTAAAAATAATTTGCGTTTGGTGCCAAACTTTATGGCAACAAATAAAACCTTAAAGCTGCTTGATGTTGCAGTGTGATTCAGTGACTTGTTTTTGTCCTAGGTCGACCTGTCCAAAGATCTACAACACTGGGATTCCTTGAAAGATGAGGAGAAATATTTCATCTCTCATGTTTTGGCTTTCTTTGCGGCCAGTGATGGCATTGTCAATGAGAACTTGGTGAGTTCAAAGGCAAATGTTTAGACATTCATAATGTCAGTATTATAAAGTTCTTGTAGCACATCTTCTGTTCTGCTCTAGGTGGAGCGATTTACTCAGGAAGTCCAAGTGACAGAAGCCCGTTGCTTCTATGGTTTCCAGATTGCAATGGAAAACATCCACTCTGAAATGTACAGTCTGTTGATTAACACCTACATCAAAGATCCCAAAGAGAGGTGAGTTATTTGACTTGTTCTGTGTTCTTGTCAAGGCAATGATGAGTGGCGCAGGGGTACGTACCTCAGCTGATAATGGGAGCTGAGTGTTGGCTGCTCTGAGATCAGTGGGCATGTGGTCTGCTGATTGTAGGGTGTCAGCACGAAATAGTCGCCTCGACTGAGCCTATTAATCTAACTGTGGTGCGTTTCAGTTATCTGGACACTGACTGAATAATAAAATGATTTTGTTCCTGTAGAGAATTTCTGTTCAATGCCATTGAGACATTGCCATGTGTAAAGAAGAAGGCCGACTGGGCACTTAACTGGATTGGTAACAAAAACGCACAATACGGTAAGTTTATACTCTTGTTTATCTTAAGGTGTAGATTTTGTAAGGCAAATGTAAACTTGCCTTGTTTACAGGGGAGAGAGTGGTGGCTTTTGCTGCTGTGGAAGGAATCTTCTTTTCTGGTTCATTTGCTGCCATTTTCTGGTTAAAGAAGAGGGGACTCATGCCTGGTCTCACCTTCTCCAATGAACTAATCAGCAGAGATGAGGTAGCTATCTTAACATTTGCTCCCGCAATGATAAAACTGCTTCCAGGAATGTAGTACTAAACATAAGTCTTGTTTGTTCTTATTACTACACAGGGTCTTCACTGTGACTTTGCCTGCCTCATGTTCAAGCACTTGGTCAATAGACCCTCAGAAGCAACTGTCAAGAAAATCATCACAAATGCAGTTGAGATTGAACAGGTTTGTGTGCTTGCCAGATAACTCGATGTAGCATTTGTTAAACTTGGTGGGAAGATGACGTAATTGTTTACTGTGGTTATTACGGTAAATGGCTTTAAGTGGCTTCTAATTAAACTATTTTCTTCAGGAGTTCCTGACTAAGGCTTTACCAGTGAAGCTGATTGGCATGAACTGTGACCTGATGAAACAGTATATTGAATTTGTGGCTGACAGACTATTGCTGGAGCTGGGATTCAGCAAGGTAGAGGTTTATTTGGCACTATTTATTAGCATTAGGTTCCAGTACTATACCATAAGGTTGTATCTCATACATTATTGTAAATGAATGTTCAGCTGTGATGCTTTGAGATGTATCTGTGACTAACCGCAATAGCTGTGTGGTTTGTTATTGGACGGTGAGAGCTGTACCTTGTCCAGCTTCACTGTTAACATGGTATTTGAGGTGTCTAACCTAATTTTGCAGGTCTACAAAGTGGAGAACCCCTTTGACTTCATGGAGAACATTTCATTGGAGGGCAAGACAAACTTCTTTGAGAAGCGAGTGGGAGAGTACCAGAGGATGGGAGTTATGTCCGGACCTACCGACAACACTTTCAGACTGGATGCTGACTTTTAAAACACTATCAGAGACTGAATGGACACTTTATGAACTATAGACTCCCACACTGTGTGAAGGGGTTTGCTTTTTGCATGTCTGCAGTTCTCCAGTATTCAGACTGGAACATCCCTTTTTAGGTTTACATGATTTCCTTCCCCTTGTTTTGTTTTAATATATTGAAGCAACTTTTATTTGTGGTTTTACATGTAAAAAATAAATTTTCTTGCTACATCTTCGTCATCTTGGGATCTGTGAAGCAGTCTTGATACAAGGGGCTACTGGGATGAGTTGTAACCCAAATTAGCATGTTGGGCTCAACACAAAATTGAAGCTTTTTTTTTTTTTTTAAAAGGCAAAAATGACAGTCTCCCTGGCTTTCATTTCTAATGTTAAGGCGTGATTAATCGAGCTGAAATATTTACAACTAGCCTTTTTATAGGGTTTATTAAAGTGGTACAACAGATGATCAATGTAAACTCACAAGTTGTCTTAAACTTAGGGGTTAATTAAAATCACTTTTACCTAAATCCTTTTTTTTTGTCTCTGAAACCTAGTGTTTAAATGACTTTTTAGGTGGAACCCAGAGGAAGTGGGTATGTTCATTAATAGCAATCGGTTACAATAGATCCCATGTTGCAGACATACCTGGTTTTGTTACTTTGTTGAAATGGCCCTCTTAAGCCATTTATTGTTTCTCTAATTGTGAATTGTTCATGTTTAAAGCAAAGCTATATTACAGCGTGTATTTTACACCATTAAAACCTCACAAAAAGTTATGGTTGGACAAAATGTGCCTTTAGTACAATAACTGGGTTATGTAGTTTTCTCAATACATACCTGTAATAAAGAACAACATGATGGACATGGAAACTTCTAACACTTAATATATTTATAGTACTCATTATCTAGGGCACTTCTGGTATGGGCTGGGTGACTGACCATCTAAGTGCTCTCAGGACATTGTGAAAAACACTTTCTGCACAGGACAGCATGAACTCGTACACTTCAGAGTGTAGTTTATATACCCCAAGCGCTTAAGAAGTTTGTGCTTGTATTTGTAAATCTTTGTTTTCTCCTGAACCAATCTTTCTGATTGCGAATTTCTGTTCTGGTAATTTTCAATTGATCTGTCGTGCTAAAACAGTGACGGATGTCAAAATCATCCTATCAAAGACATTATGGTCAGAGGATTAACAGTAAGTCTGGGACATGTACGCAAGTGTGAGAATCATTTATATGGGTGTTTGTGATTAACATGTCTGTCAGTAGGCCATTATTCTAAATAGTTTTGTTGACAACAGCTGTTTTAGGTCACACATCAACATGCAGTGAAATTTGTTAGCATACATTATAGCATGGTGACAACTGTTTGTCACATCAGGACATGACTGTGGAATATAGCTTGGCTAATGAGACAGAAACTAGTATACCAAACATAGTGCTTATATTAACTGTCCTTTATCATTTGTGACCCTGTCTGTAAAAGTATAAGATCAGGAGCATCAGAGTTCATAAATTCATCAGTAATTCATTTCACTGTGATTTGACATGGCCTTAGTCAATATTAAATATTTCAAGGTTATTTAATATTTACAGATTGTTCTTTGTATCATTTCTATCATTCTATCATTTAATCTCATTTGCTATTTGCAGTGAATTTAACATATAAATGTTGTAATTTAGACATGCTAATTTACTAAAGGGCCTATAGAGACACTATAGCAACCATCGGAACAGTTTTAGAAGCAGATATGTGGCTCAGCATGACATGGCTTATGTAGGGTCACGTCAGTAACAGGTTGATAAACAAACCACTGTTCCTGATGCTATGAATGTTAAAAAGCATTTGGGTTAACAGTTGCCACACTGAGCGGGGGTCTTTTGGTGCAGCTGTCTGAAACAGGCAAATCCTGTGTCTCCTGCATGCCCATTTAAGGAAAGAGGGCCCTGTTAATGTGCTTGTATTGGTTTCCTTCTTTGTCTGACCATTACTGTAGACCACCGGGCCTCTGACACAGAACCATTTCATAAACGCTAATAGATCACAAGCAGTAAATATTGCCAGAGCAGAAATACAACTCTTAACAATAGCTAAGTGTGAACACCCAAATTCCTTCTACATTCTGAAGCAATAAGTTTTCCTGTAACTAACATTATGAACACGCACACACAGATGCAATAGATTTTTATTAGAATTGTTGCATCTACATTGCAAAGCAAACAATTAGCAATGATCTCATTTTAAGCACCAGTTTCTAGACAGCATCATCATAGCTATAATAAGATGCTAGTACTACCACAGTCCATGAGGGTCAAAGGGGATCCTAAAGGATTGTGTTCTGTAGACATCTATGAAAAATACCTAATAATAGCATCTAACTGTCCTGCTTCACCAGTATACTCCTAAACATGCTAACACATAATCCAGCTTTGGCATGACCGGCTAATAAAGAAACCTCGGAAATCTGAAACTAAATGAGATAAAAGGTTAGAAAATATTATCACACTGATATCACAGTCTTTTCCAGTCAAGCTTTAAAAATCACAATACAACATTATCTCCTAGAACATAATCGACCAGCGGATAAAACACAAGACAGGATACAGAACAGGATACCAAAGCAGGAGGCAGTTTCACCTTTAGTGGTGCTACTCCATACTGAGTCATTTGCTCCAAACAAATTCATTGATATGAAGGAGAAAAAACATATTTATTGTGCTTTATACATCCTTTTAACCTAAAGTGTATTGCACAGTATCACACTATGATGCTATGTTCAAAACCAAACACATCACAGTATGGCCCTTATAGTAAAGGATATTTAGAAAAATACTTTTCTTAATAGAGTTGAGTGAAGTAGATAAAGGGAGAGAAGGTGACAAATAAGGAGTTGGAGCCAAGCCGCCAGCACTGATGTGCAGACATGAGCACCTGTCACTCACCATGACCCTAAAAGGAAAGAAATGAGCCAATCAGAGAACAGCAGTCCTGGACAGCAGTTGTAGAGGAGGGACACGGGCCCCCTCTCACTCCCTTCCTCGCACCCCCACACCTCTCAGCTGTTTGGCATACTTTGAGCCCATCACATACCAGCCCATGCCATTTGACAAAGGTGCCATTACTCAGGTCTGTCTGCTGAATGTGATCTTACACATCCCTGTCCATCTATTTCTTGTGTATTCAAAGGGACTGAATGCTGTATTGTGATCTTCCACACATACTGACATAATTGATCTTTCTCAATGGTCATGAAGTGTTTGGGAAACATTTCTTATGGTGTTGCCAAATCGAAGTCATATCTAAAGCCGAAAATGTAACATTTAAATACATTATTAGTACAGTTCTGTGTATGTTATGTGTAGGCTCACTATTCTGCATGTTATGTCTCCTTTTAGCATAACATCACATGCATAACATCTGTGTTAAGTTCTGAGAACAGCATGATTTAATAGAGGAAGGGTTAACATAACATTTACTTTAGCAGCATCTATAGAAAACAGTGTTTTTTTATTATGGAATTACATTCCCTTAACATCTATTCATCTGTTTTGTGGTCTTTATCACACATAATAAAAAAGCAGGGCAAAAAAGTCTTATAATATATTAAAGAAACTGATTAAATGATAAAACTTGATATCATTTGGCCTGCCACCCAGCAAGAAGTTCAGAACAATGGCAGCACTGTTCTGCTGTTTATTTTTGCACCAAAGAGGAACTGTCACCTCTTAGAGAAACATCTGTCCATTTTAGTAAATAATTACTATGGGTCATTTTCTAGCTCTTATTTGGTGTTGTGTGCATGCCTGAGCCCGCCCCTGACCCCAGCACACTCCCCCCCACCCAGACTCCTGCTATATTTAAGGGGCATCCCTCTCCTATGCCCTTCATCCCAGTGGAAACTCCAGTCTTGTGCTACAACTTGGTGAGTGTTTGCTACTACCTTTATTTCTATGGACTATTGTAAGGAAGAGTGAGATTTAAGAAGGATACATCACTTTACCTCCTACATGGGAAGGAACATTCAACTGGAATTCAAGATTGGGCTTAGAGGGATAATTAGCCACCTTTACATTTAGTCTTAGCAGATCCTGCAAAGCTGCTGTCTCCTAATTAAGATGAAGTAATTATGTATATAATTGCTGCTTCCTTGTTAACCGATTGTATTTGTAATTGTAGCTAGTGAAATGTATAACTACTCCTAAGAACAAAAATAACCCAGCTAACAGGGAATGTGCTCAGAATGTTGGCTAACATTCACTACAAGTTCTCTCAAAGTGATCAAGGACGTTCTTGCAGTAACATTAGTAGTTTTAATGTTTTAATGTCATTCTTATAACCCAACAGCAATGTTAATACAATGTCTAACATTTCTACAAGTTTCAAAATAACATTTTTACCATTTTTCTTACTTAAGGTAATTGTTAAGTAAATGTAAATGTTTTACAACCTAAAATAGTTAGCTGGGAAGGTAAAAACAGGGTCAGTTAAGGAGTTAAAAAGGAAAAAGACTGAGCAGGTAATGCGTGGTAACTGACTGACAGCTCTGAAGTGTTTAATGTTTCTTGGATTAGAATCACTGTCCAGGTTTTAAAAGGGATCATATGAGAAGCAATAGTTAAGGAAGCCATCAACAGATGTAATGAAGTGGCACATGTTGTCAGCCGATGCCTTACAGTTTTGTAGACAGCTGAGGAGACAAACTCCTGCTGTCATTTGTCATGAGGCAGCTGTGAAATAGCTGCAGATAAGACACTCGTCAGAGGGCTTCTGTTTGGAATGACAAGAGCTGATGCTTAAAATAATTTAAAGGGAATCTGCTGTGTCCCTGTTGGTCTTTTTTAATTGGTCTTATCTAGTTCTGCCTTTGTTACCTTTGGCCCTTAACCAGAGAAATACTGCAGTATGAGTTTTTATGAAAGTTGAAATACATTGTACATTGTGTACTATTTTTTTGATACACAAGACATTTAGTGTAGGCCTTCAGGTTGAAGAAAAATGTTTTAAAGGCATCTAAATTGTTAATTGTATCTAGATAATTGTATAAGAGTGTCTTTTTATACATTGATATGAATGATATAAGTTATAACTCTGTACAGTAATACAGTCTCCTAACGCATATTTCTCTCCCTGTAGGACCATCCTACACCAGACCAATCATGTGTGACGAAGATGAAACTACCGCCCTCGTGTGTGACAATGGTTCCGGTTTGGTCAAGGCTGGATTCGCCGGTGATGATGCTCCACGTGCCGTCTTTCCCTCTATTGTTGGCCGACCTCGTCACCAGGTGGATCAAACGTTTTCACATATTTGACAACTGTGTCAATATAAAAATGATAATTGGAACAGTTTGTACACGCACAAAAATCATCTATTGTTATATAAATGCATGTGTATATAATACTATTATTCAATGTTTTGAAGACTGCATATATAGCTTCAGATATGTTTCATTAGATTAAATAAATGAACTTGCATTTTATAGACCATGGTGAAAGGACACTGCATTTCGCAGTATGCTCTAATGCACTAACCCCAAGGTTTTTTAATCTAGCCAATTAAATGGAAGCCCTAAACAGAACAGATAATAAATTGAATAGGAGCAATTTTTTAAATTTGAAGTTAACCAACACTGTCTGAACCTGACTCTTTCTCACAGGGTGTGATGGTCGGTATGGGTCAGAAGGACAGCTACGTTGGAGATGAGGCTCAGAGCAAGAGAGGTATTCTCACTCTGAAGTACCCCATTGAGCATGGCATCATCACCAACTGGGATGACATGGAGAAGGTACCAATCAAAGAATTACAAACATACATGGATATATACTGCAAATGTATATCCCACAATAATTATTAACAAGTTAATTATAATAGATTTTATTCTTATTAATTACATTCTGGTCACATAAGGATTTCCATCCCGCATCTGTCCATCTTTTCAGTATATTTGAATGTTTTCAGATCTGGCACCACACTTTCTACAATGAGTTGCGTGTGGCCCCTGAGGAGCACCCCACTCTGCTCACTGAGGCCCCCCTGAACCCCAAGGCCAACAGGGAGAAGATGACACAGGTAAGCTAACCAATACCTCAGTGCTTGTGAAGGTTGCTGAAGGTTTTCTTTTACTGGTATTGAAACAGACCATGTTTCTTCTTCTCACAGATCATGTTTGAGACCTTCAACGTCCCTGCCATGTATGTTGCCATTCAGGCTGTGCTGTCCCTGTACGCTTCTGGCCGTACCACTGGTCAGTGTCTGTTAGATACACAACAAAAAAGCATTAATTTCTCTGTACTTGTACAAGAACAATACTGAATGCCAGTTTTTGTGTTACAGGTATTGTGCTGGATTCTGGTGATGGTGTGACCCATAACGTCCCAATCTACGAGGGTTATGCTCTTCCCCATGCCATCATGCGTTTGGATCTGGCTGGTCGTGACCTGACCGACTACCTAATGAAGATCCTGACTGAGCGCGGTTACTCCTTTGTGACCACAGGTGGGTGCACAGTTAATAGACATACTGCAGGATTTTAATGTTATCTGTCTACTAACGATGCTGTAGGCCTTTTCTCATAAGTAACTTCAGTTTCTTAGTTACTTTTAACCGCCTGGTTCCAAGGTAATTAAACAAAAGAAGATGTTCCACAAAGATGTTCCACAAAGTCTGACAGATATTTTCTAGCCTAAGTTTGCATAAAACATTCATATATTTTTAAGACTTGCTTGTATGTTTTCAGTGTATGTGTAAGATTTGTATATAATAAATAATCATACTCTTTCATAGCTGAGCGTGAGATCGTTCGTGACATTAAAGAGAAACTGTGCTATGTGGCTCTGGACTTTGAGAATGAGATGGCCACTGCTGCTTCTTCATCCTCTCTGGAGAAATCCTATGAGTTGCCCGATGGCCAGGTCATCACCATTGGCAATGAGCGTTTCCGTTGCCCTGAGACCCTCTTCCAGCCCTCTTTCATTGGTATGTTTTTGTTTGTACCTTTCAAGACACAAAGCATGCATCTGATCACACCTCACATAGTCTTTGAAAAACAACCCCTTAATTTCCTTATTGTATTGTCCTGTTTTGTGTCCCCGCATTACATTCATTACAAAGTGATCCCTTGAGCTGTGTAAATATTTAATATGCACATGCTGTAAGTCAACAGCTGTTCTTACAGGGTGTGATGTTGTAAGTCAATCATTCGTGTGAATGTTACCTGTCAGGTATGGAGTCTGCTGGTATTCATGAGACTGCCTACAACAGCATCATGAAGTGTGACATTGACATCCGCAAGGATCTGTATGCCAACAACGTTCTGTCTGGTGGTACCACCATGTACCCTGGTATTGCTGACCGTATGCAAAAGGAAATCACTGCTCTGGCCCCTAGCACGATGAAAATCAAGGTAAACGTCAAAACACTGAACAAGTGATTTTTCTGTCACATTTACAATTCTACAGTCTAACTAAACTCATGTTCCCATGTCTGCTCTCTAGATCATTGCTCCCCCCGAACGTAAGTACTCTGTCTGGATCGGCGGTTCCATCCTGGCTTCTCTGTCCACCTTCCAGCAGATGTGGATCAGCAAGCAGGAGTATGATGAGGCTGGTCCCTCCATCGTCCACAGGAAGTGCTTCTAAACTCCTGTGAATCCAACTAGCCCTCTGTCTGAATGTGTACTGTGCCTTTTACTGTATATACATGTACCGTTGTAATAAAAGTTGTGACGTGCTCTCATTACGTTTTGTCTTTGAATATGTTATCTGAAGACAGATATACAGAGACACTGCTAAGACTAAATAGTACGACAACTTCATAGGTAGATGAACTATTAGTGAAATAATAATGTGAGAACAATTATGATTATTAATGGGTCAAACAGCTCACAAAAGGTTATGATAGGAATCCAGGTGTCCCTATTTACAGTAAATCCACACACAAGCTTATAATGCATAATATATTACTGTTAGTAAAAAGTAAAACTACACAATACAGGATCTGTTCATGGTACCAGTTGTGTCACATAAGCCGGTGGTGATTTGTAGAGGTGGATGATTCGGCTGCTTGGCAACAGAGCAAATGATGCGTGGAGGAGAACTGCATCTCGACAACCTCTCTTTCAATCTGTATTACATGGTAAGCTATCTATCTTTCTGTTTTATACTTAAATAGATCATATTTTATATACGTTTATGCACAGCAACACGCGCTTTTGGCTTTAATCTATTTGCAATGTGCGCAGTTATTGCAAATGATGGCCAGATATGTTCCGTATCAAGCCTGTTTACTCGTGACGTACACAAAGAGCGTGCAAAGAGTCTTTAAATAAAAATATAAATTCAATCAGATTCTGCATAGAAATGACGTGTAGCATTTATTCATCTGCCATTATTTACGGACTGCATATAAAGCATCAGCACCTTTATTTACGCACTTTGTTTTTAATCGTTGGAGCAGTAAACGTCCACGATGGGTTCGGTTCCGAAAACGACACGCACGGTTCTTCTGAGTGTCATGATAAGCGTGATGGCCGTCGTTTCCGGCCGCAGTCCACGCACGGTGGACCAGGTCTCGGAGGCCGACATCCAGCGCCTGCTTCACGGTGTGATGGAGCAGCTGGGCATCGCCCGGCCCAGGGTCGAGTATCCTGCGCACCAGGCCACCAACATAGTGGGTCCTCTCAGCATCCAAGGTAAGCGTTTTGAGTCAAACGAAAATATGTTTTGTGATTATTACACGTTTAAAAGACGGCCTGTAAGAAACGTGAACCAGTTATTGTCGTACGTTTAACATCAGATTAAATGTTTTGTGCATGATAAACTGCAATACATTAACCTATATAGAAGAAATACTGAGCAGCACAGGGCCCTGTGATCTGCTTACCTTTACACTAACAAATCTAATAATTTAACAATTAATAATTTTTCATTCATATTTGTAAGTGTCTAAATGCATATCTGTCATTGATACTAACAAGTTAAAAATCTAAACGTTGCTCAACCTTATATTTCTCCCCCACTTTAGTTTAATGGCTATTATGTATATATATATATATATATATATATATATATATATATATATATATATATGTATTATGTAATATATATATACTCCACATTAAAAGGATGCCTGTGTGTTTATTATTGTACACTTTGTCCACCAGGTGGTGCCCACGAGGGACTCCAACATCTCGGACCATATGGGAACATCCCAAACATTGTTGCTGAGTTAACTGGAGACAATGTTCCCAAAGACTTCAGTGAGGACCATGGGTACCCTGACCCTCCCAATCCCTGCCCCCTGGGAAAGACTGGTAAGCTATGGAAAGAGCCACTGGCAGAATCCATAAATACTCAGTGCCACCACTTATTCTGATTAGCAGATAAAAACCAAGATAAATTTCTTCGTCAGGAAAGTCTTTAAATACACATGAGGATTGAAAAAGTTTACCATAACAACTACACAGCTGTGAAAACTAAAATATGACTAAAATTCAGAGAATAAAGAATGGAAGTCCACCATACTCGGTTTAAAACTGTGATATTTTTATAGCTGTTGATGGGTGTTTGGAGAACTCTCCAGACACTGCAGAGTTCAGCCGGGAGTTCCAGAAACATCAGCACCTCTTTGATCCCGAGCATGACTACCCTGCACTAGCAAAGTGGGTGAGTTTACACCCAGCACCGTGAAACGGACTGGGACTCCCTACATTAGATAATAACTATACGTCCTGCTTCTTGACATAAAATGAACTGTAAATAAATGAATCAGTAAGTGAACAATTTGACATGAATCGCTGGTAAATTCTGTAATGTAGGATAAAAACAACCTAATCAAACCCTACAAAACTTGTTCATTACCATCTTATATTTCATTGATGATTCTGTCAAGTTCTATATTTACGCTTATTTATATCATAGTTTGCTTAGACGTTTATATAATGTACAGACGTGTAAATACAGTCTCTGAAACAGATCTGTAGATGGCTGTACTAACAATTTCTTATTCTTTCAGAACAAAGGACTGTTGTATGAAAAACTGAAGGGTGGGCCAAAAAGAAGAAAAAGGGTATGTTGTGAACGTAACTCAAAATCATTTTCTTTGCCTTTCGGGTAGATTTTTATGAGAGGCACATGAATTAAAAGATCGACCACAGTTATATCCACTTGTATTTTAAATTGAGCGTGTCATAAGACCTGCTGCTGGCTGCATTTCAGAATGCAAATCCCTATCTGATGGGACAGAGGCTGGATAACGTGGTGGCCAAGAAGTCAGTGCCACATTTTCCAGAGGACGAAGAAGCTGAAACTGCTACAAGCAATATCAAAACCTGAACATCACATTGTTTTCTCATCTGTGTAATGAAAACGACTTATCAGTATCACGTTAAAGTAGCATTAAATTATACACCACATTCAAATGAATCCTGTTATTTAAAGCGCAGGAAAGAGTGATTGTATCACAAATGATTTTTGCCTTGGCACATACTTTGTTCTAATACCATTTCAATCAAATAAAAATGATGTATACGTTCATGTGCACATAGTTCGATGCATGTGTTGTTAGTTTGGTGTTTCATCAGTTGCAAATGTCACTGTCAATGTTGGTTTTGAATATCACAATATGCATCCATATTTATTACGAAGGGCCTCTCCCACTTGAGGCAATGGCATGTCTCCAACATGTTGTGAATGATCTTCGTTTGAGAGGAGGCGTGGACCTCCCCTAGTAATCTGCCCCATTCTCTTAAATATCAGAGCTCAGAACCTCCATACCTTATTCTGACTAACTCTGAGTTCTGGATCATCTGGATGAACGTATATTTATGTAATGTCCTATAAAGTCCTTTAAAAAGTGCTGAACTGCAGTCCATGTGAAGAAAAACCAACAATTATTAATCTGAGGTAAGTTTGCTTCTTTAATCATCTTAAAAAATGATGCGTTTCAAATAAAAGTGGGAAGAAAATACACGATCATATAAGAAATCTGAATTTCACATTTTGCAAAGAACAACTTGACAATGAAATGAACATAAATTATGTTTGAGATCATTAAAACTACATCATCTGCATGAAGCCCTTTACCAACTTATGCTTGAAGCTTTGATAAGTCCAAGGCTTAAATCTGACTATGCTTCTGTCTTAATGTGAAAGAATGACTAAAGGCGCATTAGTTGTCACTGTCGTGGTCTTGTGGCTGCTCGGCAATCCGGCGAGGATCAGGGGAACCGAGGGATTTCAAGGCGCCATTCCTCACCCAAATAAATACAGCCCGAACGACTCGGAACAGTCACCGCAGACATCGCAGGGCAGCTTCAGGGGAATGGGACCGCCTTCAGTCGGGGACGAGGTACTGGACTCCAGCCAGGAGGCTTTATACGTAACGGAGCGCCGGTATCTGAAACTCGACTGGTGCAAAACGCAGCCGCTGAAACAGACGATCAAGGAGGACGGGTGCCAGCCGCGCACCATCATCAATCGCTTCTGTTACGGGCAGTGCAACTCTTTCTACATCCCTCGACACGTTTATCAGGAGGACAGCGCCTTCGAGTCGTGCTCCGTGTGCAAGCCGAAGACGTTCACGACCGTCACTTTCACCCTCTTCTGTCCCGGGCAGAGCCCCAGCACCAGGAGGAAGCGGGTGCGACGGGTTAAACAGTGCCGCTGTACGGCCGTGGACTTGGATTAAACGCGCTGACGTCACGGTTTTGGTGGCTTGCGCTCGCCTGAAATTGTATCGATCAGTGAACGTTTCCTCCATTATTCGTCGTTCAGTCACATCTGGCCTTTATGTTGTGAAGAAAAACAATGTATGCAATTAAATGTACTTTATAAAACATAAGTTATAATACTATAACGGAGTGATATTATATTACTCTCCACTGTGTGGAGCAAGATTTGCACATTGCTTACTCTGTGGCTTAAGTTGTAATGTGGGGTGACATGTAATAAAACCTAATAAGCCATTTTGTTTTAAAAACAGATTTTAGTGCATTGGTTGGTGGTCTTCATTTATGCTTTTATTTTACATGGTGTCAGTGAAAAAACGTGTATTGGAATAGTGGAAAAACATTAGAAAAATACTCTTATGAAATGGTAATGAGATGTGAAGAAGCATTATTGCCATCAGTAAAAATGTGTGATGTTTATCAAGATAAAATAGAAAAGTGTTCAAGATTCTATTACTGTACATATACATGGAATAGGACATTGTATGTTTTGTAAAATTATAAAATTATTTAATGTGGCCACAAATGTACTCAAATTGTGTTACTCAATATGCAAAATAAAGTTTTTGCTTTTTTAAAGCTGAAAGTTTAGGTTGATATTTTTACATGTTTGAACCCTTAATTGTTTAGACTGGTGAGGATCCCAGAGCAGAATGACATAGCTAACAGAGTTTTCTTAAAGTTCTCTCAAAGTTATCATAAAACGTTCTTGCAGTAACATTGGTACATTGTTATTCAGTGATATATATCATATATATCAAAAACATTATGCTTAAGTTGTTAGTGGAATGTCTTAAAATGTTACAGAAAAACGCTTGAATAAAGTTCTTACAATCAGTCTTCAACGTTAAAACTGGACATTTTGAACATTTTCAGAACTTTCAAAGTTACATTTTTACAGTTTTTGATACTTAATAGAACGGTTAGAAAAATGTCTTACAAATTAATTTAGTTGTGTTTGCTTTTTTGATTATTAGATGTATGAAGATGTAATTTAATTTCATAATCATTCCATTTGGAAAGTCTTGTTTCTCATTTTGAACATCAGTATAACTAATTATTAACCACAGTAAAACAGTAAAGAAAATCTTTGGTTTATAAACGTTTGGTGGGTAACACAGAGGATCCCAATACAGTCTGCAGTATAATTGTTGCACAGGCAGGTGATGTCCATTCTGCTCCTGCCTTTTCTTATGGGTCAAAGCAGACAGCAGCTCTTGGAAATAAATGCATCTAGCTCTCTTTGGAAATGGCAGACAGTGTTAGCAGCTGGTCAGACTTGCTTCCTTCAGACGCAGTCTCTCTTTCTGTCATTAAAACAACAACAACAAGTGCATCACTATGAAGCCCTCTGGTTTTGTTGAAAGCTGTTTAACAAGAGCGAGGTGTCAGAAAGGTGCAGAAACCTAATCCAATGAAGCTTTAATTACTTAATGTTTGGTCTTAAGGAGCTTACATATGCCACCCACGTTAGTGAGAAGGGATGAAAGCAGGCTCTTACCAGTCCATTTGCATGGACTCTTCTGGTCTCAATCTTCTTTTCTGCTGTGATGTTACGTACTGACTGTTGGGCCTCTTTGAGCCTAAATTGAAGAAAACTCAGACTGAACAATGGTACTAGCTCTGTATTTTATCAGCTGTGAAGGCTGAAATCAATCAAAATTTCACTTAACCAGATTGATGGTATTCCAGAAAGTTCTTAAGCTGGAATTCACTTTAAACATGAATTGGCAGTGACAGTATTCCTTAACATTGATCTACATAGACAGCAACTGTGTGGGCCACCCAAATAGTGTTCTGCTTGAGACATTTGATGAGTTTGATGTTAGCATGTTTCACTTGAAGAATAAAGTGGATCTGGAGACATTAAACTACACAGCACAGACACATATTGGGTAAAATAAATGTTTTTTATTATACTGAACAACTTTTTAATCAATATTGTTTAGTACTGAATTAAATATGAGTTTATTCATTTCTCTTGCCTCGTCCACCATCTTGCATTTAATTTTCCAGCTCATAGCAATGCATTCTGGGATTGCCTTCCCAGCTAACAGGGAACATTTTTAGAACGTAAGCTAACGTCTAAAAATTCTCTCAGCATTATCAAAAAATGTTTTTGCAGAAACGCTAGTATGACTTTTTTTTAACATTATATATTATATATATATCAAAAACGATATGTTTAAGTTACTGGAGCATTTTAAAACATTACAGAATTGAACAATGTTTGATTGATGTTTTTATAACCAAGCAATAACGTTACGTGTCTACAAAACTGGACGTTCTGAAGATTTCTAGAACTTTCAAAACAGCAGTTTTTAATGTTTTTGTTATTTAATGGAAACATTAGGGAAACATTCTTATAATCTAAAATTGTCAGCTTGGTTTTTCGCAAAGCATACATGATGATGCCATGAATTTATTCTTATAGTATAAATATTTTAAATATATTTTAATATATTTTATATATTTTAATAATTTATATATATTTTAAAATATATACATATTTTATCAGATGCTTGTTATTAATGTAATTCTCACCTCTGTTTGGATATTGTCTTATTCTCTCTCTTCCATCTGATCTTGAAATCATTACAGAATTCAAACCAAAACGTGAAAACATAGCCAGGTGTGACCTCTTGCTCTCCAGAACGTGGCTTCAGACCAAAATACTCTGCCAGGTAACAGAAGCTGAGAAAGGAAAGACATGAAACAAAAACGGAGATGATGGAAAGTTGGCAGATGGCAGTTTTGCATAATAATGTTTGTTATATTTTGAAGAGTGATGTGCCTGTACCTCTTACATGCTGATATCACCTGATGTTCCATTGCAATCACCTCTTGTTGTGCTGTAAAATTAAAATGTGTTTTAACAACTAGCCCTAAGCCAGGACATTTGCGTTGAGATTGTATGGCAGTATACATGCATCCTCAAACCAGCAGTAAGTTTATATAGCAATAATTTTTTGCTCTATTGTCCAAATTCATAGTTTTTCTTCCAGGGCCTCATAAACAATGTTGAAACTAGTATTTCTCCCTCACGAGTCTCCTTCATTGCCAAAGTCTCCCTGATTCCTATCTCTGCGTCTGCCTTCTGAACCTGACCAGCTATCTTGTACAGGTAGAGAGTCACAGACACTTATCAGGTCCCCAAAAGGGCACATCACAGATATTCTTCATGGCTGCAGGATATGTGCTTCCTTATCTCTGTAGCAGAGACAATCAAAAAACGGCGGTAGGAGGAACGTAGGGAAAGAAAAAGCTTTGTTTTAAACTCATAACATTTGCCATTTGAGGTCATATACATAAACTACCTACAGAAAAAAAAAATGTTTAGCCCACTATGGCTTGTATGTCTCATCTAGCCCTGTAGTAAAAAATCAGTTTATCTCAATGTATCTGTCTCTGTGATCTACAAAACAAAAACAAAACATATGTACACACACACACACACACACACACAAGCATTTGCACTCCCCTCCATCAATCATCTGCAGAGTCTGAACATCTCGGAGACAAACTAGACTGAAGGCAGACAGAAGGGATTGGATGATGAGACAGAACACATAAACAGAAGACCTGAAATCCTTAAAAAAACACAGCACCCCTTCTAAAGCTAATTCAGGCTAATCTCCCACATCATAGCTTACCGTTAGCAATAAAAAAGTCCATTTTCTCCTTGAAGGGATGCATGTGCTCTTGAGATGAGTTGGTACACACAGTTAGGACATCATTCTCACAAACTGTAGGTGAAAAAACCCAAAACAATAACATTGGGTTAGAGTGATGCTTTTAAAGCCCTGGTCTCTGACCAGAAGCAAATTTCAAAAGTCAGCCCTTGGAAAATAAAGTTTACACTAACTTTGAAACAATATTTTATCCAAAAATAAACAGTTCCACTTTATTCTGTTCTGAAGCTCTCCATCAGCACTTATGTTTTATTCCAACATGTCAGTATTTATAGAACTCAGAGTTGAAAAATAAATGTCACAATGAATCTAGCCTAAACTATTGATTTATTATAATTACATGGCTGTTATTTCAAATTCCTTTTCTAAGCAAAATAATTAACAAGTGTTCATACATATTACATTAATGGCAATTACGATAGACCTCAAAAGCCAAACTTCCAAACAACTGCAATCACGTCACTAGTAATCTGCTTAAATACGAATGCATAGCCTGGATGATGCTTTACAAGAACACTGTTGATAAAGATGAGACTATAAAGGTCATGCTTGAACTTGTTTGTAGGAACAATGGAAGAGCCAAGAAAAAACTACAAGAAAAACACCATGAAGTCAAAGTTCCACAGAAATAGAGGTTTGAAAAATACTTTTTTGGTGGGTCTCTGTGTGTGTGTTATTATAAAAGAAGGAAATCTGAATATAGTATGAAGTAAAAAAGAAAAGCATTTATAGGCTATTAATTACGTCTATGTATGTACGTCACACAAAGAGATGGGATAGGGTCTACACAACATATGTGCAAACTTAAGAAAATCAAAACCTTCATGGTAAACCTTCATTGGTGAACAATAATAAATATTACACATATTAACAAATATGACATTTTCAAACATTGCCATCGAGTCAAAACTATTAAATTGCTGTATATATGTAGCTATATATAATTGCTGTATCCAAAGATGTATTTTGCATCCCTGTGCAACCCCACAGGTATGGTGAGAAGTTTTTTAAGATCTAACAATACTAGCGCTCCTAGTTTAAGGATCGGCAGTTTGTGGCTGAATGTGTTTAATGCAGATCCAGAACAATTAGTATGACATTACGCAAGATGCTCTGATCTGAGTTAGGCAGAAACCACATGTCAACAAATGAACAATTAATAACTAATGGTGACATCCAGTTTATAGATGCCTAACCTACCAAAGAGCTGCTCAGACATTCCTCTTTAATTTTCTTGTGAAATAGCTGAAAAGAGTTTTTGGAAGGAAAGAAGTTGTTTTTGAACTGTATTAATGGAAAGGTCAGTGGTTTCCAGATGTCACATTATGGCCGCAGCACCAGTTCATTCTGGGGCTCTGTGAAAACATATGTCGATATGTACCTTCACATTCTCTATTGACTGTTCTGTAGTGCAGGTGTTGAACTTTTGAATTTCATATGTGAAAGTCTTGGTTCAAATCCTACATTTGTGGCAGTTGTGGCTTAATGACTAGAGGGTTAGACTTATAACCCAAAGTTTCCAGGTTCAATTCCCATAGTTGCCAAGAAACAACATGGTGAACGTTTTTGTTAGCTCTGGTTTCTAGGCAAGCATACATAAACACTATATACCTAAAGCTTCACCTGTGTGGAGTCAGAGGTTATCCAATGTCTTTTCTCTGGGTATGATCTGTTTAGATGCACCTCTGATAGCATCCTCAGATAGTCACTGTACCACCCGGGGACCTAAGCAGCACTGTTTGTTCACCACCAGCCCCCTGTCCAATCAGAGGATCAGAGGAGCCAGTCTCCAGTCCCAGTCATAATACACCCTGATGGGAAGCCAGGACGGTTGGACACGCTCCATTTGTGTCTCACTCCAGATAAGGTTACACACACTACTGTTTTCATTGAGCATTTGTGTAAACTGTGAAGATGGCTTAGGTGCGGGAGCAATGTTTAAACAATTATTCTGTAAACAAATTATTGATTAAAACTAGAATAATAACAGCTGAGATAGATCACATTCTCATATAGCCAACAGATCGTTTATTTAGATGCAACATCCATGAAGGTGCACTTAAATCTACATTCAGGTTTTCTCAGCTGTGCGTTTTGGCGAGCCAAAAACCACAGCCATAATGATTACAAAGAGATCAAAAAGATGTCTAAAGAGCAAACCAGATGAATCAGCTTTGGAGACTAAAAGCATTAGATGTGCTACACAATGCTGTCATAGGAAAATCATTTGATGGGGACATTCCCTTTTGTGTAGACACGCAGCGACTGATTCGATTACCACACCGCTTTCTCACTCCTTAAAAAAATGCCGCAGACAAAATGTGGTCACCTTGAGCATTCGAAACCCTCGGTGGGACCGTTAGCCACCAAATCAAACAAATGCAGCATATAAACAAAAACAGAGCCTGAAGAAAGCCATGGAGTCATGAGGGGAGTTCAAACAGCAAAGAAAAGGGAGAGAGTGATGGGCCAGATTTGGGAGTCTCTCCGTCGGCCGATAAGAAAGGCTTGTTGAGAGGTAAAGAATAGAATCTTTGACACACATCTGTTAGGCCACACTGAACTCTGACTGATACAGTGTAGCAGGAGAACAGCGGTGCATCTCTACAGAGATAAAGCCCATCCCATCAGAGATAAGCTGCTCCTGTGTCAGATTACATAAGCGCCAAGGCCCTGTAGCCTTTTGCCTTTCTGAAGACATGAGCAACAAAGCTGAGGAACCACACAATGCCAGGAGCATCTGATTGGCAGGATTAAAGTCATATCTAAAAGGCGCCAGGGGAGAATCGCACAGACTCCGCTTCGTCTCCGACATCCGTGCGTGCACACGCGTACATACAGCAGAACGGACGTAGGTGTGGTCTACCTGATCTAATGTGGTTTAATAATGAGTTGTTGCTAACAGATGGTGAAAAATCTTCTGTAAAGCCAAGCCATGCTGCCTGACTCCAGTCCAGATGATTCATTGTAATGGACTTACAGTCAGTGCTGGAGGATATAAGCCATCCATCCATCCAAACCCATCTAATCTGGCTTCTTTTGACCGTGTAGTAAATCATTTGCACAGTAAAATTGTTTTTGAAGACGCTGAGAGTGTTTTTGGTCATTCTCACCTGCCAAGTCTCTGCTTAACTTTCTGAGATCCTTTGAGAGGTCTTCAAACTTTACTTGAGAGGCCAGGAAAACATCTTGAGGTTCAGGCAAAGGAAAGATGCTCTTTTCTGTCCCGGCATTCTGAAGAGAGATTAAAAACAAGTGGAGACACCAACACATTCCACAATATTTGATCTCTTCAGCCAGGGTGTCATACAGTTATTGTCACTTTGTGTTTTACCTCATCAAAGTGGCGCAGATAGTAGGAAGCAATATAGTCCAACAAACTAATCCGATTATCCTGTATGTTTAAAGAGAATTATGTTAAAGAGGTGTAAAGCACACGGTCTCACAATAAATCTAACATATTGTAGGTCAGAGATCTGGTTAGAGTGTGTGGAAAAAACATCACCCTGCTCTTGACATCTTTAAGCTTGGGAAGAATCTCAAGACCAAAGCCGTCCGCCTGACCCCGAGCTCTGCTCCCTCCATTCATGTAGTTTCCTAGAGCAAGAACGAGCCCCATCACCTCCTTCACACTGTCTTTCTCCAGAAGACACTGCAACAGACACAGAAACAACACAATATTTATTTATAGATTTCAGTGTCAGTTTTCATAATGGAGAGACTGTAGACAAAGCAAGCCCTTAGATCTTACATGAACAAACACCAACTGCTTGAAAGGTTGTTTTTTGAGTGTGCCAGCATTGATACTTTATCAAATGCTTGATAAAATCTGAGGTTTGACCCTTTTGAAAGTGCCTTTGTACCTTACAGACATGGAGAACGATCTCAGTCTTGCGCTGTATGGAGACAACAGCGTCAGTAAACTTCGACTGAAAAATAAAACAGTGAACTCGGCTGGAGAATTCAGGAATCTGGGAGAGTTCATACAGGAACCTGTCAGGGAAAATCAATAAAACGTTAGTGTTAAAGTGAACTGTGCAGAGAAGTTGGCCTTTATCTGTTTTCAAATGCAGGAACCAATGAGAAATACATGTCACAAGGGGTATATAACAAGTGGCTGGACTAAATGGCAAGAAAATGTAAGTTATGTGGGATGTTGCTGGAACATCTCACTGTTCAGGTTTGTCCAGCAGTTTGATCTGCTCCTCATCTGAGTTTTCATAGTGTTTCTTAATCTTCTCCAACTCTTCAGGCTGAGCTCTCTGAGAAAAACAGAACAGATGAACACATTCAACAACTGAGCCATTTAAACACACAAACCTAAAAACACATAAGAACTATAAATTATTCAGTTATGTAAATTAGGAGCGATACATAAGCAAGTATTCAGTGTTACAAAATACTTACATTTTCATACAAGGCTTCAATGGCATCCAAATCAACCACTGAATTATCCAGAGTCAAAACAGCTGTGCGAGGGAGATGAATTTTAGACAAGAAACTGATCAAGTGCGTGTCATGATTGTGATTTCTCATTTATAAGACTAACTATATTTAATATCTATACTATATGTAATCTAACTATATATGTGACTATATATATAGTAGGCTTATCTTATTATATGCAAATGTTTACCTCTCTAAATAAATATTTGTGAGAACTATTATTGCTTTAGTATTATTGCTGTCTTTGATAATTATTATAGCACTAATACATTAGCTAGCCTGGCTCAATTTACTAAAGAAACATAACTGAAAACAGCTGCTCCTGCCTGACTTTACAAAGCCAGACTGTGATGAATTCAAGAATGTTTATGTGAAAAGTCTATGTAATGTTTTTAAACGAATATGACACAAGTTTATTTAACAAACATACAGCCAATTTATCCCTAATAGGAACTGGAGCCAATCATACTGCTGAAAGCTCTGTCTCTAGAAATATGCATCATTTTTTAAACATTGTCTCTTGGCCATCCAGACGGCACAAATATGTATCCATTTTTACATGTCTGTTTATTGTTAGTGGAGACAAAATTAATCTGGACAGGCATATAGTTGAAATGGAATAAAAGAAACTCCGCTGAGATGGTGATGGTTTTTCTCAGCGTGAGGAGGGTTCTTTAATGTTCTTTACCTTGCTGGATGTCCTTCATCTCCAGGTGAAGGCTTGAAATTAAGATGCCCACTGCCTGAGAGCGCTTGCCATCCAGTAACTTAATAACCTAGAAAAGGTCAATAACATATACATTTTATATGTATATATATGAGCAAACCTCCTCACAGCATAGCATTTGACTTCTAAACAACAGGCGCATTCCATTCATGTGAATTGGAGGTTATATTTTGTGTTAAATGTCATTCTGAAAAACATTCCCGTCTCATTCTAGTGTTATGCAATTGAGGCACAAAAGAATAACAATAGAAACTTTGGAAAATCCCAAATCTTTCATCATAAAATCGGCCTGCCGGGATTAAAAACGACATGATTGCATTTCACAAACAGTAGCAATTGCGCTCAAGGGAAGTTGTTTCCTAAGGCTCATTTATTTGTGATTATTCTAATTCCCTATATAATCACAAGGTAACAATAAAGGCAATTGTGCAATCTTGTAATCAGTTGTGAACATTTGTATTCAATTATTGCCTTTTTAAATGATAGCACTTAACAACTTATTATTCTGTTAAGAAGAATAAACCAGAGAAACCTAATTAGCAGAAGTATAAATAAATATATAAAGACAGAAAGACTTTGTTCCAGTATTCCAATATCACATTATTTAATTAAAAGTGTTGAAAACTGCCCCCTCTAGTGGACATTTCTCAAATCTGTAGTTATGAATGCTGGTTATGATCATTTTTATCATCTTCAGTGTGGAGCTGTACCTTCCTAGCTTTGTTTTTCTTCTCATAGGCTTCTGAGAGGGGCTTTCTTTTGGTGGTCGCAGTGGCTTTAGCAAACAGTTCTGCAAACTCATTGGTGTTTATTATCTCTGGCTCAACCAGCGAACTCCATAGCATATCATTTCTAAGAAAAGACAGAAAGATTGAGATGAAGACAGATGTGTAGGGATAACTAAATTACTGGTTCGTTCTTCTTTTCATATATATTGCAAAATGTGACGACTTTTTGCTCGCTCAAATGTTTTTGCTCATTTTACAGGCTTATCAAGATTGAACCTTGAGGCACCATACAGGCCACCAACCAAAGCACTTACTAATTGCGGCATTTGTAAAAACCAAAGTAACATGAGGTATTGGTTGTTGCCTGGCAACCCCATCTAAAAGCAGGAAAGGGAAAATCAACAGAGGCTAAATGTGAGTAATCTGACTTGCAAAATTTTCTCTCCCATAAAAATAATTAAGGAGCCAGGGTGACGGCGCGTAGTTAAGCTTGACTGGGTTCGGCTTTGGCTTGAACAAATGCTCAAAGGGAAGAAAGCTTTTATGAGGAGTCAAATAACATGCAGCAGCACAGAGGTGGCCCGGGGAGCAGAATCCCACAGAAATCCACACCGCCACTAGAGGTCCTGGAAAGACTGCTGCTCAGCCTGTGGCTGGCCCCTCATGCAGACAAATGTCTGCCTTGGTCTGTCTTAAACCTCCCATGAGGTCTGATGAGGGCGAGTTGAAATATCTGCTGCACTTGTACATTGTGTGTTTCCAGGGAATGTTAAAGGAATAGCTCACCCAAAAAAGGTTTTTTCATTTTGTGATTCACAGAAAAAGTCAAGCAGGTTTGCAACAACATAAAAAAAAGTAAATGGCAGAATTTTATTTTTGGATGTGCTGTTTCTTTAAGAACGGTGAACCATAGGAAGCTTGTATGTATGGTATCTGATGTCATTTATGTTTGTCAGTTGAAATAGGCAATGATACCTGTTATCTTCAATCTGTATGCGCGTCCAGTACAGCGGTTTCATTGGACAGAGCGGCTCCACTGTCTGTTTGCGAAGAGGATTGTCTGCTGCTGTACTCTGGAAGATTCCACTTCCTGGAGGGGGTGGGGGGATAGAGTGGAAAACTGGAGCTGGTGGAGGTGGTGGCAGACCACATCCTGTTACAGGTGGAGGTGGTGGAGGAGGTGGAGGAACACTTCTTGGAACATCCAATGGCTGAGGAAGAACTGGAGATACAGAAGGGGGACAAGGGCCCGGTGGTGGAGGAGGAGGTGGAGGAACCATGTTTTCATGCAATTCTAACTGAGGCAATGCAGGTTGAGCTGGTGGAGGAGGAACTGTTTTCTGGATGTCAGTGAAGTTAAGAAGTTTGTTTGCTGAGTTGAGGTCTGAATGTTTAGGCACACTGTTCTGTGGGTCAAGGCTTCTGCTGTGGACTTCTTTGACCTCATCAGACTTGGTAAATGTCTCTCTGTCTGTCTGAATGCATACAGAGCGAAGGATGCGTGGTTTGATGTGGTCTTCAGTGGATACAGCGACATCTCTAAGATCTTTATGATGATCTTTGACTCTCTCTTGTTGCAAGCTTGCAACGGTTGCTCCTAGTTTGGACAGAACCTCTTCATGCTCCTCATGAGTCCGGAACAGCTCATGTTTGTGATCGGCCTGCATGCATGTAAAAGTGCCAAACTATGTGATTACTGTTTTTTTTGATTTACACACACAAACACATGGTATATTAATATATATAAAGCAAGACACATAAGAGAAGAAACATGGTAAGTCTCCTCCCTTAAGGACAATGTAGATCTACTCGTAAATCATACAACAAACGTCTAACTTTACCACTTTTTATAATAAACATGATATAAATACACAAATATTTTCACATGATCATCTGATGAAATAAATCTCACAAATGTTGATGTTCAGAAGAAATGTCAAAAACAAGAGCACAACCATTCATTAAAGTTGTTGAGAGGAGATATAGTGCCATCTATTGTCAAAATAAAAAATTAAGCGTATAATAAAATACATTAATTGAAAAGTTAAAAACAATACTTGGTATACTTTTAATAACACTTAAGAATACTACAATATATTAAAATACTGTACCACATATTAAAATCACCAATTCTGGAATTTGAAGCTTCTCATAGGAGACTTCAAATTCCTGATGGAATTAGTAAACTGCTGCCATTGTTTTAGAGCAGTTTTCCGGTGCAGTTTTGTCCCTTTGGATAAATGCACCTGATAAATGAACAAATGTTAATACTCCTGAGATTGTCACCTGTATTTTCTCCTTCTCTTCATCAAATTCTCTCTTCTGTTGCAGAAGAGCCGCCTGATGCTCTAAAAACATAAACAAGTAGATTATTATTTCTGAAAATATTTTAAATCCTGTAAAATGGTGCAAGCTGTAAAACTGTTCTACCACTTCCAACAAATATACAGTATTTAAATAAGTAACAATTGGATATTTTTTAAATACTGACACAATATTCCAACAGATGGCAGTAGTGTGTCTGCTATGGGACCAAAAACTCTGATGTTTTTAGTAAGAGTCCTGTAGCTGATGTATATATCAAGACTTAAAACAATGTGACTTTGAGTGTGTGTTTTGGTGCGTCTGTGAACTCCACACCCTGTAAATCCACAAGACACTGAAATACAAGTAATATAATAGAAGTTTAAGTGCTCAATAAAACAGAAATACGGTAATGAAGGTAATTACAAAACATTTATGCAGTTTTCAATGTAGCGAGGTGGAGACGTAATTTGGTGTTTAAAAATATTTTGTGCTGTATTGCTGGGTAAAATGTATATTCTTGAGTGACACACACAAAACAAACATTATATTGCAAAATATGTTATCTGATCTGTGGAGCTGCCCTTTAGGAATACATTGAGGGTGGAGGTGCATTAGAATATGTTTGGAGAGAGCTGTGCCACTACGTGCAAAGACAAATATCTGAATCAGGGCAAATATTTACAATACCTGTTCATTTTTAAATATACAATAAGCCCTTACCAGCTTCTGTATATTTCAGACCAATCTTTTCCTCCTTGTCTTTGGGTTTGGGTGGAGGCCAAATGGCCTGAAGTCGCCTTGGTGTACGTTCCTCACTCACCTCAGACTGTAGGAAAACAACAACAGTTAATGTGTATTGTAAAACATACATACACAAACAGTGTAAAAATACTATGTTGATTTTAAAACCAATGAGCTATACAGGTTTAGGTGTAGTTAAGATACTTTGGAATCAGTAGTTCCTTTGTTGTCTGGTGACTTGATTGAGTTCCTGTCAAAGAAAGCTTTGAGAACTTCTTTGTCCCTATTCATCTTCTTTTTCATGGCATCCATGTCCATGCGAGCTGAAGTCTCCTTTTTGATGGGTTTAACTGTGAAGAAAGCCTTGAAGGCATCTAAGGCCGTCTCAGTATTTGGAGATTTGTTTGTGTCCTCAGATTGGGAAGTGACTGTTTCCTCTACAGTCTGGTGACATTTCTCTGGCGTTTCTGCAGGTTTCTGAGTGACTGGAGACAGTGGAGAACTTGACACGCTCTCCTTCTTTTTCTTTCCTTCCCCCTTGCTGCTGTTGAGGAATTGGGTAATCTGTTCCAGGAAGTCCCCCTTGACCTCTTTCTTGTTAGGCCGTTCTGGGCTTTGGGGTTGGTCTGGAGTTTCCTTCTCCTCTTGTGCTTCTTTCTTGGATACACGCAACCCAGTAAAGAAGAGGGACAAACTAAGTGGTTTTTCTTTAACTGAGGTGGGGGAGAGGATGGTGTGGTTGGACCCAGATCCCAGAAGAGGGTCTGTGGTTTTCTCAGAAGGAGACGAGTCCTCTGGGCTTTTAAGTACAGGGGAATTATCTACAGGATCTAACATGGTCTCTTCTTGTATCATTGTTTCTCCTTCTTTTATGTTCTCCTTCTTCTCATTGGCTATTTCACCCTCTGTCTGCACAAATGTATCTTGCACCTTTATCTTCCAGACCTTTTCTCCCGTTTCTTCCTGCAGTCTATTTAATTCTTTTTCTTGTTTCTTGACTTGGGAATCTTCTTTCATTCCTGTCAGTAAGGCTGGATCATAATTATCTAGCTTGGATAACCTGCTAGACTGTATTTCAGTGTCACAGTGTTCAGAACCTCTTGAAAAACTCACAAAACTCAAATCACCACCATTTATCTCAGATTGTGTAGTTTGGACCTCAATCATCTGGCTTGTGGTAGGAGAATGAACCTTCACAATGTTGCTGTCTGGTTTAGCATTGCTTTTATTGCATGTAGCTTGAGAGAAGCAACCATATGCAGCATCCTCCATCTGTTGGGTCTCTCCAGTATCAGTATTTGACTCTTCACGTGTAAGGGTGACAACCACAGTCCTGCTGTTCACAGGTGAGTTTGAACAATCATCAATGAGTTGATCAATGAGACTATGATCTTCACAATGTGTTAATGTCTGGTGGTTATATAGAGCTCCTTGTTGGTTTATACCAGAAGCAGCTGTGTTTACATCTGAAGCAAAATCTGCAGATTTTGAAGATTTTGAAGGAAGATTTCCATCCATTTTGCAAACAACAGTAGGTGCTTCCTGCTGACTTTGCACTGAGATGTCATTTTTGTTATTAGTGGATAAATTCAGAGACAGAGAAAATTTTGACAGATAACTTCTGTTAGTAAAATTTTTCATATTTTGAGTCTCTGTGAGAACATCCTGAGAAGATCGGCCCTTTAGAGCTTCTTTATCATTGTTCTCTGAGAAAAACAGCTCCTCATTGCTGATAACACCTTCAGATATGTCCTGACTGAGTCTGTATTTGCTCATATTCTTATCATTGCTTGCTGAAACAAATTCTTCATCACTCATGTTGACAGATGCTTCTTTACAGTCACCGAAAACAATCTTTCTAGTATCCACTGTACTGACAGCTGAATCCTCAAGTTGTTTGTCCAGACTGCTGACAGCTCTGTCACTGGCTGAGACCTCACTAAGTGATTTAGTCAGTGTGTCAGCTAGACCATCTGTTACGTCCTGGTTAGCTTGGCTTGTTCCTGAAGTTTTACTGTAATGATCTCTTTGGTGCACAACATTCAAGTCCAGATTGTGTTTATCTGAAGCAGAATTCATTTCATGACTCTGAACCTGTGATCTGTTTACATTGTCCTTAGTCCTGTTTTCCTCAGTATTTGAATGATGAATCTGAATAACTGTTCCCAAATCATCCCAACACTGAGCATTGTCTCCTACAGAAGAACCGTTCCTAGTCAAAGAGTGAAAAGAGGTTATAGATGGACTTTCCTCAGTCAATGTTTGGAGTTCATTGCTTTTATTTTGAGGAAAAAGGTCTGTTAATTTGGCAAAAAATGAATTCAGATCATTCTCCATTGTTCAGTAAGGTTTACAGCTTCCTTAAAAAACGTATTCTGTTTTTAAACTGGTTTATTCCACAGATTTATACAAACAAGAAACAGTCTAAATTCAAATATCTAGTGTTACAGATGAGACGTCTATGTTTGCATTCTCAAAATGTCCAGGTTCTTTCCGTAAGCTTTTCCAAGTTTACTCAAACTTTTCAACTCTGAATTTTAGTGCTGTGCTGAACAAATTGTGACATATTATGAACATAAACTGTTTGCCACAATTAACTTTTAAATAGACAACATTCTGTTTCAATAAGATAATGAGTTTGATTTAGGTCTGTGATGTATTTTTGTAATGTATTGCCCTTAAAAGGAGTTTCCAGAAAAAAGGTTGCCAGGAAAATCTACATGCAAGCTTCCCAGAGATGCTGTTTTCAGGCTGTCATTACAGGAGAGCTGAAGAAATGGAAAAAAACATTCCACGATGAATCAGAGAGCAATGGTTTTCTCCAAATAGCACCAACATGTAGTCTGGTTCCTCTATCCCTCCTTCAAATTTCTTTGTAGGTTCTTAGTTGTTAGGGAGTCTTCTTTGGATTGCAGTTACAATGTCACCTTGCGATTAGTCCACAATCTTTATCAAGAATGCACTCCAAAAGAACCACACCAAAACATAAAATCCTGAGACACATAGAAAGTGCTCCACCCACGTTCTGCCACATGACACAGTTTCTGGTCACACTCTCAGGAGCCTCAGAACCACACCCATGTAGAAGAGCACACAAACCTCCATTAAGAGTAACTGTGCCATCAGGAACTTACTCTGCTTCTGTTGAGCTGGATATCTCCTTCTGTCCACTTCACACAAGACAGCATAGCATTAATCACCAAGATTAATCTGCTTAGCTCCTCTCACGTCTGTATTCTCTTCTGCCTGATATACAGTGATGAAAGCCAAAGGTTTTGGTTTTCAGCCTAATCCTTGAAGATACCATCCCAGGTATGCTTTAATGAGAGAAGTCCATAAAAATACCTCAGATATATATTTACCTGCACGTCAGAGGAGGTCACAAAACTTTGAAGCTTTTCTTCATTAAGGTCTTTGTTAAATCCTTGATTAAAGTGTAAATTATTCTTAAGATACTATTAGCTTATTTAGCTAGGGAACATTACACATTATTTGTGTAAGTACAGTAGCCAATCAGGAGACAATCAGAACTCTCATTTAAGAATTTTTAAATCATCGACATCTGAGAGCAGAAATATGCATTTTGAAGCATCATTTTACATTGCTTTAAAAGTAATTCAGAATTAAACAGACTTGAAAAAAACATTTGTCAGTGTTTGTAACAAATATATAACATATAGAATAATATATAACCCTATATGTTTTAATATATATGCTAATATATAGACCTAAAACATTTATGCATCTGACAGACATTTTAATGCAAAACAAATAACACTGCATTCAAGCTACACATCTTATCAGTAATGTATTCCCTGGGAATCAAATCCACAACATTTGCGCAGCTACCAAAATGCTCTACCAGTTGAGCTACAGGAACTAGACTGTATCTCAGTGTTGTTCCTGTAGATCAGATAACTGACTTTAAAATACAGTGAAGATGATCAGAATTTACTACAGCATTGCAACATTAATGTTCAGTGACCTATTTATGAACATCAATGGGAACTGGTGCTGACAAACACTCACAGCATGATGAAGGTCTGGAGAACAGTGTGGATCACTGATGATGTTGTCCACAGTGGGTGTGATCCTGTGTCTGCAGGCCACAGATCTACAGGAGGTGAACCGCTTCTCTTCCAACTTTAACCAGCTCTCCTCTGTGAAAAACAAAAACAAATGTGTTCATTCAAGCTTGTTGCCTTAATGAAATACAAATAATAGTTTAACAAGTTAACTGTGACTCTAACTAACAAATTAACACAGTGAACATGTTTCAAGAATTCCTGGAGTGCCACACACTGGACATTAACATGTACTGCAATTCAAAAGCAGAATATTAATATAAAGTCATGTCTCTATTTATTCTGCCTTCTATTTCTCTTTGTACTTTTCTATAATTATAATCTATAATCAGATTCCAATAACATACGACATACTGCACGAGGACACATCTCTGACTTATTAAATCAGACAAAATGGAAAATATCTAAACAATTGATTCAATCACAGCATGACACCAGCTCTAAGAATCAATAAACCTTTTATGCATTAAATAAACACACAGGCTGGCAGTGTGTAACAGCAGTGAGTGACAGAGTAAGAGACCCCAGATTCAACCCCTCTACACAGATTTCCCCCTGCAGCACAGGAAACAATGAGACAGAAACAATAGATGGACACATTTCAATGAATATACAGCAAGAGAGCAGAAATGTGTTGGGCTGCTAACAGTGGTTACATCATTTTTGATTCTCTTTATAGAAAAAAAGCACTGGATACTGATTATATAGTGAATCGTTTTAGATATTAGTAAGGACATATTGAAGTTGTCGACTTTGATTTCGGACTTTCGGACTAAGATTAGAAATTCTATTCGTTTTAGGATTTAAAATTAGAAAAGATTACGATTAGAAAATGTTCTACTAATGTTACTGAAAGAACTTTTTGATAACTTCGAGAAAACTTTTAGAGAACGTAACCAACATTCGGAGAACGTTCCCTGTTAGCTGGGATGTCATTGGTGTCTATGAGAAACAAATGAGATATTAAAGAGATGTCTATTCTGACAGCCCCCAGTTTAACACAGCGGGGAAGATGGATGGGGGTTAACTTTCTGTTTATTATTTATGTGATAAGCACATTTAGTTCCCCCAAAATAACTTTGCTTCGTGGGAGTATCTCTCTTGTCTTTGTCCATTGTGATTAAACCATTAATCTCAGACACCTCTCTATTAAAAGACATTAATGCACAGGCAATGTCATTAGCTTTATTGTGCGTGCTATTTTTCGCAAATGGTGGGCAGCATCCTGAGGGAAACTATGAGTGATGGCTTTGCCCAGATAACAGATACTGTATATTAAACACGAGCTGCGTCCTCATTTAAACTTCAGTCTACTCCACAGAGTAAAAACAAGGAGAGACACTAATTCAATAACTCAATCAAACAGTGTCACTCACGCACACACAAGCCTGCTGTCACACTCTCTTATCCTCTTGTGTACCTCTAATCTCATTTAAAGAGGCGTAGTCTTGATTCATCTTCAGGATTTCATTTCCTGTAAAGCTCAGAGATTGACACAAGAACAGCCGGCTGTTGGGCTGAAACAGATGTTGAGACGCACCACTCTTAACAAAACACAGCAGGTATAGGCTTAACACACTGCAGTCTCCTAACACAGGTGACTCAGCACGTATCTCTGTGCTACATCAAAACTGCCCATTGCACACGTCTAAAGCAAATCTAAATACAAATGAAAAATTATAACAGTTAATATTAAGTTAGCTAGAGGACACACTTCCATATATATTTAGTTGTATGACTAAGTGGGTATATTACATTTTTCAATAACACTTTTCAATAGGGTTTCATTCATTGGATTAGTTAGTGCATTAGCTAATATAAACAAATTACACTTGCAAATACAACTGTTCATTGTTTATTCAGAAACAGTCATATAAGAAGATTTTAGATCCAGATATTATTTTTGCTCTCCTCCACTGGAGCTCCACTTATCTGTCTGGTAAGATGCTGTGCTCTCTGTTTAGTTATACACCTTCTGATGTTAAGTGTGCCGTCATGTTTAATACTTATGTAAGTCAGTGTCACAATGGTAACAGGTGTTAATTCACTGCTGTAGTAAGAAAGTAGATTGACTCGGTTTTACATTACAGACTGTATGAACAGGACAATTCGAGAGTCACACCTATTAGTTAATTTGGTTTTCAGTCCTAAACACTAACTGTGTGAATGAGGCCTACAAATATTAAACCACATCAAGCTACCTTTAAGATACTTCCAGTCCCTGAATCTTCATCCTTTTTGAGGCATATTGTGCATTATTTAAAAAAAGAATGACAATCAAAAGCTGAATCTACAATCTTATATAGTGGAATGCTTTATTTATACACTGGATTCAAATGTTCATCAAAGCTGCAATCTGCAATGTTTGCCTCTCTATCAACATCTATGTTTGCAACATAAAATTGCAAGTTCCCTCCAGAGCTATTTCTTAATGTGGATGTCAAGTGAAAATGCTAAGCAACTGCTGGAAATCAAGCTACAGTCACTCCATCATTCCAGCACCCACACATACGATATAGTAGCCAGGACTTCTTTCTGTTTACTTAAGGGATGGGACATAACCACGCAGATGAATAATGTTAAACTGACATTTTGTGTGAAGTTGGACCTGACAGCTCAATTTATAAATCATTAATATACACTTACCATTGCGAATCGGGGTAAAGCAAGGATACACTTATGAACACGTAAATGTTACTTGCTTAGTAACAGACTTTTGTACATCTTGTTTTTACCAGGATAGTTAAGAAAACTCTTAACTTTTAAACAGCTAACAAGGATGCATACTGCAGCATCACTGCTAAACCAACACAACATTTGGTTTACTGTAGACCCATAACATTCACTCCTACTAAAGGTCTTTGACCACTTAAACCACATGATCGTCTGGGAAGTATTGCGGCTAACACAGCATGCTTCAAAAGACTTTTAGATCCTCAATCAATGTTTCAGCTTCTCACGCATGCTAATCTGTATCATGAAAACCATCACAAGCTTCAGGTTGAGCATTCCTGTCCACCTCAGTGAGCATGAACTCACTGCAGTTCATTCTGCTGTTTTCCTAATCTGTCTTCAAAGACGTAGACCTTCATACTGCATTAAACATTACATAAATTACATAATGCTGCACATTTTTCTTTAATATTCTGTTAAAACGTTAAACTTTAATTGTCTTTTTGCTCAATGTTTTGATACATTTCTTTTAAAATAGACTTGATGCATATCGAATTAGCAGATAACAAAATTTAATAAGTCAGTTATTCTAATTTCTGTTTATACATGTGTAAAGGTCAAATGAGCCATTGCTAAATGCACTTGTTCTTAAAATCACTAATTACATTTTTTTCCAAACAATGATAAATATAAACTATAAATATAAATAAATATAAAAATCATATAAGGTATGATCTTCTTGTAGGTCTAGTTGAAGGACTAAGTCTAATGCAGTATTTTCCAACCTGCCTTGCTTTTTTACGTTTAAATTTAACTGAAACTAGCAACAACCCAAAAGCAAAAATGTGCAAGGTCATGACACGGTTGAGTCAGGTCATATATTTTAATAGGTAGCTATAAATAGATATATCCCTGACTATGAATCTAATGTTCAACATGCACTGGAAATATCATTTGAAATGTCATTTTTATATTTCACATTCACCAAGGCATTCAGTCATATGTCAACAAGTCATCAACATATACGATGCAATTTATGATAAACTTCTAGAAATCAGATCGATAACAATTGTGAGAGACAAATTGTAAGTGTTTGTTACGCTTTTGAAATCAGACAGATCACATACCTTCACTGTTCCAACTGAAACTCTGCTCACTGGAAACTGATAAAGATCCACTACAAGTGTTCTCATTTGTGGTACCCAGAAGATACTTCCCCTGTTGTGTTGTTGTAGTGTAGTTCTCTGCAGCCTCTTCAGGAAGCAGCAGAATACGGTACTGTGGCAGGGGCCTGGAGGTGCATGATAAATGGGATAACGTTGGAGACACAACACCCATATTTATGTATCTTGGTGGAAATGTACAGACATCATCTAAAGAAGCAAGTGAGATGCTTTTCCTCCTTGAAAAGACAGCCGTCTGTTGATGGTTAGAAATGTAGGAAAGTTCTTGTGTGCTTTCATCTGGAGCATGTGACCAGGTTTCCTCCAAGTTTGTGTCACCCAGTACTGGACAATAGCTACTAATACACACATTGTGCTTCTCAAATGGACCATTCTCCTGCTTTACTCTCTGCTGAAGGTCTTCATCCAATACACAGAACTCCAAAGGGAAAACCTCACCCTGTCCATCCACCCAGCTGTTCAGTGGTGACTGGATGCTATCCCTCAAACAGTCTGAACTGGCACTAATAACTCTGTGAATTATGTTCTCCACCTCAGTTATCTTGGCTTTTACTCTGGATGGAGCTTCCTGACGTTCCAAACCCTCAAGCCCACACTGATGCAATGGAAACATGTTTCTTGTTTGTATCTTCTCTTCAAGGATATGTTTGGTGGTCTTCATAAGGTGTTGTAGAACATCTGAGTTCACTGAGTGGTCAAATGCATTGTCATACTCTGAAAGCTCACTCGATAAGTCTTCATCTTCCTCAGAACTTGTTGGATCCTTGACAGATGTATTATTTTCACCTTCTGTAGAAGAAGTTTGTTTGTGAATCGCCTCCGGTCCAGTCTGTGTCGCAGGGCGTTCGTGCTTGCTGTTCGCCTTGGAAGCTTCTAAAACTTTGTTATGGAGTGATTTGGTGGTTGAACTTAGCTTCTGTTTGTTCATGGGAAGCGTCTCCTTCACATCTAGGGAGCTCATTATCCACAGTTTCTTCAGTTTCCGCCCTCTGGAGGGAGTTCTGGGGCTTGTTGGAGAAAATGTGAACTTGTGCTCCAGGCTGCTGGAGCAACACAGACCCATTCCACTCTGGTGGTCACTCTCCAATTCCCATTTGTCAGGGAAGTCTGAATTCTTCTTCCCCTGTTGATTTCCCATTGATTTTCCTACCTTGGGTTTAATGTAGATGCACAGATACAACAAGTCGTCATGAGGTGAATCCCAAAAAGTACCCCATTTCAAAACCTCATTTGTCTCATCAAGACCCTCACACCCAGTCATTGATTGTCCCGCCTCCTATAGCTAATCAAAGCTCCTCCCCCTGGGAGGAGATCAGCCAACAATGACTGTGAGAAACTGATTTTTTCTCTCTGATTGTGTAGAACAGTATAGGTGTCCTTCATGACAGCCTGATTTTTATCAGTGTTATCCTTTAGTATTTGAAATATAACAATAATATTGGATGACTATTTTATCGTACATTTTACAAATGTTCTCACATATATATATATATATATATATATATATATAATCTCATATATATAATAAAATAACATATATGTATATATTATATGTATGTATTAACATATACAGTAATATTCACTAGACATAGGCTATCTTACAGCTTATCTGCTTTTAACCAAATTAGCAATTGTGTCTTAATTGTTACTAAGGTTACCATCAACAGACTGCAAAATAAAATAATAAATGTAATGAATTATTTAAAATATCACCAATACAATCACAAATGATAGACAGATGCTTAGGGAAAATGGATCAATACAAAACAAGAGTTGAATTCTTACCATCATCCCATGGCTACTTCACTGATAGTCATTTAAACTGCAGTCTGTGCATCTTTCCCAGTACATGTATGATTGTCCCTGCTGACTGTGATTGACAGCTGTTTATCCAATCAGCACTGTCCGTCCTCTGAACAAATTTACATAATTCTACAATATAATGTAAATATAATGTACTACAAAAGGAGAACATACACAGAATGGCCATAGGACTGTTTCCAATGCAACACTGAACTACAGCTGTGAATGACAATAATCATTCTTTAATTAAAAAAACTAAAACATTTCATAAAAAAATGAGAAGTCATCCATTTAGTAAGGTTAGAAATCTCGAGGGATCCCAATGTGTTGTTTCTGATGTGAGGCAAAAAATAATTCATATTTAAAAAGCCATGCGCTTGAAGACACGATCCTGCAGGGTAATGAATGACCATTAAAGCGTGCTAGGACAGACCATTGGCACACAACCGCACGACTGCAGTTCAAAATTGGCCGCCAGATGGCGCTGTTGCCACAAAAATAATACAGTATAGAAACATCCCACATAAAACAAGCATATAATGTATCATTTAAAAAGTTGCATTCATTATTTGTTTGTTTCGGCTTTAAAGCTTATCCTGTGTTTAACAGCATAAATCATAAATATTTTTTACAGTAGATGTTTTATAATATAAAAACACCTATACCAAAGAGCTTATCCTAGATTCAATCCGTATAAAAATCGCATAGAAACGTATAGAAAAGATTCGGTGTCTGCCTGCTCTCCTCCTCACCTTCCAGGTTATCTCAGACAAATAAAATTGCTGTTTGCCGTAACTCAGTGTACTGTCGACTTTAAAAAAGCATCAAATATAATGAATTCTCCTCGACCCGTTTAACCCGCTGACTTTCTAATGCCTGCCGTTTTAAAGCAGCGTGTTTTAATGCGGATTTCACATGTTGCGGATGCGGATGCATGAGATCGTCCTCGAGATGGTGCTCCAGGGAACGCGAACGTGAGCGCGCTTGTGACACGGAGCGACAGGCGCGCAGTGGTGGGCTTGCCCGCTCTCCCCTATATGGCTCTGGATGGAGCTCTCCGCTAATATCGGCAAGACGGCAAAAGCGCCTCTCCGCTGCCAGCTGTCAGTGGTGGCTTTCGGAGTCTAGGCAGGCTCTTCTACAGCCATGGCCGAAGGTGGTGAAGGGGAAGATGAAATTCAGTTCTTACGAACTGTGAGTAAAACATCCTTCTTTATTTGCCGGTGAAATCGCCTGTGCCTTTTGCGCATTTTCCGTGCGTAATTTGGATAAAGACCGCGCCGAGACATCGGAAATGTTGGTCGGGATGATTTTTTATTCATCTCGGTGACTGTTGCGGTGGGGTTGACTACGTTAGGTTTATAAACGCACAACAGACCGTATGTTTCGCTGTGTTGAATGCGATCCTTATTGGGAACTTGACTCAGGTGCGAGTTTGCGCTCTCGACGCACCTGTAGTCACGCTCGCGGATGAGAGCATCGGGCAGGTGCAAAGACGAACTGCGTTTCTGTCCCGTTAATCTTAACGAGAGTTTGTCGTGCAGGTCTGTGTGACACACAGAAAAAGGTGTTTTGCACACATGCTTTGCTGTCATCGCCTGCAGCTCTGCATAGGAGTTACCGAGGACGCGATTACTACGAATCCCAGTTTGCGCTCCTGCAGCGTTGGTCAAAAATGAACGCCGGCGTTTTTCCCGTAAAGAAGTGCCGTATTTGCGTGTTCACAAGTCCGGTCAGATGCGATTACATTTGATACGACACTCTCACCTTCTTAAGGACTTTTCTATTTCTGTGGTTCGACGCAGATTGGTTACAGATGCCGTGGCGCATGACAGTTACCTGCGTAAACGATACGACAGGATCGGACACCGTGGTGTGCATTACAGTTCAGTTCAGAAAAAAACGACGTCTTGCGTTATTTTCAAGGGTTGAACGATGGTTTACAACTGTTTCACATGAGGCTCTGATGTGCTGCTTGGCTGGAGTGCTGCAGTGGCTCACAGCCTTCCTTGTGGCATGTGGATGGTAACATTTGATCTGATATCTGAGACGTATCGTTTGAGAAATACACGCTTTTATGTGCACATAAATGTGCAAATGTTAGGGTGAATTAGCAGTGGTTTAAGAGATGTTTTGTTGCATTGTGTAAAGGTCTTGGTGAATTGGGAATCAACAGTTTACAATTGGTGATCTGTTACAGCATCTTACATAAGGCAGGTGTGTGACATCTCACTTTGCTGTTAAACTCTGGCAGTGAAGGTTACAGTCTCACTAAACAGCAGTGCCCAGCGGACTGTAATGCACCTTGTAGACCTTTGAGAAAGGTGCCCTAGTTCAGCTCTTGCTGTTGGGTGTCTGCTCAGTTTACACCAACATACAACAGCCGAGTTCTGGGGTTTCATTCTCTATTAACTCTCCAGATTTTTGTGTGTTTTAGGAAACACTTCCTTGTTATTTAATTAAAAAAGATAATTAGTAGAATAACAAGACGCTACACTATGTAAGCTGTCAATGATTGAAAGCATACAATCCAGTTATGCTTTAATTAATAAAGAGAGGGAAATTGCTGGTGCTACATGATTTACAGTATGATTTACAGTAACGTTAAATTGTAAATTAAAAACGCAAGATATTTAACCAGTTTTAGTGCTGGCACAGATTACGTTAACTCGGATGTCCTTGCGAAACGTAGCATAGGCAATTTCAGAGAGGCTAGCGATAGCAACCTAGTTTTGAAAGCATAAGATCCCGCCCTTCATTTAGAGCGATCTCCAAAGCCACGCCTCCTCCAACACATGATCACATATATAGTTTGACAGGCAAGTACGACGTCCTATGATTGCATTCAGTCCGAAAGCAATAACTGGATGAACATTTTATGGCCCAGCACCTTCCACAGAATATATATATTTATATAAATACATTTGGACCACTTTACTTTATTGATTACTATCAGGATATGAATAGTAGAGATTTTCAGCAAGCATAACAAAAAATTGCCTACCATGCCTTTAATGCAAACAGGAGGTACAGTGTTCAATCTGTGCTATAATTATTTGTCAAGTGAGACTCGACAGTGTCGTTTGGACACATTTATCTAAATCCAGATGTAGAGTCGCCAGTACAGTAGCACTGGGCTTATTTGGAGTTTATGTTGTTCTGGAAGCCTTCTGCATTCCAGGGTTTAAATTTAGCCTCTTAAAAGTTAATACTTCCACCACACACACACAGTTCTTAGGCATCAGCTCCATAGGTCATTGCATCAGCTAGTTTAACGAGCCAGACCACTGATGTTTCAACACCATTTTTATTTGCACAGTATCATATTTTAAAGTCAACAACTACCACAGCGTGCTAAGATATTAAAAAAATAAGAGATTATCTGCACGGCAAACCTGGATTAGCGTAGCATCTCCTTACCTTAATTATCAATAGATTTACATGCCTGGTGAGACTTAAGTAGTGATAATAATAGCACACATTAATGTAAAATATCAAACATGTTTCATTGAATGTGTTAAAACAATGTTTATTGGCTTGCCATCACCACCGGAACTGTGTCATATGCTTATTCACACCTTTTGCAATATTTTGACCTTTTTAGATTCATTTCAATTTAGATCAGATTCATTTCAATTTTATGGGTATATACATTTTTAGAAGCATGTGATTTCTCTAATTAAAAACGTTTAATGACTTTTTTAAAAAGCGTGTCATTACATAGTTCAGCTCATTCTCATTCAAGCAACATGATATGGGAAGACGTTTACCTGTGCTGAAGCAGAAGACATTAGCAGGAGCTGTATGCTGGCATATCACAGCTCTTCATCTTGAATTTCATACAGAGGAACTGTATCACACAAAGCTCTGTGTCATAATATGTTATATTACCCATGATGCTGCTCTGCAGAGATGTATCTGTGGCAGATATAGGTCGCCCAGATATGTTATGTACAGTCATGCTTTAGTACTGCCATATAGATCGGTAGTTTGCGCATATGTTTTTTATGCACACAACAAAGTAAAAGAGTTTACAGGGGTGTGATTATAAAAAATAGTGCTGAACTAGTGTGATTTTTGCTAATGCAATTTTAATTGTTGCATTTGAGACACATCTAACAAGCAATTGATTATACAGTAGTATTTAAAAATAAAAATGGTTTATTATACATTGACAAAGCTGACACAAGAAAGAACTGATGATGGTGCTGTTTACTTAAAATATCTTAAAATGAGCAAATATTGGTCCATTTATCGGTCTTGCTATTAAATAATTTCATCAGTAGTAGAGATGTTGTTTTTTTAGTTTTACATTACCAGTCACAGTACTGATGTTTAGATTTGGTCAGGTTTGATCAAAAATATTTTCTCACTTTTGTTTGTGTGCATCAGGTAAACTTCATATCTGTGCATATTCCTTGAGGGGGTCGTTTTTATTTTCCTGGTGCTTTATTACAAGGAAATCATGCCTCTGTGACACAACCTTAAATTTACACCAGTACATTTGCAGTCCACCAGATTGTCTTGATAGAGTTTGTATCTGTGATCAGCAATCGAGCTGGAGACGGGATATTTTAAACCATTTTGTGCTTATCTGCTCTCGCTGTTGCGCCGTCGAATGGACTGTGCTGAGTGTTGATAGCTCTGGCAACTATGAGTAATGAGAGGCTTTAAGGTATAAAGGTAAACCACAGAGCTATGGGCCAGATCTAAGAGCCACAGTATGTGAATTGATTGTATGCTGCTGATGAGCGATGCTGTGTCCTCTCTAAGCTTCATGTGGCAGGTTTAGCTCAGTGAGCTTCCTACAGATTCATTAAACAGAGACTGATGTCTCTGCTCTTGTTGTGCCCTCTAGCACTGGTTTGTCCCAAAGGGATACAAGCCATCTGTGCTGAATGACAGCACAACTGCTCAGTCCAAAGTGTGTGGAGGTGTTTACTGCACTAACATTTGTAAAGCATGTTTAGTGTATAATTCATTTGACAGGATTACATTAGAGCGGTATATAGGCTGAGCTCGTTAGCTGCTGTCAAATCTGCAAGCCGTTAACTAAACCTTTTCTCAGAACATCACCTCATATCTGGCCACGTAGTTTTCGCTTGTCTAATATACATCAGTTTTTGTGACACCATGATGACTTTAGGGGCCTTGGGAGTCTTAGCCAACTTAGCCAAGGGCATACGAGCAAAGATGTACACAGTGCAGAAGCTTAGCTTGGTCGTTTCCCAATGCAGGAGTCCTAGGAATTTGCTCTCTTAACCTTACAAGATGATGAAGGTCAGAGTTCAGGCCCTCTCTGCTTTGACCAAACCCAAACTAATGCATCAGTATTTTGTTCACATCCACAGACATCTCCGTCTACTGGGAGGCCATCTGCATTCATTTTTACTGTAGATGGAGGTCACTCAGGCATGCATGCAAGCTATTTTCTGTTGCGTGAGGCTATTTTTCATAACTGTATGCATGCAAAGCCTATACTGCAGAGTAATACAATTTGTAATTTGAATGTATAGTGGAGGGCACAGTACTAGCTTTCTGTGAATCTCTCGCTCTCTTTCTCTCCCCCATAGACACACACACTCACACAGCCTTAAGCTTATTTCTCTGACCCAATCGCATTTTTTTTGCATCACTCTCAGACTCCTCTTAAAATCACAGCAAGGTTTCTGTTGTGGCGCGCAAAGAGTCGAAAGAGAAGCTTCTCTGTAAGGATGCTTGACAGCACAGGTGAAATGGCTTTTGCATTTTTAATAGATTTTCTCCAGATGTCCTCTCATTGTATTATACCTGTGGGTTTATTTTGGGTGAAAGATGCTGCCTCTTAACAACCTTATTGGCGGTCAATATCAGCTGTAGGACAAAGTCGCTTATTGTTGTGGCCTGTGGGAGTTTATACAGTCATTTGTGTTTAATCCAGCCACTGTAGTTATGTTGTGTGATTACTCATCCACAGACTATAGAGTGAGAAACATACTCTGTTTAATTAATAACCTCATCAAACATGCCTATGGAAAGTAATTTGTTTGGAGATTAAAGACAATTAAATTAAAATAATTCATCCATTTATTAAGCATGGGATTTTTCATAAAATGAGTTAAGAATGTCACAGGTATGGTGTATCATATCGGCATTTCATAAACTGCAGGCCAGGAGGTTTGTTTAAAATTCCTGAGCTGTGAACCAAAATCATATTAAAAAACATAAATAAATTTGAACGCTAAATTGTGTTTTTTTTTTTTTTTTTATTACAAAAAAATTTTTTAACAAACCCCCCCCCCACACACCCTTTTTTTTTTTTTTTTTCATATATATCTCCTCCCCTTTTTTTTTAAATTTTTTTTTTTTTTTTTTTTTTTTTTTTTTTTTTTTAAAAAAAAAAAAAAAAAAAAGAACCCCCCCCCCGTTTGGGGTCATGAATGGGGTCCTTAATTAGTTTCAATTACTTCAATAACAGAACTGTAGCTGTATATATCTTAACCATTTTTCCGGCTTATCTATCATATTTCTCCTACGAAACATTATACACTGAAGGACTCTGCAACGTAACCGTATGCAGATACAGAGGTGATAAAGATGACAGCTCGGTGCATTCAACCATCTCATTAAGTTGTCAGATACAGAGGCGGGAGCCACCTGCCTGGTGAAGTGCAGTAACTAGCAAAGAATTCGAGTTATTAAGGGCATGGGGGTTCAGCTGTGATGAGAAAGGACCCTTAACCAGCTCTTCAAACCCTTGCTTTATCCATGGCATCATGTAATGCTCAGATTTGTTCAGAAGTGTTGTTTTTCTAATAATTAAATCTGCAAATGTCAATTTACAATACAGCAGCTAAATATTGCATTGATGTGCTGAACACAAAACAGAATTCTACAATTTAATGGCTGAAAGCATAAACAAAATAGTTGAAATATATTATAAACAAACATGAAATGGGTGGGGCATGTGTAGAATTTGCAAACAGTGGGTGCTGGAATTCTACGGAAGTTCACTGTGCAGATTCCGTGAGCAGATTCCTGCTTAGTCCCTTATGTAGTAGAGACATGTTAAGTGACTACAGAAGGTTGTGAGCAAATTGTTTGGTGGGTTTAGATGATTGTTTAGAAACAGAAACATCGTCTATCAGACGATTAAACAAGTTTACGGCATTAAAAACAGTGGCAGACTGAACATGTGTCTCCACAAGTCAAAATAGCATTGTGGGAGGGGGGGGCAGGGAGGGGGGTTGGGGGTGCGATTTGGTGTATTCACCTTTTCTCAAGTTCATGTCAGTGGCAGTGGCCGGGTGAGTTGTGACCATTTATTTGGCACCCGAGCACATCAAGACCTCTCGGGTTACGCCTTCTGGAGGCTTCAGGCTGAACAGTCACACCTGTTCATGTCCTTAAAGACAGATACAGACCATGGAAAAGGAGAGGGTGGAGGGTGGCTCTTGCAGCCGTGTATCTATTAAAAGTGCTCCCCACTCAAGCTATCGTAGGCACGATAGCTTGAGCGGGGAGCACTTTGGTCAGGTCTGTCCGCAGGGCGCGGGTCTGGTTGGCGGAAGGTCTGGCTGGTGATGGGTCTGGAATATGGACAGATAACTGAGAGTTTGCTTGGTTCTTGCCCTTGAGATTTGGAGCAGACCCACCCCACCCCCACGTCGTCCTGACACACGCAACACCCCTATAGATAGACTGTGATTCTGCCCCTTAGCTGTTTTGCAGATGGCTCTGCTGTTCTCCCCTGGATCACTTTGCTGCAGATTCACCAGATTCCTTGGCAAGGGATCTAGGTGGGAGCAAAGCGAGGGGAGAAAAGGAAGATCTTCTCTTTTAGATAAACAGTGCTCCTCTGCATTATAGGGACTTGTTATACAGATTCAGAATTGTGTTGCATTTTCAAACGCAAATGCATGATTCACTTTACAGATTCTGTGCCTTTTTTGACATATAAGTTTAATTAATTTAAAAAAACATAACCACAACACTGGTATCTAAAAAAAAGACATTTACCAGCAGATATTTCAATTATTAAATTCAAATTATAAACATACATGGAAAATTTTTATGTCAAATACAATATTTAAAAAAATTGTTAGTAAAAAAAACAAGCAGTTGAAAGAGTTACGTATAGATACAATCAGGTAGATCTATATGCTGTTTGACCTCTGCTGTTGTTGCTCATGAACAAGCAGGTCCGCATCCAGTTTCAAACCAATTAGCTGAGCTGTAAACAGCATATGACTAATTACTCTGAACTGCGGGTAATGACGTCCTGAGATCTGATGGACTGTTGGCACCACAACAGTATGCAGAGTCCCAAGATCCTCACTAGTGATTTTAGTGAGTTGTGACGTCAAATGCAGAAGACCGGGGAAAACATCCATTTTACTTTTCTTAGCCCTCCAAAAATTTGCCAAAAAACTGAACCTAATACCGAATGTTTTTGTCAAACATACCCAGTTAAAACGAGAGAGACATGGGCTTATTTGTTTGCATCCAGTGCTGTTTCAGCATCTGGATTATATTACTAATTGTTACAGTGATTTGCTGTCAGAGCAACATTCCTTCATTTTGCAATTACAGCCAGTGAGACAACCTACTTCAATTAGCATAACTAAAGGCCAAATATACACAGATTATTATGCATTCAGTATGTATTCAGAAAGCTCTCATCTCATTAACGTGATGAATGACATTTAAAATGGGAACTTCCACACCGTGACTGTGTTAAAGAATTGTTACTTCTGTGGTGTTCATCAGAACCATGGCAACCATCAGCTCAGATTAATGCGATACGTGAGCGAGCAAACAAGAAAAGGACTGACCAGGAAACACGAATGAGACAGAAATCAATAAATTCCTCCTGAGAGAGAGAGAGAGAGAGAGAGAGAGAGGGAGATGCCACAGAATCTACAGAAATCCAATCTGGGTTCTGGTGTCATCAAAATCTCCAATCTTCTTCCATAATAACAACTTTTAAAATAATTTTATACTCATTTTAGGCCTAAAATTAACTTTCCTGATGTCCAGGGCTTCATACTAACTGTTTTTTATCTATTCATCTATCTACCTATCCATCCTTTTCTCTCTCTTGCTCTCTCTCTCTGTGATCCAGTTTTCTTGTAATAAAATATTCAGTTGCTATTGGTTCCATTTGGTGATGCTAATGAAGCCAGTTACAATTTGGCTTTAAGTTTCAGCGGTACGCTCTTTGAGCTGCATTTAGTGAAAGCATTGAGTAACACATCCTTCAGTTTGTAGTGCTTTCGCTTTGCTTTTAAATTAAATCTCTTGTTTTTGTGCCGGCAGGATGATGAGGTGGTGCTGCAGTGTGTCGCCGCAATACAGAAGGAAAATCGCAAATTCTGCCTCTCGGCAGAGGGACTCGGCAACCGCCTGTGTTATCTGGAGCCCACATCAGAGGCGAAGGTAAAGCTCCACCTGCGTGGAGAAACTAATCACAGCTTTAATGTACCTGAACCCCACACAAACCACAATACAAGCTGAAGCAGAGCGATCTGTGGAAAACAGCTCCATTGTAGTGGCTGAACAACCAAAATACACATGCAAGATATGAATACATTTATTTATTTAGCAGATGCTTTTATCCAAAGCGACTTACAAAGAAAGACAGCATTAAACATTTTGTCTTAAGAACCAAGCAGCCAAGTCAGTAAAGCTACATTTACAAGTGGAAATCCAATGCTGATGCTAGATCTGATGCTAATAAACGCAATGCATTTAGCCTGTTAATGCTGCTTTAAATAGCATCTATAGGAGATCACCTTTATGTGAACAGAAAATGGTTTAGTTAAACCATAGACATGTGGAGTGGAGGTGGTGGGGGTAAACAGGTTTGAAAATGTTTGCCTTTAATACGTCAGGCTCTTGCAATACAATAAAATTAATGGGAAGAGATTCATGTAGTCAAAAAACCATGGCAACAGCAATTGATTCTTGTTCTCTGCACCATATTTTTCTATGCATCAGGAGGCAAGGCAGAAAAAGATGTGTGGGCATCTGTGCGTTTATATACACTGTATCTGCTGGGCCTGACCTTGTACATATGTTGAACAAATGATGAGGAAAGCATCCATCAAGACATATCTTCTTATTTTACATATTTAAATATTAGCATTCTTAATATAGGGCAAAACTATTAATGCCTATGAAATGCTTATGCTCTAAATTACCTGAGATATTATAAAGATAAAACTGTCAATCTTTACCATCATTCAGGCCTCACTGACGGATCACATGTGTAATTCAATTTAAAAATAGAAACACATTATATGTCAGGTACATCGATAAAGTTTATGGATCATATTTAAGGACGATAAGTTTTCATTCTCATTAAGTTTTAAGTCTCAGTAGTCATTATGTTCAGTCTCATTTACGCATTTCCTTGTGAGAAGTCTTTCATCTTTTCAGAATGTTTAATGTGGCCTTTTATGATCATCAGTATAGTTTTAGTTCCAGAACAACCCATACATATAATATAAATGAAATACTTCCTGAAAAAGTTTGAATTTCGTGCATGTGACATGAATTTTCCAGATATCGTATAGGTTTTAATGAGGGATCGTACAACATTTCTATAATATGTATATAAGCTATTACCGCACAATGTAAAAGAAAGCTGTAGCTCATAATAACTCCATAGATTGATGTTTTGCTTTAATGGCTGCAGATGGCTGTTACTCAGAGGCATCTATCACTCTGGTTAGCACATTCCCTCCACTCGCATTTCACATTACCGCTGAGAGGTCATAGGTCACCATAACTTATGACTAATTTCTTCTGCTCAGAGGAAGATCTTAGTCAGAAAATGGTATATAAAGTATATGCTCAGTAAAACCATAAGCAATTCAAACTCGGTTATTAGAAGGTGATAAAATGTTCACTTTCTCTACAAGGCTAAACCAGACAGTCAAGAGCTTTAAATAGCAGCCGATAAAACAGATGCAGGCTGGAGATAACTTCTAGGCTGAGGGAGGAGCTCACCACTTGCCCATGCTAATCCTTGCTGGCCGTTCAATCTATTGGGCCTAATGAAAGATAAAGCTCTTAATTAATGTGAATCTACAGGTTTAATACCCTTAATAACATCTGATTATGATAACCAATGACATCCCTTATACAAATTAACCATAGTTTTATTCATACCATATGTTTAACCACAGTTTTACTACAAATACCATGGTTAAATTATGGTTGCTTTAGCAAAACCATGGTTAATGTGTGTTTACCATGGTTTAAATATGGTAATTAAATATGGTAATTAAATATTTTTGGTATTAACTGTAGTCAAACCATAGTTAAAGCTAAACCTTTACACTCTGTTTGTCTCCATCTGTAGTACTTTCCTCCTGACCTATGCATCTGTAACTTTGTGCTGGAGCAATCGCTCTCAGTGAGGGCATTACAGGAGATGCTAGCCGGGCAGAATGGAGAAGGGGTAAGTTCATACATCACAGAGATTGCTGGGCTTCTATATCTCAGCCTTTATCCTTAAGTATATTTTTCTTTTGTCTGCAGTCAATTTCCATGTCAGTAGGAAAAAATAATAGTGCAAAAAAAGCATTCAAAATGTAAATAAATGTTTTATTCATCAGGATGTATTAACATTGATAGGAAAAAGGGTTAAGCATTAATTATGTTGGTGTCTTAACACGATATCCACTCATTTTAGAATTAATGGTTAATTTTGTGGCACTCACTGCAATATATGCACATGAACAGATGAAACAAATCTTACACTTGGCAGAGACACAAAAGAGACTGAATTGTTTTTCAATGAACTTGCTTATGAGCTGCTATCTGGCAGCATCCAGCTCACGTCTACGATGTGTAGCTGGAAAGACATATTGCAATTGTACCCAATCAGCCGTAGTTCCTCCGGCTTCTGTGTGATCTCTACGGTAAGTAATCAAGAATCCTGACATAGATAATGTTGACCAGAGATAAATCATCTCCATACACACTGTTAATCTCCACGAAACTTTACACTAGAAGGTTTGAAGAACACTAGCAAGAACGTTTTTTTCTGTATTGTGATGTTTATGTTTAATAGAACACACTATGCAGATATACACTGTATAGATGTTACTGTTTTTATTTGCTCATATGTTGCCTCATTATTGGGCACCATTCAGTTCATTGTATCCTGGGCTTTACCAAGATGTATTTTTAGCATTTATTTAAAGAACATAACATAGGCTGTGGAAAGTGGGGGTTATTTTAAACCCGCTCTTATTAAAAACAAGACTGTAGAAGGGCTGCTTTATAAAAACAGTGTGCTTCTGCATAATTTGACATTGGTAGGCTGTGAAATATAATGAACTGAAAGTGCTGAAAGTGCTGAAGTGGCGAGGCTATTCAAACTGCATTATTTAATCTTATCTGTATCTCTGTTCAACGTTGAAGAATCCTGAACATGATCAATGGGTATGTTATACAATATACAGTATGCATGAATGTATACAACGTATGAAATGGTACGAAACATACATGTGTTACACCTACAGAAAAGTGTCCTGTAGATATGTATGGTTGTCGTTCACTTGTCATTAACTGGATTTTTACATGTGATTTGAACTCCTGACATAACCCAACTAATGTAAGTTGTAACTAATGTAAGGTCTCTCTCCTTCATTTTTAAACTCATCTCCTCTTTCTTTTTCATGCCATGATTGAGTGTGAAAATGTTCCTGTACCCCACAGAAGATAAATGAACTTGTCAAAGTTAGAAAGTTGCCCATTTTTTTAAGCTGAGAATGATGCAAATCCCAAAATAAAATTTACCGACCAAGCATGTCCTGCATTGAGCCATCTGAATGCGTTATTCACTCTCCCTTCAGCATGCGAGATATTTTGTGTTGATTTTTTAATGGCAGCATTTTGAAATGAGATTGTCAGCATATATTTTATTGGCTCTGTGCTGTGAAGCTGTTGTGCTATCATTACTGTGTAGGAGATCTATTATGCAGAGTTTGAACATACATCACTAGAAAGATCCCTTTCATAAAGATTTGTGGGGTACATTAAATGAGCTGTACCTTTAATGAATGCAGTGTTTGATACACACTCATAGTCTGTGAAAAATGCACTGTTGTATTTTAATGCCTTTTTTTGTTGAAAAAAAGCTGTCTCACATCTGTAATGTGAGACAGCTTGTTTCTTCCTGCATTTGGGTTCTAACATCAAATTTCAGGGGTACCAGTGACGAGGAAATGATCTGGAATGCTGATTCCAAAAGGAATGTTTTCTTGAGTCTTGTGCCATGATTTTTCCTTACAGAGTTTTTTTTCTTCTTTGGCTGTTTTGGCCTGTGCCATCTTGTTGCTGAGCACAACAAAATTAGTCACTGTACATTCATAAGAAAAAGGTTTCTAAATAGTACCAAAAAAGGGTTCTTCAGAAAGACATGGTTCTAAATAGAACTTTCATCATCGCTAAAGAACCTTTCAAGAACCATATTTTTTGTTTCAGTTTATTGTGTATTCAGTTTACAGATAGTTTTGTCAGAGGCATTTGTCAGAAACAAATTCTTATGTTATGGATTTACCTACAAATCCCTTTTGTAATATCAAGATGACATCTTGACCTTTGTACCAGCAGTCCAGAGATCTTGCCACCTTCAGCAGACTGACAGAATCTGACAGAAGTTGGGTCACTTGCCAGAGAGAAAAAACAAACTGAAAACTGTCTAAAAGATGCAAGTTCTGTAAAATGCAGAGCTAAACTCATAATACAGCAATAAAATGCATCCAAGGACTGTTGTTTATTTTCTGATGTTTCAGCAAGAGAGCAAACAGCTGGAAGGAGGGAACAAATTTCATCTTGTCAGATTCATTAGTTTTGTGGACTGTCAGTGACAGCTTAAAATGGTGATGAAAAGAACAAGATGGAAAATATAGTGTCCATGCAGTATTTGGTACATATTGGTGCCTCATTACAAAGTCTACATTTTCTGACATGTTTCATAAATTAATTTTTAATAACTAGCTCCTGCTGGGTGATAATCCTGTTTGCTGAAAAACAAGTTTCAGACCCTATTTTGTATCTGTTTGTGGAAAAACCATTTGTTGTAATCTGTCTAGCACTAAACAAAACAGTTGAACATAAATAACAGTTTTATTAAATAACATGGCTGAATGCGTTAGTGGTTTCGTTAATATAAATATCATTTTTAACTAAGAGATACATCTTTTTTCCAATGCTCTCAGAGGTTCATAAGACGGGTAAGTATTTTTGCTATACTCTCTCATGTTTTATTATTCTTGATTTCCTGGAGATGATTTCTTGGAGATGATTTTCCTTCACTCTCTTTACATTTCCTCATCTACGGTACAACAACGAAATTTTGTTCTCGTTCAGACCTGAACAAGAAACTTTCTTTTAACATCCGTCCAGCATGCACCGGGATCTTTCCAACTTCAGTGTCTTCTTTTTGAAGAGACTCATTTTTAAGAGTTTTAATCAAAAACAGTGACCTTTCCTCCATGTCTCTGAAGCCCTGCCTTAAGTTTGCTAACACCATTCTGCTCTCCTCCTCTGTAGGCAGCGCAGGGCGGTGGACATCGGACACTGCTGTATGGTCACGCCATCCTACTCAGGCATTCCTTCAGTGGAATGGTGAGAATGCACCACGCAAATTGAAGCCAATGCAGAGAGGGATTAGGCAGCCTGTCACAGCTTACAGCGAACACACATCAACTCCATGATCAATGAGTCCCTACAGTAACACACAATAAAACAACACATCACAAATGACAAGATGGCTTGTTGTTTTAGTGGGCGTTACCCACAATGCAGTGCGACACTTTATTTGACACTTAAAATTGACACTTTATTTCTTTGTTTGCCTTTAGTATCTGACCTGTCTGAAGACCTCCAGGTCTTTGACAGATAAGCTGTCTTTTGATGTTGGCCTGCAAGAAGATTCAACTGGTAAGAAGGAACAAAATTTCATCTAAACTGCACAGCCCTCTGTATAATTTATAGGTATCCTTCAGGAGTGCTATGAAGGCCTCTTGCTTTTGGCTTTGATTGACATTTGCACCACTAATAACAGATGCAGTGCTAGGACTGCTTCCCAAGAGATCCAAAATGAAATACAGATATCTTACTATTTTTGTGTATTGTGCCATCCGAAATAGAGGAACATAAATATCCATATCAACATCTGAGGATGTCTGTTGATTCTTGGCTGTGCTTGAAAGAAAAGCTTCCTTTACAGGCAATATAAGGAATTAGCAAGGCAAAATGGCACCTAGATTTGGGACAGAGCCCTTGTGTCCTCAAAGGTTGATTTAATTGTGATTGAAGTAATTGATTTATAGCTGTAGGACATCAATAAGCTGTCCCTTTATTTTCAAACTGTCAGTGTCAATTAAATAATTACTTGTATAATTAAAGGGGAGGCATGTTGGTGGACAATTCACCCTGCATCCAAGCAAAGGTCAGAAGGTGAGAAGGTCCGCATTGGAGATGACCTCATCTTGGTCAGTGTGTCCTCAGAGAGGTACCTGGTGAGTACCTTATGTGTTTTTATCGTTTGTAACTTTAAGTCTAGACTCTAGATTTTTCTAGACCTTTATAAATATCCTTTTTTATAGCCTTTGTTCTTTGATGGAATCAGACTGAAACTCTCAGCCGATGTTTAATATACCCAGATAAACTTTGAACCTTAAGCAATGCAAATTTGTGGTACATAAATTGATAGTCTGTGGCTGGAGAAAAAGAAGTTCCTATTACCATAATTTCTCATTATAATTTCATTTGTGTCTGGCAAGATGGTTTTGCCAGATGTGCTGACAGTTAATATACCTCATGCGAACAGAGGGTGACCATCAGGTTCAGTCAAGTAGGTTGTCATGGTGACATGCCCAGCATAGAACTACAGGAAACAATTGAACACTCACAGAGAGAAATAGAGAGAAATGTTTTAACCCCACTTTTGTCTAGTTTAAGCATCACTGTTATTCCCTCTCGGATTCTGAACGGGATAATAATCCAATCTTTGATCAGGTCAGTTGTGCTGTTTTCTCTTTAGCTCTGGATTAAGTAAAAAAACGCCTTCAGGTCACTTGGAACTGGTCAGAGAGCTGCCAGGAAAGTTAGTGCTTGAAGTCAAGAGTAAGGCAGCGGCTGTTGTTTGTTTTCTAGGCAGTAATCTTTTAAAAAACAGATTTGTTACTCAGTGTGCGGACAACACAGACAGGCTGGCAGAATCAAGGCTGTGCCAGGGAGTTGTATCTCATTTCCTGCTCTCTCTCTTTCTCTCCCTCTCTGTCAATTTCTCACTGTCTTCTTTAAACTCTCCCTTATTTCCTCCCAACAAGCTCCTGCAAGCACAAGCACGTATAATAAGTTTAGTACATACGCTTGTCTCTGTCTTCTGTAGCATCTCTCCATCTCCAATGGAAGCATTCAGGTGGATGCTTCATTCATGCAAACACTGTGGAATGTTCAGCCTACCTGCTCCAGAAGCAGTGTGGCAGTGGGTAAGCTTACATTTGGTACATTAAATGCTGTGTGCTTTTAGAAATCTGTCTGTTATTTTGATCATTCACAGTAAAGCGTCACTTCACTGTTGCCTTTTCTAGGATATCTTCTGGGTGGACATGTGATGCGCTTGTTCCATGGGCATGATGAGAGTCTCACTATACCAGGATCTGACCAAAGCGCAGAGCAACAGAGGTGAGTCTGTCTGTCTGTCTGTCTGTCTGTCTGTCTGTCTGTCTGTCTATCTATCTATCTATCTATCTATCTATCTATCTATCTATCTATCTATCTATCTATATATATATATATATATATATATATCTGTCTGTGTAAATATTTGCAATATTTACAATGTTGCCAAAACATTTAGATTATTAATATTACAGAAATTAACAATATAGGAAAGATTTACCATTTATCTATCCTGCAAAAAAACAGCTTTCTATTCTCATTTGTTCTCACAGAGTGGTGAACTACGAAGCGGGTAAAGGAGGATCCAAGGCCAGGTCTTTATGGAGACTGGAGCCTCTTCGGATAAGGTGAAATTAACACACACAACACACACACACACATACTTTCTTCCCAGCATACACTCTGGGCTAAAACTGCAGTAAATTTTTGATGACCCAGACTTGATGTTCCTCTGCTGTCTCTTTCAATTATGCCCAAAGGTGAAGTTCAAAGTCAGGTCAGTAAGCAGCGTGCCCCATGTCTGTGGGTGGAAAACTAGGAGATCTTGTGATCTTCTGCAAATTCCATAGATTAATTTAGCATTAAAACAGTTAACACTTCATATCTGATGGAGTATTTGAATAAACTACAAAGCTACATCTCAGTTGAAGCCATATGGACTTGCAGGAGACACTGAGTTTGTTTTTTACTTGCAGCTGGAGTGGAAGTCACATTAGATGGGGTCAGCCCTTCCGTCTGCGTCATCTCTCCACTGGTCACTACCTGGGCCAGACAGAAGATCATGGCCTGATACTGCTGGACAGAAAGAAGTCTGACACTGCTGCGACTGCCTTCTGTTTCAGGCTAAGCAAGGTTTGATTCATACATTTCAAGCTTATATATTGATTCATGTTCTGTTTCAGTCTAAAATGAAATAAATGAGAAAGATCAATGATCATCAGAGCTTGACAGCTTCAGCTAGCAGATAAACAGGCTTTATTAGAGTATACTGTAGCCCTGCTAGTAAGAGCTTAAACTTTGTAGCTGCTACATCCCCTGCTGAAATATAACAGGTTAGGATGATAGCTATGTTTTGGAACATGGTAGCTGGTTTATAGTTGGTTAAAGCTGGTTGTTAGCTGGTCTAGCTGGTTGTTAGCTGGTCCAAGCTGGTAAAGACTAGCTAATGACAAAATAGGAACAGCTAACAACCATCTGGTCACTTTGACATGCTACAATGAGAATATTCATCCCCACCCGCTAATATCACCAGCAGCCGATTAGCAAGTAACAAATCACGGTTCATAGCTCCACAAAACCTGTTTCAGTGAGAAATACCTCAACACAAAACATGAAAACTGTGCCCATCAAGCAATTTCACACAAAAAGTCTTTAAGCTGGATTTTTCAGCGAGGTCCTTTTCTAATTGCTAATCCTCACTGCATGCATTCATCATTACTGTATATTGAAGCTCCATTAGCCCTGCTGTGCTATAACAAGCTGTTTACAGAGAGGTCACAAACCCCACTGCCCTACTGTCTGTTTTATCTCAATAAAGCTTAAACGGGCCCACAAAATTATCGATCGCAACCATCCCGAATGAACAGATGACAATGAGCTGGCACAGAAATCGCATGACTCATGTGATTTGTCTCTCTCTGGCAGGAAAAGGTTGAGTCTGGTCCAAAGCGGGATATCGACGGCATGGGAGTGGCAGAGATCAAGTACGGCGATTCTGTCTGTTTTGTCATGCATGTGTCCACGGGCCTGTGGCTGTCCTACCAGGCCCCTGATGCAAAATCCTCACGCTTGGGGCCTTTGAAGAGAAGGGTAAGCAGAAAAAAACAAGTCCCTGTGTTTGATGAAACGAAACCACACTGGCTCTCATGTATAAAAAGGAAATGATCACAGAGCTCCCTCTCCAGGTCACATCTACATCATTAGATCACTCAACTTCAAATAACATTCATATCTTTGTTGACATCATGTGGCGTTGGTTATGATCCCGTTAAATATTATGGGGCTCACAGGACTGGCTCAGACTTAACCACAGAAGCTGCTGTGTATAGTGTAGGATATACGAGGCCGGGGGTTTAAATGTGATAATGGGGTAGGCATGGTGACAGTGTGTTTTGTGGGAGTGGTCAGGATTACACCTCTCTCCAGCTCTGTGGTGCGCAGCTGAACTCTGGGCGAAAGGCCAAATAAAGCAAAGCCACCTTTACACAGAGCTCAGACGGCCGCAGTCTTCGCTTCGGTGACACTCTGTTCGATTTTCACTTGGAAAATATTGAACCACACTTGAAGGCAGCTGGACAGCTTGTCCTCTCTGCCACTTTTCTCTGAGAACAGAGATGCCAGGCTCCCATTTGACCTGTCAGAGTCTATTTATCAATAAATCTTGTTTTTCCAACATGGCTAATAAAAAAGCCGTAACACGAACTAAAACACAAATTTTCACAAGAAACATTGACTTGTATGGTGGGATCATTGTGACAGGTCTACTGGAAAGCTACTGTGGAATCTAAAATAGATGTTGAAAGTGACACAAGGGAGAAGCTGCTGCTTTTTTAATCGCCCAAGCAGCCATAATAAAGTATATACACACACATACCCATGTATGTATATATATATATATATATATATATATATATATACATACACACACACAAACGCACACATGTATGTGTGTATATATATTATATATATATATATATATTCTATTGCAGCTGTTTCTGTTGCAGTCAGTGTTAATGTTGGTCTGTGGTGTGTGCAGGCTGTCCTGTCTCTGGAGGGTCATATGGATGATGGGCTGATTCTGCAGCTCTGTCAGCACGAGGAGTCCCGGGCGGCTCGCATTATTCGGAACACCACTCATCTCTTCACTCAGTTCATCAGGTATGGCAGCCTCCAACCCCTGCAGTCCAGCCCAATACAAACATCCCTGTCCACATAACTCTGAGTGCTGTGAGGTTTAAGTAGGACGAATGCAGTATTGTGTTTAATGTTTAAAAATATTTTAAAATATTCAAGCGGTTTAATGTTATTCTCCTGCTCTCAGGGGTCTGGATGATTTGACTGGAGAAAAGGCCTCTGAGGTGACTTTGCCTGTGGGCGAGGTTCTGCAGACCCTCAATGACCTCATTGTGTACTTCCAGCAGCCAGAAGCTGAGCTAGAACATGAGGAGAAACAGAGGCAGCTCAGATCCATCATCAAACGGCAAGATCTCTTCAAAGAGGAGGTGAACTAACCCATATTAAAGATCACTCACACTGCATTTCTTGCGTGTAAGGAACGTGCAAACGGGGGGTGGCTACGTAGCTTGAGCCACTGCCCATTTGCCCTCACAAGCTGCGGTGCCCCTTTGGTAAGCAAAACAGCACAATATGAGCAGTACTCAGCTAACAGGAAACGTCCTTAGAACGTTGGCTGAAGGTGCAACGTTGTCTGAAGGTTTTCTAAAAATTATTAAAAACATTCTTGCAGTAACATTAGTAGAACTTTTTTAAACATTATATCATAAATGTTTGTGAAACATTTTTACAATTTTACAGAATTTAAAAAGATTGAATAATGTTCTTATAACCAGATAGTAATGTTAATACAATGTCTAAAAACTTTAACTTTTTAGACATTTTTAACATTTTTATTACTTGGAAATGGAAATGTTGGGGAAACACTCCTACAACCTAAACTTGTTAGCTGGGTATGAGCAAAGTGCAGTGGAGAAGATTTACATCACCACTAAAAGCATTCTGTTATCATTCTTCTAAAGATCCACTTATTCTGCTCCTTGTTTTCCATTACCCCCTCACTCAATCAGAAATCAGTCACAGTTTGTGTTCACTCACTGGAGATGACAGATTCAGAAGGTCCCATTGACAGATACATGCGGTACAACACATTACAGCCAGTACTTGTGACATGGAAGTATAGTTTTTTAATTTCTGATGGTAATATATTGTGTTTGCTCCTGGTCTTCTAATAAAGCAGTAATGGTATTCTTGGAAGTCCGCTTGCCTAATTACATTATTGAAACCCATCTGATCCAATATAAATACACACTATTAGTGTTAAATTCCAAGAAAATAATCAAGAGAGACGTTATGTGTCTGCTTGTGTGCTCTCCATTTTGTTCACCACTTCCTGTCTGTCTGCCATCTTGTTTTGTAGTGTTTGGCCTTAGTCTTGTAGTTCTTTTGGCCCCACCCTGATTGTTTCCACATGTGTCTTGTTTCCCCTGATTAGTCAGCCTATATAAACCCCAGTGTTTTATAGCTTGCTTTTGTGGTTCTTGTTTTTGTGTCCTGAGGGTTCACTGTTCTTGGATTTATGTCATTTGGGTTTATTAAAGCATGGGCCGTTGTATCTTGCCTCCACCCTCATGACCCAGCTTCTGTTCCACCTCTGCAATGTTAAGATCAGGTGGATTGGTTATAATTCCAATATGGTGTTATGTTTTAAATTCAATGAATTTTAAGGATTTGATTGAAAGATGAAATATGTAATTGGAAGATGTGCTACTCTTTGTATCTTATTAAAAAAAACATGAGTTGTGCCCTGTTTTCTTGAGCACCTGCCCACCAGAGTGATAATGAATGCAAATTTATAGGTTGAGAACTCGCTTATGCCTTAAAACTGTCTGCAAACTTTTTGTGACATCAGTACGTTGTGTACTGCATAGAGACAGTGCAAGAACAACCACTGGTGCTACCTTAAGTTTAATTCCCTCCTGCACTGCATAGAGATTCTGTAGAGTTTCTATATGGCACAAGGCAGTAAGTGACAACAACATATGCAAAATTTATATGCACTGGTAAACTGTCAAGCAGTACAACCGTATTAATTATTCTTGCCCCAGTGAATGCTGGGAAGAGAGCAAATGGGACTGAACTGCAAACTATACACATAGTAGGCCTGCTTGAACATGAGAACGATTAAGCTAGCTCACCCATGCTTGTTGGTTCAACTATGCATGCTACCGTAGTTTCAGTTAAAATGTATGTTTTTCCTATATAATATATAAAGTATAATTGTGCTTTGTTTGACTGCTTTTTTATTTTAGGGAATGCTGACCCTGATCTCAATCTGCATTGATCGGCTAAATGTGTACAACAGTGCTGCTGAGTTTGAGGAGTTAGCAGGCGAAGAGGCTGGAGAGGCATGGAAAGATATTCTCAACCTCCTTTATGAGCTTCTGGGTAAAAACTCTATCACACACTCTCAACCTTCAGCTGACAGTGATGGAGAGACATGACAGTTATTAGTGGCAGTTAAATAAGAATTTGTTCCTTTTATCACCTTGTTGACTCTCACCTTGATTTATGAAGGACAAACTTACAGTTTGGGTAGGAGAACCTTGTTTAAAGAAGTTAGCCCAAAATAAAAACATTGTCATTGTTTCCGCAGCATCATGTCATTTTAAAAGTTTTAAGAAAGATTCAATATTATTCCTCACACGAAGCTCATCATATGACTCCAGAAGATGATACATAGCATGAGTTGTATGGGCTGCTTTATTTCTGCTTTGGTATTGTTCTTGAAGCTTAAGTGTTTTAATCATTTATTTTAATGGCATGGAAAAACAAAACTCATGTTTTTTTTAAGGAAAAAGTCATGATGCTTTCAGCATCTTGAGACTGAGTAAATGAGAATAGAATTTTCATCTAAAGTAAAAAAAAAAAGAAAATCTGATATGAAGAGCGTTTTATTTCAAGAGCAGCCAAACATTTATGACTCATTCTTCTCTGCTACTGTTTACTCCGTAGCGTATGTAGTTTATCCTCAAGCATTTCAATACATCTTCAATATAAAAAGTATTTGTGGCTAGGCTAGCTGTTCCTAGGTTTTTTTTTTTTGGGGGGGTTTATTTGAAAATTTAACACCACATAAGGTTCCAGTGGCTGTGAAGGTTTCTCCTCAGTTCACCTTGACTGGCTCGACATTTATCAGGAGCCCCATCGAGATTCGTTCAGAATTTTTGCTCACTCAGAGACACTGAGGTCACCCCCACCATCATGCTGAATCTATCTGCAGAACAGTTCGCATGATACATTAGGCTGGTGACAACACTGCTTTTACAGCTCCATACGGATCCATTTACTGCCTCAGCAAGCGGTTCTGCTCAGGGGGTTTGGGCATCAAAACCACCTAGACAAATCATAAGAGTGTCTCTAATCTTCTCTCAAAGCGCCTTTAGCTTTGAGGTTGGGTTTGATTAATTGCTCTCGCAGATAAAAAATTGTTATTTTAGGATTACTCCCATTTAGAGTTTTATTCACACCAAGGGTTCAGATTAAGATAAATTATTTTAAAATGTCACGTTGGGTGGAGCACCTCCACTCAAATAAATAATTTAGTCAAATAAACTTTACACAACTGTAAACTTTACACACATACTTAAACTTTACACATATAAACCTGGGCAGGGAATGGGGGCTTTATGAGAGCTGTAAATAGTTGCTGTTGCTATATAGGGATTCTAGCTGCGTTTTCAGTTCTGTTTAGTTTTACATTTACTGTGTTAAAATGTTGTGGTTTATTTAAAGTCACTATTATTAATGTTCCTTTTATCTAAACCTTTACATTCCCTGTTCACACTTGTTCAAGTTATATCTTGAGATAATGTATCTGACATTGTAAATTGAGTTTAACTTAAAATATGTATCTGAAATACAAATAAATCAGTGTGTTTTAGTGTCCTGTGAAGGGTAACTAAAGAGAAATTGCAGGTGTTGGTCTGAGGTATATAAGGAATAGAAGACTAACGGTTTATTGCCATTGATTTTTGTCCATTAGCTGCTCTGATTCGAGGAAACAGGACCAACTGCACACAGTTGTCTCGCAAGCTGGACTGGCTAGTCAGCAAACTAGAGCGATTGGAGTCCTCATCAGGTAAACACGGCTATTCGTCAAATCCGACACATACATTAGCATTAATTACAGAGAGCTTAGACATTAACCAGTATGGCTTACATAGCCATAAACTCTGTAATCTAACATCAACATCTGCCTAGATCAGTGATTTTAGCTCTAGCTCTACATAACAGGAATATTACATTAGGTATATTTCATTGTAAAGTCAATGGCAATTTGCTTATACAGCTCTCTGCGATCTGATTATGGTATGGCCCTGTATTTACTGCAATGCAATATTAATAATGCAATTCTTTACAGGCATTTTGGAGGTACTACATTGTATCCTAATTGAGAGTCCAGAATCTCTGAACATCATCCAAAAGGCCCACATCAAATCCATCATTTCTCTCCTGTACAAGCATGGTCGCAACCACAAGGTCAGCTGTTTCCACACATACACACACACACAGATGAGTGTGGAATATAAAGGATTTTATAGATCACATTCTTGTGCTAATGCCATATACAGCCTAACACATCAGGCTACTCTGCATGGATACAATGGCCTGCAGTACCGAATACTATAAATATTTTATGAGGCATTTTCAGTTCCATATATATAGCCTAAGCCTGCAGATCTATGTATAAGTCAAGTCTTGTATATGCCTCAAACCACCTCCTATTTGAGTAATAGGATCTCGAAGGCATTATTTACATTTGGGCGTCCCCAGCTAATAATTTAAAGTTGTAAGAATGTTTCTCTAATGTTTCCATTAGTAACAAAACGATTAAAAATCATAGTTCTTGGAACATTCAAAATGTTTTTTAGATATTGTATTAACGTTATTGCTTAAGAATATTATATAAACTTTTTAATTCTGTAATGTTTTTCAAACGTTCCTCTAACAACTAAGAAAACCTGTAGGAGAACATTTAGAGAATGTTAGTCAATGTTCTAAGTATATTCCCAGTTAGCTGGATCTTTGCCTGAGCGTATAGCTCTCAGGTCACACGAAGTGTAAATTCGCCCATTCAGATATGTTAACAGGGTACATGTGGCTCTGCTGTTGCAGACTCATGCAACTTGACTTGAGAATTCCTCAGTCTTGTAAAACCTGGGTCATGTAAACTCGTAAATACATTCTAGGAGCTGCATGGCATGTTAAGTTGTTAAACACTTATGAGTATGCACTAGAAAGTATGCAGACAATTCTGTAAAGTTTTGCATAGGTGAGTAAACAATGAATATAAAGCATTCTTGTTGCTGGTGTCCCATAATCCTTTGCAGATTCTAGACGTTCTTTGTTCCCTATGCGTCTGCAATGGTGTGGCTGTAAGAGCCAATCAGAATTTCATCTGTGACCACCTGCTTCCCAGTAGAGACCTGCTGCTTCAAACACGATTGGTCAATGATGTGCAAAGGTAGACAAACCACTGTTTTGACAAAGGTTCATATTTGAAAATATCATGGAACGTTGCTGTATCTTTATCTCTTTGTTTGTTATAGTATAAGACCCAACATCTTCCTGGGTGTGAGTGAGGGCTCAGCTCAGTATAAGAAATGGTACTATGAGCTGATCATTGATCAAGTGGACCACTATGTGACCAGTGAGCCCACCCACCTTCGCGTCGGCTGGGCCACCACCAAAGGCTACGCCCCCTATCCTGGGGGTGGAGAGGGCTGGGGAGGAAATGGTGTGGGTGATGACCTTTACTCCTACAGTTTTGATGGACTTCATCTGTGGTCAGGTACACTCATTGGTCATTGCTAACCTCTTGGTGTTAGCCCTATTTTTCATTTGCTTTCATTATAGTCTAACATCATTAGCTGTTTCATAATTGGCTAATATGAATTTAGCCCACACTGTTGTGTAAGTAGTAGTATTCATAAACTTTATAATTTGGTTAATTCTGTTTCTGATAGGACGAATCCCACGGGCCGTGGCCTCCATTAACCAACACTTGCTGAACTCAGACGATGTGGTGAGCTGCTGTCTGGATCTCGGAGCCCCTAGCATGTCTTTCCGAATTAATGGTCAGCCAGTGCAAGGCATGTTTGAAGACTTCAACGTAGATGGATTCTTCTTTCCTGTCGTCAGTTTTTCAGCAGGAGTCAAGTGAGTTTCTCAAAATAATGCTTGGCAATGCAGAGAGACAGAGGAACAATTTGATATAATGAGCAAGCAGGAATATTTATAGATTGGGTTAGTTTTTAAGATTAGTGCACGGCTAGCTAGAAATGTTTGAATTTTTATGGTATTATAAGGAAGACAAAATCTTGTAATCACTGTTCACATTGTAAAAAGTGGATACATAGGTCCTTTAAAAGAGATATTTCAAGTCATTTACCTAACAACTACTAATTACCTAATGAACTCAAGTGGATTGAAGCTTATTTAATAATATTTTTCACTTAAACTCAGTTCATTTTAACGTAGCCACATGAAGGAAATTTTTGGTGTTAAAGGTAGGGTAGGCAGTTTCAGAGACTCAATTGCAATTGCAACCTAGCTTTAAAAGTATAACATCTTGCCTCCGTTCAGTGTTCTAAAAAGCCTCACCTCATCCAATAGTGCGTAAAAGTATGCAAATGCAGGCAAGTAGGACATCCTATCATTGAATTCGGACTGAATGCAATGATTGGACAACCATTTTACGATCCTAAGCCTTCCACATATATAAATATATAAATGTATATATGTATTTATACCACTTAGTGATTGCCATGCCTTTAACAGATTTTATACAGGAATTTTCATAATTCTGTACTTTAAATATGGCAATCTGACACCTGAAATAATTTTATAGGAGGTAATGTGGCAAACCATTTCCTTGTTTCCATCCCAAAGCACTCTTTGTTCAATCAACAAAAACAGGTCATTATTCACTTGACTACTCAACCAACTCCAGACAAATTCAGTAGATCCAAGACATTTTGGAGAACCTCAGCGGTACTTCTCAATCAAGTAATTCATTGTGCAGGTAAATACCTACTTCATGAATTTTTCCTCAAGGGTTCGTTTTTTGTTGGGTGGTCGCCATGGAGACTTCAAGTTCCTGCCTCCAGCAGGATATGCACCTTGTTATGAAGCCCTGCTCCCCAAAGAAAAGATGCGCGTGGAGCCTGTCAAAGAGTACAAAAGAGATCTGGAAGGAGTGAGAGATCTCCTGGGCACCACAGAGTTCCTCTCCCAAGCTTCCTTCATTCCTGTTCCTGTTGACACCAGCCAGGTGAGATTCTTCTCCTCCATTTTCTACCTGTTGTCCAGTTCTACCATGCACTTGATCTGCATTTCTCAAATGTAAAACAAAACTTTGCATTTGAAATGGTCCACAAATGTTCGTCCTTTCATTGTTTTGTGATCCAGATCGTCCTGCCTCCTCATCTTGAAAATGTGAGGGACAAGTTGGCTGAGAACATCCATGAGCTTTGGGGCATGAACAAAATAGAGCTCGGCTGGATGTACGGCAAGGTAAGAATAGAAAACGTTTTAGCAGAGGTTGCCACAAAAAATACAGAATACAAAATACTATCATTAGAATTCCTCAGCAGATGCAAGATCATCTCCATAGGACACATTTTATAAGCTCAGATATCAGGATCATTTCTGTCGTGCGCGTTTAACTACAGGAGGAACCTGGAGGAGGATAATTGAAAATGTCAACCTGAATTGAGAGTCCTTGACTACAGTTTAACTGAATATTTAAGCATCCGAAGTGGCTACACAGCAGATGGAAATGCTGATTTCATTTTCAGATAGTGATGGAGAGTGGGAAAGATAGGTAATATTTTTTTTTTACATATGATTTTAGTCTCTTCGCCATTTGCCGCAGGAGTGACTCCAGAAATGCAGAGCGCAGTGAAAAAACACAGTGTCAGAGCTTTGCAGTATTACAGTAGTTAAGACAATCTTAATGAGCAGCAGGCTGTCCAAGAGTGTGGCAGACAAAATTAATTATGGTTCAGTGCTGCCATTACTCTAGAGGCTGGATCTTTTAATTTATTATGCATAAATATTTCAGAGGTTCAGCTGTTTGCGGATTAATCTGATTTTAATAACTGTGTTGGCTCAAAATTGTGGTGTTGTAGTGAGCAGGGTGGGCTTGCAGAACAAGAGGTGGTCTTGTGTAATAAGATATTTGACTAATTGGTGTAAAGTCTGGTCCACATTGCAATTTGTTCTGGCCAAGAACCGGCCGTTTAGACAGGAAGAGACTGTATGACCGTCACATAAAACAACAAACTGCAAGCAGAATAAATTATTCTTTTCATGGATGTCTAGATTTCTTAAGCTAATTGCTTGAAAGCTGCGTAAAGTCAGCCAATCAGAGCAGATTGTCAAATAACGTTTGTGTAATATACATCAGACAGTATGTTCACAGAGACTAGACAGGAGATAGCAGCTTGGCAAGCACGGTTTCTTCTTGTCACCATTTATCAATCCTAAATGCTTTTGCATTCCTGTTGCATCACATCAATAACGAGCTCTGCAAGTCATGAGTTTATAGTTATTTTTTTTGCAATTTGGATAGTTATTTATATTATATAACTGGCCTTTCTGATTCATCCACCCATTCACTTCTGATTCATTATTCGCACTGATTCATCCAACAATACAGAAATATATCTAGAGTGCAAACACAAGAAACAGGAAAAGAAAGCTTCTTTATCAGAGATCTGTTAAAAATGTTGGAGCCATCCTCCAACCAAACGTTTTTATTGTTCTGGATTTGTTTCTAAATTTACAATTAATGCACAAAATTGTTTGTCATTTAATTTACACTGATTTAGAGATAACATTGCTATTTTTAAGGTCCGTGATGACAACAAGAGACAACACCCATGCCTTGTGGACTTCTCTAAATTACCAGAAACCGAGAAGAATTATAACCTGCAGATGTCAACAGAAACTTTAAAGTAAGTCAAATCACAATGCTGGTTTGAAGCTCCTAGATTTAGATCTGCATTTTAATTGTATAAACTTTGTAGTTTGGTCCAAGCTTATTAAAATGCTTTCGATACATGAGCGCGAGCCAGTAAATATCGATAGACTGCAGCAGTAAATTAATTTCATTTCACAGTCTCTAGGCACCGCAGTACAAGTATATTTAGATCAGAGGCAGCAATAACCAGCTAATTGAGATGTTGAACAGATTCGTTTCTTTTTAATACATATCGTGCTACATTTCTTGTCCTTGAGACTTTGATCTGCATCTTTGGACAACTGTAGCCTGTATTGTTATGCTTTTTTGTTTTATCTGTCTTTCAGGACCCTGCTTGCATTGGGATGTCATGTTGCGCAAGTGAATTTAAATGCTGAAGATGACCTTAAAAAGCTGAAACTTCCCAAGAAGTAAAAAAACATATATACACCGGAGACTTAAAATTCATACTACACATTGTGTCTGTTAAAATGAAGCCTATTAACTCTTTAGTTTGATTGACAATCGTTTTAACTTTGAGATATTCAGGCAATGAGTTGTTGTTGTGATACATTTGTATTCTCATTATAGCTACATGATGACAAATGGTTATAAACCTACACCACTGGATCTTTCTGATGTGAAACTAACACCTGGTCAGGAGGTTCTGGTTGATAAACTGGCTGAAAATGCTCATAACGTTTGGGCCAAAGATCGTATTAAACAAGGATGGACCTACGGTATTCAGCAGGTAACACTCTTTCATTGACTAGGACATTGGATATGTTTGCCTGAGGCACATCAATGAAAATGTAAAGTGAACTGACAAGCAACACTGAAATGGCCTTTTAAATGTAAAATGACTGTTTCTTTTGCCTTGTATTCAAAGGATTTGAAAAATCGACGGAATCCGCGGCTGGTGCCGTACGCTTTATTAGATGAACGCACAAAGAAATCAAACAGAGACAGTCTCAGAGAGGCTGTCCGAACGCTGGTTGGTTACGGATATTACATAGACCCGCCAGATCAAGAGAGTGAGTTTAAACACTGCAAAACATGTGCGTTATATTAATCAGTTTATCTTCTTTTCCAGTAAAAATATCTAAGAAAAAAGTACTTGCGAAATTTAAGCTTAAAATCAGAAGAAAATATTTGCCAATGGGTAAAAAAAAAAACCCCTAAAACCCTAATCTCTAAACTGAGATTTACAAATTGTTATTGGTTTAAGGATGTTACTGGAAAACAAGAATAAAAAAATATTCATTTTTTTATTGACTTTTGCACTGAATTCAGATATTTTAATACTAAGCAAGTTTTTTTTATGTATCTAAAATTTCTTTTTTTTTTGCTTTAGCCGCCCACAAAACGGAGGAGGGCATTGAGTCCATCCGTCTGTTCCGTGTGGAGAAGACATACGCTGTGAAGACAGGAAAGTGGTATTTTGAGTTTGAAGCTTTGACTGGAGGGGACATGCGAGTGGGATGGGCCCGGCCAGGCTGCAGACCTGACATAGAACTGGGAGTAGATGACCAGGCCTTTGTCTTCGATGGCTATAGGGTGATTATATGACAATATCACATTGTTTTCATACTTGATTTCACACAAGATGATACTGTATAGTACCATGAGATAAAGTCTGAGACTGCAAATGAAAAAAAATTCAGTTTGGAATTTTTTAAATACATTTTTTTTAAAGCATATGTTAATGTAACCTGAATTTCAGCTAAGCAGAGATTCACATTTGATTAGTGGCCTAGAAATAGTACAGAGTCATATTTCTTTTGAATTTTATGCCATATCTTCTCTTTGTTAGAAAATTCTCATTCTAAATATTTGTTGAGTTTTAAATAAAGAAAAATCCACATTTCATTGTAGTGTCACATTTGGACCCCACAGTACACACATTTAAAGTCTATTGAACCAAACAGAAGTTATTTTATGACTTCACATAAAATCTTCCATCTGCTGATAGAAATATAAATGCATTTACTAGTAACGTGACTGGTAACAGGGAGAGACATCATTTTAATGATTGTGTTCTGGTCCAAAAATGGTTCCCAGGGCCGCCGGGTGCATATGGGCAGTCATTTCTTCGGGAGGACATGGAATAAAGGAGATGTGGTGGGCTGCATGATCAACATGGAGGACAAGTCCATGATATTCACACTAAATGGAGAGATCCTGATTACCAACAAGGGCTCTGAGCTCTGTTTTGCTGACTTTGAAATTGAAGATGGTAAACACACAATAAACAAATGCAAAACATCTGTAATATATATTATAAAAACAGTCAACTGTCAATCTTTGGGCCAATTTAAGTAAACGGTTATTAAATATATTAGAGGCAACCTGACCTTTCTAAGACCTTTCTGAGATCTTTCTTCCAAACATGCTGATAAAAATGCTGACTTTTGTCACCTCCAGGATTCATCCCAGTGTGCAGCCTGAGTCTGTCCCAGATCGGCCGCATGAACTTGGGAAAGGACGCCAACACTTTTAAGTACTACACCATGTGTGGCCTTCAGGAGGGCTTTGAACCCTTTGCTGTTAACATGAATCGAGAGGTCACCATGTGGTTCAGCAAACGTCTGCCTACATTTGTTAATGTGCCAGAGGACCACACCCATATTGAGGTATAGTTTAATGTTAGCTGAGTTTATAGTTAGCTAACAGGGAATATTCTCTAAACGTTATCTCAAAATTATTAAAAATGTTCTTGCGTTAATGTTAGTACACATTTTTTATATATCACATATATCAAAAACATTATTCTTAAGTAGTTACTTATAACCAAGCAATAACGTTAATAAAATGTATAAAAAAATGGATGTTTTGACTATCCTAAAATTTTAAAATACGTTTTTAACATTATTGTTACTTAATGGAAACGTAACAGAAACATTCCTACAACCTAAAATTGTTAGCTGGGAGATTGTTAAAAGTTACAGATTATATCATAAGACACTCCCAGTATATTTCTTGAAGATTATTGTAATGCAGCTGTATTTGTAATGTGTCTTTATTTCAGGTCATTATTGTTGGTCTATAAGTTTTTCCATTGTGTGCTGCTTTGTGATTGGCTGATTTTGTGTTAAGGTTACGAGAATAGACGGGACTGTGGACACTCCTCCATGTCTGAAGGTGACACACAAGACATTTGGCACCCAGACCAGCAATGACGACATGATCTGCTGTCGTCTAAGCATGCCCGTTGAGTTCTTTCTTGGTCCTCGGAAAATCACTGAGATCAATGAGGTGATCGCTGAAGACCAAAGAACCAAGAAAGATGATGGAGGCAAGATTAATTATGGCAGCATTACAAAGGTATGAAAAGGACAGTAACATTATACTCAAGTATTCACACCTGCTGAGTATTGTTTTGTGTAAAGCTTACTTTAGACTGAATGCTGGCACGAACCTTGAAGGGACAGTTCATCCACCAAAAAAAATGACTCTGTCTTATTGTATTTACACTGCTCTTTTTTCATACAAATGTTGTATGGTGACTAGTGTTTTTTTTTTAACCATATTTGTGTTGTAGTACTTCTACTCTGTGAAAGTGTTTGCTGGACAGGACCCATCATCAGTGTGGGTGGGCTGGGTGACACCAGACTATCACTACTACAGCAAACACTTCGGCCTCAGTAAAATTCGCACTGTCACTGTAACACTGGGCGATGAGCGTGGACGCGTCCACGAGAGGTTTGTTTGATATTTTAATACTAAAAGTGTTTCAAAACTACTACTTTTTGTTACTTAATGGAAATGTTAGGGAAACATTCTTACAACCTAAGATGGGTATGCACTGTGTGTATTGTATATATGTGTAAAATAAAAGATTTTGTTTTCTTTGTTCATTTACTTTCACTGTTTTGGTGTTTCTTCTCATTCAGTGTGAGGAGGAGCAACTGTTACATGGTGTGTGCTGGTGACATTGCCACTGGCTCCACAGGCCGTAGCAACACTGATCTTGAGATCGGCTGCCTCATAGATCTGGCCTCAGGCCTAGTCCTGTTTACTGCCAATGGCAGGGAGCTGCCTACTGCTTACCAGGTAATCTCACCTTTTAACCTTAAACAAACTACGACGTCCTTATCAGCTGGAACCAAAGCCTACATTTACACTACCGGTCAAAAGTTTATGATCACTTACTCTTGAATAATATTTTACTATATCTAATTTCTTAGAACATCACCCTGCAATGATTTTTAAACAGTAATGGAGTTCCCCTCTGTGCTGGGCTCTTATTAGCTGCTTTTTGTCATTGTTCAGTGCAAGTCTGCAAGCATTTTTTAATAAAATTGCATTTTTATAATGACAGCAATTAAGTTGCCGTAATTATATTGTCTACAAAACTAATTTCAAACATTTATAAAAACCGCCTTCAGACCTGAAATTTCAGGAAAGTGATTTTAAACTTTTGACCAGTAGTATACCTAAGACTTAAATAGATAACGTTATTTGCTCTATTAGGAAATGCAAATCTAGTTTTAGAGTTAAGAATAAAAAAACGCTGTTAAACACTGGTTGTAAGTGATTTGTTCTGGAGAGCCTCCATTAGCAGTAATGAGTAGCGCAGTGAATCATTATTGAAGCTCTGTGCTGACTCTGGTTTCCCTGAGACTCAGACTTGGAATCAGTGCCAGATTTAGACTGACAGCAAGTACTGTATCTAAACACTGTATCATGTCTAAGCAAACTGTATTAGGCTACTGTACATCAATCCTAAACTGTGCACAACACTTGTATTTCCAGTAAACCACAAAACTGATAATCGGAACTGACTTAACTTCATATGCTTTCTCCTGTACTCTCTTAGGTTGAACCTAACACTAAACTGTTCCCTGCTGTGTTTGTTCGACCCACAAGTCCCAATATGTTCCAGTTTGAGTTCCCAAAAATCCCAGTAAGTCTATATAGTTTGGCTGTAATATATTAGTTCATTTTGGGTCCACATGGATACATTCGCTCATGTTAGCCACACGTTAATGCACCAACAGGATGCAATGCCCCTGTCTTCAGCCATCTTCAAGAGTTTACATAAAAACCCAGAGCCCCAGTGTCCTCCACGGCTGGATGTGCAGACCATTGTGTCTGTGCTCTGGAGCAGGATGCCCAACACCTTCCTGTCAGTGGAGACAGCCCGGGTGAGCGAGAGGCACGGCTGGGTGGTGCAGTGTCTGGAGCCCCTGCAGATGATGGCTGTGCATATCCCAGAGGAGAACAGGTGATGCTCAGTGCTCATAAACACAGAGGACTGCATGTATGCACTGACTGACAACTTTATGAGCCTGAGAGTGTGACCGTTCACTCAAATGAAACCCCTTAGGTGATCAGAAATGTTATGTATCATATATGTCATATATCAGTATCAGTGTTTTTTTTAACATTATATATCATATTTCAAAAATGTTATATATCATATATCAATACAATGTCAAAAAAAGGAATGTTTCAGGAACGTTCAAAATAACCTTTTTAAATCTCCTGCTTCACATTTCTCTCTAGAGAAAGAGCACCTAGTGCAATATGTCTTCTCTGGAGTATCAGATCACACCGGTGTCTGGATTCAGAAGACAGATATTTAAAAATTAACTAATCGTCTCTCATCAAATTCTTCCAAGTTCAAATTATCTGAGCTGTGCATTAATTTTATAGCTCTGTACTCTGTCAGCAGTTGCCTATTATTTCTAAGCAGTTTTAGAAGAAATGCCTGACACAATATTAATAGCTACCAAAAACATAACTGAGAGCTCCATTAAGTCTCCTGAGATATGAAAGAGCAACCTCTGAGCAATAAAAAATTCCTTTGCCAGATTACTTGTATGCAAACCCTGACCTAAAGCCTTCATATAAGACTTAAACCACTTCTCATTTGTCATACTATAGGTGTATAGACATCATGGAGTTATCAGAAAATGAAGACCTGCGTCTGTTCCACTATCACACATTAAAGCTGTTCTGTGCCCTGTGTGCCCTGGGAAACACCCGTGTAGCTCACGCCCTCTGTAGCCATCTTGACCAATCACAACTCTTGTACACCATTGACAACCAATATCTGACCGGCCAGCTCCGTGAAGGCTTTTATGATGTCCTGATCAGCATTCACCTGGAGACAGCTAAAGAGGCCCATCTCATGATGAAAAACGAGTTTATCATACCCGTGACAGATGAGACACGCAGCATACGCCTCTTCTCAGATGACTCTAAGTGCCACTCTCTCCCTGGAGTGGGTCTGAGCACCTCCATCAGTCCTCGCCTCAACTTCTCTCCTCCGTGCTTCATTAACACCAAGCGTGAGCAGCCTCTCTTTAGCCCACAGATCCCTCTGGCTATCTTGAAGGAGAAAGCCGTCAGCATGCTTACAGAAGCAGTTCAGGGCGGAGGTGCCCACATACGAGACCCCGTGGGCGGAAGTGTTGAGTATCAGTTTGTGCCAATTCTCAAAGTGATCGGCACTCTGCTGATCATGGGGGCGATGACCAGCGAGGAGGTGAGGACCATCCTGCTCCTCATTGACCCTAGTGTGTTTGGAGAGAGTAAAGAGGAGGAGGAACAGCCAGCAGTGAAGGAACATGGAGCCGAAAAGGAGGAGGCCAGCAGTAATGAGGAGAAGGCTGTGGAGGCCGGGGAAGAGGAGAGCAAAGAATCTAAGCAGCTCCCCAAAGGCCTTCTGGAAAAGAGCTTGCCTGAATCAGTCAAGCGACAGGTGAGTAACAACCTTTTTAAAATCTTTTAAAATCTTAAGTTATTCCAGGCTGGTTTACTGGTCTTAAGCTTTTCTAGCTGGTCTCACAGACTGGTTAATCTGGTCTTCAGATTGCCTTGTGTGTCTAGCCCCGCTGATTTTTTATGTTAATGTTATGTTGTGTTATGTTTTATGCCCCACAGATATTTTGTGTTAATGCTTGTTTGTTTGTTGAACAGATGTGCGAGCTGCTGCACTATTTCTGTGACTGCGAGCTGAAGCAGCGTATTGAGGCTATTGTGGCCTTCTCTGATGATTTTGTGTCCAAGCTGCAGTACAATCAGAAGTTCCGTTACAATGAGCTGATGCAAGCCCTTAACATGTCAGCCGCTGTCACTGCCAAGAAGACCAGAGAGTTCCGCTCACCTCCCCAAGAACAGGTGAATCTTCTTAAAAGACCTGGTGGAAAATTTCCACTACCACTCTCAACATTTTTCTGATCAATAGCAGTATCAGTTTGCCTCAGAACAAATACTTTGAGGTCCTGAATGTCCATAAAATACTTTTGAATAACTACTACTAATTTCTAAATGCATATTACATCCCTTTAAATATAAATAGAACAATCGAAACTAATTTAAAGATCCAGTCAACTTTTTGATAGAGTTTGTTCACTCCCCTCTGCACATTAACTGGACCAGCCTGAAAAATTGTATTTAGTTTGATTCAAGCTAAATATGTATAATACCATTGATGTCAGGTTTTATTGCTAGTATTAAATGTTATTGAAACATAAGCTTAGCCAATAGCTTTAAAGATTTCAGTCTATGCCCATCCCAGTAGACAGTTACCTACAAAGAAAATAGCTGTTTGGGGGTATTACCAAAATGTCTGTGGAGTGATCTGACTTGCCTAAAGGGGTTTTTGTGGTTATCTGGTTTGTTCTTAGCTCAGCTGCGAGATCGAGTCAGAATGGGCTTTTCCCAGGATGATTCATGTTTACTTTTTTAATTACACTTCTTATTCAATCTCGGAGAAGATGGATCTTCTGTGCCCACTCAATTCTTTTTAGAGCCACTTGCCTGAAACTTTCCCGCTGCTTTAAATGCAAACCACATCTCACTAGGAAAAAAACGTTAGCATATGTGCTAATTGTGAGCTGGTGTTGGAAATAAACTTGACTGTCTCTGTAACCAGGGCAACAGAAAGGTCTCATACAGATGCAGCCAATTTCCGTTATTATGTTGCATAACTCCTGTGAAAGGTTGGGCTTATAAAATGTATTATGTTCCATCATATTTAAAATAAAAAATAATTTTTTTCAGGTTTTTGTGGGAAATCAATGCTTAGTATAGCCCTAATGCTTATACGTTTACGCCTGCAGATAAACATGCTGCTGAACTTCAGTGCTGGAGATGATTGCACCTGTCCAGAGGAGCTGCAAGATGAGCTCCAAGCCTTCCATGATGATCTGAGGCTACATTGTGGTACGTCCATTCTCTCTGAGAACTAAAACCACACTGGCAGCTGTTCCATTTAAAACTTCTTATATTTAAAGTGCTGCATTCTGTTTTCAAAGCTCAGTTCAGATTCAGAAATTGAAATAGATTTAAAAAGGACTTCAAATTTCGAAATTTTTAGTGTTTTGTGTGTGTATATCCTGGTGTTCACTATATTACGGGGACCATTACTGAGACCTTGTGTATGTACAGGCATCCCGATGGAAGAGGAGGAAGAAGAGCAGGACACATCCCTTAAAGGCCGTCTGATGGCTATCATTTACAAAATTAAAGGTCGTCCTCAAAAAACAGAGGAAGAACCAACTGAGCAAGAACAAGCTGCTCCTAGTAAGATTGTTTTCTATGGGTCAGAACATTCTCATCTAAGCTATGCATATAGACTTTCAGAGCTGGTCCTAAGAAAAAAAATACTTTTTAGCAAACTAGAATTATTTGATTTGTACTGAATGTGCTTAAAGGTAAATTTCAGAGCTTGGTTGAAATAACATTCTGAAATAAGTGGGTCAAACTTAGTACTTACCAAACGTTACTAAGAAATGCAATGAAAGATGGTGAGTATACAGCACACTGGGCCATAATGATCACCTTAATGTAGATAGTAACGTATTAATTGTGATCAAAACAGACAGCAACGTCACTTCTGATCAGATATTTGTTTTTCAAAATAATGCAGCCAAAACTGAATCGTAAATGAGTTTTAAATGGTAACATCTCTAAGATGCCATTAGCATAGGCACTAAATCACATTAGCAGCGATGGGTAGACAGGTACATATTAAAATGAATGTAATTTGCAGATGTTGGATAAAAATGCCAGTGCTGTGCCGCTGAGTGATGAGAGGAGTGTGTGATTAGAGCAGCTATATATAAGAACCGCATGCATGAGCAATATATGAATAGAAAATAATAATAGAGGTAACCACATACACTAATGGTTTAAACATACTGAGAACAGAGTACAGTATTGCTTTTATATGCTTTTTATATGCAAAGTAAACCGTGTCTGAGAGCTTTAACATGATGAATTTATCATATGGTAACCCAGCTAACAATTTTAGGTTGTAAGAATGTTTCCATTGAGTTTTAATGCTAAAATTTTTTAAAACATTTTACAAACTACTTAAGAATAACATTGTTAATATATATAATAACATAAACATTTTTTTTACTAAGGTTACTTTAAGAACGTTTTCGACAACATTGAGAGAACTTTTAGAGAACATCAGCCAACATTCTGAGAACATTACCTGTTAGCTGGGTAGGTTTAATATGTGTCCAAGTAAAATGTGTTAGTTATTTTAAAACCATGTCTGTTTATTTTTATTATTTATTAATTTTATTATCATCCAATTTATCATATGGTAATGATCTCAGATTGAACAATCAGTACCAGTCTCTCGATATAACAAATAGAGCGTTTAGCTTGAAAACTGATTTGGTTTATTACAAGATGCTGTTTTGAGTCCCTCATGAAAGGTGTGACAGTTTCACACTGACTAACCTTCTCCACACTGACCTACAGATAGATGCCTTGGTGCTGAATATCAATGTTGTGAAGGTAACAGTGGGGCTCTGAAGTCTGAGACCAGTTTCCAAAAGAAAGAGAAGTTCTAGCATTAGAACAATAAAAACAGAGAAAAGTCTTGATGTAACATCAATGAGAAATATTTACAACTCTGCACTGTTCTAGATTCTGTCCTACTTAAGATTCTAGGTCACAAATCAAATTGGTTTCATTGACCATATTTTACACATTAACTTTTGTACAAAAGGTCAGTTTTCAGTTGTGTTTCATAGAAGATAAGGACGTTATATGACCTACAACACATGTAGACTAACAGTATTTGATTTGAAACAGTGTGTTATAGTATCTACAAAGAAATTGTTTGTGGTGCTCAGACTGCATTGATATTAATTGGTTTTACAGACATGTATTTAAAATGTCCAGATGTTATGTATCAACAACATATCAAAAAACATTATTTGTAAGTAGTTATTGGAAGGTTTTAAAAATGTTACATAATTAAAAATGTTTGATTAACATTCCGTTACCAAGCAATAATGTTAATACAACATCCAAAAACTGGATGCTTTAAATGTCTCTGAAACTTGCAATATAACCTTTTAAACATTTCTTAACTTAATGGAAATGGAATGTTAACTTAATGTTGGCTGGGTTCCCCCCAAACTGAGAGGAAAATCAAACAGAAAGAAAAGCAATATTAAACAGGATAAATAGCTATTTGTCTTACACCGCAGTATTTTCTGTCTCTTCCAGCCAATCTGAAGGAGCTGATATCTCAGACCATGGTCAGCTGGGCTCAGGAGTGCAAAATCCAAGACCCGGCACTGGTTCGCAGTATGTTCAGTCTTTTGAGGAGGCAGTATGATGGTGTTGGTGAGCTGCTCAGGGCTTTGAGGAAGAGCTACACCATCAGTGCCAAGTCTGTAGGGGACGCAATCAACCTGCTGGCTTCACTGGGCCAAATCCGATCTCTGCTGAGTGTCCGCATGGGGGAAGAGGAGGGCCAGCTCATGATCGATGGCTTGGGGTAAGACAGTTTCTCAATGGGCTTCCCTGCTGAAACTGACTTTCAAGGCTGGTTTATGCTGGATAGTCCTTGTTTGGTGCTGGTGAAGCTGGTCAACTGTCATGACCCTTTTTGTTGACCAAGGAAGTCTTTCTTGTTAGTTCCAGCACAGCAGCTTCCCATTTAAAATATGACATATGCTGGTGACCAGCAATTGTATTTCTTAGCAGTGTTAGATCATGAAACATTGTCTTACTGTTTTTAATGGGTTTTACATCCTACATTCTTATTGAGTGTGACTCATTTACTCTCACTCTGTCATACAGGGACATCATGAATAACAAAGTGTTTTATCAACATCCGAATCTGATGCGTGTTCTTGGCATGCATGAGACAGTGATGGAGGTCATGGTCAACGTGCTGGGAGGAGACAAGAATAAGGTACGTTGTCTTCCTAGGTCAGGACATCATGTGGAATCTTAACAGATAGCCCCAACCCAAACTCATGCCATGGGTCGAGCCCGTGCTGTTTTGCCAGCCTGTTTGGGATGCTTATAGTTGTATCTGCATATTACAGTGGGGTACAAGAATGTTTTATAATAAAATGAAGCTATTTGATTTTAATTCAAAGATCCAGCTGGTCAACCAATGATTATAAACAGGAAATCTCATGGCCATGACTCATTTGGACATTAAGCATCCAGGCCAAACACCCTTAACCAAACCGCCGTAAATGAAACAGGATATCTGTGCTGCAGTGCTAACTGATAGCACTTGGGCAGTTACAGCCCCTACGGTACATTGCCCCACCCCATGTCCAGGAATTCTTTGCATTGTTTTGTGCTAGATGGTAGAAATGTATTAATTCTGGCTGAGAGTATTACACTATTCCCTGTTGCTTTACAAAGTGGTAAAATGAGCCAAAAAGATAAAAAGTTGGAGGGGGGTTGGGGAATGTCTGCAACTTGTGAATGATGCAAGTTTAAATTCTGTGGAGGTCTGCAAAGCTTTTTGTGGAATTCTGTGAGTTCAGGTTTAGTGTCAGCTTGTCTGTGTCTCACAGCTTAATACCTCAGGGGTGGCAATAAGGCCAAAGTTAAGACAAGAAGAGGTAGAACGGGTAGCTTCTCATGCCAGTCCTTTTTGGGGTTTGTAAGGAGTCTGGGCTGTGAATTAATACCACTGAGAAGGGCAAACACGAAGCAGCCGCTTGAAGGGTTGTTGAGAGGGGGTGTCCCAGGATACACCACACTGTCTCTCATTTCTCCTTGGCTGCCTCATTATGGAGGCCTCACGTCAAGGGACAGAGGTTTCAGATATTTGTGGTGACCGGATACCCCTGGCTCATTTACCCCGTTCAAATGAAGCACAAAACATGTTCACTTGTATTTGCGGTGGGGGCCTGGCACCTCACATTTCAGCCTGGATTAGCAGTCCAGTGTGATGTTTTGATGTTTCAAGTATGTTACATGACATGAATGCGTTTAGCCACCATGCAGGACACAAACAAAACAGATTAATTTGAGGCGCGAGACAAACGATCTCCGTCTGCGCAGAGGTGAAATGAATGCTGCTTTTCACCCTCAGGAGATCGCCTTCCCCAAAATGGTGGCCAGCTGTTGTCGTTTCCTGTGCTACTTCTGTCGCATCAGCCGTCAGAATCAGAAGGCTATGTTTGACCACCTAAGCTACCTCCTGGAAAACAGCAGCGTGGGGCTTGGTAACACACACACACACACACACACAATATTCTTCAGGAATGCAGGTCAGGTACAGCTGAATCACAGCAAGATATTTTGACTGTGAATAATAGCTGGTGCAGCCACGAGCACCTGACACCACCAGAGTCGTTTCCAATAACTGCACATTAATGAGCAGCAGTGAGCCTGCTTATCCCTTTATAGTTCTTATCAACCCCAGATCAATGACAGATTAGATGAAGATTATGGCCTCAGTCTGCAAACTACAGGGTCTCTTGGGATTAGCATTCTTGGTGTGTTAGTCTGAAGCAGGCACTGGCGTACAGTTCCACGGCTGTGTGGTTTTACGCAACCCTACTGTATCCCAGTGTTTTTTAGATTATAGATTAGTTTTAAATAACTGTAGATTGGAAATCACATTTTTAATTACAGAATAAAAGCTCCCTGGTTGAGTCGTGTACAGTATCATAACTAGGTTATTATTAACAAATTGCTTAACAAATTTGCTTAACTTTAATATTATAAACAATGTTTAGAAGTTAAATACATACATTCTACTACATGTACATACCACCTATTTAAGTGTTAATAAGATATTACAGATTCATATTTTTTATCAAGGTCAACACTGGGTCTTAAATGGTAAAATTCTAAATACAAAATATGTAATTGTAATGACTATATATTGCTATAATTACTTGCCCTTCTGATAATATGTTAATTATATTACATATGTTAATTGTAATTATATGATATTAATTTATGCTTTATTTTAATTTGATAAGCACCTTCTGATAGCCTTCAAAAAAACCTACAGAAAGTCATTTTTTCATTGGCTGAGGAAAGACTGCCATCTGATGGTGAATGTGTGTCTGTCTGGGTTATATCTGATTCTTATTTCTTTTCATATCTCTCCAGCCTGCCCAGCCATGAGAGGCTCCACACCTCTAGATGTGGCTGCCTCCTCCGTGATGGACAACAACAGCCTGGCACTGGCACTAGAGGAACCTGATCTTGAGAAGGTGATTTTGATGTTATAAATGACTACAATGACATAGAAGTTTTATTAAAGGGCTCCTTGTGAAAACATAACTGTTTCTTTTTGTCTATGTGTATGTTGTCAGGTGGTGACATATCTGGCTGGCTGTGGGTTACAAAATTGCCCAATGCTCATAGCCAGAGGATACCCAGACATCGGCTGGAACCCAATAGAGGGAGAGCGCTATTTGTCTTTCCTCCGGTTTGCTGTCTTTGTCAATGGTCAGTGGAGGCCCACAATTTTTCTCTTTTACTCTGTTGTACCTTTGGTAATGAGAAAGGATCCCCTCACTTGCAATTTTTCATTTCATTTTTGTTTGTGTCTCTTCTGTCTTTCTCAGGGGAAAGTGTTGAGGAGAACGCTAATGTGGTGGTGAAGCTTCTGATCAGGCGCCCGGAGTGTTTTGGACCTGCTCTGAGAGGAGAGGGAGGACAAGGTTTGCTAGCTGCTATGAAGGAAGCCATTAAGATCTCAGAAGATCCTACCTTAGACCTGCCGAAATTACCAGAGGGGTTCACACCCACGTAAGATTCATGTTTAATCACATTTATATATTGATGAAATCAATGAAAATCATTAATTAAAACCTTTTATAAAAGACTAGGTTTGTCTGGTAACATAGAAATGTGCATTTTCTTTAACACTTTGAAATGTGCATTATTTTGGTCTTAGGTTTCAGTTGAAAACTTAGCTGAGCATCCTACATTTTCTGAAGTTTCCTTTTCATTATCTTAAGTTATTTTTGCTTTGTTCTTGCTTAGCAGTGTGGAAATGTCCTACAACACTGTGCTTTAACCTCTTGAATGAGTGGGCATGATTTGAATAAACAATTCTGCTGTTTGTTTTGTTTTGACAGGGTAGGGCAGGATGAAGAGGAAGAGGAGGTTGCACATATGGGCAACTCTATTATGTCCTTTTATTCAGCTCTTATTGATCTTCTGGGCCGCTGTGCACCTGAGATGCACGTGAGTGCTTCTTCACTGTTGTATTTAATTGATTTACGAAGCCTGTGACAATTCTGAAGACAAACTTATTGCTTCCTTGAGTATGGCCCCCATCAGCAAAACTGGTTACCAGTGTATGTTGAGTTTTGAATGCTGATCCTCATCTTTCCGGTGCCCTAGAGAGATTTTTGGTTCAACCAGCTTCACTAGAATGTCACTAGAGATTTATTGGTTTATTGGATAAACTATAATTAGAGGAGCTGTAACCGGCATGGAAATTTGTACTTCTGTAAACTTGTCTTTTTAGCAAGGTAAAGCTGTTGCATTGTTTTATATGGCAATAAATGCATGCTTACATGTTTTGTGGGTGCTGTTTTACAGCTTATAAACAAAGGAAAAGGTGAAGCTTTACGAATCCGTGCCATTCTGCGATCTTTGGTGCCCACCAAAGATTTGGTCGGAATCATTAGTATTCCACTCAAAATGCCAGTTGTGAATAAAGGTTTGTACATTTTACTTGACGTTTTTCAAGTGGTCTTACGGTTTCTTGTAGCTAAAATGATGCTAAAATGCACTGCAGTTCTTCTTCTAATAAAGTTTATGTATTTGGCAGACGTGACTTACAGTGCATTCATGTTACATGTTTTATCAGTGTGTGTGTTCCCTGGGAATTAAACCCATTTTTTTTTGTGTGCTGCTAACTCGAAGCTCTATCAGTTGAGCTACAGGAACACTGTTGATATAAATAACTGATATTTTTTATTTAATGATATAAAAGTTTTATACATTTATTTTGCTTCCTAGAATTCTTCATCTACTGTAGAGGAATTCGACTAGTCAGGTGCATTAATTGGTGAAAACTAACTTCAAGGGTTGCTTTGGACATGGCATTATTTATTTACAATTGGAAGTAACTTTTACCAGACTGTTTTTAAACTCTGTATGTAGTATAAACGCAGGCTTCGTTTGGCTAGACTGCTTTAGTTCATCCTGGAGAAAAAAAAATCTTTTTCCATTGTATAAGTTAGGCTTAAGGACTCATCTCCGAAATGCATTAATGTGTCTGTGATTGATTAACGCTATTATTAATTCAATGTCATCTTCATCCTACATGTCTCATCTCCTATCCTTTTTATTCTCTAGTCATTATAACCCTATGTCTTTGTTTAACTCTTTCATTTGCTTAGATGGCAGTGTAACAGAGCCAGACATGAATGCTAGCTTCTGTCCGGAGCACAAGGCACCCATGGTGCTTTTCCTGGACCGTGTCTATGGTATTGATGACCAAAGCTTCTTGCTGCACCTGCTGGAGGTGGGCTTCCTGCCAGACCTGCGAGCATCAGCCTCCATGGACTCGGTAAGAATAGCTTAGAATGAAAAAGAAACCATAGTCATAAATTTATCATGCTTTGTTTTGATATTTGAGAGAATATTGCGTTTCCTATCTGAGGATGGTTACTGAAGCATTAAAGCATTATTTATTTTTCCTCAGGCTTGCACTGTAATGTAATAATATAAGCACATTTATGCCCCCCTATTTTTTATTGTTTTTGTGTGTGAAAAAAATTTGATTTGACATTTTTTTACATTAGCAATTTAAGCTTGAAATATTACTTAAAACGCAAAGCAAATTTTTGCAAACCGAGGAAGTATGTATTAAAATGTATTAAAAAAAAATGCCAAAATGTGAACTAATAATTAGTTTGTCATTAAAAATGCGCTGTTTTATGTCCACCAGGAGGTGCTGAGAACCACTGAAACAGCCCTGGCCATGAACAGGTACATCGGCTCGGCAGTGCTTCCTCTGCTGACGCGCAATGCTCATCTGTTTGCTCACACAGAGCACTATGCAGCTCTCATTGACTCTACTCTGCATACCATCTATCGTCTCTCCAAGGGCCGCTCGCTCACCAAGGCCCAGAGAGATGCTATTGAGGAATGTCTGCTAGCCATCTGCAAGTAAGAACCTACAGCGACCCCAGACTATAGAATTTGACACTATAGATAACACGTGGGTAGGGATTGCGGGTATTAAGGTTAGATGTTGTCTGAAGTCATTTGCATCCTCTTTAGGCATCTTCGGCCATCCATGCTGCAGCAGCTTTTGCGTCGGCTGGTGTTTGATGTACCACAGCTAACAGAGTACTGCAAGATGCCCATTAAAGTGAGTTAACTGAAGTCATTATCATTTATAGAAAAATTTAAGTGCCAAAATAAAACCAGCCGGGGAAAAGTTATAAAATGTACATTTAATTTCACTTCTGCTAAGTATACACACAAATATTGATAATTTCGAAACTTGTTTTTCTTGTGTTTTGCACATACTGAAATGCAGTGGCGGAAACATTTGCTTTTCCTTCATGCAAAACCTTCGCTATAAATTACAATCATTATAAACTTCTATGAATTTATATTTAATCCTATTTACCCTTTGGTTGCATTTCCTGTTTCACACACATTTACTAAATGGGGACATTCCATAGACCTCTGTTTTTTTAATACACAGCTAGTTATAAACAATATTACCTAACCCACACTCAACCCTCACAGAAAACTTTCTGTATTTTTACAATTTACTTCATTTACTATATTTTTATAATGTTTTTACAAATGAGGATGTCCCCAAAAGGAGGTTTTGCTCAGATTTGTCAGGTTTAGCTCACTTTGGGGTACAAATTTGTCCTCAGTATAAGGTTAAGTAAACCCACACATGCACACAGTATCTGGCATACACATTACCTGATTCAGCATTCATTGTGAGTCACCATTGATCCTCCTTCCCATGATTCTCTGGTACAGTAGGCACGTGTGAGCAAGTCATATGTTCTTCATCATTTCAGCACCGTGTCTGTCTGCTGACAGCTGTGGCACCAGATCGTAACCACTCTGTCAATCAGAGAGTCAATCAGCAGAGGGCTTGGCAGACCTTTGAAATATTTATCAGATGTTATCAGATGTTTATCTGAGAGAAACCTGATATCTCTCACAAATCAAATGTTGGACTATCCTAAAACTGACGCCTGTTTGTTCTTGCAGCTTAAGAGGAATGAATTCTTAATCTTGATGTATTACTAAAATAAATGCCTGATTGTTCTTGCAGCTGTTGACCAATCACTATGAGCAGAATTGGAAGTACTACTGCCTGCCTACAGGTCTGGGCAGCTCTGGTATGGCATCAGAGGAGGAGCTACACCTCACCAAGAAACTCTTCTGGGGGCTTTTTGATGCTCTTTCTCAGAAGGTACAACAGAGGTCCTAATATACTAAAACACAATTTAAGTGTTTACTTTCACAGTACATTGCACTGGTCTACAATATTCTGTCTGGTAACTTTGCTCTTTGACCCCATTGTCTTATAACAGAAATACGATGCAGAGCTTTTTAAAATGGCCATGCCGTGCTTGAGCGCCATATCTGGGGCCATACCACCTGACTATGTGGATTCCAGCCCGAGTTCTACATTAGTTAAACAAGCCTCTGTGGATGCCCAAGGCAACTTTGACCCCCAGCCAATTAACACTGCCAAGTAATTCCCAATGAAAGACTTGCCACTTCATTCTTTGACTGAAAGTCTCTGTATTATGGACTTAATGATATATTGTTGTGCTTTTTTTCAGCATCTCCCTCCCTGAAAAATTAGATTACATTGCTAACAAGTATGCAGAGTACACCCATGAGAAATGGTCGTCTGAGAAGGTGGAAGATGTTAAAATTCTCTCATTAATCTTTTGTAGTAGTGCTAGAGTTCAACATCTCTTCTTCTGTTGAAAAGACAAAATGTGACTGCTAATTTTATCTTGTGTGGTGATAGATCACTCTTGGCTGGACTGCAGGAGATAAAGTAGATGACAAAGCTAAAACTCACCCACTTTTAAAACCCTACAAAGGACTGAGTGAAAAGGTAGTCCTTTTCGTACACAGTCACTTAAAAATCAAGTGACGTTTTTCAGTTTTTGGCTAGTGACTATTTGGTATTAAAACTTAATAAATACAAATCCATCACTAAATCCAGGAACGAGAAACCTATCGCTACCCCGTGAAAGAGACTCTGAAGAGCATGTTAGCAATTGGCTGGAATATTGAGAGGACCAAAGAGGGAGAAGCCATGTTTCAGCAAAGAGAAACAGAAAAACAGCGCAAGGTATCAGAGTCTTCCCAGGTAAGAACGGCTAACGTCAATAAACAATTTCACACTCCAATCATGTTGTTCTGCTAAATATTAGGACAGCTGTAAATCGGCTGTAGGCCTGAGGCTGCCGGTAAAACAATAATGTAAACAAGATGTTTAAAGTTTTGGGATTGAATTATTCCAATCAAACCAATGTACTGTATAATTTGTGTTTAAACAAATGGGAGAAAAAGAACAGCATTTGGTAAAGTGTTTTGCCTCTTCCCCACTTTTAACAGGGTGAGTTTAAGCCAGCCCCACAGGATCTGGATAATGTTATTCTATCAAGAGAACTACAGGCAAGAGTGAATCAAATCTCTGCTAACTATACAGATCTCATATGTTGCCTGTTAAACCCTCTTTCTCAATGCAATCATTTCAACAGGCGATGGTTGAAACAGTCGCAGAAAACTACCACAATATTTGGGCGAAGAAGAAGAAGATCGAACTTGACAGTAAAGGTGACACTTATTTCATGGAAAATGTCAGTTTGGCTCTGTCCTCTATTAACAGCCCCAGAGGCATTAGCTGAACATGTGTTTTCATTGAAAGGAGGTGGAAGTCATCCATTGTTAGTACCGTATGACACTCTGACAGCAAAGGAGAAGTACAGAGATCGAGAGAAGGCCCAGGAGCTCTTCAAGTTCCTTCAGGTCAATGGATATGCCATCAGCAGGTCGGTGAGCTTATAAAATAACTCCTATACTATATATCTCCTATATACTACTCCTATAGATCTTTCATATTAAACATGAGACATGCTTTGTTCTAACAAACAAACAATGTCTTGAATCAACATATTCAGTTATGGGGCAATAAATTCTCAGAATAATACTGAGAACTGAGTTCTCGAAAACTGATCACAAAGTGCTGGACACATCCACTGATTTATTGATGTTCTTCTGCACATATGAAGAGGTCTGAAGGACATGGAGCAAGACTCATCCTCTATGGAGAAGAGAATTGCCTACAAGTTCCTCAAGAGGCTCCTGAGCTACGTAGATTCTGCCCAGGAGTTTATTGCTCATCTTGGTGAGTGAAAACAAAGATGATTGATATACACAAACATTGAGATGTTTGTTCAAATATCAAGTTCATTGATTTTCCCGCTATCCTTGCATAACATCTGCAGAGGCTATGGCCAGCAGTGGAAAAACTGACAAATCTCCCCACGATCAGGAGATCAAGTTCTTTGCTAAGGTACAATTTTGTTTTAAAAGCAGATATATTTCTTGGGGTACAGTCAATAACAGCCCAATCTCTCACCACACAGATTCTGCTGCCCCTCATTGACCAGTACTTTAAGAACCACTGCCTGTACTTCCTGTCTTCCCCCAGCATCAACCTGAGCAGCAGTGGTTATGCTTCCAACAAAGAGAAGGAGATGATCACCAGGTGCACTTTAAATCAGACGTTCTGCTTGTGCTATTCACATTGCTTTATTTATACTCATACTAACATGAATAATCTGTCTGACCTTTCTTAGTCTATTCTGTAAGCTGGCGGCCCTTGTCAGACACAGAATTTCACTCTTTGGTAAGAATTCTCAGTGTATTTATATTATTTTGAGCTGGGCTTCATTTTGCCTCGGGCACCATGTCTCACTGCGGTAACGCTGTACTGCTTTCACAGGAAGTGACTCAAACACCATGGTGAGCTGTCTGCACATCCTGTCGCGCTCTCTGGACTTCAGGTAACTGTGAGAAATCTCAGCTGAGATCATTCTGCTCTTAAAGAGATGGTTCACCTTCAAATCTCTTCTAAACAATTCTACTTTCTGTAGGACTGTGATGAAGTCTGGCTCAGAGCTGGTGAAGGCTGGTGTCAGGACGCTCTTTGAGAATGCAGCAGAAGATCTGGAGAAGACTCTGGAGAACCTGAAGCTGGGAAAGTTGGGTCAGTCACGCACTCAGATGAAGGGCGTCACGCAGATCATCAGCTACACAACGGCGGCCCTGCTGCCCATCCTGACGGTTCTCTTCCAGCACATCACCCAGCATCAGTTTGGAGCGGAACTGCTTTGTGAGTGAGCTGCTCATTTTGGGTGAACTTTAGAACATGGTGCCCAAGACAAAACTTTTGGGAACTTGCTTGTGAAGCACACTTGGAAGAATTATATTCCTCAGAGTGATCACTGTTGCATGTATGTTTCAGTGGATGATATTCAGCTGTCCTGTTATCGGATCCTGACCAGCCTTTATTCTCTGGGCACTGGCAAGAACATCTATGTGGAGAAGTAATTACTATTTTGTGTCTGTACATCTGGCTATACATATCTTTTCATTTTGAACTGAGATCAACATGCTGACTTTACAGACAGCTTCCGGTACTGGGTGAGTGTTTGTCTACTTTGGTTGGAGCCATGCCTGTAGCCTTCCTGGAACCTCACTTAAACATGCACAATCCTCAATCTGTTTTCAACACCAAAACACCAAGAGAAAGAGCTAGTGAGTATTTTGAACCTTTAGGAAATTGTCGCCAACTTTCTTAATAGGCTGATTAGTTCTTTTTTTTGGGGACAGTGGTCATGTTTGTCAACATACTGTGTTTAATTTGCTGTTTTAATATTTGATGATCCACAGTTTTGAGCATGCCAGACACAGTGGATGAGATGTGTCCTGAGATGCCCCACCTGGATGGCCTGATGAAGGACATCGGTGAGATATCTGAATCAGGAGCACGCTACACAGAGATGCCGCAGGTCATCGAGGTCATCCTGCCCATGTTGTGCAGCTATCTGTCATACTGGTGGTCAAAGGGCCCAGAGAACTCCCCGAGCAATGCTTCCTGCTGCACAACAGTCACATCCGAACATCTCAGCCTCATTCTGGGCAACATCCTTAAGATCCTAAACAACAATCTTGGTATTGATAATGCTCCCTGGATGAAAAGACTCGCAGGTGAGGGTATCTTTCCAGTAATGCTTAATTTTTCCATGAAGTTCTTGTATGCATAGTGAATGCAGTGCCGTCAAATCTCTTTAAACTCTTTCTGCTTGTAGTTTACTCCCAGCCCATCATTAGCAAAGCTGGAGCTGATCTCTTGCGTGCACACTTCCTGCCAACTCTGGAGAAGCTGAAGAAGAAGACGGTGAAAGTTGTGGCAGAGGAGGAGCTGCTCCGTGCTGAAAGCAGAGCAGATACACAGGAAGCTGAACTACAGATTCTGGATGAGTTTGCTGTTCTCTGCAGGGATCTGTATGCCTTCTATCCTATGCTCATTCGTTATGTGGATAACAACAGGTATTGATGCTGTCACCTAAACAATTTGGATACACACTGTAAACATTTACCCATACATAACCATGGTTTTAGTATAGTAAAAGTGTAGTAACAATATTTTTTGGCGCATTGACTACCATTGATATAACCACAGTTTTACTATAAATAACATGTTTAGCAAAATTGTGGTTGATTTGTGGTTACTATTGTTTAACAATAGTAACCATGTGTTTTTTTTGGTTTAAACTGTAAGAAAATCATGGTTAATTTTTATGAAGGTGTTGCATTAAAATGACTAGTAATTATTAGTTATAGATTTTTGTTAATTGCTTTAGTTTAGTTTAGGTGCGCTTTCTACCAGAGCTTTCTCATTGCATCTTTCTTTTGAAAATGTAGATCCAAATGGCTGAAGGAACCAGACTCAGACTCAAATGAACTTTTCAAAATGGTGTCAGAGATTTTCATCCTGTGGTGTAAATCTCATGTAGGTTTTGCTGCACAGCTCCAAAGAATAGTTTGAAGAATTTTTAAAAAATGTTCAGATTTCCAAAAAGGTCTATGTGTGTTTGTTCACAGAACTTTAAAAGGGAAGAGCAAAATTTTGTTGTGCAAAATGAAATCAACAACCTGGCATTCCTCACTGGAGACAGCAAGACTAAGATGTCAAAGGTAATTGTGGCATAAATAAACGGCCAGCTATTATAAATTAGACCTAGACAAACGTATTAATTAATTACTAATATGTTTAACCATCTGCCCTATTCAGTTTTGCCATATTTTACATTCATGTGTGGCTCCCGTTTCCATGTTTGCTGGATTGTTTTCTAATATATAGTTCTTTACTAAACCAGTCTGGAGGTCAGGACCAAGAGCGAAGAGGTAAAAGGAGAAGAGGAGAGCTGTACTCCATCCAGACTTCCCTCATTGTGGCAGCTCACAAGAAGATGCTGCCCATTGGCCTAAACATGTGTACTCCTGGAGACCAGGAGCTCATTTCCGTGGCCAAAATCCGTTACAGTCTAGTGAGTATATTTATTGTTGTTGTAAAGGGATGCATCATTTCAAAATGAAATATCTTGCATCATTTACACACCCTTATGTCATTTCCAAACCTGTTTGGCTTTTTGGAACACAAAAGTCCAAGCTGTTTTTTTCCATAAAATGAAAGTTACAGACAGCCATGATGACCATTCACTTTAATTGCATATAAATTATGGCTGAATTTTCATTTTTGGGATGATTTTCTCTTTTATTTTTCTTAAAAAAACAAAAGATCTCTAATAAGCCTATAAATGTATTTCTTTAACAGAAAGACACAGATGATGAGGTCAAGGATCACCTCAAAAAGAACCTCCATCTCCAAGAGAAGGTCTGGACCTATCATGTTCTAGCATGTATGCTAACATATTGACATTGACTCAGATGGTGTTTCTCATCACATAACAGTCAGCAGATCCAGCAGTGCAGTGGCAGCTGAACCTCTACAAAGATATTGTGGTAAAAACTGAGGTACCTCCAGACTCAGAGCAAAACGTGGAGAGAATTCAGGCCATCGCCTCTGCTGTCTACCACCTTGAACAGGTAAAACTGGCATAATGATAAAATCTGCCAATGCTCCTATAATATCAGTGCTCATCTGATAAACACTTACCCAAAAGGTTAATTTGATCTCTTTTAGAAAACTCTCACTTTTTGCACTGACTGCTTTTGTCTTCAACAGACGTAAACAGCAGGTTTTAAATCCAAGTGTGCTAACAAATGTTTAGTCGCCACACTGGAGAATAAAACATGCCCCACATTTATTTCACTGTCAGGTCGAGCAGCCTCTGAGGAACAAGAAGATGGTGTTTCAAAAGCTGCTGTCAAAGCAAAGGAAACGTGCTGTGGTGGCCTGTTTCCGCATGGCACCACTTTACAACCTGCCAAGGTACGTCTTTACAAGCCTTTTGTATTTTTATTACAACTTTACGGTATATAGCTTTAAAATTTACTGCCTCAATGGACATTTTGTTGGCCTTGCAACACACCCTCACATCCTTTCTATACTTACCAACATATACTTGAAAGATGCCTTTATAGCTAGTCCCTTCTTCCTTATACAGCTTAATACATTCTTTACTCTGTTCCCTCTAGACAGTCATCCTGTCTGTTTACTGTACAATGCAAAGTGTTTATTAACTTTTTTTTTTTTTTTGCAATATCAACCTGGTTTTTCCGTGCTCCTCTTTTCCTCTTCCTAAAACCTTTCCCTTTTTGTTGTCTCCATAACACACTTCAGATACAAAAATAATAATTACTTCCTGAATGGCTATCGGTACGTTTGGCTGGAAAAGGTGTACCATACCTCCAGCTTTGATCGTCTGTTCTCCATGCTAACGGTAATGTGAGACTAAGAGAACTCATGTTTCAAACCTTCTCCTCTCCCTCCTTCATTCTCCAAGCTAAGGGCTGAGCACAAACATATCGTTAGTGCCACCATTCTGAATGGTCACCTTCTATTTCTGCTGGCTCTCAGCACTTTATGTAGTGATGGAAAGTTTCAGGGTGAGTGGAACAGTTCTTTACCTGAAGAGCTACTGACATCCATTGTAACTACAGTGGCCCCCCAAAATATTTGGAACATTAAACCGCACTTTAAAATGTATGATTTTTTTTGCATTATATAACAAAATATGTAACCATGTGGCATTTATTTGTGAAATACAGCACAAAGACGCTTCAAGCAACACATCTCACAAAATTAAGTTTCGTAGGTATCAAAGTACACAACAACAGATTGTTTAAAAAAAGACAAAAAAGTGTTAGGAGACCTTCTGGTTTGTTATAAAAAATGTCCAAGATATCTTAAGTTAGTTAGTAAGAAAAGCTCTGGCATCATCTGTTTGCAAATACCACTTGGTTTGATGTTTTGTTATCTAACGCAGTTTAATTCATACATTAAGAACGACTTAAATGTCAAATACTTTCTGGGACCGCTGTGCTATATTAAAAACAATTTAAGGTGCTGCAAGTATCTGGTCATCAGACAAAATGAATTGTTTGTAACAAGTGTGTCAATGAAAACATCTTCACCAACGACAAACACCCAGAGCGTAGCTGTGCTTTCATGGATCTCCTCATTAAGGTGACCAGTCAGATGAGGCCATGGACTGTACATCTTCCTCTCACACCACAGAATGCACCTCCTTCCCTCATCTACCTCTCCCTCCTCTCCTCTTAACCTCCCTCTCCCCCCCACTCCTCAGGCATCGCTCAATTAATCTCTTCCTCAATGGCTATCAGAGACTTTGGATAGAGACAGAAGAGTACTCTTTTGAGGAGAAGCTAGTGCAGGACCTGGCAGTAAGTACCGGGCTGGCATCAGCGCTGCCCCGTGTGCTGTGTGTGCCCGCTGGTGCCTACTCGGTGGCCGAATGCTCTGTGGCCAGCACCGTGCCCGCTCAAGGGCGGGAGCACGTCTCTGCCCGCCTCATGTACTCATCGTGGCCTGTGTTCAGCTCCGCCGGTTGCGTGACGCGCTGCAGACCGAGGCGTGGCAGCCAAGGCATGCATGAGTTTCGGCTGAGCCTCAGTCCTCGCCGTCACACTAGAAAAGCGGTCCGTTTCAGCGCAACCGTGGTAAGAGGGGCGGACGTTTCCTGCGACGCTCCGCTTTTTTCTTTGGGTGTCGTCTTTCGTAAGTCTCGTATGTTGTGAAAGTCGGTGGCATGTTCACCTCATCTAAAGATCATGTTTAAATGTAGCTTCATGCCGAGCAGGTGGTATTTAAATGCGCAAATCGAGCTGGAGGCCTTTCAACTGAAAGTGTGTCGTTTTTTTCAATGAAATTTATATGAGCGGGAAAAATTTTGAGCTCTAACCAAGTGAACATTAAACTGTTGGAAAACTGACTGTTGTTATCAGTGGTAAACCTCGATAATTGGGCGCTCATCAAAAATATCTTGTGAGGACACCCTTTAATTTAATATAAGTTGCATCAGTGGACAACATTTAACTTGCACTGCCACAAAGCCATTTCCATTGCTGTGTCTCCATGTGAATTTGCATGTTGATGCTGAGCTGGTCATTGGTCCCAAAACATCACACCAGACCTCAGTGACCATGCTCAGAACATTCAAACAAGTGTTTCTCAGCTGAGGCCCAGTGGACATACAAGATTACTTCAAAATTAAACCTACTTATTTCAACGTTTACATCATGTATTTGGAAGGCGATTTTATGCAAAACCATCTCATGTTCAAGCTATACGTTTTATCAGGATGTGCATTTTTTGGCAGTCAAACCCATGATCTTGGGGTTGCAAACTGTTATAGTATATCAGTTAAGCTATAGCAACATTAACACTAAGTCATTGTGAAATAGTTTTCTCTGTAAGTTGGGTTGATTAAAAGTAGCTTCACAGGACCTGAACAGAGAGACACTGACCTTGAGTACATTTAAGTGTGTCTTCGTGTGAAATAACTGCATGTTTAAGTTCAATGTGGAGCCCTTGAACTCCTTGTCGCAAGAACAGAAATCAGAATTTTGGAGTCTTATGCTGAAAAATGACTGGAATGAAATAATTTTGCATAAAGTGTCATGCTTATTACATTTGAGTGCAAAGAAACGCTTTTTATAAATGATTTGAGGATGTGCGATAAATGTGATGTAATGTTTTGGTTTGTGATAGTATTTAAAGGTTATAAGTTCAGGGTTGTGCACTATTCAGAAGCTGAGAATGCTTTATAATTTTCCAAATCAGTTTCTAAATTTGAATTGAGTTTGAACTGATATAGCAAACAGGGTGCTGAATTGTCTTTTGAATTTGTGGAACCAATTGTGGAAATGGATTACAATGCAAAGAAATTCATATTATTGATTTTAGTTCCCTTTATAGTTCTGTTCTCACTTTGCACACCATCTCCTTTTATACCCAAAGACTTGGGGTGGAGACTGACATGCAAATTCCACTTGCCATTTTTCATTGGCCTTTTATGTACAGGTCAGAGGCAATTGGGTCTCCCAAGTGCGAAATCCTAGTGTCACTGCATAGACACAACTTGTTCCCTCCATTAGGGAACAGAGGTTACATACATAAGATTTTTTAAATGCATTTCTTTTTACATGAAAGCCCTCAAAATTAAATAAAAAAACCATGCATCAGACGTGCAAAATGGAAATCCTAAAGAAAACACACATGAAGTTATCTGTTCTTACCCGTTTTGTAAAAAGAAATTCCTCTATTGTGCACCTGTGTTGAATTTCTTTGATTTGCAATTCTTTATATTCGTCTTCCAGTCATTGCAATTCCAAATTCAACATCCTATTGGCCAGGGCCAATTCAATTCAAAATTCCAACTTGAAATAGAGACCATTCTTAAATGCTGAATTTTGCCCAACCTAATAAGGTCTGTGAGCATGAGAGAAAGGACTTGGTTAATGGCAAGTATCATAAGTAAATGAAGCTTCTGATTGGATGCGAGACCGGGTTAGAGAGAAAGCTGCTGATGAACAGAGTGTAGGTGTGCAGGCTTTGTAACTTCTGTGGCTCTACCTGCAGAAAACTCCCATGATTGTGGTAGAGGAAGAGGAGGAAGAACAAGCTGAAGTTCAGCCAGATCCACTTCATCAACTTATCCTTCACTTCAGTCACAATGCTCTGACTGAGAGGAGGTGATGTATTTACATATATGTGCTGTAAAATGCACAGAAGACATCTTTGTCCATTCACTAATAGATACATAACAGTTTTGTTTTGTTATAGTTTCCTAGAGGAGGATCCTCTATATATTGCTTATGCTGACATGATGGCGAAGGTCAGTGTTGTATTTTTTCTTCATATTTACTATATCTTGTACTGTAAATGTGTTTTAAAGTCATAAATGAGAGGCTGAAGATACATACTTTACATTACAGAGCTGTGCCGAGAATGAAGAGGAGGAAGAAGAGGGTAAAGAAAAAACCTTTGAGGTATGACTTTTTTACATTTATAGCTACAATCACTTATGCATAGTTAATTATGCAGATGTCTAATGTGTAGGTGTATGTACTACACCAGTAACAGACCAGTAACAGGTACACATATATATGCATGTATGTTTGTGTTCTCTCACAGGAAAAAGGAAATGGAGAAACAAAAGATTCTGTACCAGCAGGCCAGACTTCACGCCCGTGGTGCTGCTGAAATGGTCCTACAGATGATCAGTGCTAGTAAAGGTACATTCCTGCTCTTTCTGAAGTCTTGATTGGCTTGTTATTTGCTGTGGGCGGAGCATAGCAGCAACTTTTGTTTCGTTGCAGGCCGACTTGGTCCTATGGTGACTGGCACCCTTAAACTGGGCATTGCGATTCTAAATGGAGGCAACGTTCTTGTACAGCAGGTAAAGAGTTTCACTGGGCCTGACATGTTTATTCTGTCTCACAGAAGACATTGTGCATAATCAGTAGGTTAATTCTTTGTGTGTCTTTAGAAAATGCTGGATTATTTGAAAGAAAAGCGAGATGCAGGATTCTTTAAAAGTTTATCTGGATTAATGCAGTCTTGCAGGTGGGGGTTAAAATACATTGCACTGATCACTCGTTTCGGCCAGCAGTGATTCTTAATTTTTACTGTTTTTGGTCTCTGGCAGTGTGCTGGATTTGAATGCATTTGAAAGGCAAAATAAAGCAGAAAGTCTTGGAATGGTGACTGAAGAGGGGTCAAGTAAGCCAAAAACTTATTTTGTTTTACCAGCTGCATGTTTTAATGAGGCAACCTGTCAGTAATTAGAGTGGTTTAGACGTATTTGAAATTAATATCTGATATACATTTTCTTGGCTGTTACATTATAAATCAAATATACATCTTGCAGAGTAAATGTGCTTTTTTAATACACTGTTTAACACTGGCAGTTCTGGGTTTTCTTTGGCTTGTTGGCAAATGTTGCACTGTGGTAACTGTTGAGGTGCAGTTCATGTGTACTGCTTATCCTTACAACAGTGGAAGTTACAGTATTCCTGCTATATCAGCTATGTTTGTTCCGTCTGGTCGGTTTGTTTTCAATAAATGTCTGTGTGATGTCATTAACGTTTTGTTTTATCGTCCAGTCATTTAAGAGCTTCATCTTCAGAGGTGAAATGAGGTGGCCACAGTGATGTGATGATGCTATGAAGACAAAATAATGAAATCTTAACATTGATTTCTAATGGGCATCAATGTTTTTAATTTAATACATACATTTTGCTTTACGTAAATATCAGTAATATAAATAGTACATTGATAATAAACGTTGAACATTGTAAAACGTATGGATGCGGAAATGATCTTAAGCATATTTGACATGACAAGCAAATCTGGTTGTGAATCCCTCTGTTAAGACACAATTGTTTGTCATTTTCAGCATACAGGTACAACAAACAAGCTTTTTTATATTACTACAATGCGTATGAGATTTTGTGCATTAATTGCCATGAGAATATTGTCAGTGCAAAAGAGCTTAATGGTCATGATTATATGGTATACTTTCACATATGACAAAAATAACGCAGAACATGATTGGAACCACTGCATTTGAAATAGTACTAACACCTTTAAAACCAGCCAGCACTGATGACTTCATACTCACAACTACATAAGTCAAGCCTTTATATGGTTCATATGAATTGCATCTTATTTAAAACTAGAGGTCTTACATTCCATAAATCAAGTGTGAAGTCTGTCTGTCTACACCTGTAACTGCATGTCCATCCTCTCAGTAAGGTCAATGGCTCTTAATAATTTCTTAAATTCAGTCTCTCTCCATTTGCTTTTGTCTGCTCTCTTTGTTTGTCCTCCATCATTTTAAACTGGATTGCAGTCAACGCAAGCGAGCGGGGTAAATACAGTTTAGCTACTCCTCGTTCGACTGGCATGTGACCGTTTCTAGAAACTTCTCCCCTTTTCCCTGCTAATACAAATGCACTGTCCACTGGTGCTGGCTTGTAGAAACACCTGCATGCTGACACACAGAATTGAGACAGAACTAAGCCAGAATTAAGTCAGGCTTATTTCCTTCACCGCTTGCTAAACTTATCTGGTTCACTGAATGGGAAATTATGTCTTCCATGTGAACATTTTTAAATAATCTACTCAAGCTTGAAAAAGATTAATACATGTTCAAAGAGGTGTATGTTCAGCTAAAGATCAGAACACAGCTACAAAATGAGCAATGAGCTTTGTTATGCTGTGGATCTGGGGCTATTTCACAAGGCTGGTTCCTGACATGACTAACTTTCACAAGCGTGACTTTGTGTAGGACATTTTACAACAGATCTTCTCTTTTGGAGTTATTTGAGAGTTAATATTCCATAAGTGTTGTTAGCTGGGCTGCAGTTCAGTTGTATCTCCAGCATATGCTATACACGATCCTTGTGAAAGTTACTTTGCTAACCCAGCTTCTTGAAATTTCTGTCATTTCTGTGTATTAATCTACAAGCTTTTCTTTTTCCAGTCAGCTCTTGGGATGCAGTTGCGAGCCTGCACTCTAAAGCTCCTCATCCTAAGTGAATCAAGCTCCTAAAATACGTGCTAGTCAATCGCTTGCTTGAGACTGATGAAAATCTATTGAAGTTCTTTAACTTTTAACATTGGACCAGAAGTAACAGCATTTCTGTGTCATATTTTAAGGTTCCAAAGTGCTACAAAATGATGAGTTTACAAAGGATCTCTTCAGGTTTTTGCAACTCCTGTGCGAGGGCCACAATAATGGTAAGACTCTTGTTGTGCACTTTAGCTCTGTTAGAACATTACACTAGCAACACCAAAGTCATGGATTTGATTCCCAGAAAATGAATTAAATGTATAGCTAGAATGCTCTGTTTATCTGTTTGTATAAAAGTGCCTGCCAAACACAATGAATCAATTTGACCAAATTATAATTTTTTTTTACATTTGCTATGTTTACACACAATCAAGAAAAAAAACTCATTTAACTTCGCTTAGTCATCTTTTTTCTTTATTATTTACATTATAAATGCCTTCAACAGATTTCCAAAACTTCCTGCGGACACAGACAGGAAACACTACTACAGTCAACATCATCATTAGCACTGTGGACTACCTGTTACGTCTACAGGTAACACATACATGAATACCTAGATGTGTCTACTAGATGTGTATATATGGAAAAAGCCAACATACTGAAACCTTTAACTTCAGAGGTTAAGGTCCTATTTGTTGTTCTCACCAGGAATCCATAAGTGATTTCTACTGGTATTACTCTGGGAAAGATGTCATGGATGAGGCTGGGCAACATAACTTCTCTAAAGCACTGGCAGTAGCCAAACAAATCTTTAACTCACTCACTGAGTACATCCAGGTACATCAGTACACTATACTTTGTCTGAAGCACATATTATACCTGTAATACTATATAATACATTATATTATATATAGTGTATATAGGTGATTACAATATATTACAGTTTTATGGACCTGATTGCATTTCATAATATTTGGTGTAATACTTTTAAGGGCCCTTGTATTGGGAATCAGCAGAGTTTGGCACACAGCAGGTTGTGGGATGCAGTGGTTGGATTCCTGCACGTTTTCGCCAACATGCAAATGAAACTATCACAGGTAACCAATGATGGGCCACTCTTAAGACTTTGAAGTCCAATAACAATGCAACATTTACACATAGTATGTTAATTTGTCTTTACTCAGGATTCCAGTCAGATCGAGCTATTGAAGGAACTGATGGATTTGCAGAAGGATATGGTAGTCATGATGTTATCTCTTCTAGAAGGTAAGTGTTTGTTGGTCTTTTAAACATCTCATTGGAACTAGTTGGAGACCAGTAAAGGTTAGTGAAATAACTGTTTTTCATTGCACACAGGTAATGTGGTAAATGGAACTATCGGTAAGCAGATGGTCGACACTTTAGTGGAGTCCTCCAGCAATGTGGAAATGATCCTCAAGTTCTTTGACATGTTCCTCAAACTGAAGGACCTAACTACATCTGATAATTTTAAGGAGTACGACCCAGATTGCAAAGGTGTCATATCCAAGAAGGAGTTCCAGAAGTCTATGGAGAGCCAAAAACAATACACGCAGTCGGAGATCGAGTTCCTTCTCTCCTGTGTGGAGGCAGATGAAAATGACATGTTCAACTATGAAGAGTTTGTGGAACGCTTCCATGAACCAGCCAAGGACATTGGCTTCAATGTAGCTGTGCTACTGACTAACCTGTCTGAACATATGCCTCATGACTCACGCCTGTCCACCTTCCTAGACCTGGCTGAAAGTGTGCTCAGCTACTTTGAGCCATACTTGGGTCGTATTGAGATCATGGGCGGTGCCAAGAGGATCGAAAGGGTTTACTTTGAGATCAGTGAGTCTAGCAGAACCCAGTGGGAAAAGCCTCAAGTCAAAGAGTCCAAACGGCAGTTCATCTTCGATGTGGTCAATGAAGGTGGTGAGAGTGAAAAAATGGAGCTGTTCGTGAACTTCTGTGAGGACACCATCTTTGAGATGCAGCTGGCCTCTCAGATTTCTGAGCCAGATACCGCAGAACGACCTGAGGAGGATGAAGAAGAGGAGTTGCACAGTCTGCTCGAAGGATTGTCTGAGGAAGATGATGGTTCTCTTGAATCCGCCTCGGCCTTCACGGCAGCTTGTGCCTCTGTGAAGAAGAGCGTGTCTAATTTCCGTCAAATGCTGACCTTGAAGAGTATGCGCAAACAGTTTAAGAAATTTAGGAAACTGACCATCAGGGAAATGATTACAGGCTTCTTCTCCTTCTTCTGGATGCTCTTCACTGGGTTCTTCAAAGGAATTTTCGGCATTGTTTTTGGGTTCTTCCATATCATTTGGTCCTCCATGTTTGGAGGGGGCCTTGTAGAGGGGGCTAAAAACATAAAAGTGACTGATATCTTAGGTAACATGCCTGATCCTACACAATTTGGAATCCATGGAGATGTTATGGAAGCTGAGAAAACTGAAATCAATGAGCTAGTGGTGTCAGCAGATATGGTCCAAATGACTGGTGCTGGTGCTGAGAAGTTAGAGGCTGATATGATTATGGATCTCCTTACTCCAGCAGGAAAGAAAGAAGGAAAGCATGGTGCAGAACCTGGTCTGGGTGATGTCTGTGAGGTCATGACTGAAACCAGTGCCCCTGTTGTGAAGAAGAAAAGTCAGGTTTGTGTCTGTTATTGTAATATTGTTTACCTTGCCATGATACACCACAGTTTTCCGTGTCATTTATAGAGCTCTGAAGAAAAAAGCAAATGATTCATATAGCATGTTGTTTTTATTTACACAGAAAGTAGCTGCAGACAAGCCAGAATCTGAACCAGAGAAAGCAGAGTAAGTTTAACATCTGTCATGTTTAAAAATTGCTGATCATTTCATTGTCAAAATATTGACACAGAGGTTTTTGTAGCACTGAGAACCAGGAGAAAGAGGACAAGGCTAAAGAGGAAACATCTGAGGAAACAGCACCTGCCAAAGCAACTCCAAGAGCCAGACGTGGCTCACCAAAAGACCAATCTCAAGCGTTCATGGCCAGCTTCTTTGCGGGGCTTGAAGTCTACAAAACCAAAATGCTGGTAAGATTATTCCCACTTTTAGTGTTTTAATGTTTAAATGCATTTCACCACTGAACATTTGTTTACCTTATCTCTGTAGAACTACCTGGCTCGTAATTTCTACAACCTACGTCTTCTGGCTTTGTTTGTGGCCTTTGCTATTAACTTCATCCTTCTCTTCTACAAGGTGTTCTTATATATAGAGAATTAATTTTAAAGTTAGACTTGTTGTCACACATAATGAATAATGTATATTGTAAGTTTGCATATTGACTTATCTGCTCTAATGAGTGTTTTGATACTTTGTAAAGGTAACTGGAGAATATGCTGATGAGGAGGAGGAGGAGGAAGGATCCTGGGGTGGTGCAGAAGATGAAGGTGATGAGGATGATGAAGGAATGGAATATTTCATTCTTCAGGAGAGCACTGGCTATATGGCACCTACTTTGACTTTCCTGGCTGTTTTTCACACAATTATTTCCTTCCTTTGTGTCATTGGATATTACTGCCTGAAGGTAATATTACCCCGATTACATCTCTAGTTTGTTTCAATTACCATAGACTGAATTAGCAACATGTCAAAGCCGGATACTGAGCAACATTGTCCATGTAAACTTGTTTTCTGCTCACTATAGGTTCCTTTAGTAGTATTTAAACGGGAGAAAGAGATTGCCAGAAAGTTGGAGTTTGATGGTTTGTACATTACCGAGCAGCCATCTGATGATGATATCAAAGGACAGTGGGATCGTTTGGTTATTGCAACTCCGTAAGAAACCCTTTAGACATTATTGATATTTTAACACTGTAACTTACAGTTGCATTACATGCTACTTAGAGTTTGTGCAAAGCACAAAGTATAAGCAAAGGTAATAATGATTCTTGCCTTGGGAAACATCAGCATTTTTTTTACCTTGTACTTATGAAATTACAAAGTTACAGTAATATACTGAAATTTTGTTATTATGTAAATATTGTACTAGAAATCACCTTATTTGTCTTTCAGGTCCTTCCCTAACAATTACTGGGACAAATTTGTCAAGAGGAAGGTAAGTAAAATCACAGTAAATGTGACAAGTTCAGGTGATGGTGCGTCTTCATGGAGTTTCTGCACTCTCTTTAGGTCATTAATAAATACGGTGACTTGTACGGTGCTGAGCGCATAGCTGAACTGCTGGGACTGGATAAAAGCGCGCTGGACTTTGATCCCACAGAAGAGGCTGTGGTGAAGGAGGCCTCACTGCTGTCCTGGTGAGCTATGGTGGCCTCACAGTACATGTGTATAAAAAGCCTTAAGTTATTTAATGGCTCATTCTACCAAAAAAGTCTTTCAAGAATTCAACTGTTCAAGGGCAAGAAAATATATTTTTTAATAATGTCAGTGAGGGATGATCTTAAGCTGTCAACACTCTGAAATATGAGCATCAAACTCTTCAGTGGGCGAACAAAAAAACTTATCAGCAGAACAATATGAAAAATCTGTACACCAAAGCTCCAAAACCTTGATTTAATCTTAGACTCTCACAAACATGATGATGAAGAGCCTGCTTGCTCAAAACGTCACGTTTGTGAGAGTTTAAGATTTAATAATGTATATTTTTTGCAGCTTTGATGTGTTGACTTTCCATACTGTTCTGCTTTGTAATATTAAATTAAACCATAAAACCTTCTTAAATTTCCTTCTTTAAAGGAGATACGTTTATCATACCGTATATTAAAAATGTATTTACTTAGAATGCACAATGCAGTCTTAAAAAAACCTAAATACAGTAGTTTTACAAAACATGTACTTTAAAAATCCCTACATCAACTGGGAAAGGCACCTGTTTTATATAATGACTCAGATTATGCAGGCATGACTGGTTTGCTTTAATTACAGGTTGAGCTCTATTGATACCAAGTACCACGTCTGGAAGATGGGAGTGGTGTTAACTGACAATGTGAGTGTGACTCAGATTTAAACCTGTTATGAAGATTATCCTGTATCACGATGTGATGGACAATAACATGTCCTTTTTCATCTCTAGTCATTCCTCTATCTGATCTGGTACACCACCATGTCTATTCTGGGACATTACAATAACTTCTTCTTTGCTGCTCATTTGCTGGACATTGCCATGGGCTTCAAGACCTTGAGAACTATCCTCTCTTCTGTAACTCACAACGGCAAACAGGCAAGACTAATCCACCAGGGGGCGACCGCAGTTCAGTTTTAACACAAAGCATTGTTCTTTGTCATCTAATTATAATTTAATATTTTAAATAGTTGGTTTTGACTGTGGGGCTCCTGGCAGTCGTGGTCTATCTGTATACCGTGGTGGCTTTTAACTTCTTCCGCAAGTTCTACAACAAGAGCGAGGATGAGGACCAACCTGACATGAAGTGTGATGATATGATGACTGTGAGTTAAGCTTTCATTTCAAAAAAATGTTGGACTGGATTTTTAATATTTTTTACTAGGGCTGACAATTTAATGTGTTAATTTATTTGTGTTAATTTATTTAATTAGTGATTCTATAAAATTCTGTGATAAAAATAATACTATAAATACATTACCGTATTACTGTAGCCCTTGACCATGTGTAAATTTCACAGTAAGTTTTCTTCAGTGATTTTTTTTTAAATATTTGGAGGAGTTTAGCGCAGAAGTACATATCAAGCCCCACCAGCTATACAAAACTCTTCACTAAATCATACCTAACAAAAGCAGACAGTTCTTAACAGGAACATGTCCGGTGTAAATGGTTCCTTTCCTACCTTAGACTGAGAAACGGACTGCTGTGGGCTGTAGGCCAGTGATAGTTTTCTGTTCAATGAGAGGGAAATAGAGCACACCATATATTGATTTCCAAAAGCATTATTAGCAAGAAAAGAGCTGGAAGCTACAAAAGTTTTGTAGGCTGATTCCATGTCTGACACATTAATGTTTGAATGATCTTCATTTGAAGACCTTTTCTTAAAATCAAAATATTTAGGACTGTCAATTCATTTGAATTGCCTTCATTTGGTGTCATTTCTCAGCAAATATTGATTTTAAATATCAAATGAAGACAGTTTAAATGAACTGACAGCTCTTAATATTTAGATTTTTAAAAAAGTCTGAACTGCTTCACATCAATATTTAATGCTAAAAGGAACAATTGCTTGTGTCTCTCAGTGCTACCTGTTCCACATGTATGTGGGTGTGAGGGCCGGCGGAGGCATCGGTGATGAGATTGAGGACCCGGCTGGTGACCCATACGAGCTCTACCGCATCCTGTTCGACATCACCTTCTTCTTCTTTGTCATTGTTATTCTGCTGGCCATCATTCAGGGTACTGCTACACATACATTACCAAGCCTAATTAAACTCATTATATCAGCATGACCCCATAGCAAATGCCCTGAAAATTCAGCACACAAACATAAGTCAACGGTCCGTTGAAGTGCTCTCATCCGTGAACTCATAAAGGCCTTTATTCCCAAACCAGGTTTGATCATTGACGCCTTTGGTGAGCTGAGAGACCAGCAGGAGCAGGTGAAAGAAGACATGGAGGTGAGCATTTGTTGTGACATGTTCTTAATTATACGCAACATTAAATGAGCTATAAATTGTAGGTTGATGCTTTCCAGAAGTGTAAACACTGTGTTGCCATCAAAACATTGCTGTTTGTTTGGCTGTAATGACATGGCAACACTGACTCAAACAGAGGCTCAAACACAGGAGTTTTGGGAGTGTTTGAGAAACCTGTGTTTGAAAAAAAAAAAAAGGTTATTTTAATGATTTTAGCAATCGATGATGCTAGTGGTGCAGAAAACACACTTCACCTTGTTTAAAGCAGGTTATAAATGGCACGCTTATGTTTACATCTAGACAAAATGCTTTATCTGTGGGATCGGGAATGATTACTTTGACACGACTCCGCATGGCTTTGAGACTCATACCTTACAAGAGCACAATCTTGCCAACTATTTGTGAGTACATGTGGGCACGTGATTGGCCATCTTAATCTATAAACTGACATCCTTTGCATAGAATGTTTCCTTTATAAACTCAACATCTGAATATTCCACTGCTCTTATTTAACAGATTTTTCTTGATGTATCTTATCAACAAAGATGAGACTGAGCACACTGGTCAGGTACTATCTACTGAACCTTTAACAATGGTAGCAAGCAAAATTTGAGATCCAATTTATAGGGGTGAAAATGCTTTTGAAATGTATCATCTATCCTGTTTTCAACAGGAGTCGTACGTTTGGAAGATGTATCAGGAAAGATGCTGGGACTTCTTCCCAGCTGGAGACTGTTTCCGGAAGCAATATGAGGACCAGCTGGGCTAGAGGACACATTGTCCTTCATCCTTACATGAGAGAAATGACAAATTCCAACCTGCACAAGATCCTGATATCACAATGTTAAGATCTCATGCAGGTTGGACACAACATCCTAAACTAGCTCTCATCAATGCTGCTCATGGTTCATCCAATCACTGAAAACTGCTGTTTTTTACGCCAAAAATGACAGCAACATACCGAGAATGCATTGTGATCAAGCCAAAAATGTGAACTCAAGTTAAACATTGAGGAAAAACACAAACAACTACATGTAGACTCACTTTCTTAACTCACAAATGCACACAAGTTGAGATGTTGCCATATGTATGTTTTTGATGTGTTGAATGAATGTCTTACAAATATGCACAAGAACAACCAAGTTCTTAGTATTCAGTGAGAGCCAAACAAGATTTATGCCTGTTTGATCTAAAAACAAAAAAAACAAAACAAAAAAAAGACCTAAGAATGTGCAATGCCTTCACAGATGGTAATCTGATGGGTGAAATGAGAATTATTATAGATCTAATAGACTCCACTAGATGTTTCTCGTACATAAAAGTGCCTTATGACAAGAAACTATGCAAACAATTTGGTCCTGCTCGTATGTTTTGCTAGTTAGTATTTTAGTTGCTTAGGCTCATTTAGGGTTAGTACCACTGTAGCTTTAGTTGACATTGGTTCATGAGTAGAATACGAGAACAATGCTTTTTTTATTGTTTGGTTAAGTTAAATAACTGTGAACTCATGTCTGCCTGATCATTATGCAGTGCAATTATTAAACAAAGGAAATTTACAATGAAGGACAAAAAAAAAGTACTGAACAAGTGTCAAAACTGTAAACTGCTACTGTATGGCCATTTGTATGTATGTAGTAGCTGGTGATTTGCTTTTCTTTTGGGCATGTGGGAGGAAAATAAAGTAGCCAACGCAATAAAACTCTGCTTTTAATATCCGCATTTATTCTGAACACAAAGAGCGTGTCAAACGCCGCCTGCCTCTGCATGTGATGGGTCCCTTTCAAAGTTTGTTTGAACACTGTTGCACACAAATTCAGTAACAAAAATGAAACGTTATATTTCCAGCTGACTGATGTAGGGTTGTGTCATTGGCTGTTATATAACTTTAGCTTTTTGCTTCGTTTAATGACGTCATGGTGTTAAGCTATATCAGCATTAGCATCATTATTTATGATCGTGTCAGTCACCAGTGATGGATGCGTGTCGTCATGCCACTTAAAGTTCTCAGGTCAGGAGATCATGCTGTCCAACCAGTCTTCTAGATTTTCCTCTGTCAATTCCTGTCTTGTGGATTTAGGTTCTCTCTCCATGTCCGGCTTTGTGTCGTTCGTATCAACGCTTTGTTGTTCTTCCTCTTCCTCCACTGAAGCTGTTAAGAAGAAACATAGTTTTACCATTTCAACACCAGTGTTGGGGAAGCTACCTCAAACTGCATCTTGTAACACGCAATTTAACTACAGTCCAGCTACCTTTCTGAAGTAAACTACACTAAACTACACTGAAACACAAATATTAGATACATTGATAAAATGTATTAATATATAGATGATAAAAGCTAGATATATTTAATTTTGCAATAAAAAATTAATAGGCATAAAACATTAGGTTGACAAATTTAAATTACATAAAATTAAAGCAGTGAGAAATTTAAAAGCAATTAAATATGTAACTTTAAATAAACGCTGTCATTTGATTGGTGCAAATTAACCAATTTACTGAAATCTAAAATGAATGAGGACAGAGCACTGTATTTACAATCTGTTCAAATACCTGTCACTCGGTTGTTTGGAACCTCTTCCAGCGTAGTGCTGGATTCATCTGAAGCAACTTCTGTAAGAGGTTTCTGTAAGCTGAGGAGAAGGTCGAGCTCCTGGTCCTCCTCATCTGTGGGAGGCTGGACTGCTGTGGAGACAGAAGGGGATGGTGTTGTAGCTGGAACAGGTTTAACAGGGCCGGAAACAGCCAGTCCTGAGTCTCGGCCTGTCTGAGAAGCCTTCAGCCCAGCTGCTGGAGTCAATTCTATTCTGTGAGGCACTGTCATAGATGGCAGTTCAACAGGAGCCCCCACCTGAAACATTACAAAGAAGTTGTTCATAGTAAATTTTAAATGTATAGAACTTAATGGCCTGGTTTCACAGACAGGGCTTTGATTAAGCCAGGAATAGGCCTTAAATTGGGACTTTTGAAGTTGCAATCTGATTGCCTGGCAAGGAGATTAAACACTGATCTGTTATGGACCTGTTATTGATTGTTATTGCTCAATACCTGATTGCAGCGTTAAGTAGCTTTTATAAATGTGCCTTAGAAAATACATTAATGTTGTGCATCTTGAGACAAAACAATAGCACTGATATATCTTAAGATATGTCAATGTAAGTTGCTTAAGACAGCTCAGACATGTTAACATGACAGTTAAGACAGCTCAAACATGCGTTTTAATCCGGGACTAGGCTTGTCTGTGAAACCCAGCATAACCGGAGTAAAATCAAAGCAGCACGATACAAATCCCCTCTGTGACAAAGTAATGTAAGTAAATCTCCACAATTGTGTTAATAAATGTAGTTAAAGACAGAACCTTTAAGAGGAACTAGGACTCAAGAAGCCCTCCTCAGGTTTGCAGATATTTCATAGTATGTCACCTGCTTGTTTTCAACTACCTCAACGAGATCAGCCTCCAGGTTCAGTCTGGTGTGCAATGGAAGCTCCTCAAGTGACTGAGTCAGAGCTGGCAGATCTATAAACAGAGCTGCAATCTGAAGTCAGAATCAACCATGAGAATCCATCACAGAAATGAATCACACCTGTATGGTTTTGTACTTGACTAGTCACTTGTGAAATGACTGATGAAGTACCTGATTTTGTGCCAGTGAGTCCATCTCCCAGTCTTTCTCATCAGAGAACCTGAACTGCGAGTAAGAGTCGCCTGAAACAGATAGAGAGAGGTTGCACATTTATCAGAGAACAGATAACTCACCCAGAGCTAAACCAGAGTATACACTGACTTCACATTGTGAATCACCAACTGCTGGTGTATTAATAGAAACATTTTTTAAAAGAGCGCTACATAATGCAAATTATGCTCAGACTTCTGTGCTCATTCATTAAATAATAAATGTTAGAAATTAATATGCTTTCCAAGAATTTTGTAACAGCCTACTGAGAAATCTTTCACTGGAAATTATGGATGTGTGCCAATTACAGTAAAATCAGCCATTGATCATGTGATGCTAATTAATTCCATATTGAGGAAAGTAATATTGTGATATTTGTTACTGCATATTAAAAATACCATTAATAACACATAATATTTATTAATTAGATTATTATATTGCTAGTTTGTATATTTTAAAAATATTACTATGTTTTCTTGCAACATTCTGTATACTATAGATTGTCAGACTTTAATGATTTGATTAAAAAAAACAGGGACCACCTTTGCAGACCCTGTATTACTGTTACACAATAAAAACAAATTGGAATTTAACAAATGTTAAAGTGTATCATATTTGTCTTCCACCAACATTACTATTTCAATTATCCCTGAAAAATAATGTCTAAACTCAAACATCTGGACCGACATGATCTGCACACCTGTATGGCCTCAGCTGAACATGTGTCATCTTTTGAAGTCATTTCTCATTGGCACTTGCAATCAGTGTGAATTCTGAGGCAGCAGCAAGTTCAGACAGCTGAAGAAAGCAAGCGTGGCTCTGTCACACACAGCTGATGCGGCCAGCATGAGGCTGAACAGCAGGCCTCACACTCACTGCCCCCGACATCAAAACAGCTCTTTCAACTAAAGACAAACTTGCCATCTGCAGTTGGCCGCACCGACACTGGCAATACAGCACAGGGTCACAGGTCAAATGGAGGGATTCAGCTTTCAAAAGAGAATATTTTGGCTTTGTGGTTATGTAAAAAGTGTGTTAAAGGAGTAATCACCTAAAAATGTTGAGCATTTCATTAGCAGCGCAAAAGGTTGTGGGTTCAAATCCCAGGGAACACGCACTGACAAAACGTACAACTTTACTGCAAGTCGCTTAAGCGTCTGCCAAATGCATAAATGTAAGTTATACTAAATATTAGTAATAAATTCAGCTGTTGTGGTTGGCATAAAAAAATAAGTCACATGGGTCTACAACAAAACGAGTAACAATGTTTTATTTTAGAGGGTAAAAAGGGTAAATTAGAGGGTAAATGACAGAATGTTTTATTTTGGGTAAACCAACCCATAAAGATGCACCCTAAGATGTAACTGTTGACCCATATTAATTTTATAAGAAGTTATGACTTTAAATACATATGATCTTTAACTATAGTTGTGAGTGAAAGAAAAAAAAATTTCCTGCTTAAGCCGAGCAGACTGCCAAGCACACAACAGTTGTAGAAAACACTGGTGTGAGTGGGCTGTGGACGGAAAATGCCATCCAGCCAATTCGATCATGTTTCCTTCACTGGCACTGACAGTGTCATGGAAACAGCTGCCATAACAATGAGCGAAGATCCTGTCAGCATGCGAGGCAGCAGCCAGCATAGCATTACTGAGCAAGACGTGCAGCTAATACAACAAACCAGGTGCTTGTGACGTGCTGCTGTTTTGTTTTGTTTCAATAACAGTATAAAATAGTGAACTAATAGAAAACACATCACTCATGCAAGTGAAGTGAGTAAAGTTTATGATTATAAACAGCATAAATTAGAAAAGTAACTTCTGAGATACAGTACTAGGGATACAACACACGTCATTTAGCTATACACATTTAGCTATACAAAAAATGCAAAAACAATTGTTTTTGTTATAGCTGTAAACGATATAATATCATACCACAAGAGCAAGTGCTATTATTTACCACAACAGCACAACTGCATGTGTGAAAATACTTTTAAAGCAACTGTTCTACAAAGAAGAGCTGTATCTTCAGGCTGTTCATAGAGCCCAGTGTTTTCTAAGGAAATCTGCCAATGGCGACAGTGTATTTATACAGTTCACCATAGCAGCTATTTATACACAGTTTAGCAGCCACTATGCAAAATAATCCAAACCACAGAAAGACACTATTGATCAGAATTCCAGACAGCATACCAGAGAGCTGAAAGCCATCTTTACAAACTGCAAGTGAAAGCATCTAAACATTACAATGTGGATAACAAACAGTTTACTATATTGAAAAATAAGACCTAATGTAATCTGCTGCTAACTGAGGAACAGCACTAGTACCGATATGTCATGCATTACTAGAGTTTGCAGAGCTTATGTGTAATGAAATGCACTAAAAATGCATTACATCAATGTAAAGATTAACAGAGACAGAGGTTGACAGCAGTAACTCTAGTGTGTTCAACAGTGTCATTCCGCCACAGTGCTGCTGGCACAATGTGAGGATGGCAGATGTGTCTCTCTCTGCAGGCTGCCATCCTCTGACCTGCTCTCTCAATGATTGAGGACAGCAGAACAGACAGCAGCACCACAACTGCAGGTCATTCCTCCACCACTCTAACTAAACTGGCTGCGGTTCTTCGCTTTTTCAAGGGCTCTGTAAAACACAGATGACACGATGAGCGTGAAACGGCGCTAACCTGCGAGTCCAGCGCCATTAAACAGAGCAAAAGCCAATTGCTGTCATTTACCGGTACTTTTCAGACAGGCTACAGCCCTGCTAATTTATGTTTTGTCACGGCTCTTGAGCAAATCACTGCCGAGCCAATTAACACAAAACAATTCTGTAACGAGCTGAACCTTCAAAATAAATCAGCCCGAGATGATCGCAATTAAAAAAAATTCACCCGAATGTTCAAAACAACATGACAACAGTTTTCCTATTAGTGTCTGGAGCTGAAAGGGACGACCGTGTGTATCTCGGGTTCATTTTAAAATACTTTTTGAATGGTTGTCATCTATGTGACAGCAGACATCTGGAAAAGGGCAAATATCAGCAAAAAAGAAAGTTGGCATGCAGATCATTAAAAATCTGAGCTCTGATTTTTAGCCATGATCAGTTAGCAGGATAGTAAACAACCAGTCGTGTAACCAACGGAATCAAATCGTTATGCTTATAAAGGGACCCGAGCTTCCTAAATCAGAGATGAAGAATAACATACAGCTGCTAGGATGAATCACAGCTGATCTGACTGAAACTATAGCTGTGGATTTCATCATTTGCAATCAACAGTGCAAAATATCTGATTTATCAGCTGTAAATTGGTAGACCCACCCGAAATGATTAATTATTAAAGAAATAATGAATGCTTTTCTCTCTCTAGTTTGCCATCTAAAGTACAAAAAGCTTTGAATGATTCAGCAAATTCACAGTTTAATCTTCTAAATAAAACTTCTCTTTCAATATTTAGAAGTGGCAAGAAATTTTAATTACACCTCATAATAACAAGTAGGATCAAAAAACGAAAGCTTTTGATTGCAGTGCACTTCACCAAAAAAGCTACAGCCCTAATCGTTGATGTTAAACCAACGATTATCATCAGGCGCAGGTCTCAAAGGACAGAGTCTCATGAGAGCCTAGCCAGTTTTCCATTCGTTCAGCTTTTCTGTTGTTACTGAGCAGAAACCTGCCTTCTATTTATTGCTTATTAATTAATAAATCCACCGTCCCATCACCCCAGCTCTTTAATTCTGCCCCACAGCCAGACTCCTGACAGCACTGGGTATGAGAGCACCTGACATGAATAGTCTCCATTAATTCAGCAGTGTGCCTCTCTTCTGGAGACCTGCATGGCTGAGCAATGGCAACTTGACCCCTGGAATCACCAAAAGTCTGCAAAAGACCATCCAAGCATCTCTTAGATGATCCACCAAACCCTGTGCCCCTGGACAGGGAAAAGCAGAGGTCGTCCAGAGATGACCAGCAGCCTCAGATCTTCTCTGAAGCTATCCTTCTCTGCACAATCTGACCTGCTGCCAGGAACACAATAAAAACATATACTAGAGCTGCAGGGTATTGAAGAAAAATGCAATAACTTGCTAAATAATGCACAGAATGCGTACCATTCGTTATGATAATGCTTTAAGTTCCATAAAAATTAACATGTTGGAAAATTCCATAATTAACATTTTTCACATTCCTCCTGGGAAAAGAAACGCACATTTCAACTAACATTTGTGTACCAGTCTGTCTGCACCAACCTAAAACCTTCATAGTTTTCGGAGTATTCATAACTTTTTGAAGTCTTAAAATCATTTAGTTAAAAACATATAAAAGCAAACCATTGCAATATGTATATTGTGATCATTATGAGATATCTTGCAGCCCTAGCATATATAATTATGTTCTCCTTTAAGTTATTATCTAAACACAAAAGTCAACCCCTCATGTGTCTGTTTAGTTCCTACTACATTATAAATGGCTGAATTTAATGACACATCTTCCCCAGGGTTTGGGTGTGGTTTCTCTAGTCCAGTAACACCCAGCTGGTACAGTAGATGCCATATCTGATGCCTGTTTTACCACTAATGGCCATTCAAAAGTTGCCATGTATTATGACAATTTCTCACTGTGTCAGATAAACTCTTTGTATGGAGATGTAAAGACCAATGTTTTAAGAAACCATACAGAGCGCTCCTCAGCCCAGTTCTCTAGATCAGCTTCGAGTCTAATCAAAGAGCAAAATGTGACGTCTCTTTATCTGTGGTCTGCACTGCAGCTGAGATACTGGGCTAAACTGATCATCGTGTTAACATACAGCTGTGGCTAATCTTAATAAGTGATTTAGAGGAGTAATTTATTTCCATAGAGATGAATGGACTACTCAGTGCCCTACTCTTGATCAAAGGAGATGGCTGTCCAGTGATAAACATGAAAGTAATGCATTTTAGGGAGTAGATGTATCTACACAGATAACTGTGGGAAAACACATCAATATTTAATAAAGGGGGAGTACAATAGATTATAAAGACTGTAAGTGTAGTACTGTATGACATGCTGTATAATACTCTGTGTAATACTGTGAAATATGATCAAGAGACTACATTTTTATCCAATAAGAAATGACTTGATGTAGTTTAACCCAGAACACATCTGAACTGTTGTAAAGATTTACTTTCAAAGTTATCCATAATAGTACCTTTAACAGTAATAGTGCCAAAATGTATAAATTAGTATTTCTCATCTATAACATGTATATCTATGTTAAAGTAGTAATAATAACAACATTATAATAATAATAATAATAAATTAATTTACTTAATAGTTTTAATAATTAAAGACATTCATTTTTCTTAAAACTTTTAAAACACAACCTACCACACCGAGAAATAAACCGAGATCTAAATTTCAGCATTCAATGCCAACCGCAGAAAAAATACATCTATTTCCAACCAAGTACCAAAGGATTTCTTGCCCCGAATATGAACACTGCCCCAAATAAAGCATCTATGGCTAAGAATTAGCTGAAAGAGTGTATCAAGAGCCAAAAAGTGGCACTGAAACTGTAAACATAGTTTGAAAACTGTTTAAACGCTCCCACATATTTGTGACATTATAAAAGGACGACAGGAATCTGTCATCTGTGCATCTGTGACTTACAGGAAACTCACAAGCATCTATGCATCTGTGACTTTTAGGGAAATCACAAGCATTAAGTTATAGTAGATGAAAAGCCAATGTTAAATAGATCAGAAACAAGTCGTGTGTCCTTTTTCACATTTGTAAAGGTGCTTGTACAGTGAAAAATGGTCATATGCAAATTGCACAGGTGTTGTGGTAACAAAAGCAGAGAGTAAACAAGAGTGTGAGAGCAAAGACAGGCGAACAGTCATTAGCACAGCAGTTGTTTCTCTTACACATTATTACAGAGAATCAGAGATGACATTCTGATACTCTGTGTGGGTGAAAACACACCCCCGCAACATAATTACTGTCCACATTTGATGCAAGAGACTACAATCACTTCAACACACACACAGTATGTGCATGATCAAAAAACAGGCAAATACAGCAGGTGGTGAGCATTTATACAACAGAGAAGATAGCTGTAGCGTTCTTTCAAAAATACCAGACTGTGCTGGAAAAACATGACTTGTGTGACTTGTGCAAAGCAGGGCTGTGGTCTCTGTTTCAATTCCTATAGTCTTTGAATTATGGAAACTACTTCAAAATATTGTAGTTGTTTTCAGTGATAAAGCACATTGTTTCTCTTACTCCAGCTTAATGTGCAGTGAAAACAGTAAACAAGCCATTTTAAGTTGATTTCCTAAAGTCGTAAAGCTGAAACGTTTAAAACTTTGCCGTTTGTTTGAGCGGCCTGACATGCCAACTTTTGGCTCAACCAATGGCGTGCCATTTGGGTGATAAGACCGCCCCCAAAAGTCTCATTTCAAAAAGAAATACGTCAGCGCAGGAAAGAAAATTGTGCTCGTCAAGCGAATTCAGTGGTTCAGCAAATGTACAAATATCTAATAAGTGCTAATTAACACGCCCAAAAGCAATCAGAGTAGCTAATTGCTCTAAGTGAATGACTGAGTTTTTGCAAGACAGGATACTGGCAGAAGGACTGTGTCCCGCCAGGGTGCAGACATTTTTGGAGGGTCCAGCTGGTGAAACTGACAGAACCAGGGCCACAGGTGGAAACCAAGGAACGGAGAGGAAGTGGTGGGGAGGAGGCAGTGTCCTACAGGTGCAAAGTCACTGGTAATGAATTACACTGCCTTTTCCTTCTCAGCAGGGGCACTGAAGCTCCAAAGATCAGCCAATGTCTAAACAAAGTCATAATTCAGGCGACATTTCCTTTTAATTCACTGCTCTCACAATGAAAGTAATCTAAATATACTACACCAGATAAAGTGTGTGGGGCTAAGCTGTGTCTGCTGGCCATCTGAGACCCAGAGGAGACATGCTGTGTTAGGTCAGACGCACAGATGCAGCCTAACACCGAGAAGCTGTCACTGTATATCTACGCCTGTCATTATTAGTCCTCCAGGGTGTATTATACAGCTCATATCCTCCATCATGATCTCATTATGATCAATAAACTTGCAGGCCTGGAAATCTCACCCTACATGGCAATAAGCCTTACATAAGCCATTTCCTGTCAACCTGGTGGTATGACATAAACATGTTAGTTTGTGTTGCTCAAGCATCCCACTGTTGATATTTGTCTAAAACCAGGTGACCTGTGACCCAAAGTTGTCTGTACACAAGGTCACAGGTACACATACAACCACACCTGGGCTTCCAGGAACACCATAAAGATAAATCGGGTTGATGGTGTCTTTGCTCGGCCCTGAACATCCTGCACTCTTATCAACACACTTTCATGTTTGAACTGTCTATTAAATCTGTGTGCATTGAATGCATTTCTTTTCAGGGTTCCTCTTTGATGGCCTGTAATGCAACTAATTACACTAACACAGCTGTGGGAGCAGAACTAGAGGGATCAAACCACACTTTTGTAGAGCTCATCCAAACTTCTGCATATGAAAATGAAGTATCTTCTCCTGTCTCTTTTGAGCTAGAGAAGGAAGGCTTATCAAAAATTGCAAACACTGCCTTTTTTAAAACATTGCTCTGTTTGAAAATCTCTCACACCTAGGAGTTTGAGGAGGGGTAATCTGTTTGTTTTGTAGTCAATTGTAAGTTAACCATCATCTAATGACCAAAATTTTACAAAGCCTAATTTAAATTTGTGATATCCATTTTATCGACATCAAATACTACTGCAGGAAACAGTAACAGGAAACAGAAAAATCATTCACTCAACACTGCGCTAGCTTGTATTCAGTGTGATTTCAAACTAAATCAAATCTAAATTGTTCTCCACACACAAATAACAAAAAAAAAAACTACCCCCCCACTCACCTATTTATTCACAGTTCTGCTATGTATGTCAAAAGACACTAATTAATGCCTCCATTATACATGATTGAGCGTCATATTGTCTGTTACACCCCCCCACTGACTCCAGCATCAACACTAACCTTCACCCCCTCGTTTCTGCTTCAGTTCTCCCTGCTTCTCTTCTCCTCCTCCCATCCTCAATGTCTGTCTGTTCACTGCCCCAAATCATGACGATCATCCCAGCCCAGAGGGACTGACCTCCTCCCAGCCATTCACATCTGTGCCTGTCAGAGCATCCACACGTAGCCGCATATATTCATCCAGAGAGCGAGCAACAGCATCATCTCCCATTATCCTCCAGCACGGCTGAGGAACACAGACTTCTACACAGGAGACAATCTGTTGCTCCTCTAAGGGACCATCTTAGATGCTTAATAACAAATTTTCTGGACTTTTCAGAGAAAGAGAGCTTTTAACTTCAGACATTTCTGAGTACTAGACGACCATCTAATAACAAAGGAGAGTGTTTACCTTAAGGATTACATAATTTAAGATAAATGGATGAAGAGAATTCCAGAGAGTGATGGTGACAGTCCCCTAAAGAGGAAAAGATTTGGGATGTTCTCAGTCTGACAAAGCCGGATCTGGATGGAGTTCAAGTCTGGGTAATAAATAGAGTAAGTATTGCTTCTATCCTTTATCTAAGGTAGTAAGACAACATCACTGACATGGCAATTTAGCTAACTAGCTGGTTAACATTAAGAAAAAAAAACAAGATTATTACTAATTGATATTCTACAATGAATTCATTGTGCTAAACACTATAGATATTTAGAGATGTTTATATCTATAGAGATATTTCAGGGTGCCAGTGAACGGATCTGTGTGGACAGTAAATAGCCGTATTTGTAATAACGATCATCAAAACACCAGAGTAAACTAGAGAAAGTGCCTTTCAGATGCTCAAGACTAAAATGACTTAATCAATATACATGTATAATACATTTAGTTATAACATCATGCACATTTATTATTTCTTGTTAATTAACTACAAAGCTCTGGACTTACTGTTTTTACAATACTAACTTTTACAAATACTAACCAAGATTAGAAATCTATGCAAAAACTAAGGTACACGTCTGTGTATAAATATTTAACCATATTAATTGTGCACACTTTAGAGGGAAATATGAAGTGTCCTTCACACGAATTTTTAAAGGATATTATCATTACTACATTACATGATATAGTAATTACCAGTCTTCCTTATAAGTATATAAGTAATGTGGGTTTTAGGTCTGCTGTAAGATATAAAGAGCCCTTGTGATTACACAGACACATTGTCCTATGACACTGACCTTAGCAACAGTGACATCCATTGAAAAATGCTACTCAATAAAGGAGAGCCAAAGAGAGATGTTCTGACAGTTTAATCTCTGATCAGATGTGACATTAACCACAGATTTTCTACTGCACAAAGCTTCCCGCTATGAACATATTTTCATTTTTATCTGACAGATGTAATTCTCTTTAAAGTGACAGCCTACAAATTGGGGACCACAATTTGACAAAGACATAACTGATCATCAAAGAAAATCAGACAGCAGATGAATGCAAACTGACATCTTGGAATATTTCCTCACTTTCCTGTGCTTTCTATACTAAATATCAAGGGATGATTAACTACATTTTAATGTATAAATGTGTGTGTGTTCGTGTTTTTGTAGGGACCAAATGTCCCCACAAGGATAGTAAAAGTCACACACACCTACGCTGTGGGGACCAGCCAGCAGTCCCACAAGGCAAACTGATTATTAAACATGCTAAATGGTGCTTTTTTTTTAAAATTGCAAATATATTTCTGTGAGGGTTAACTTTAGGGGTAGGGTGAGGGGATTGAATATACAGTTTCTACATTATGTCTATGTAAATCCTCACAAAGCACAGAAACCTAACGTGCGTGTGTGTGAGGGAGGCAGGGAGAGAGAGAGAGAGAGAGAGAGAGAGAGAGAGAGAGAGAGAGAGAGAGAGAGAGAGAGAGAGAGAGAGAGAGAGAGAGAGAGAGAGAGAGAGAGATTTGCAATGAACTAATGAGTACTTCTTAACTCAAACACTCATTGATAAATTGAGAACACTATAATTTACCCTCAGGGTGGCAAACAGGTGCAAACACCTACTATGCTGAAGACAGCTCATCTGTTCATACACCTCTTCCTCTTGTGACTCGTATACAGACATTACAATGCCCGTGTAATTCCAAATACAGGATATGGAAGTGTCTGAAAAGGTTACTGAAATAATGAAAAGGTTAAAAGCAAGCATGAAAAGTCTTAAATTAGTTTGAAACAAATGTTAAGGAATGCTGATCAAGTTTTGGTCAGGTGTGAAAAAGCTGAAGGGTAAGAGAAGGGTGCGACTCCACTTTGTTCCACTCCCTGGAGAAAGCTGAATTACACTCATTTTGTACCTAATCAGTCTGTTAACACCATAAGCGCTAATCAGCACCCGCTGGCAGAATCATAATGAGATAAAGGACAGTATGTTGAGTTACGCAGGGGAGGTCATGCAACTTTGAAAGATTCTCTGGGGAGGTTTTTATGGAAGGCAAAGAGGAAATTATTTCATTTATAACTAAATTACTAAGAAAAGATATGGGACTGATATATAACATCCTGCCAAATCAAAGAAAACATGCAAAGTCAAAAAAGATCATTTTTCACTGTTACAAATTCAAGCACCTGTTGGTGCAGCTAGACTTAATATATTAGGAGTTGAGTCATGCCAAAATATTGTGGAAAATGTAAAAAGTAGAAAACCAAGGAAGACTTGTTAAAACAGTATGTGCTTAAACATAATAACCACCAACCTCCTGTTTTTGCTGTTGTGTGACAATTAAATGGCGTAAAACTACATCTTTTTAATAGAAAAGCTGTCATACACCATTCCTGAAGTCATGGATACAATAATTGCTCTGGAGAACAGATACAAATTACACCCACATACCCACATCGCAGGGGTCAGCGAGTGTAAACCTCTAGAGATGACTAATAGTGAACGTGTGAGGAACACACCAGAAAAACAACAGAGAGCAAACCAAGCAAAACAAATTAATAGCTTCCATTTTGTTCTCTGTATTACCACAACAAACAGAAACATATTTCTGTCTCACATTATTGGGTAAATATGTTATCAATAAACCACAAGAGGCAGCACAGCTCTACAGTACTTCACTGTCATAAAATTAGACGACACAAATAGATCTCATGAATATCAATGCAGCTTTTGAGGAAACAGATTAGGGAAATGAGAGGCAAATAAGCGAAGAAAAATCTCTCAAGAGTACAGCGTAATGGAAACTTATTTTGCCGTTACACAGGATTAGGGCTCATTATATTTGATTAACAAGCACCTCAGTAATGGTTCATTTTGATTAATTAGGAGGTTGTGTTAATGACTTGCCCTTGTACAACATTGTCTGCATTCATCTACTGACCTGAACAAAAGGGCTGTGATAAAAATTGGACTGTACAATAAATAATTCTTTAATTACATTGGTTAACTCAACTCACTGACCCAGTTTACAGTATGTAAACTGTTTAAACACTACTATCAAATATACTGCTATCCAGAAGAGTAAAGTTTCAACCTGAAGTAAACCTTGTAACCAGAACTGTTAGTTCTCAGTGCCATTTGTAGACATTGCAAAACATGGCTGATGAGATGAGCCCCCCATTAATCAGAAGCAACCGTGCAACCGAAATAGATCTTTGCCCTTTGTATTTTAATAGCTCACAGCAGGAATGCTAGTTAACAACACCATCATCGTCCTACATTAATTCTGGTTTTGGTTTCCTGTCTGAGCACAGGCAGAGATCAGAGGCACAGTGGGAGAATATGACACAGATTTAGTACGTATGTGCTAACTCTTACCAGCTGAACTGAGGAGGACATGATAGTCTGCTCCTCTCTGTGTAGGAACATCTTCATTGGCTTCTGCTCTCTCGAACTCCTCATAACGGTCCCAGTTGGACTCCAGTTTTCTTCTGGAGAAGGTGGTGTTGTCCTCCTCCTCCTCCACTGTGTTCTCTTTGTCATCATGATCATCTTGATTCTGAAATAAAGCAATCAAAAATATTGCAGTGTTATATATAGCCAATAGTCATAACAGTGTCTGCCAAATGTATAAAAGTCAATGAAATTAGACAGAAGATCTTAGCTTATCCTGTAAATTGTTGCAGTAATTGAAGGCTCAAATCCTTACCTAACTTTACCATGGTAACCACATTTTCCCATAAGAGACTTTTTCGTATTTACTTATTATTCATTTTATTTCGTTTTATATTCACATTTATCATACTTTGGGAGGTTGGTGGTTACACATACTGATAAACTATGATTGCTGTAGCAAAACCATAGTTTAAACAGTAGTAAAACCATTGTTCATTTTCATAAGGGGAGTTACTACAGTTTTATTGTAGAAATTGTAGAAATTAACTGTACGGCTACCGTGGTAATTATTTAAGGCTGATTTTAGCAGTCAGTTGGACCATTGCAAGTCATCATCACTCACTCGTCGAAAGTCTGCAGCAGGTCCGGGATATCGCCCTCTGCCTCTGTGATGGTCCCGTTTTCCTCTTCCACGATGGTGGCCGCCTCTTCCGCGACCCCGTTGTTCCCCCGAACTGCTGCTGTCCCCTCCACCTCCTCTTTTCCAATGTCCACCGCGTCCCCGATCGCGTCTACCGTCCATAACTGAGCATGAAATGAATAACTCAAGCCGAGGCCATTATAATGTAACACCACAAATAATGTTACGCTTAAAACGGCTCCGTTACAGAGAAACGTTCCGTTCGTATCAATAGTTCCGCCTAATTAAAACGAATTAGCAGAATGAAGTGTCATTAATATTAGTATATTGCAATAAACATCGCCGTCAATAACACCGATTATGTTTATTTTAATTCATTAAAATTAATTTTGAATTGAATATTTAACATTTTTCAATTAAACAGTAATAGTGGGTAACAACTCTGTAGTAACTTTTGTTCACACCACCATGTGATTAAACAAGCAAGAGATGCTGTCCAAGACAAACTAATTATGATTATTACATATTTTTTTTAAGAAAACTGCTTAGATTTCACAGACACATAAACATGCATCATGTTTAATATTGCCTGTTTTTGAAGGGTCACTTTTCTGATTCTCTTTTCAGACTATCCTCTGTTGGCTGATTATGAAGACTATGGTGAAACTTTTATCCAGAGTTTACTAATGCATCTGCGCTGACAGAATGAATATGGATGAAGTTGTAAATTCAACTGCAGGTGCAAATGTTTCAGCGATCCCACCTGCCCCATACAGCCTGCTGGAGGTCATAACTATTGCAACCGTGTCAGCTGTTGCGAGTCTGATCACAATAGTGGGGAATGTTCTAGTAATGCTCTCTTTCAAGGTGAACAGCCAACTTAAGACTGTAAACAACTATTATTTGCTGAGTTTAGCTTTTGCAGACCTCATTATCGGTGTGTTTTCCATGAACCTGTACACGTGCTACATTCTCATGGGATATTGGTCTTTGGGGAATATAGCATGTGATCTGTGGTTGGCACTTGACTATGTTGCAAGTAATGCTTCAGTGATGAACTTGCTGGTCATCAGCTTTGATCGATATTTCTCCATTACAAGACCACTTACCTATCGGGCTAAACGGACGCCTAAACGTGCAGGCATCATGATTGGCTTGGCATGGTTGATATCATTTATATTGTGGGCTCCGCCCATTCTTTGCTGGCAGTATTTTGTTGGAGAAAGGACGGTTCCTCCTGACCAATGCCAGATACAGTTTTTTTCAGAACCCATAATTACATTTGGGACAGCCATAGCGGCTTTTTACATTCCAGTTTCCATCATGACAATTTTGTATTGCAAAATCTACAAAGAAACAGAGAAACGCACAAAGAATTTGGCAGAACTACAAGGATACCCATCTCTGGACAGCCAAGAAGATCCCAAAGTACGAAAGCCGATACTACGATGCTTTAGCTTCAAAAACAAGAGAGAAGGAACTCAAGCATCATGGTCTTCATCCAACCAGAGTTATGTAACCAGGACAACGATACAGTCTGAGGATCTGTGGACAAAATCTGACCAGGTCACCACCCTGAACAGCTATACATCATCAGAAGATGACGAACGGTCCGTCTCTGAAGCAACCCCGCGAGAATCTTTCAAAAACCAGGAATCAACAGTGAATAAGAATGGACAGATGGGCTGTTATGACGACAATAAATACGTAAGTGATCTTGCAAAGCAATGCTCACAGCCAAACAATAAAAAATGTATGTCATACAAGTTCAAGCCGATCATTAGTGATAGTGCCACTTTTCAAGGCAGCAGTGAAGCCGATGGAACAAACACAGATCAGGGTACCGCATCAGAGCCACAGGTTCCTTCATCCACATCCACTTCTGCCAAACCAGAAGATCCAAACCTGAAGATCCAGATGACTAAAAGGAAGAGAATGGTCCTTATCAAGGAGAAAAAAGCAGCTCAGACTCTTAGTGCAATTCTTTTAGCCTTCATTCTCACATGGACCCCATACAACATCATGGTGCTCATCTCCACCTTCTGCTCAGACTGCATCCCCGTTTCTCTCTGGCATCTGGGCTACTGGCTTTGTTATGTCAATAGCACCATCAACCCTATGTGCTATGCTTTATGCAACAAGACCTTCCAGAAGACCTTTTGGATGCTAGTCCTGTGCAAATGGAAGAAGAACAGAGGAGAAGAAAAACTGTACTGGTGTGGTCAGGGTCATTAATACAACCACTAAAAAACTGTAATGGTGTTACACCAGTTTAAATGATCAAAATGTACCACAGTTGTTATTTCAAAGGGGCATTCATTTTGTAATTTTAGCCATGGAGGTAAATGAGCAGCTCTTTGATTATGTTATGCATATTATTGCTGTCTATATTTTTCCTAGGTGCTGTGTATATGGTGTTCATATTGCCTGGTTTTACAGTATAATCATTTATTAATATTAACTTAGAATGTAATAAAGTTTAATATATACATTTGCAACAGTGTGTATTTGAATATTGTGAAATATCAGAAGATTAGGGGGTGAAGACAATAAAGAAATGGACTGTGACGTTTTAAACTTTTATTTTATTACATGGTTTACTGTTTTGCCTGAGGATAAAATGATCTGAAAATCAAGGCACATGCCTTGGACACATCAGTCACACTGCATGCATACAAACATACCGAAATATCGGTCTCTCAGTGTTGTTATTAATATTAGAAAAAAGACCTTATAATTCTTAATATAACTGAACTTCTGTAGAGAGATACATGTAGAAGACTTGACTGTACCTTTACTCAGACTGCAATATCCATAAAATGGCAGATTACACATTTTATATTTTCACAACGCCCAATTAATCTCGGTTAAGCTTATGTTAAAAAGAAACTAATTTATATCAGTATATTGATTTATACATTTGTCTTGCCACAAATTACAACTGAATCTCAATTATATTAACAGAATCACAGAAGTGCATTTATGGATATTGCCTGGCTGTTTTCAATTCACACTGTTAAATTAGTCTCCACTCTGTGTTGTGAAAACGTGCCATTTAAAATGATGATGTGAAATAAATGTGTTAAGATGAAAGTATCCCAAATGAAACATCAAGTTGGTCTAAAATTGGCAGGGGTTCTGTCAATCTAAAGCCACTGCTTATCATTTTAGTCACGTTATTGCCGTATTTGTTCTTAATTGTTTATATCCACCACCTTATATTACAAACATCATGCTAATAACAACAGACAAATAAGACATTCACGACATTTCCCACCACATTTCCATTTAGTTAAATAAAGATTATACTTCTTAGCTTAAATCCTATGAATTTATCTTCATTCACAGTTTTGTACAAACTCAACAAGATATAGTAAATATTTAAACCTAGAAGCTTTGTTTCAAGTAATTGTGAAACAGAATTGGGGTCAATGTCACCTCTTGAGTTACACTGAGAAAATGGCCCCTCATTATATATTTGTCAGCCACCTTGACCCTGACAGCTCTGGTGAGTTTAATCTGAAAATCCGAATGGCAGTGGCAAACTACACAATAAACTACATGTAGGCAGCAATTTCGCCATCTGAAATTACCAGTGCAACCATATTGTGGGTATTGCACTGAACCGCAGTACTTGCCTTTAAAAACCAAAAGCACATCAATGTACCTCTGCTTTTTTAGTCCCTGCATGTTTAGATTTCTGTGTTTGGATCTTATTTTCAGAATGTGCTGAATGTTTTTTACTAACGCCTTTTATTCTTTCATTCTTGTCTTTAAGTCATAATGGAGGTGAAACTACATTGACCTCAATTCTGAGAAGGAATATATACCTGTATGATGAATCTTACAGCAGCAGTAAAAGCATAGACTACCATCATAATGTTAACTGCATTACAAGATATTAAAATCTTTCAGCAAAATGGAAAATCTCTAACAGTTCCCTCTTGGAAGAGGAATCTTGACCAATTCAAGGTAACTGACTGGTAATTTACTTCCACAATCATCCTACTTTTAAAGTTAAAACAACCCTGTTAGGTTCTAGTTTTTTTTAAACAAATTATGAATTAATGCTTTCCATCTGTACTTTTCTTAACCATTATTTAAACATGATGTATGATATTCAGTGTATCATTACAATAAACCAAATGATCTGACCGTCAACAACGCATCACCTAAGACAATAAGCATGGAAAAACAGGACAGTGCAAACACAGTTCTGCTATGTCAAGCGTTTCAAAAGAAACTGTTCATATAAAAAAAAGGAAAACAAATAAAAGTGTTAGAGAAAACAAACCAAAAAGATCATAAGTACACCACTACCTCCTTTTTGGGGCAACACTTCTGCTAACTTTGTTACTTCCCCCAGATTTACTGGAGCCCTTGGAGAACAATTTAGTCATGAATTCAGAAACATCTGGCAATTCTGGGTTGGGATTCAACATATTCATAGACTGCTCCATTTCCTACAGAGAAATAATACAAACAAAATTGCATGAATATTTATATCCAGTGTGAAGCTGTCAGTTTATAAACACACACTGCAATATACTGTTTGATAATAGGACCTGCTGTGTTGTGTTTTACCTTTCTCATTTCAGGGTCATTAGTATTTACCACCTTTGGGAGCAGTACAATGATCAGTAAAGGAAGAACCATCATCATGACCTGAGAACAAGCCACAACAGCTATTAAATACCATTATTAATGCATACGATTTCATCAATGAATCATGCTATTGTCTAGCTAATTGTTGACATGCTAAATGTCTAGCTAATTGTTGAGAAAACGCACATATGCATTCATGTGACTACAGATAATGTAAGTAGTTAGTAAACAATGACAGTGAAACGCAAGTGAACAAAACTATGCATTTTTAATATTTATAATCATCTTAATTAGAAAAAAGAAGTTAAAGATTAATATTGATAAAAGGAAAACACATGATAGAAACAAACAAAGAAATGTGTTAACATACAACATATGTGATGAAAAGCACGTGAAGTAACCTGCGATTTTGTTTCAAACAGGGATGGCGGTACAGGCAAAAGTTACAGATTGCAGCTTTAAGGAATGATCTCACCATTGGGTTCATGAGGAAGTCAGTCCATCCCCACGTCTCCCGTTTCATGAAGTATGTGTGTGGACCATTTGACCTGATCTGCAGAGGATACGGCTGTCGAATAACTTCTGAGGTCTTTATGTAATTCACCAAACGTGCCCTGTGGTTCAACACATCCTACGATTAGCACATCCTGTCCATGACAATACATGAAACAAACAATATCCACTTTTTTGTAGAAAAGAACTTTAGGTACCTCATTTTCCCTTTAGAGGTAATATCTACACGAACAGGTTCGAATCTATAAGATGGTGATATGACTTCAACCACGTAAGATCCAGAGGGCACATCGTTAACAGCAAAGCTCCCATCAGCCCTATGGGGAACATCAGATCCCGTTGTCAGCTTCACAATACCTACATAACATTCAACCTAATGTCTGTATATAACCTTGACCATCCACAATTCTGAATTTACAATAACCCAGAATAATAAACGTGATTAACAAATGATAACTTAAGTGAGAATACATTATTTATATAACTGAGATTCTGCATTTATTATTATTTATTCAGACCAAACACTGATATTTACATATGCTCTCTTAAGCTAGCATTGCTAATGATTAATCCCACCATTAAAGGGATTAAAGTGAACGCACCTCAGAAACCCAACGTATTCCTCTCCCTCCACCAGGACTCGGGCTGTGGAGATCCAGTCCTGCGTTTTTATTCCAGGAACGATCGCACGTCCTTCGATTTTGAAACGATCTCCATTAGACTGAGAACCTACGACAGGCCCCGGGTCAGGATCAGAAAAAGCCCGCGACAACGAAAACAGAACCTGCAACGCCACATATACATCTAATAGACTTTTTAAGTACTGCATCGTTTCTTGCCACACGATATGTGACGTTATAAGGTGCACTAAATATCAATAGGCGTCGATCTTCACCATAGAAATAGTACACGGCCAAGTGAACGGAAACCGGAACTCGAAGGCCGGAACCGGAAGAACGTCTGTTACGTCACGTGACGTCAATAATTCTTAGGCGCAGCTTTCGCACAAATAATTGATCGTATCGTGATCGTTTTGATTAGCGTTGTGTATCAGTGGTGGATCATTCAGTAAGTTCATAGATAAAATGCTAAAGTACAAACACATATACATTCAGGGAAAGAGATGCCGATTATGTAAATTTATTTGAAAGTTGATTAAAAGCACTATGTACACATTACACTCAAATAATGCATTCACGATCAGGCAATGGACACACAATACTAATAATTTAAAATTCCTGCAATTCAAGTGCATGACTGAAAACATTTGAGAAAGGAACACGTACACAATCACATCCACTTCAGCAGATTCACACGACACAACGAGTGCAACAGCTAAAAGTTCTGCTTGGCACTTCAGTGAATTGCCTGATTCCAGAATCTCATGGAGTTGATTATGTGCCCCTAAGCAAGTCCACTTCAATGTGAAGCAGTGATCCAGTGCCTGCAGGAAGACTTCCTCCTCCAGTGCTGAGATCAGGAGTGTCTGAATTGTTCAGTTCATCTATCCCCAGTTCAGGCCTACAACACAGCCTATTACATTTCAGATCCACTAGCCGAGATGCTCAACAGAAGAGCAGCTTAACAGAATGCACCAAGAGTATGTAGTGGTTATCTCCTTAGTGTACTACACTGATGGGTCAGCGCATTTGTGACAGGTAGGATTCTATGACCTGGAGAGAAAAGAGTTAAAAAATGAATTAGGACTAGGGTGAAACTGCATTTTGTAAATACACGAAACATTCACAAAAAAAAAACAACGCACCTTCGCCATTTCTCCTACAGTTCCTGGAACTGAGCTTAAGTGACTCTTTCTCTCCCACAGTTCAAGCAGCAATGTCCTCATTGCCTGAACATTCCTGCTGGATACAGACATTTTCAGTTACATTCTCCAGCAGACGTTTAAAAGAGAAATTAATAAACAAACTGAATAAATAAATGAAGCACCTGTCATCTGAACGCCCATCATGCATGCTTTTGTTGTTTGTGGAGAGCTCAGGCCACCATTTCTTAATGACAGATTGAACCCAGTGTAAAGCTACGCTGAGGTGTCTGAAAAAGATTGAACAGTTTAAAAGATTGTTTAAAACACAAACCTATGACAACATACAAATACCAGATAAACTACTTACTCTTCATAGTTACTGTTAAGAATCATTTTAACTTGGGGTAAAAGGTCAACACAACAGCCAATAGAAATGCACGGCTGTTCCTCCTGAAGACTAGCAAAAAAAAAAAAAAAGTAAACAATATATAAACCAGTTCATGGCAAACATGTATATCAGTTTATGAAAGAACATTTTAATATGTGGTGTGAAAGGTTTTAAATAGCTTACCTCTTAGTAAGTACAGGTAAACAGTCAACAAGCACACCTGTGTCTTGTATTCTGAAGAACAAAAATAAGTTAATTGGTATACAATGACAACAAATTAAATGCTGAATTGTTTTCCTATTACAGAGCTTAGTAGGCGTAACCCCATTTCTTACTTTTACCAGCTGTTAACAATGTGCAACAACACTGGGCTTAAAATACTGTAAACTCTTTAAATACACTCAACATTTAATGTTTATAAGACACACAGCCCCTAGAATATTCATTCATACGGATTCATTCTGAATTTCAAACAAGTCTAGCACTTTATTCTTCTAACCTGTTTAAATATGCCACTAGTTCACTCGCGTTTTTACGCCAAAGAGTCAAAGCGACATTAAGTCTGAGATTCCTTCCAAAGAGCACCTGAGTCATTGCTTCATGGTCCTTTGATAACTGTTCAAGAAATTCAACACAAGACGAGTAAAATTAGTACAGATAATAAAACACCATCTGTTATAATCGCACTGAAACATTGCATGGATGTTTATATAGCATGTTGGGGACGGAAGATTTATAGAGCAGATCCTTTAAACGGTCACAGTTGTGCCAGAACTTCAGGTAACACACCTCAGTGAAGTAATCACTATACTTGGATCCAGCTCCCGCCATTTTTGAGGTGTCTGTTGAGATTACAGTGAACCCACAGTTGTCACTGTAAAGAATAGCCTGCACGTCACTAGAGCAGGTCAGTTCATTCTCTTTGTTTGCCATGTCAGATGTCCTGCCCCCGGTGGATGATCTCCGGCATGCTCCTGATCCCACCCCGCAGTGACGTGTTTTCTTCTTGCTCACCACCACTCGTTTTGCTTTAAGGTATTTGTGCACACAACGGCCCACTGGAAATCTGTAGAATGGAGGGATACAAATGCTGAAGATCCAGGAATTTTAAGTGGTTTATGTCATTTTGCCTCAGTGTGAGCTTTTTGTAACAACTTCATTGTGCTATCACAGTATGACTCTACAAACATACCTCTCTTGATCAGTCTCGTCCTTAAGTAAACAATCCACCTAAAAATGGAAAACATAAAAATTATTCCTGAAATACAATATTTACTCACCGATCATACCACATATTACAAACAATAGCATGCGTTTGAAAATCTTCCATTCATTATGGACTTTGACCTCACTCACCTCCCTCATGTTCTTCTCAACATCAGAATAAACCATATGTTTGAGAAAATCATGAGGCTGGGCCTGCTTGAGCCTGTGGACTTCTTCATTACTTCCAACATGACTTCCAGTGGCCATAATAAGGGAATCTGGAGAACAATGGCAAAGAAAACATTAGCCGGCACAGGATGCAGGCTGATCACCAAACAGCTGCGGTTACACGTTTGATCAATGCGTTTGATCATCTTACACTACACAAAAACTCCTGCTAAACCTAAATCAACTGATCTTCAGGCTAATTTTGTATTAGTACGTTTACGCAAAGACAAGACAGCCTGGCACAGTAGCAGATGTTACATTTGAGCTCATTCATTATCCGGCCAAACTACCTACCAAGTAGCTAAAAATTACAGATCTACTCCCTACAGCACTTCACATGTTATTCACAACGCAAGACACGCCATGTTGGTATAAATCATAAAAAAGACAAGCACATACTCCCAAAACAAACGCACAGAAAGCTTTGCGATGTTTAAACAGACATCTTACCGCGACGATCCGCCGAGAAAGAACGAATGAACAACCTGGATAAAAACTAACCAATTAACTAAAAAACTAACCAACTAATACTAGTAATATTACAAATAACCAGACGTCTGTCATACGGCGCTTTAGGCCTCCAGTGTTGTGACGTTGCTGTTCGGTTTCGGCTCTGTTAGCACTAGCAAGCCAATTAAGTAAACTACACTTTTGTAAACAATCAATAATTAATCTTCGACTAGATTGCAAAAGTCAGCACTAGAGATGAGCCTGGAGTTCAACTGTCCTGCGTTTTTATCACCTCAGCGATAAAAGCGCACCAGATAGCTAGTTGCAAACAAGTTAAGCTAATCAACTGCTAGCAAACATAGAGTTAGCACGTACAAAACATCATATATACCCCAAAGATTTCCACAAGCACGTACCATAGCATTTTGTTAAGTCGTGTACGCATCCTAAAGCACGTTATATATCCAACGGCGTATACATGCAAAACCAGGAAGAAAGGGAACTTCGGCAGGCTTCGGATGAAAGGAAGGACCATTCAAATCAATACAAACCTGAAACGCTGGGATTGTGGGATGGGTGAAACACTAGAGATTGAACATCTAGCGCCACTTGGTGGGTAATAGTGGAGCTGCGCGTTTCTTTGCCTCAGTAAAAGGTTTGCACAATTATTCTCTCCTGCCAGCTTCCACCTGTTTGGGATGTTTGTGTAGCAGTCTTGCAGTGCCCAAATATCATGGGTGATTGTTGACTGGTTTTGCCCTCAATTGTCTGGTGTAATAATAAAACGTATGCATAAAACTAAGGCAAAACTAATTTCAAGCATTCAAGCTTAAACTGTTTGATCAAAAGGTTTCAAAGCTGAAACATGTATTCTGTCAGATGTGTCCAAACTACTGACTGGTATTATCTATATGTATGAAAAAAGGCCTGGAATTTGTTTTTCTGCCAATGGCCTTATCTGATGCAGTGTAAAACAAAACAAAGATGTATATTAGCACCACAATATGTAACTAGATGTTTAGAATAACACAGCCACTTTGCATATTTAGCGATTTTTAGGTTTCCTAACTCTACAAGGCTCCTAAAATTATACAAACAAAGGTGACGGATAGCACTACATTTACAAATAGTACTGATGTAATCATTCAATCATGTAGGCTACTGTTCCATGAAACCACATACACTTGTTTGTTAAAGGCAGAGTAGGCAATCTTTTCCACAAACACGTTTTGTGATGCTGGTTGAAAATCTCTTCACATCCTGATAGCAATCACTACATAAAGTGATTTAAATATATTTATACATTTATGTATCTTCTGTGGAAGGTGCATGACCATAAAATGTTTGTCCAATTATTTCATTCGGTCCGAATGCAGTGATAGGATGTCCTACTTGCCTGTCAAACTATGTATTTACATACCTCTGTGCACTGTTGAAGGAGGCGTGGCTTTGGTGATCACTCTGAAAGGAGGGCGGAATCTTATACTGTCAAAGCTACGTTGCTAACCTCTCTGAAATTGCCTACCCTACCCTAAGTATCTTGTCATGTATGTTTTCTGGGGAGGATTTATTATTTACTTTGATTAACCATTCTTCTTTGCTGAAAGCAAATGACATTTTGATGGTAAATCATTAAATTATTGTTTTATTGGGTCAACAGCTGAATTACATAGATATAGTTGTTAATCCTAGGTTGTCACTGGAGATATATTCTTGATGTGGAAAGATATGGTAAAGGTCTATGGTATATATATAAAGATATGGTTTAAGGTATAGGTCATTCAAAAGGATCATATATAGCCCCACTATGAGGGGTTTACCACCTTGGACTCAAGCCTATTCATTCCATGTTCCTTGGACAACTACAACATTCCCAACTGTTCAGTTTGGATGAAACAATGGCCTATCCAATGTTCACTAATCAGCAAATGTGGTTTTGTGGTGCGATTACACAATTTGTAGTGACTGCTGAAGTAGAAATACCATGAATAATGCAGGGCGATTCGGTGAGACAAGAAAAAATGTAATGTATTTGACAGAAAACAACATTAGTAAGCACTGCCAGCAGTGTTCCAATGTGTTAAGTTAATTTGAAAATCAATGGCATTTTTTAAAGAATGTGTCATGAAAGACAAATATTACCACAGTTCAAAAATAAAACACTGCTAAACCGAGAAAAGTAGAATAAAATAACTCACATTAGGCCTCATATTCAGACAGCCACAAAAATTTGCTAACCAGGTCCACCAGCCATTTGGGTTGCTGAGCCATTTAATAGTACTAATAATAATACTATCTTCTCTTTCAAGAGTCATTTTAAAATGGCAATAATAGCTACTATTTTAAGATAAAATAAAATTGTGTAAAAATAGTTCCATCCAATAAAACAACCTAAAAATAAATCCACTTAACTTGCCCAGTTTTCATTGGAATGAAGACTGATGGCAGACACTGAGAAAATACATTCTTCACTGCTAAACTTATTTTAAAATTGCATTTGATTGACTTAAATATATGAAATTAATTCTGGAGGTGTCCTATGTTCACATTATAAGTTTAGCAGTACAAAATGCAAGCAAGATTGTCAACATTTTGTTTAGTATGCTTGCATTATTACCCTTACAACTAACTTGTATGTATCTTAACTTGTATAACTTATATATCCATATATAATCTATGTAACTTACATAAATATCTATGACATTGTTCTTCAATATCCATTTATAAATCATTCATTACATTCAATTAACAGGATACAAGTATCCAGTCAATTCAAACACTGGATTAGATTATGCTAGTTTTTTGGATTTATAAAAACCGTTCTTTAATATTTATATTTCTTCTAATCTGTCCATGGTAATGTAATTATTGATTTCTGACACTTGAAGAATAAACAATCACAAGTCAGTCTTTCACAAAATCTCCAATCAGATTAAATAAACAGGATGTAACCAGAAATCAAGTGCCCGAAATCTGAACCTTTGTAAACATGGATACAGACAGTCGGATGGGCTTTTTTCAGAGGTTTTATAAATGTTTAACAGATGTTAGCCACGTATTATATTTGCAGATGATGACATAACATGTTGTTTATATCTTTGAGGGAGGCTAAATTACATTATCAGTTTATTCTGGTAAATTCAACTGGTTGAAGGTCAGCTGACACATGATATATATATATATATATATATATATATATATATATATAATCTATTCAGGCTTGTAATGGGCAACATTTAATCTTATGAAAATGTACGAGCATGATCAGGCAGCCTTCCACATGTGAGGCAACATCTGAGCAGAATAAGCCGTAAAAAAGGGAATGCGTTTGATACACAAGGTTACCATCTGTGTTTCTGAATCTGTTCTCCTCTTCAGAAAACTACTGAGGTTTCGGTACGATCGCTCTCATTTTCCTTTTAATGACAAAACCTGAAATCAGGCTCATGGGCCAATAGGTACCGAGTATCCTGCGATATATATCAAAAAATATTGAAGATCGGCTGCACCATAACTTTTTATCGTGAACTTTTAGGAAAACAGCTACGGCCAACGAAAGCAAATAAAACGGTAACTGAACCCTTATTATATCACAGACACAACCCCCAAAATCTCAGTAATTCAGGTAAGGAAAAAGTAAGAAATCTATTTGTAACTTTTTTTGACAGTTCTTTGTGACCTGCATGTTCTGTAATGCTGAAAAAATATATGAATCAATCTTTCAGCTTTCAGTCTTTATATCGTTGCCCTGGGAAAGAAACATTTTTCTGGATAGTACAGCATGTCCGTATCTGACAAAAGCTGATTTGGGATCATCAGTTTTAAGTCTCTATTGGAGCGCCATATATCCCACGACCACCAGATGGCGATATAAAGCTGTGGAAAGTGAAGTGTATGAAGGAGCTGTTATTTAACACTGAACTGTTAAGCTGCTGGATCCTTCTGCCCTGATGGGTCTGATCTAGTACACCATCCTAAACAGAGTTCAATGAATCATCTGTAATGTTCTTCTCTGGTGGAATCATAGTTGTCTGTAGATCATGCTATACTGTTTTATTAAAAGAAGTCATATTTCAAATTTGGACCAGGGACAACGTTGTCCCCGGTTTGTGATGGGGGCATAAGGTCCTTTATGGCACCAGGCTTCAAAAATGCTATACCAGGCTTCATAAATCCCAGCTAACAGGAAACAATGTTCTAGGAACACTTGCTAAAGTTCTCTAAAAGTTCTCTTAAAGTTATGAAACAATGTTCTTGTAGTAACATTGGTGTAACTTTTTAACACTCATCAAACATGTTATTTTAAAGTTGTTAGTGGAACATTTTAAATATGTTACAGAATTAAAAATCTGAATAATGTTCTTATAACTAAACAGTAACGTTAATACAATATCTAAAAAACTGGATGTTCTAAATGTTCCGAGAACTTAAAACTAACGTTTTTAATGTTTTTTTTTACTTAGTGGAACTGTTAGGGCAACATTCTTACAACCTAAAAATAGTTAGCTGGGTGGTTTAACCAGTCAACTCAAGTGCTACACTATTTAACATTGCTAACCTTAACATGCACTTTCACCTCTGAACTCAGTAACCTTGTTTGGTTAACCTGACATTAAACCTTACCTAAAGTAAATACACTCATGAGATTATGATCAATTCATTTCTACAGTTCTCTTTTGCAATGCCCACCTAAAGCGACATTTTAAAGTTCAAATGAACCTCACAACTATACTAGCTGAGGAAGCCAAAAGCATCCACCTAAAGCATCTGCCAAGTTCATAAATGTAAATGTTGGAACACATTACTGACACTTTGGTGTTCATATATCAAGCATGTAATTGGTGAGTGTAAAAGCAATATTTACTTCAGCTGGCATCCTGTCTGGCTCAATGACTGTGGTGTAATTTCAGGTAGCCCCCTTGATGCACTCGTTTTCTTTGGATGTTCATATAAAAAGGATTTATAAAGAGTGAATAAATAGGATTCATGAAGAGTTTATTCAGTGCACATCAGCCTGTAGGAACAGGTGAATGGAGTTTCAGCATGGGTTATCTACTGTATACCCTTAAAACCTTCAGTTTCCAGACCGGAACACACATTTATATAGAGGGTACTGATCTTGATGATGGAGTACTTCACAAAACTTAGGGTTAGGCTTACTGTTATATATATGTGTGTGGCTGGAAAGTTGTGTTTGAAAGATCTACTGTACATTTTTAACTAACTAAATTTTAACTTCTGGCAACATTTTAACTTACATCTGTTTATATCTTTGTTTCCTTCCATTCAAGCTGTGACATTTAAGTTCTTTTGTAATTTCTACTTAATGAGTTTTTGGAGTTTCAAATCAATTTCAAATTAATTTTAATTCATTTTAAAGAGGTCAGAAAAAGTTCACATTGCAGGTTATGACTTTTGAGGCACCAGTTGAGTTTTACTTCAGATGTTTTCCGTCTGAAAATTTGAAATGGTTTTAAGAAATGGGTAAGTTTACAATACCATAGATGGACTGTCTGTTTTAATATTTAAGAAAGGGAAAACAAAAGTCAGCAACAAACAAGGTGTATGATCTATGGTGCATTATTTAAATCTGTTTTGACTTGTTATAGGGAATGTGGTCTGAAAAGCTGGTTTGAAACCAATGCTCGGAACTCTAAATGGAAATCACTGTTCTCTCGGATATGATCCGGCCTTCCAAAATCATACAACTCACTGCATGTTTGAATAAATACATTCTACATGTGTTTCCTCCCTACATATATTGGTCAAAACCAAACAATAAAACTCTGTGTGAAGAAATTAAAAAGAGGAAGTGCTGGAAAAACAGTGCTGAACTTAGAAAAACAGTCCGTTGTTGTTTTTCAGCCAGTATTTGCTCTGCGTTACATAGCATGAGAAGAATGACGGGTTGAGATTCCATATCCTGGCAGGCTGGCTGTACTCTCTCCCTGCATGCAGGTAAGGTGATACCTGGTGTGTGTGACTGGACGGCACATTTAGCACTCTTCTGCCAACATGCAGCAGGGATACTGAGGTATTCATCCTGGTGCCTATGGATGGAAATCTGCCACTGCAGTAACCTGCAGGCCAAGATTTACAGACATGGTCAGCTTATTGTCATACAGTCCCTGTGAAACACTCATTTATAAGTTGAATAAGTAATGAGATCTCATTGCAGCTGGACTAGGAGGTCCCTTTAGTTCAACTGAAGTGTTATGTTAGCAACGTTAAGATCATAGGTTCGAATCTCAGGGATCTTAAATGTATGTGTATACTTTGAACACACTGTATGTTGCTCTGGATAAGGGTATGGCATATGACTAAATGATAAACAACCAAACTATGATTTCATATTATCATGAAACAGCAGTAAAATTAATTTAATAGTCCTATGCATTGATCATTTTAACCCACCTTCCCACAGTCATGATATAAACACCGGTTATGTAAAATGGTGCTACCCTCTTCCAAAACTCGGAATAGCAGCACAAATACAAAAGATGCTTTTTGTACATTCAGTTATTTGATCAACCTAAACAATAGAGTCTGGCCAAATAACACACATGTCAGCACTTTGAGTCATGCGCACATGTGCGTGTCTTTTACGCAAGCTGTGCTGTTTTATGTATGGTTTCCCTGCTGTATTGAATTGATAATGTACTGTAGATTTACACAAGATGGGTTAAATACTTCCCGACTCTGGCACAATTCCTCGGAGCGTTCTAACATCAAACAGCATGGCATTTTTATGCGGTCGAGTGAGAGTGTGCTTTTTCATAACAAATTGCATTTACCACAAACTTAGGAAAATAGTTTCCATTTGGATTTTCTCCTACATCCTTTGAATCATTGTTTCTGAGACTCACGAATCAACGAGTCCTTAGCAGCGTGATATCAGATGAGCAAAGAATGCTAATTTTTTCAAATGCTTTACATTCATGCATTTTATCCAAAGTAGCTTGCAGGAGATGGTATTCAGGTATTCAGTATATGAGTTCACTGGGAGTCAAACCTACGAACTCAGCATTGCTAGCACCATGCACTACCATCTGATCTATAGAATCTATACAGGAAATACATAATGTTATGATAAATGGTATCAAGCCCCCAAAGCCAATGAGCTAAATATTTACATTTTTTTACTTTCTTTGTGAATAAGTCATGTAGTGGTATTCTGAAGTGTTACCAGCCACATAGCCTAGATAACAGGGAATGCTCTCAGAACATTGGCTACTGTTCTCTAAAAGTTCTCTCAAAGTTTTTAAAAAAGTTCTTTCAGTAACATTAGTAGAACTTTTTTAACATTATAAGTCATATAAAAACTGTTCACTTAATGGAAACGTAAGGGTAACGTTCATAAGTTGTCGTAAGTCGTAAGTGCAAACATTTTCAAGTTATTTGATTGATAAAACTAATAGTTGTAATGCATTACTTTGTATATTCTGTGTCGGGTGGTTTACAATGTCTACCACCCGAAAACGAAAGAAACATTTCACTGCATGTTTCAGGAGATGTGACAGCCACACACTCATCTGAACAGGATTCAGCTGAGTCTGAGTGATACCAGAGTCATTCTTACAAGTACTTTGAGAATTCCAGACACATTCAGACCCATAAATCCATAGCAGATTCATAAAGGGCCACCAAAATGTCAACAAACCCTGAGGCCACACGCTAAGCATTGAGATTCTACCCCGATCGCATCATCAGTTCTTCCTTTTTCATGGGGATCCAGGCACTGAATCACTCTTTGGCTCAGTGCTGATGACTAATGGGAGACAGTGACATCACTGTCATATTTCATGCAGAAACCAAAGTGACAGAAAGGAAAGAAATCTTGAAGTTCACCCCTCTAATAGATGAGGTCCAGAGTCACAGCTTTGCAGCTTTTTACTCTTCTCAGAATCTCCATCAGCCTGCTGGTGGAGAAACTATGAAAATAATATGCTGTTTTATGTTATCTGAGTAACATTTCAGGCAGGATTTTTAACACATCACAATTATGAGATGTTTTGGAAATTCAGCTGGTCAAAACAACATTTTTTAAAACATCTCTATTAAATATTTAAGCCCATTTCCTTGTACACTGAAAGAAATCTTAATGAACCTAATTGAATTGAGACAACTTTCCATGCGATTCCATGCAAAAAAAAAAAACAATTTTCAACAGAAAATAATTAGTTTGAACATATTTGTTCTAGTCCTCTTACATTTATTTAGTTCTGCTTGATGCAATTATTATGAAAAAGTCCACACATGCACCACCATGTGACATTAGACATGTGCTCTCGCTCTGCTTCTTTGATGTGGACAAAAGATGTTGTATTAAAAAAATAATAATGCTCTCAGGTCAACTTCAAATTTCAAAAGAGGTTTCCAGAATGCTGGTTATTGGGAGTGAACATTATTAATGTACACTACAGATCAAAAGTTTAGGATCACTTACGTGTTCTTTATTTATATTTTTCCACATTTTAGAATAATAGTAAACCCATCAAAACCATAGAATAACACAATTGTAACTGTGAGGATTATGCTGTTGCCAAAAGCATCCAAACAAAAATCAACTGTGTTATATTTTAACATCTTCAGTGCAGTTACTGGACACTGGACTTTATGGGTTGGTTTTTATTTATTATTTGGTCCATGTAATCCATTTAAAAAAAATATTAAAATTTTCTAATTAAATTAGATTAATATGTTGGCACAATTATATTTTTGTCTGCAAAAGTCATTTCAAACATTAAAACTTTTAAGATTTTTAAGATCATAAGAAACATTTTTGGTCAAGTGATCCTAAACTTTTGACCGGTAATGCAGTCATACAGCAAATTTGTACATTAATTACATCCAAATGTTGAAAAATTAAGTTGCATTAGCTCATTTTTATTTATGATTTAACTGAATAAGCCGCAAAATCTGTTTTAAATGTAGAATTATTCGTGCGATTATCAGGGTAATACTATAGACTGAAAACAAACAGGCTTCATCTATTTGGGTTTTGTAAAATATGTTCTTGTGTGTAAATCCAGTCACATGTTCTTTGAGAAATTCCACACAATGGTGAAGGTCAAACTGGGACATAAACCAAACAGCCTGACAGATGAAGAGCTAGTGTTGCTATTGGTTACTTGATTTTCCATGAAAGGAGAGAAAGATCCAGTCAAGAGTAGATGAGTGGATGAATTGTTTGACATGTTGATCATGTGAGGTTCCTCACTGGAATATTCTCAACAGATTAATCTGAAAACCGAAACAAAATCTGCTGTTGTGAACATTTCCTCTTCTTTTGGTCCAAATATGTTCTAAGATATATTAGCCTCCATTTAGTACAGGGACAAGTCTTCACGAAACCACAAATTAGCTCCAACAGATGATTCAATTTAGTGGTCCAATCAAGCCATTTTCCTTTATGTCTGTCATTGAGGTTAATGTAATGAAGGGGCACAGACAGGCAGGCTTATGGGAAAATACTATAATAACAGAATGTTTGAGGCTACGTTGGCAATGTAAACACAGCAATGCAAGTAACATCACATGCTGGGACAAATATTGACAAACACCAAACTCCCACACACTTTTACACACGCTCTCAGAGCCAAAGAGGAAGCTACTGACTGTTGGCTGTGTACATGATGATTACACACAGTCATAATCTTGGACTCTCACATGCTCACGCTCATGGTCCCATCCTGAGCCTGTGGTTCTGAGACTTCCATCCACCTGCATGGTTTCCTTTCTGTAATTATTCAGTTGAATTCATACATAACCAGAGTTCATGTATATACAGTGCCCTCCAAGTATTGGGACAGTACAGGAAAAATTGCTCTGAGTCGAGAAATCTTTTATAATTCAGAGATGAATGTGAGGCAGATGTACAGAACAGATTTCACAGCTTTTCTCTCAGTGTCAGTTCCCTCATCTTCATCTTGGCTTCATCTTGACTGCAGAAGCAATGGACAGAGCTGATACTACACATTCCCTGCTTTTAACGTGTGAACAAATAATGCAACAGGACACAGCTGAACACTTAGGAGGACAACTGTGAACCAGTTGTCCCAATACTTCACATTCACATTAGATAGAAAGGGATGAAACTTCAAAATTGGTGAAACATTTAGGTGTTAAAACAGCCTCCAATCACTGTCTAATATTAAAGCAGATGCTGCTACAGATATTCTTTAGTCTTTAATCTGAAGTCTTCAGGTAGAGTTTTATTTTATTGTTCACCTCAAGAGCACATTTATATTTACAGTAAACAATATAGATGAGTTTGTGACCACTTGAATTACCAGTCATTTGTGTATGACCAAATTACATGTTGATTTGTTACATGTTGTTTATAATTATTAGAACTGTAACAGATTACAAGAACATGCCTTAATAAAAACATAATTCTTGAGAATTCTTTGCTTAATTATGCATTATACAGTGTGCCTACAGACAGACAGCACAGAGGTCATGCCCCCACAGCTGTGTGCTGACAAGAACTCAGTCACGTTTACAGAATTGGCCAAGTTTTACATTTACATTTGTATGTATGAGGTGTGATTGGCTCATTATTACATCTTGATATGCTGTACATAATTGGTGTGGGTGGAGTTGATATCTGTCAATCAAAGTTTGGACATTTAATAACATGGAACAGCTGTCAAGTGGACCTGAACACAAACACAGTCCTGTTGGAACAGTGATGGGAATGATCGCCGCACGCTACGTCCTAATGGCCTGAACCTCAAAGGCATTTTTGTTTCCCATAACAGTTCAGCTTGGCCACAAACCCCTGTGGAGCTGCAGGCATCTAATGTGGAAAGTGTTGAGTGAGCTACTGAACATCAGAATGCTGTGAAAAAGAGCCGACGAAAGCATTAACATATCTGAGGCAAAGACATGGGATGCAGCTTATAGTGTTATTCTATTGTTCACATATCACATTTTGGGAACTTTGCACAGGCAAGATTCACTTTCAATTTATTTGTGCACAATTACTTTATGTTAATAAGTATGGAGAAAATTGTTTAAATGAGGTAAAAACGGGTTGTGACTATGTTAAACGTGTTAAATAAAACTGTTATGACAATAAGTCATATGATATTACAACAAAACAGGTCATCTGCTTATTATGAAAAACATTCCCAAACAGTTACAATTCATTATAAAACCTAAACAGTTTATCTAATCTTTTCTATTTTGTCTAATTTAAGAGAATCTAGTTGGAACAATTGCAGGGGTCTAGGCAAAAAGCCATTTGGGAAATTGCTAGCTGAATTTTGGGGGGCCTGAAACAAGCTCATGAGGTTCTCCTACAAATACTTAACAATACATATAGAAACAATGATTTAATAAATCATTAAATGATTCTAATTAAGACCGTAAGATCCAGTTAATGCTCATGGATAGAATTTTAGGTAACTGCCGTACACACAATCTCATATAATAAGTAAAGTAAAGCTTCTTATTTCAGTGCTGCAAGCCACACATACTGCTTGTATCTAATTAGCAGTAAAGCCCAAGCTTTGTTAATGCTACACGACTAGCTTCAGGTCATGAAATCTAAACACCAACAAATCCTTGACCTTTGACCCTGTCCCACAGTCTCTATCCATTAACACTGTGAATTATAATAACATTCAAAACATGTGTGGAATGGAGGGAATCCTCTCTGCAGCCAGAATGAGGGTCCTGCCATCAATATATGTGTGTACTAAACATGTCTGACAACAAGCCTGTTAAAATTCTTCATACCTCACTTAAAAAATCATTTTATTGTGATAATTTCAGTCAAGAGAACAATTTAGTAACAGTAGATGTAGGTTGTGCAACCAGTGAATGAATATTTTGTTGACACTTTTTTTTAACCATCTGTTATTAAAGTTGTGATATTTTAAACCAGGAATTAAATTCCGAGCTTCCTTAATATTAATATAATTTTATGGTTTGTTTATAAGAACATACTTTAATTTCAGCTGCTCCAGCCAAACTTGCCCTCCAGGGCCTTTTATACAGACACGCAGGTGAAAAAGAGTACAAACAGTCTGAGGCAGAATCCAGTTCACCTTTCCGAAGGTCAGATTCCAAATTCCTCCCGAAGCAGACGTCTCCAACCCCCATCACACACTGCCCCCAAACCTCCACACCCCGCCTGCAAGGCAATAACTCAAGCAGGTCACTCTGGAAGAGCTACACAACAACTCAGTATATCTGCTAAACTGGGTAAATTAAGAACTTTGGAACTTTATATCAGGACGTTTAAGTGTTTTATGCTAAACTATGACCTAGAATGGTTCAGACGCCCTGATCTAGGTAAAGAACTTGCAGTAAAGAGAAATGTTTTAAATGACATTTAAGAATACCTAAAAAAATAAATGGTCAAATACTGATAGATGTAAGGATACGTTTGGTAACTGTGATGTTAGTCAGTCTAAGCTATGACAAACTCTGATTCTCTTTCTTGTTCAGCCAAATAGACACTAAGTATTGTCCTGATTTTTATCAAAAATTTTACATTTGTTTTTGTATTGTTTCTTTTCTTTGTCTTTAAGGTGTCCCATTCAGCAGATAAATCTAAGAAGTTAAATGAAAAAATAAGCTATTACTTTGAACCATCATCTTTCTTAAAAGTTATTTAGAATAATGAAGATAAATTCCACTATTTATGCTCTAAAAATGCATTAATACGGACAAATCTATGTTTAATGTTTTAATCCTTGACATCATTGGTTTGTTTGTTCAGAGGTCCCCTCAAACATCCTCGATTTATCTGCTCTTTCTGCTTGCAGTAGTGCAGATAAAATGTTTGACAGGTAATTCCATTCTCTGCTAAATGAATAACAGTCCCAAACCTCTGAGGTAAGTTTTTCTGCGGTTCATCACTGCCTACGCTTTACCATCTGAATATGTAATCACTTCTGCCTGTTATTGACTCAATTCGAACTTCTTGTTTGTTTCATTTCACTTGTGAGGTTGGAAGCCCTTTGGCTGACAAGGTCACGTGGGGGGTGATTGTGTTGGGTGGGGGGGGTCTAGGCCCTTAGATGAATGGAAAAGCCAGTTTGCAAACACCACTACTTCATTTTCCTTGGAAAGAGAAGCTTGCAATCTCAAAACAATCAAACAACACTTTGGAGCTCAGTAGTCTAATATTTCATTATGTCATATAAATCTAAAAGTATAATATTCCTAAAGCAGAAGGAATGCGGTTTGATGTTTTTTATTAAAGAGATATTGCTGAAAAACACTTTTTGGCTCTTTAGCGTCCTTAATTTGAAACACACATTACAGTAGACTAAAATATGATTATTGAGCCGGTATATTAAAAAATCTGTTCTTGCCTCACTCCAAACCTCACTATGCAAAGATATGGAAGATATACAGATATGGAAAACAGGTAACGCTTTCATATATATGTGATATAAACTATATACATCATTATCTAGTAGCTACTTTTAGTAGAGTTTAGTAGCTGATAACATTTTTTTAAAAACAATGTGTGCATAGGTTGCACAACCAGCAGTGTGGAATCTTGTTAAACCTCACAGAAATATTTGGTGTAAAAATATTAAATTCTTTTTGTTTAATTTTTTTGCCTTTTCATCTCCAGGACCTGGGCAAAAGATCTGTCCTAACAGCTGGCAAACCATTTTTAACAAAAATGACACAGGCCAGAGTAACAAATAAATGTAATTTGAAATAAGATGTCTCTGTGGGACAAGTGAAACAAATGAAACTGATAATGCATGTATTACATGGAGATGAGACGTGTATTTGGGTCGTCGTAAAAAATATAAACACCTCTGCTCAAATGCTTGGCCAGAAACAACAATGTCATCAAAAGAAATTCCGGAGCTTCAGAGACAGTAGGAAAGACTCACGTCAAATCCACATTGTTTATAATCGTACTTATCTTTCACGATGAGTCCAATGCTCAAAATCATTTCTCACCAGCTGGAAAACTCCCCTGAGATGCCAGTAATGTGTGTTGTTTGCTAAAGCGAATGATGAAGGAAACTGTATTTAGGAGCAAACAGCCTTCCATAAACGTGCTCTTCCTGGAAGCTCAGGCGTGCCTAACGAGTTGGCTTTGTTAAAAAGGAAACGTGTAGGTTGAAGTCATTGTTCTCTTTCAAGTGTTGCTTTGGAATCCCATCAGTCTATGATCTCATTATCGTGGTCCTTTTCCTAGGGTGTCACAGCGCTGGGGAGAGATTCCACTACAAACAATTCCTGCGGGTGTCCACGGAGCTACTCAGTAATTCCATTGCACGAGTTCTTGTTTCAATAACTGTCCCACCGGCTGTGGGGGCAATAGAATGTAAACAAGATGACCACTGCGTAAACAGTGACCTCTGCAATAAATCGAAGATAAAACAATGGAGTGAGTCCCAGATTTTCCATCTGTAGATGGAAAAATCATAGACAGGAAAACCACGCTGCGTTTCACCATCAGAATTTTTAAATGATTAATAATCACTTATAAATGATGATGGTTTCAAGGCAGTTATGAAAGAGTACCACAATATTATACTTGATTTTTTTATACTTGATTTCTGTTTGATCGGGCAGGAAGGAACAGGGTGTTGGGTAGAGTAATGTATTGGACTCTGCTTGGACTGGCTGGGCTTCCCTGCACAATACTTTTCTCTGTTGGCCCCAACATTCGAAAAACAAGCCCTGTCCAGCAGATATGAGCTGGGCCCTGTTTTGAGTTGCTATATTTTCCCTTTGATTTTCCTTCTCTATGACACAGGTCCACAGATTCACCACTGACCTCTTCCACTAATAAATGAACATATAAACATATCACCTTCGCTGCCAGCCGGGTGGGTCCCTAAATCTCGATGAGTGAATCTGAGAACATAGGGGCCCACGGGCCAAAATCTGGTGTATAATTTTGTAGTGTTAGGCAATGTTATTTTAGCCCGTGTTTGACTTTTTGCAGCTGAAGCTAGGCTTGTTAGTTTAGAGTTGCTGCCCTTTTGCCAATGTTGTTATCCTCAGTCAGACGTGCCCCCCCATTCTATTAGATAGTTCTTTTTTCCTATTAGATTTTGGAGATAACATGGCAGACTGTCCCCCACCTGAAGTGATTTGTGCAGGAAAGCATCTGATTCCACTCTAAGGTGAAACTGTTGAACTTTGGTCTTGGTTCGCATTAATCTCACTCGTTTGATTGAGCGGCATGGAAATGTGTTTGACTAAGCAAATGCAGATGGCTGAGCTGGTTTCTAGAAGTCCATCATGCACGGGGAGGCATGATGAGTCCAAAAGTGTGCATTTATTCAGCCCAGAGTTATATAACAGACAATTAGCTTGTGGTTTTGCTTAGCCACAGCTTTCAAGGGCACTGCTGTGAACGAGGCTCAAGAGAGTCTCGTGCCCTTAACATCTCCCTCTCTCTCTGTCTCTCCCTCTCTCTCTCTCTCGCCCATGCCTTGAGGCTGTATCTGTGTTCATATCTCATAATAACGTTCTGGAATCTGTCTGTTTATTGAATCTGTATCAGTCTTTTAAATAGCTCCTTGAGTCTGTTTCTACGGAATCCTGGACTCACTGTTTTTCCTACCTTGAGTGCAAACCAGAGAACTGTGGATCTACTTGTTGGTTTTGCAGGGTTGCAAAAAATGCATGCTTATATTTTTTCTGTTGACTACATGTAAAGGCTTGAATTAAACCTTATTAAATAAAAAATTGGAAATGATGAATTGCATTGCGGGGTTTTCCAAATGTAATTTATGAAAGTCATTATGACATAGTCCTATGAAAAGACATTTACTGGCATTTACTTTTCATATATTTGACAGTGCTTGTAAAAAAAACACAGAACAAATTAACTAAAAAGTAAGTAAAAAAGCAAAGTGTATTCAGTATTGCAAAGATTCAGGCTTTGTGAGCCATACCATGTGATCAAACATGTGATGTGTGACAGCCAGTAATGTGTGAATCAACACTCAGAGTTGACCTCAGACAAAACAGGTCTGAATGCTTCCTTATTGGGAACTCACACTAAGGTACAACATTTTTTTACTTTCCTCTTTTGCACTTTAAACATTGTGCAAAAAACAAAACTTACACTCATGCACGATGATCAGGAGAAGATGCCCAATGTTCTGCACACATAGAATTTATTATACATATATCTCACATCTAATCTGGATAAAATAAACAACCACACAGTTATGAGATCACAGGGTGAGTATAATGGCAGCACGTTATTAGATTATATCAGGATAAATATATCATAGAATTAGCTGACGGACATTTCAGACTGCGTGTAATCTGCCACAAGGCTTGATAGTGGCCAACTCCTCTGAAATTGATTTTAAAGATGTGAAGTGGAAAAATGCTTTGCTAAAATACTCATTTATCATTCAACAAAACTCACTGTGTGACAAACCTCCCAGTAACTCTACATTCACATCCGTGATGTCAGCAGAACACTGGTCTCTAATTGGCTGAAGACTTGAAGGAGCTCAATTTTATAGGTAGAATTTAATTTAGATTTTGATTGAGAGTCACTATCTGATTCCAAAATGATTCTTGAAACTCAATCTTAAAGTTTCAGCAATGGTGTAGGGCCGCAAAAATTCACCAAGTTAACTATTTAATGGATTTGTGAGTGGGCCCAGTTTCTGAGGCAAATACAAAGAGTGCCTCCGCCAGTACTCAGGTGACATCTAGCATCAGCTGCCAATCTTTATCCAGAAAAAACTAGAAAAAGGTCATGCTGTAATAAATGATAATGAATTACAAATTTGGATTAGGAACTTTTGTGGGTGGATTTAAAATACTTTGAGGAAGAACATTATAAATATTCGGGGTAGGGCAATAAGCAGCAAGCAGTTGTACAAACTGGGTGCAATAATAAACCAATTTTCTGTACACACAGAGAATTGTACAACAACAGCATCCTCTGCACATCATGTGACTCGGATCTGAAAAGGTGTTGCTAAAATGTGTGACATATAAAACCGCACAAAACATAAAAACGTCATTGTCGCGGCAGGCCTGAGGACTGTCAATCCCACCGCCAGAAGATCCCTGGTCCAATCGTATAAGCTGCGGTGTTAACACCTCATTTAGCTGCAGGGTGGGAGTGGCCGACACCAAAAAGGAAAGGACTCTATGTGAAAGCACACGCTGCTCGTAAACATCGTTTCTCATACCCATGACTTAACTAGTCAAAAACCGTTAATAGACTCTGTTGTAAGACTCTATGTAGTGGTATCATTTCCACAAAGGAAGTCGTAACCACGGTAGGACATACTGATATGCTGAAGAAGCCAACAGGAGCTGATTATGTAAGTGTTCTTTGTGGATCCTGCACTGAGAGTTCAGGAAAAACGTGCCATCAGGAATGAAGTCTGATGTTAATGAAAGGCAATCATCCATAATTATGATGCCACGTATTAATCACGTATTAAACACCTAATTTAACTTTCCTACTATTAACAGGTTTTCTCAAGTACATATGCATCCCTGTAGCATAGCAGATATCTGTGTACCGTAGGAAACTCTCTATAAAACAAATCATAAACCAGATAGAACAAAACTGTTGAATTATCAGTTAAAAGGGATTGTACTTTTTTTTTTTCCCTTTGATAATCTCAAGACCTCTTATTTGGGATATTCCCAGTTAACAGGGAATGTTCTCAGAATATTGGCTAATGTTCTCTCAAAGTCCTCACAAAGTTATTAAAAAACATTCTTGCCATGTTAGTAGACCATTTTTTAATGTTACATGTCATTTATATAAAACCTTTATTCTTTAGTTGTTAGCAAAACATTTAAAAAGTGTTACAGATTTTAATAATGTTTTAATAGTGTTCTTATAATCAAGCAATAACATTAATACAACCTATAAAATACTGGACATTTTGCACATTCCTATGACATGCAAAATAACTTTACTTAATGGAAACATTGGAGAAACATTCTTACAACCTGAAATTGTTAGCTGGGCTGCTGCTTCAAGATCAGCACTTTAAGTCAAATGTAAATAATTATGAGAAGGGGTTATTTAATAGTAGCCATTAATAAAGTTAATATGACTCCCTATTATTCAGCCATTCTGACATGGATATTGAGTCTATGAACAATCATCAATCTCTTTCATTGCGAGATACAGTATCTGTAGCTGTTTTCTGGTGTGAAAGATGTTAAATTACAGGCAGTTCTTTATAAAGAAGGCATGTAATCTGCTGCTCTTCCTGTTCCTTGAAGTCAGTGTTGTGGTCTCCTAACTTTCAAGGAAAACCTCCAACAGTGAGGTCAATGGAAAGATCATGATATCATTTTGTGCATACAAGATTTACTTCATTTTATGTAATATGAATATTTTAAACAACTCAGAGGGCTTGTAAACTATTTGGTAAATCTCATAAATTCGTTGCATAAATGTTGCATTTTGTAGACTAGTCGGTTTATGGCGTCTCTAGGTGCCTGCTGTTCACTACTGTGCTCATGTGGTCATCGCTTTTATCAGCCAGATGGGTCAGGGCAGCTGGCACCCATTTTACTTTGGCACTGTCTGCCTAATCTGAGTGTGAATCTGAATGTGAATCTGAGACAGTCCAAAGCCACAGTGAGGCACAATGGGGAGGCTTGTTCGCATCCACTCTCTGACCCGAAACCTACTGGCTGATTAGCCTTTAAGCACAGTACAAATATAAAGCTCTCACACATTGCAGGAGAGAGTGAAGGGTGAAATCAAACACGTTATTCTGTCTTCTCCACAAACTGCTGTGTAGTTGAAGGTTTGGGTCAGACGTCACCATTAAGCAGAGCTTTGGCCAGCAATGAAGCAGAGATCCTGACAGATCCTCCTCAGAAATGTAAATCTTTTGAAATCCAAACAAAATACTCATTCAGTTTTGAAAGACACATTCAGTTAGACTTGGTGTTGATGGTCTGCAAGGCTTGTTATGAATGAATAAAAAATAAATGATTTTACTGACATGCAGGAATATGGTAAGATATATACAGTGAGGCCTAAAAGTGTTTGGCCGTTTGTTTTATGCATTACATATTGACCAAGAAACAGTGCCAGATTTTCTTCAGAATGCTAAAACTCTTTATTTACAGACTAAAATGCAATTTTGAACCACGGTGGTCCATGATTTTTGGACCCCACTGTATCTATGATTAACATGTAAAACTGCAATCTGTAACTGTTTAAAGATGAACAAAAAACATGACAGGAACAGCAGCAAGTACATAACAGGTCAGTGTTCAAAACGGTCTCCTTACTGTATTTCATTCATTTATAAATAATTTATAAATAATACGTTTAAGTTTATGATAATGGTTAATAATTTGAGCTGTCAAGTCCAATGTCCCTGGAAATGTCAGTGTGGCTTCATTTGATATCAACAAACGTAATGAAAAGTACATCAAAAACCTGCAATTTTATGTTTCAAACAGAGATGGCGGTAGAGAGGTGAAAGTTGCAGATTACAGCTTTAAAAAAACAAAAAAAATATTGTACAAATTAAAAAAACATTTAAAAAAATTACAAATTGGCCTGTATTAGGACAAGGTACCGGAGACAGAGTCTTCACAACGTTGATTCACCTCTTCCATCATACATCCAGCCATCCTTCCATCTCACAGCACACATTAATCCAGCACATTAGACTGTCAGCTTAAATCCACTGATTACTGTATGTGTCAGCTGGGATATGCTTGTTTTGCTTAAGAGGGCAGCTGAGGAATACTGAACATGACACTCACATGGAGACGTGTCTGAAAGCCTGGAGAAAAGGGACAAGGAGGCAAAAACACTAGTCACAGGCCACATACCCTGCTAACGGGGAATGTTCTCAGAATGTTGGCTGTTGGCTGAATGTTGTTCTCTAAACATTTTTGCAAAATGTACTCATAGTAGAATGTTATTTTAATGTTATATATATCATATATCAAAAATGTCAAACGTTACAGAATTTGAAAATGTTTGAATATGGTTCCTATACATTAGCAATGATGTTAATACAATGTCTAAACAACTGGACGCTTTGAATGGTTCTAGAACTTTTAAAATAACATTTTTGTTACCTAATAGAAACATTAGGGAAATGTTCCTGAAAGCTAAAATTGTTAGCTGGGTACAAGGGAGAAACTGAGGGGTATATCTGATATAAAGGCCCAAGCTGTTTCAACAGAACAAGATCAAGTGTTGAATGCTTAAATTGGGGTTTCAGTTTCTTTAAATAACAACAAAAAAGTTGAGGTTAGAAACTATCTGAGGAGTAATGTGTGATTCTCTTTGTAGCACAATCCAGAGGCTGGAAAAGATAAAACAGGGCTGAAGGTTTGTATCTGAATCAGCTATGTATAACTATTTCACATTTGGGAGAGGTTAAGAAACCATTTAAACCCAATAAATCCTACAAAACAAGACATATCTGATAGTTACAGGTTGTCTACATGTTACGTTTTGATCTGTATGAAGTAAAAACTTAAGGCTTGTGATTTTGCACATTGTATTACAAACTGGAAAGCTTTTAATTACACACACAAATCCCTTCCTGGCAGTACAACCAGTCGAAACAGTCACACCCACCAAAGGAGGTATCGTTTACAGATAGCAGATGGGGTTTTCTTTGGCCATTTCACGCAGGATTATGTGAGAATATCAATGACTGCCTGAACATTGTGTACCTGTACAAAAATCTTAATCCTGGGATCATTATCATTGTCACTGGGGAAGATTTCTGGAATGCTTCCTCCCCTGTGGTTTATGAAGTCAGATTACTGCGGACCTAAAGTGATGCTCTATGTTCCCCCCCTGCAGATCCTATGAGCTTTTGAAGAAAGACTTCAAAAAGTGGAGAAACATTCCTCCCTCTTTGTTGACTACAATTAGATGAAAGAGTTCTTCAGTCTATTGGTCCTTAGCACGACTCTGGAGGGAAAGCAGAGACTCACTGTCTCACTGTCAGTGAGTCTCACTGTCTCACAAGGGTCAACGGGATTTTCGGACCAGTGCTATGGAAACAGGCACTGCTGTCACTAAAGAATGAACAAATATTAAAGATGGAGACCAAAATCAGGATACCGATCTAAAAACAAAACTCCTCAACCAATTTCCCACACTAATCACCAAAATAATTCTTAACCACAGCCATCCGTCTGAAATCCAGTAACTCTGTCTGGCTTCAACTGTACATACTCTGTATCTTTTGGCATTAACTCATTAATGGCCAGGCCTTTGATACTTTAATATTCTGCATAGAATATTCACACAATCTTTTATTTAAACATACGGTGTAGTTCTTTTGTAATAGATACGTGAATCTTTCACGTTAATATGTTTTAAATATGGTAATTTTAGTGACTGGTGGGCATATATATTTCTATGTAGACACTCCCACAGAAACGGATTTGGATTTGGTACACTGGTAACTTGCACGTAAGTGCACGTAAACACTCACTATATGCTAATTGTTTCAAAACATCTGTGGTCACCAGAAACAAAAGTAAAATGTACATTTATTTAACACAACTTACAGTGCATCTGTCTATGCAGTCCCTAGGCCTCGACCCTGTGACCTTGGTGTTATAGTTGAGCTGCAGGATTCAAAACCAAAACATACATTACTTTGAAGGCATTTACGTTTGCTAGGCATTTTCTTATCCAGACCTGATATTCAAAGGCCCTTTTGGGAAGTGATAACATGGCTTTTTAAAACATGGTTTTTCCACCTTCCTCACCGTGGCAGGAGTCTTTTGATAGGCATGTTTGCACAACTGGGCTGTCTGCGGTCCTGGAGGGTCTGAAAAATCAGGCTAGCAAAGAAGAGTAACACAGCTGCAACCGCTGGCCCTCTTACACAACGTCAGGCTATCACAAAGATACCTTTATACAGAGGGCCTCTGAATCCAGAGCATAGAGTACACACACTGTGTGCGTGTGTGAACAGATGTATAAGTGAAGTATGTTTAAAGGAACCTGTGTGAGGTGCAAACTTTTACATTGCAATGTTGCAATTAATTGTGAATTAATTGCTACGCTATTTAAGTGTGTCTGTGGAAAACCATTTGGCAAAAATGTTTGAAATTCAGTTTAAAATAGAGAAGTCACAAAAGCACATGGAGTCGTAACATCTTATACAGGGGGAGCCTTTAAAAGATCAGGAGAATTTTAGATCTTGTTTAAAGATTGGGACAAAGATTTGTTGATAGTGGACCAGGAACCAACTGGGAAACAACATCAAATGGATCAAAACGAATCACATAATCACTCAGCTACTGAAGTAGCCGCAGAGGTCATGTAAACACTTTCAGCCAGACTCAGACAGACTTATTGAGAGAAGATTCTTTCCTGGAATAACTGTGTTTTTATTCACTGAAATATTGCAATACACACAGTAGAATAATGACACGCTAATTTTGCTGTAACCTCAATCAATTTTACTGCATTTTTGAGTTTCTTTTTGGACTTCGGGAATCATGAGATTGACCAGATGTGGCCTAAATTTTCTGTGGAGGTTTAGGTGGTTGACATTGATATCAACCAACAATCTACCCAGCTAACAATTTTAGGTTGTAAGAATGTTTCTGTAACGTTTCCATTACGTAATAAAAAGAGTTAAAACATTATTTTAAGAGTTTTAGGAATGTTCAAAACATCTCAAACGTTTTTTGACATTGTGTTAACATTATTGCTTGGTTATAAGAATGTTATTCAAACAGTTTATCAGTTGTAATGTTTTTAAAATGTTCCACTAACTACTTAAAAATAATAGATAATATATACATAAAAATAAATAATATATGATATACTGTATAATGTTAGAAAAACATTCTATTAACATTACTGCAAGAATGTTTTTGAGAACTCTGAGAGAACATTTAGAGAACATCAGACAACATTCTGAGAATGTTTCCTGTTAGCTGGGTTCTAACAGGAAACCATTTCTGCAGTCTATATGCCACCATGAAGATCCAAAACGTCTGTTAGAAGACTTATGGGGAAAACAGAACACCTCTCACCTGCTGAAGTATTATTGTTAGACCAGCCATGAGTGCTGCAGAATAGTGTAAATTCTTAGTGTCTGTGAGAAAGTCAATACTTTGAGTGAATATAAAGCTGTCTGTCAGTGATGGGCTTTGGGGTATTTCCTTTCTGGTGTAAAATGGCTGTAAATGTGTATAAAACCCCCAAGTGTAGATGACAGCTATAAATCATCAAGTCCAACTATTTCTAAACCGAACTAAGGCGTAAACGCAGCCGTCGTTGAGAATATTAAAATTATATCATTTTTCTTGTGTTTTTCTAATGTAAATAATTTCTAAACCAAATGTTTATATAATACAGTTTATATAATACAGGCTTTTAGAAGAATTCTCTTACCTCTGTATAGTATTTTTGCATAGCATGGTGTCTTTGAAGCTCCTAAACGCTACTGGTTATGTTTTCCTTGGATTGTGGAGGTGACCACCATTACAGTCACTAAAACAATTTTCTAAATCCCTCACTCAAAACAACTTACCAGAAAGTCAGAGTTAGAACTGTTAAACTTCTCTTCATACCTTAAAAGAGATTCTAGGAAATTTCTTTTCATTTTAGAAAAAACAAGATAAACACTTTCTCTATATAATTCAGACAAACTCTAAAATACTAACAGAGGCTCTGATATTTACATTATAAATAATGATGTACCACAAAAAAACCTTAAAACACATGACAGAGCTAGTTATTGTGATGGGCCCCTGTCCCCATGACATCAGCTTTATAATGCATTATAAGAATAAGAAAAAGCCAATACAAACTGCAATTCTTCACATAAGCCAACAGGCCAAAAGACCAAAAACCTACTGAGGCATCACCACAAACGGGTGTGATCATCAGATGGAATAGCCTCTGTTTATTCTGCTGATGCTAGCTCAACCATCTTAAGTCATCTAATGTAGCTGCAGTGACTGCTCTGTGGGGAGATGTTGGTTAACTGCAGCCATACAAAGGTTTCATTCTGTGAGTGAGGAGGAGACTCAGGAATGTCCATGGAAGGTATTAGACTGTGGACATGTAAATATTTCCACATCTCTTCAGTTAAACTTGCTGGGGGCACTTTCCCTTCGCTAATTTAGAAGGAAATGAATTTTGGCACAATCAATGTGAGTATGTTTTGTGGAAAGGGCATCAGGGAACTGGGTTTGGCTTAAAAGGATAGTTCAGCCAAAAATTACAATTCTGTAATCGTGTACTAAACCCTCGTGCTCTTCCAAACACGTACAACTTTCTTTGTTCCGTGGAACACAAAAGGAGAAATTCTGCTTGCTTTTTTCTATGGAATTATAATGCATGGGGACTGAAACTTTCAAGCTTGAAACAAGATACAAATACACTTTATTTGTATCTTGTTTAATAGCTTTGTGTTAAATACAGACCAAAATTTGGCAACTGAATAATAAAATGAACATTCACGTTGTTATTTACTGAGCTGCCCCTTCGGTGCTTCAGTGAGCTTTTGACCGCCACACTGATTCAATAAGAACCAAATCAGTCTAATTTGTGTCCTAGTTTTGGTTTATTTCTCACACAAAACAACTGCACAGCTTTAGAAGGCTTAGAAGGCTTAGAATACAGTCATGAGTCATGTAGGTCAATTTTATGATACTTTAATGGTGCTTTTGTGTCCATTTTGAAGCTTAAAAGCTTCAGTCCCTACTCTTTGTAATTTTGTAACTTTGTAAAAGAGTTACCAGAATTTTGGAGGAGAAAGTTGTAACGGTTTCAAATCGTTGAATAAATGATGACAAAACTTTCATTTCAAGTTTTTGAATGAAAACATTTTTAATGGGAGATAAAAGAAACAGAGCTTGCTTATAAGGGTGGGTAAATATAGACGAAAGGAAACAGGGATGTGCACAAAAGTGAAGTTCAGACAGATGATTCCACGGATGAGTTCCAGGCTTTGGGCAAGAGGCCAGTGCAGGGAAACCACCAGTGTGGACAGACAGTGAAGTGCTACATTAAAGAAGGTGGAGGGCCTCCACGTATGAAAGGTGCTTCATAAAATTTGTAAACCTAGAAGCCCTCATCGCTTATTTTTTCATCAGCCAACTTTAATGATGAAGGTGGGAGAGACGTTTGGGGGCAGGGCGAGTATCGTCACAGACGCTTCTTTATGTGTTTCACACACGATGCGCACCTGCAGAGACACACACACTGCGTGTCAGTGGAAATGCACTGAGAGCTACAGATAAACACGCAGCCACAGAGTGCCTGTGTTTGGCCGATCGCTGTGCATAGGAAACTGTTTATTGAGCCAATCACTCCTCATGGATAGAAAACACAAGGGCAGTTCATGAGGGAAATTAGCGGGAAAGCAAAAACGACATATGTTTCCCATAAAAGCACGTGGATTTTTCACTTTAAAAAAAAGAAAATAGAACAGAGGAAAAAAACAAACAACAGATGATTATTCCAAAAATGTTTCCCAAGAAATGATCGTCTTTTACATGGACATTTACCAATGGACTGCAGTGGGCTTTCAGTTTTGTTTTTTCCAGCTTCAAAAATCCATATGACCAAATTTTAATTTTAGAGTCACAAACCACAGTTTTCACAGTTTATGTATGCAGTTGATGTTTCTTGTCTTGAGGTACGACTGGCCAAATTATGGCAGGGCATATTGTTGACTGGTTTCCATTTCGAACATTTTGAATGTGTTGTGTAGCCCTGTCCACCATGAAATCTCATTGGTCCACAACCTCGCTGTACTCTGATTGGCTGTGATTGCGTCATGCCGCAGAGTGGTTTTGTTTTCAGTGTGGACAGAAAAATTGCTTGTCAGTGGTTAGTACATGCTGTTAAGGTCAAAGGGGGGGTAAAATACTACTGGCACCTGCATGCCACGTTTGTCATCACAGCATGATAGAGAACGCACAATTTCTCCTCAGGCTTTAAGTGAGGCTTTAATAGAGAGAGAGAAATGTTCTGAAAGAAAAACATGAAGAGCTGTCATTTATGAAACAGACTGTATAGTACAATACACAAAATTAGTGAGAAAACCATTTAAAACCTTCACATTGATTGAAAATGCCTCACATTGATTGACAGTTCACCAAAAAAAGGAAAATTCTTATCTTTATTACTCACCCTCATGTCATTCTGTACCTTTATGACTTTTTGTTTCTGAGGAACGCAAAAGAAGATATGCTAAATACGTTGGTAACCAAACAGTGGCACCCATTAACTTCCATTGTATGGGCACAAAACCACTGAGACATTTTTCAAAATATCTTCTTTTGTGTTCCACAGATGAAAAGTCAGATAGTTTTGGAATGAAATGAGGGTAAGTGATGGAAGGGTGAACTATCCATGTTGGGTGAACTATCCATTTAAAGCTGAAAGATTAAACTTCCTCTGTCACAACTAACTGATCTCAGCCAACTATTGCATCATTCAAATCAACGTAATTGTACAGCACTTTTGACAATACACCTTGTTCCAAAGTAACTATTATAGGGCTATAACATAAACAATTATTTAAGAATATCACAGCATTTTAAACATTTGATTCCTTTCATTTAAATGTAAAGTGGAACATCATTGTAGTGACAGTAACCGTTTAAATGGCCTGGCACCACAGAGGGAAATCTACTGAATACTGATGAGGACCTTGGCAGAAACACAGCCTAGACACCAACACCGTTGAAGGTTTTGGACTAAAAATCAGGAGCTGTAATATTCTGGCCTTTCCGTTTTGTTTTTGCCAGGTGGTTTAGGGAGGTCCGGACAGCGATTTGGAGACCTCACATAAGGTTTGTTTAACCAAGCACAAAAACACACTTATATCTGCAGGAACACTTATTTACTCATGTAGTTCAAGATAATTTCTACAAAGAATCCATATGTCCGTGTTTCTCCAACATCTTATGATGCAAACACAATCCGGTGGGTTGTAGAGCGATCACATCTACTCAAACAAACCCAGCTGATGTTTTGACAAGGTTCGAGAACAATCTTGTGGTTCTCATTCATGACAGATCTAACAACCTGCTCTTTAGATAAAGTCTACCGATGATACCTCTCAAATCAGATTCGATTTTTACTTTTCCCTGAAATTTGAAGGAGCTTTTCCAACAACATCATCACCCTTCATTTTTGAGGGAAGACCATAATATACAATAATAACTGGAGTCATAGAAACTCTCAAAAGGGGGAAAACACTCTACGAGACACGTGTGGAGAGAACAATCTCACGTGAAGGGAAAAGCACAGAGCCACACTGCTTTCAGACAGTGTTAGAGCACTGTATCATGCTGTATACCTTTCACGACCACAAGCTCTTTAACTTTAAATAAATCCTAGAAATGCATTTGGTCTTGTGGCTCGATTATAATGCATATCAACACACTTTGCATTAAAGGACCAAATCTGTCTTCATTTACTCCCCCTCATGAAGTTCCAAACTCGATTGACTTCTGTGATGAGGTTTTGTGATGAGGTTTTAAAGAACATTGTGGCCACACTTTTCATATCAAGCTGAAAAATGACAATTAAAGAATCATGAAAATGCTCTGTGCGACTGTGTCATACGCTACGATTGTGTGAGGAACATTCGTCGGACATTTTCAAGACAGGACATGACAATTTTTTCCCAAAACTATGCAAACAAGGACCGGCCAAAGGAAAATGTTTTTTTTTTTAAGAATTCCCTTAAGATATCAGAGCCGGGTTCTGGTCCGTCAGCACCAATCACACCAGTTTTCTGTGGTCAGAGGAGATGAACGTTGGAAGCACGTGCAGAAGAAATGCCCGCTGACAGCATTAAATCAGCATAAACCTAAAAGGCATCTGCAACATACTTGTATTGTGACCTCACAGCATGTTGTCCATGCACAGCCTCAAATCTGCGGTTCTAGAAAATCAAGATATTTTCCTAGCTTTATTGCTAAGCAATCACTTAGCCCAACATCACTACCCTTAAACAAGGCCAGTGCGACACAAACAGAACATATTCTACAAGGCCAACCATATACATACGTTAGTCAACCTATGTTTGTGTTTTATACTCACAAATGTTCTAAAATGAATTAAAGGCACTGAATGTCCTGTGGTTATCATATTATTGTTATTATTACCCCCTGTTAAACCTGCAATTCATAACTTTTGCCTCTATTAAAACTGCAAATAGTAACTTTCGCCTCTCCATTTCACCATTACCATCTCTGTGAAACATTAAATGTCAGGTTACTTTATGTTCTTTGGTTTATGTATGTTGAAGTCAAATTTCCCAGACATTTCCTAAAAAATCGAATCTGGCATCTCAAATTATAAAGGTAAGGAGACTGTTTTGAACACTGATCTGTCATGCACTGGTTCAATAACTGATTTTATCTTGTGAATGAAAGATTTTATCTAAAATGAAAGATTGCAGCTTTAAATACATAGAAAATACACAGTATGTAGGTAACAGGCAAACAGGCCAAAGAGGAGGTCACCTTAGTCAAAACCCCTGTGCTGGATGCTAAATTCATATTCAGTGTGTTAATGGAGCCATAAAGAGAGCACTGGCTTATATTGTACAGACTTTTGTGTTTCACTTTGACCTTAGACATGCCGATACCAAATTGTGGGACTAACTGTGAGAACAGAGTGTGATTCCAAACCCTGTAATGCAGCACAGATTCAGTGCAGAATTTACTGTTCCTCTGATACTACCGTACGATGTCTGCTGATTAGAAAATGACATTTTGAAATGACAAACAGTGAAGGAATTAGCTCTATTCTGACTCCAAATATCTCTAACGAAACTCGTTTCCAGCGCTATCGTTCAGACTGAAACATGTCACACCGCAGGCAGCTCATGAAAATGGGCACAAATATGACAAACTAATAGAGGTCGCAAACAGGCAGGAACAGCATGTGACTGGAAGACTGGGACGATTTAATTCTGCATGTGGAATCAATTCATCAGTTCAACAGTGACGGTAATTACAGCATCAGGAACAAATGGATAAGCTTTATCAGATGCAGAGCAATGTTTTCTTGTGGAAGAAAAACTGGACAAATAACAACTCTGAGGAGCTGTCAGAATTTACCAGAAACAGCACATATTCGCTGATGGTCTCTGAATCTGTCTAGTTTTAAGAAACAGAAGAAATCAACCTGCATTCATTAATAAATGACGTTTTCAAAAACTCACAAATCAAACTGATTCTAAAATTCTTCAGAGGAACTACAGGCCAATAATTCCAAACACATGCGTGATGTTACACAACATTGAACATATTAAAAACTCTCTCGATTGTGCCCTTAGTATTTTCAGAACATAAAATTAGCTTTGATCCTGCTTGACCTTTTGATGTTCTCCCACAGAAGCAAAAATGTTCTGAAAGTTCCTTCACAAACATGACCAGCTTTCCCAGTGAACACATCCTGACCCTGAGTTCTGAGAAGGGTGTGGCAATGGAAGGATATACAGCAGAAAAAGGTGAAATATAATGTGGCCCTTTATGTGACACATACCAGCGGCTTTCATTTCTGCTGAAGGAACGAGGCAACAGAGAACTTCCTATGTAAGCTGGGCTGAAAATACTGATGTCATTCCTCTACCACAAAAATGCATCAGTTTTTGGCAACAATTTTCTTATAGAAAGTTTACTTCTGTCAAGCTGGATGTGAATTGAGTAAAATTAACTTTTAATAACATGACGTTAATATACTTTTCAACTGAAAATGCAACGGCACATTCGCGTGTGACTTCAAGGCCTGGTGGGATATTATTTAATGTACAATAACGACACTATTCCATAAATTTAGACATTCGATTCTCCACCATGACCAAACTGTGTGGCTTTTTGGAGATTCTAAAATAAATCTTTTAGACTGAGTGAAGTCAGTGTATACTCAAATGAAAATAATGAGTAGCTTAACGTTTAGTGACACTTGTGGCTCTCAGGGGTTATGGTGACAGTATCGTTTCCAATTTTTATTTAGGCTGTGAGGAAATTTAAATGTGGCGTTTGGCGGCACGGACACCATACAAGTTTGCTGGCCTGTCACAAAATGACAGCATCTGTATCTCTACATACAATCTCTCAGCCAGGTCTTCACAATGGCAGAATGTATGCATTACAACTAACATTACAACTCTTAACATTACTTCTATTCATAGAGACACAGGAACACTTGTACTGGAGAACCAGGTGATTGTATTTCATCATGACTGGACGATAAATTTCCTGTGAATACCAATTCCTTTGGCTGGTTTGGGCATTAGCTTACTCTATTAAAACTTTTATATCATTGTAAATCTGTGATTGCCAAT